>BSBN01000046.1:3787500-4987500 GCA_027924645.1 Cunninghamia lanceolata | reverse complement strand
TTCCCCATGGGAATTTTATATCTTCTCTACCAAACTTTTTCTTATACATTTCAAAGACATTCACAATTTGTCTAGTGAATTTTGGGACAACCATTCTATTAGGAGGATATCTTGGTAATTTGAATGGCTTCCCTTCAAAACCTTATATTCTAATATATGTGAAAGTAGGAAACTGAATGTACCAAGAACTATTCAAATTTATGGAATCCATTTCCTCCATTGACAACCTCTTGTCTTTATCTCCTGTCAAGATTCTTACCAGATAGTTGAAGAACAGATCATTGACTCTTCCATACTTTTGTATTACATTCCTTTCTTGGAGTTCAGGATAATGACCATATACAAGGTTTTGTCCTAAATTATTTCCCAAAGTACCCACTATATTAATCCCTGCCAATGGTGATATCTTTACCGCACATGAGTAAATAACATATGAAGACATACAAAAATGTCTATACATCCTGAATCCCATTATTTACTTCTAAATATTATCACTGATAGCCTTTACCCAATGGATGATTCTTGTCTTTTCTCTTATTAAGTGGATGATTCGAAACATCCATGGCTCAAACTTCCTTGCATCGTTCAATCCAACAATCCTGCCTAGCAATGTGATTATTATATACACTTCTTCATTGAAATCAATTCTATATAAGTTCTTGGGTACCCTTATTGCAGCCTTGGGCTTATTTTTTGGTCCAGCTGTAAAAGATTGACCTTTTGCAATTCCTTTCATTATCTACAAAGTCCTGAGCATATTGATTTTGGTTCACCTCCATCATCTGTTCTTGAATCTCCAAACCAAATGTACTGGTTATGCCTTATGTGGATAAATCAGCAATGATTACACCATTGTGCCTCACCTTGCTTGTATTCATATCATATTTGTCCATGCATTGCATCACTAGGTCTTTGGCTTCCATGGCCAAAGGAAAACCCACTACTTTGTATAATCCTGTATCCCAAATATTCTTCATGACTCAATTAGCCTCTGGTGCCCTAACTTTTCATAATACTTCGTCAAAATCAAACTCTGCAACAGTGGTGTTGGTTACCATTCCTTCCATGCTAAATACCAAAGATGAATACCCTATGTGTAATGGAAACTCCTCTTTAGCTACCGCTTTATTTGGTCCTTTATCTTTCTTAACAACTAGATTTGTATCTACTTTCTTTTGTTTTGGTGCCATCTACTAAGGAAATTTATGCATTTTACTATCTCATTTTTGCTTAATCCTAGGGCTTTGTATTTCTCTATTTTAGGATTTTTTATAGAATTAATCAACCTTTAAATCCATTCCTTATAACCAATTATAGCATACAAAGCCATTTGCATCATTTTCTCTAACTGTAGTCACTACAACTAATTTTACTCCAAATTTAACCCAATTTACAAACTACGTTTGGGGTACATACCTAAATTTGTTTGTCTAACTACTACATCGTTGAGTTGACATACCTCTATCATTTTTTGTAATACAGTTGAGATCCCTTTCTAAATTTGTTTTGTTCACCCTAATTTACCTCTTTCATCGTATAAGCTCTGCAACTTTTTACCTTTGTATACAATCATAAGTACAAGAAACACAATTGAAAAGCTCTTTTATTTCCCTTTAAATCTAGGTTTTTACTTCATTCGAGGTTATTAATTATATCTTGTACACGTGTTTGAAGTATGCTTATTTTCAAATTTGTATTTGTTAGTTCTATATTTTTTATTTTTGTATATTAGATACAAAGGCATTACTTATTTTCACTTTTTGTATATTAGATACCAAAATACATGCATAGAAACATGAACTTCAATCACCAGTAAACTAAATTGACATTAGTTTTAAAATCAAGTTTGCACTTTATCGTTTGTACATCAATTTGCATATCAGACACAAAACCACATACATGTACAAAAAGATAACGGACATCAACTGGTTAAGAACAATATTTGATCCACTTTTGGGTCAACCCTTGCATTGTTTATTTGTGTACACTATCCTTTGTCTATCAAAGATATGCATTATGATGATACACCTACGGGTCCCACCAGTTTAAATTACTTTTTACTTTAGATACAAACATCTATACACTTGTAGATACATAAATAATTGACATTATGACTAACTATACTTCTAGAATTTAATGCTAAATATAAATTCATGATTAAAATCAAGACATAATGAACGCATATCTAAGCATTTAATCCAACTTGACCCCTAGCACGTATGAATTAATTTCTTAGCTTTGGGGTAACTAACTTGCGTGAGCCTCATTAATGTTGCATCATTTCACTGATCAGACATGGCCTATTTAATGGATTCAATATTGAACAATTTCACTTCATTCTTTAAGTTTTGCTTGTAGCAACCATCAAAACACCTATCTGTCTACGTGGTGCTAGGAGGAAAACTTTTTTCCTAGGCTCCATTACTGACTCCCATCTGAGGAAAATCGTCATACAACATGATGACCCTAGGTTTCAGGTTTTGGAATTAGAATATATCAAAATGGGTCTAGGTAGGGATTATCTTACCAACGAAGATAGGTATACGGTAAATTCTGACATCGCCTCATGGTTTCTTGCCTCCCTATTGGACCTAGGTCACAATAAAATAGAGATATTTGTAGGACTGAGTACCACATAATAGATTTGGACATGATAATTGGAGCAGAGCTGGGAGGTGGCATTCCACTTGCCTTAGAGTTAGCACTAGTGTCCATTCCCGGTGCTCAATTTTAGAGACTACCCTTTTTACTAAACATGTCCAATTTGGCTTTGGTGCATCATCATTAGTGGGCAATGATTGGGTTGAGTTTTCTTCACTTATCTCACGGACTAGACTTGGTACAGAATGGTAACTGGGTGGCACAATTTGCTGACCAAATTAGGATTGGGGATTTTTACTGACACCCCTAACTCTGGAGGACTCAAGTCTCAACAATTTTGCTTTTTGTAACATTTTGTAATTTGAATGACAGGGGTAAATTTCCTTTCATTGTAAATCTCTTTTATATAATGAATACAAATTACCCTTTTTCAGCATTTTATTGATTAAGTAGTTTTGTGTTCAATTATGTGTATTTTTGTTACATATCTGTGTATGCATATGATTTTGTATTTCTAGTACATGCATTGATACATACAATCTGGACTTGAAACTCACTTTATTTCTCTTAACTTTTAGTTCACCTTCATTTTGCATTTGTATATAAGATACAATGTGATGAAACATGCAAATATACAAGGAATTCACTTTCACTTTTCCCCTAAACTCAATTATATTTTACTTCGGGTCTGGCTACATATGAGAAATCATGTATGCAACATACAAATAATATGTCCCGATGTTATACGCTCTTTTGATATTTCTTCTAATGTCTGTGTGCATGCATATTCCATAATTTGTATCTCAAATGCATGAGTTTATACATACAAAGTGATGTACAAATACCATTGCGGAAACTAATGTTTATGCATCTTACTTTTGAAAATAGTTAGGTCTAGGCTTGCACATTTTAGTTTGAATACTGAGGGTGCATATGCAAAAAATGAAAAGATAACCCCTTTTATACCACTACCTAACAACCAAAAACATTTTAGATGTAAAGAAATTTGCATATCACATACAAATTTCATTTAAACACTACATTTTCAATACAAACCCACATATTTCCCAAAATAAAAGGAATATTTAGTTGGTTCAAAACAACCTTGGCTCATTTTTATGCAAATTTCACTAGTAACCATAGTTTCCATTTTAATACCATGCATTTTGAATCCTCAAGCATTTCAAGAATCAGGTATATTTTTCCCTTTACCACTAAGCAAGACCAAACCAAAGTAAAAGCAAAAGCCACAACAGGGTCCTCATTTTGTTATAGGGTAAAATGGGGTGTGTTGTGAGAATCACAATAGGACTTGGCTCTAATACCAACTGTTGAACACCTAGAATACTGAGAGGGGGGTGATTCATTATTCCCCTAAACCATTTGAATATATAACATTTCAAACCATTTAGCATATTCAATTATAGCGAAGTAATTTATGCATGAAACATATCACAAACTATAACACATAGACAATAGGATTTTCGTGTGGAAAACCTAAAAAGAGAAAAAACACGGTGAGGATTAGCTCAAAATATATTATAACCACTTAAGGTATTACAAAAATGCTCAATGCAGGTGGACTCACTATCCTAGTGGACTCACTACCCACTGAGAGAAAGAATAGAGAGAGAAGAAAGAAATGGCTCGCTACCAATATTTTGAATTCTTACAATTGCATCTATAAATGCATGGAATATAGTTCCAATGAAGCTATAGACACCTAAAATTGACTTGTTCCCAGGTCAAGTTTTTATCTGTCGTACCTCTTTAATTAAATAATTCTTAGTTCATCTGTTGATTAAATCAACTTTATTCCTCTATGTTAATTAAATTATCTCTGATTGTTTAATTAATCAATTTATTCCTTTATGTTTAATTAATCCAATGTATTTGTCTATGTTTAATTAATCCAATTTATTCCTCTATGTTAATTAAATAATCCTTTATTGTTTAATTAATCTAATTTATCCTCCTTATTTGATTAAATAATTCCAATTGTTTAATTAAATCAATTTATTCCTCTATATTTGATTAAATAAATCTAATTACTTAATTAAATCAATTTCCCTCGAAATTAAATAAATAAATCCAAATTATTTATTTAATTACTCTATTTCCTCCAAATTGAATTAAAATGAATATTTAATTCAATTATCCCATGTGCACATGAAATTAAATAAATAAATTATTTAATTTCCCATTTATCCTCACCCACCATAAATTCCTCCAATCAGAATCAGTTAACAGATTAATCAAGAAAGTTGACTCATTAGTCAATTTAGTTGACTCATCAATCAAATTAGTTATCCAATCAATCAAATCAGTTATCTAATCAATCAATTGAGTTCATTGGTCAATTAATTCAATCAACTCTCCAATCAACCCAGCCATTTGATCAATCAGCTCAGTCAACTCTCCAATCAATTATGTTAACTCCCTTGATGCATGAGAGGGCTTGGACACTTGTCCTTCTCTCATTTGTGCACATTCTCTCAACCTTCCTCAACCGTTGATCTCCCTGATCATCCTCAACTGTAGATCTGATATCTCTCATGTCTATAAATGAAGCCTCTTTCTCTATTTTTGGGGATCCCTCATTCAAGTAAACTTATTCTATTGTACTAATTCTTGGGGGATCACATTTATGCTTGACAATATTAGAGCAATCCACATCTCAAAGTAGAAAAGAGTAATCAATTAGAATAGGGTGTATTTCAATTTGTTCGATCGATGTAGGCACTTTGCTTGTGCAAAGGAGGTAAATTGTATTGGTTTCAATTGTCTTTGGTTTATGTTTGCATATTCGCTTTTCACCTATCACATTTTGGCATGCCCGGTAATCTAACCCCTTTTGTTTGTGAGTGTTTGGAAGAGTTTTGTTGTTACAGATTCAGGTGTTTTTTGACACATATTTAGGAACTCAAATTTCACAAATGGCTTTCTCCACTCAAACGGACCTCACCATTGAGTTTGGGAGGCCTCACAGGTAAAAAATAACATATAATTTGCCTACTTTTCGTTACTTAAAATTTTTTGAATTTTTTTTGAATTTTTTTGAATTTTTTAACCTATTTTTGCAAAAAAAAAAAAAAAGATTTAAATTATTTTTTGTTGTAGAAAAAAATAGTTTAAAAAAAACAAAAAAAACAAGCACAATGTTTTTTTTTAGATTTTAGTTTGTTTATTAAAAAAAAAAAAAAACGAAAGTGTAATTAAAAAAAAAATTGTTAGACAACATTTTAGAGTTAATTGATTTTCTATTTTCAGCAAGCTAAAAAACATTTTTTTTAGATTGCATTTATTTTGTATTCAACAAAGTAAATAACATTAAAAAACAAACAAACAAACAAAACAAATAGATTTTTTTTATACACAACAAGTGAAAAAAACATTAACAAAAGAAAACAAATTTTAAATTTTAAAAAAAAATAATTCGTAACAAATAGGGGCTGAAGCCCCTACCGACACCCCAACCCTCCCTTCTAACCCCCTTGTACCTCTCTAAACCCATCCCCTACACCCTAGGCCCCTTGGTCTCCCTCCCGTCTCCTAACCCCCTGTTACTAGTCCCCCATCCCCTATCCCCCATGATCCCCCTAAACCCCAGTCCATATCCCTCACACCACCCATCCCCAACTCCCTGCCCACCAATCCGCCACCGCACCATGCTCTGTCCCTTCCTCCACCCATTCCCCTACCAATCATCCACCACCACACGCCCTCCATTGCCTGGAGCCATTCCCACTGGCTTATCCCTGCCACCCCTCAGCCACTACACTCCTCTCCTACACCTTCCCTGCACCTCTCAACCCCCACACACCACCCAAACCCTCTATGCCGCTCACCTGTCTACCAACCTCCCTCCCGTGCTCATCTGCAACTCATTACCCCTCGTTCAATCCCGACCCTCCTTGCTTGCGTCACCAAAACACCAAACCCTAAAGCAAAAAAACCTCACAAGTAATAAAAAATGCAAAAAAAACCCAATAAATAACATAAACACAAACACAAATGAAAAAAATGAACCCTAGCATAGTTTTTAGGTTAAAATTTTAATTTTTTTAAACTATTGAACTTTTTAATTTTTTTAATATTTTTTGAAGGCACTTGGGCCCTACTCACATTGAGGACCAGGGGCCTGATTAAACCCCAAAAGAACAAATTTGATTGCAGCCAACTTACCTGCCCATGTGACCACTTTTGCCCAAACTGCTAACTGTCTAGTGACTGTCAGGTTTGCTTTCACTTGTCACAATAGGCTTTTTTTTTCTTTCTAGCATAACGTTTTGTAGGTAGATTAAATTTTCACAAAATTGGTGGCATTGGAAAGCCGACTCTGAGAACTTTGCAACGGTACAAGTTTCATCAGGTAACAATATTATTTTATTAGTTTTTTTGGGTTCACAGTCAACATTGCATTTCAAACTTCAATAGAGCATATCTTGAGCAAAACTTATCATATTTCAATGATTTTTTTAAAATTTCTTAGAATTTGCCAAATTTTTTGTTTATGCAATCCTTTTTGTTGTATTAGACTATTTATTTCATATTTTTAACACATTTCATATTTTGGCTTAATCCTCTTTGGTTTTCAAGTTCATGTTTCTTCTTGTCATTGTAGCTTATCAAATCATTTTATCAAAGAATGGAGGAAAAACTACTGACATGCTTCTTGTAGGTTCTATCGGTCGAAGTCTAAATCTTGTTTTTCACTAAGTTAGGCATATTTGAGCTTGGTTCTTAAAATAAACCTTGCATGCTCTATGTCTATTTTCCTTTTTTGTTTGCTTGCTCTGAGTGTTTGTAACCTAATTTAAGAACAGGACTATCCTCTCCCCCTGCCTATCCAATGGATCTAGGGTGTAAGAGAAATTGTTGTTATCTCTAGAGGGCCTACCACGCTGCTTCGAAATGTGGGAACAACCCAAGTGGTAAGAAGCTAAAGCCAAGCTCATTCAAACCACTATATAAATAATGTGTTTGTGATGAAAGTCATAAGCATAATGTGTTGTTGTGTCATACCGATGAATGTCTCCCTTAGTACCCTTGTGGTGCATGAAACCCTATAGAGCATAACCTCTGCAGGCTGAGAGGTCTCCTAATCAGAGTGAATCACTGCATGTATGGCCACTTGAATGAATGCCCTTACTAGAAACCTTGTTTAATAGCCAAAATCCTTCTATTTGTTGGTGCAGGAGGTCAGAATATAGACCTCTCAAGTCATCCCACATTCTCGTAGTTTAAAGTAGAGATAACAAATTTCTTGAGATCTTCGGCTCTTTATGAATTCAAAGCTTGGTGTGCCCAAGAAGTGAGTACCATGTAAGGGCCAGCCAGTTCCAACAAACTTCTAAGTTATCCACTTTCAATAAGTGCAGATGGAGCAATCCAAGTGGGAATTCAGCAAATATTGTCCTTTCCTAGCCTAAGATCGTGCATGTTTACATGTGTTTTCAAAACTTGTCAAGAGTCACCAAAAATAAACAATTTGATTGCCACATGTCTTCTCTGATTGACGTGTGTGTTTTATTAATCATCACCCTAAGCATTTAAATTGATCCATTCTTTCTAAGTCATCATATCCTAGTCACCTTCATCCTATTTGAAACCCTAATTATCCTTATCACTCCACACATCATTCATCCAGATTACATCATTCTAAGTGTCACTTGTCAAAATGGTTCTGATCATCAACAAACCTAGGTCAAGTCTGAAACCAAAACTCACAATCCGAGGAGTCCCTCCTTCTCGCTCCAATAATAATCATGAGAACCTTGTAGATTATGATGCATATATTGAGGAACAAGCTGAAATAAAAAGACTTACACACATGTGCAACTCCTTAGTACCACACCTATAATACATCATCAAAACACTTCCCCAAATGTCATCACCCCTTGACCAACAACACCTACAACAAGTACAATCCATCATCCAACAACTTCAACAAAACCCATCACCTCAACTACAACAACTCCTCATCGAAACCTGTTGGGTGAATATTTTGTTGTTAACTCACTAACGGCAAAATGGATATATCAGCCACAACTATGATGAGACAAAGTCTCTCCTCTAAGCAAGGGGAGGTTCCCTCTAGTTGCTTGACTATTACAAACAAATAACTTATAAAACTTATGTACACTAAAAACTATATTTGTGGTGGTTCCATTTCATCTCATTCTATTTTTTCAGAATAGATGTTTATACTTCAAGATGATGATTTCAATGAAGGTAATATTAAAGAACTTACAAACTATCACAAAACCACAGAAACACAAAGTTTTCTATTACCTCACATACTAATTGCAAATAGAACTCTTCGAAGTTGAATGCAGCCCAAAGTCTTCACTCTTCTCCAAGATGGTAAAAGTAGATTGAATATAACAACTTGTAGCACAAAGTCTTCAAGCTATTTTATCCTCACAAACACAAACACAATCCTCACAAATGATTTTATAGCTCAAAGTCTATTAAAATCAGATTTAGAATACTCCTTAATCACTTGAAATAAACTCTCACACTTCAATTACTTATCAAAGATAATATGATAGCAAAGACATAGGAACAATTCTATCATAAAACAAATAATCCCAAGACAAAGATTGGAATTAAACTTGCTTCCTTGTATTGATAAATATTTGATAATTGGTTCTCACAAAGAAGCACAAAGTCATGATTTTCTTTTCAATTTGCCAGAGTTTTCTTGCAATAGATAAAAGATAATATTTACAAATGAGACCCTCTTTATTTATAGGGAGGAGCCTGGAGTGAAAATGGAAAATTTACAACTACTTTGACTTATTCAACAAAAGAGTCCTATTTGACTTGGGACTTCTCTTGTCTCACATGTAATTACATTTTGGAAAATTACATGTGAAAGTGTCCAAAACAAAATTCAAATTACATATCATATACAAGAAAAAATAAACTAAGGCACTAGCTTCCTCCGTCATTCTTCTTCAAAAAGTTCTGGTACATAGATTGGATGGCTGCCATATCGCACGCATCTAGTTTTGTTGTGTTCTCTGAGATGGTGTGGGCCCAGAGAATGGAGTTTTTTACAGCCTTTATTGCCTTTTCATGCTTGTCCAAATTATCTTTCAGGTTCTCTAGAGTTGAGTGTTGGTCATATAGATTATCCATTGAAAGCATTGAGGGCACCTCCTCTTCGAATTTTCTTTGGACCATCTCTTCAAAAGAACTTATCATTTCCTCTATTGAGAGAAACTTGTGATCTTCCCCTATGAGGGTGCATGGAAGTTATTCTAGCCGGTGTAGAAGTGTGACATCACTATCTTCATTGGCTTCTCGGGCTTGACACAGATCTTCAAGTAGACCTTTTATTATGTGGATTCGATGCACCAGAGTCTCCTTGGTCTTAAGATATGATTCTCTATTTTTAATGACCCCAATGGTGATCAGATTCTTTATCTTAATCTTTTTCATATCTATCCACTCTTCTAGACTCTCTTCTTGATCTTGCAGCTCTTGTGAAAGTAAATCTACCAGGTTGTCCAGCTCAGTTTTAGCTTTGTCCATCTTCTCTTTCCTTTCCACAGTGGTTTTCAATAGGATTCACCCTTGAGCTAATAGGCATTCCACTACATCTCCTACCACCTTTCCCCTGGCTTGTGCTTTTTCAACTTTCTGAATTAGGGGATCTTCCACCGTCAATGCTATGGGTTGTACCATTTCTGATGACTTTACTATCTTTTGAATGACAACAAGTTGTTCTACTTTAGCTTTGTACTGTTCCTTCTCTTTCTTGAATTCATCATACTTTTCAAGTAAAGTGCTGGCAGTGGTTTGAAAATCTGCCTTTATACTCTCATGAGTCAGCTTGCCCAACTCAACCCGTGAAATGACATAATCACTCATGTCAAAAGTGTCAATGGTGGCATCTTCTGGTGGCTTGGCAATTTCAATGTACCTAATTCCTTTCTCATTGACAAGCCTAGAAATGGTCTTAGGCTTCTTCTTCTGATTCTTTGCTTTTACATGTAATAGCTTTTCAATATCGATCTCGTTAGGTGAGATAGCTTGCTTCTTCCTCTTTAGAGTATATGCAGATAACCATGGGGGAAGTACAGAAGCGCCAACAACTGGGACTAAATCTACTACCTGTTTAGCCAGCTCCATGTTCACACCTATGATGGTCACAATAGGACTGGTGTTGGTAAAAACTACACTTGTATCAGCAACCTTTTCTGAAGCATCCAGAAGGTTCTCTAAAATAGATTGTTCACCGATGTCAAAAGATGGAGAAGATAGACTTGGAATAGAACCAGAGGAATCAAAAACTGTCCCAAAACTAGTTTTCACAGACACAGGGGTATTATCAAAGGAAACAACAAAGATCGGTGAAATGGGAACATTTGAAATCACTGGAAAACTACTAGAAACTGGAACATGAGGAGGAGGTGTAGAAACTTGTGATCCTATGGGAAGATCTTTCTCAGGTGATTGAGGTGGTTTGCCAAGTTGCTCCTTTTCTGCATCCTCATCTTCACCTTGTTCAGTTTCATCCACTTCATCAGATTTATCAGATACTATCACCTGTTGATCATCCTTAGACTTTTGAATAGTTTGTTCTTCAGCCTCAACATCTTCTGTGTCCATTTGATCAACATTAGTATCTTCAACATTTGACTTAGTGATCTTCAGTTTCCTTCTTCGTCCCTCCTTTGGATACAAATTTGATCTTTGGTTTGCATATCTTAGAAGAAGAAGGGGTGTCACTCTTGTTTTTGATTTTGTTCTCAGCCTTCTTGCTTGTCTACTCCTGTGTTTTTGTTTCTGATCCTGTGAGCAACTCCTTCAATTTAACCCCTTTACTTTCCAACCATACATTTGTGTTGTTGGCCAGTATTGGTTGAAACCTTTTCCTGATAGATGTTTCTTCTTTGATTGACCATTTCACCTCTGGAAGAGGTGAAGAGTCAACATTTTCTGTGTTGTATTTGGGATCCAGAACGTCCTTGTCATCCTCTATTCCATCTAGAATATCAGTGAGGCCTAGTTCTTCAATCTAACTTAGGTGAAGTCTGCAGAAGTCTAGCTTTCTGATCTCATTCTAGGTCCTAAGATCAGACCATATGTCTTCAACCATTGGGAGATGGAAGTTTGACTTCCTTTTGATCTTATCCTGAACTCTTCTGAAGTCAAAATGGTCTCTTTTCTTGTAAGTAGTCATAGTGACCAGTTGCAATTTAGAATCAATTATTTTTGATTTGTTGGTTGATTGGATTGAATACCTTCCAATTTCAATGGGGAATTTTATCCCCAACTTCTTCAGCTCCATCTGGTTGTTGTGCACTACAATCAGCTATCTGCATAGTTTCATAAGAACAATACGGTCACTAGGATACCGTGGAAGCATATAAGGGTAACCAGGCTAATGCCCTGCCCGAAGATATGTGAAGGTGGGAAATTGCAGGAATAAGCAACCAAAAGAATTCACAATATGCCAAGCTTCATCAGAGACCCTTTTCTGAACTAGTTCACTATCCAATAAGCATATGAACACAGAAAAGAATGCATCATTGACCCTTTGGAAATGATGACTTGATCCCTTTAGAGTGATTTGAGGGTAATATTCATATACTGGGATCAATCTCCTATCTCCTACCTGAGTTAAACCTTGAAAGTTTCTCATGCTTGTAGTAGCATAGACAAGATAAGAGGTCATATAAAATTTGAATGTGGTATTGACATTTACCAATTGCTCGTGCAATGCATTGCTGATCTGTTCTCCCTAGAATATTTTCTGATTACCCTGTAGAATTACCTTGATGTAAGTGTACATCCAGTCCTGGAATTTGGAAGCAGAAGGGAGTCCTTTGATGTGACTCAAAAACGTAATCAAATCACAAACCTCTTGTACAAAGTCACTACTATGAAGATCTTTTGGCCATTTGGTCAAATTACTTGTAGGGATTTTCAACCATTTGTTGTTGATGTACCTTCGAGAAGCTTGCACATCCTTATCATAATCCTATTGCCCCTGAGCAAAGTCAATCCATCCAATATTTTCAATGGGTGGACAAATGAAGATTTTGTCAAGGAAGTCTGCATCCAATCTCATGATTACATTCCCCTGTGAATCCGTCACAACTCTAGTATCTCTGTTGTAATGGCTGGCTACCTAAAGAACAAACTCGAGATTGTGTTCAGAAACTAGAAATGATGCAACCAAATGAATATTACTATCAATTATTTTCTGCATAGGCTTAGAAGGATTTATCTTTTTTGTTCTATCTACAAAATCTGCCATGTCCACATGCCCAATTTTTGTGTCTCTGATTTCATCAATGTTTAACTGTACTGTCGTCACTGGAAAGACACCTTGGTACTTGTACTTCATGATTCTAGCATTTGATGGAGATGGTTCTAACATGAGCTCTTGAAGAGAACTTTGAAATTGATATCTACCACGAACGCTGGTTGAGAATTGCAAAAGGCCATGATCTCACAGTTAGGGAAAAAATGGATAAACTGGGATAATCACGATTTGATGATCGTGGACAGGGAAGCATGCGTTAAGGGCTTGAGTGCACGCAAATTAAGGCAAAGGAGAAAGCAGGCTAATAGGTCTTGAAAGGTGAATTTTCCCAGTGTTAGGAAAAATTTAGGAAAATATGCATGAGTGGTCAAAACAACCGCTCCTGTATGAGGAAGTATTTGCATGTGTAAAAGTGGGTATTTTCATTGCTCATGCATGTGTTTGGGAAGATCATTGTTTATCATACAAAGTCAGTGAAAAACACCACTATTGCATGTAATCACTTGGAAAAAAATTTTATGTAGGGCGGTCAAAATGACCGCCCTTACATGTGTTAAAATGATGAAAAATACTGACACTGCAAGCTGGGGGAGTTATAAGTGCCTGAGTTGGTGTTTTCGCCAACACTACATGTGAGTAGAAAATTCAAGTTTTGGTGTCTGAGCAGCAGTAAATGCCGACATTGCACATAGTAAAAGATACAA
Organism: Cunninghamia lanceolata; assembly: GCA_027924645.1. Lineage (NCBI taxonomy): Eukaryota > Viridiplantae > Streptophyta > Pinopsida > Cupressales > Cupressaceae > Cunninghamia > Cunninghamia lanceolata. The sequence goes on along the minus strand of BSBN01000046.1, from coordinate 4,973,910 downwards.
TATTTTCATGTAAGGGTGACGAATTTCATCGTCCATACACCTTGCGCTTTGATGTGTATTGAATGGTTTAAGTGGCTAATATAGCTGATTGTGCATTTAACACAAACCATAGGAAGAAATTGCTAACGTAGCTAATACAGCTGATCTGGTAATACACACAAAGGCTATGAAGAGTGATCGGTTAAAACAACCGATGACACAAGATACAAAACCTTGGGCATGAATAATGATCGGCGGTTTCCACCAGTTTGACTGATTAGGAACGATCCGGGACACGAACGTAAGAAAGAACAAAGGTTCAACTCAAAGGACCAAACAAATGACAATCTAAAATCTAAAGCATTACAAATGACTTAAGAAACAAACAAAATACATATATTGATTAATAAATAAAACCCTAGAAATCAAAAAATAGTAAAAATGACTAACCTATTCAAACGGAGGAAACCCTAAGTTTGGCAATAACAAATTCGACAGAATCTTAGGACAGTGCAATCGAATGATGCGAGGGGAGTCTAGTGACCAACTAGGAAGTAAAACAAAATGAAATGACAAAAGAAACCCTTGAAAAGACATATTAAAACTTGAAAACAAGCCTTTAATATTCAGTACGAGTGGCCATTAATGGCACTCAAAGTTCAAGATCTCCGAGATCTTGATCAGGCGGCAAAATCGGCTGACCTCACACGTGTTTTACCAAAAATGCAAAAGCAATTAAATCCGCTAATGATGCATTCAAAAAACCTTTTGAGGAAACATGTAACAACTGTGAAAAGTGCTGCTTAGGCATACAGAAAAAGAAAACTATATAAAAGCGGTAAAAAGTGCCACTATTACACATTAAACCAAAAAGAATATGTCAAGTCAGCAATTTCTACTGATATTGCATAAGTGAACAAAAGACATGTAATAGCAGTAAATTTGGCTGACTTTACATGTGAAGATTCAAAAATTTACTAACACCTGAAAAATGACCAAAATTAACATTTTGATCAGTTTACGACTTAATCAATTTTTGTAAATATCGAGGAATCGATTCAAGGAAATGTTGCAAACTAATTTAGGATTTTAAATGACTTCACACGGGACCAAGAGAATCTTGTCTTGATTTGCGAACTTAGAGTGTAGATCACGAAACAGACAAGTTTCGTAGGGGTTGTCTACAAAAATGAGCGCAGCTGATTTTGAGAACAACAGCTAGCTCTAACTGGGGAGCTTCCTTCGATCCAACTTTGAAATGATCGAAGGGAGAAGAATCCAATCTCTAAGTGCCTTTATCCATGCCATTTCCTATAGAGTCAAGCTAAATAGAAAAAGACACAAAAGACTAAACAAAAACACAAAAATATATAAATGTACAAATGAACTTATCTGATACTTCAAGGATTGAAGTGTTTTAGATGTTGTCCACTATGAGGAAGCAAGAATGGTTTCCCATCTTGATACTCTAGCAAGAAACTATTCTCACCACAGAACTGATGAATGGTGAACGGACCTCTCCACAAGGAATCAAATTTTACATGCATTCCCTTTAGTTCTCTCCTCTTGTCCCACAACAAGACTTGATCTCCAATCTAAAACTCACAAATCCTTGCCTTCTTGTCAAAGAGTTTCTTTACCTAACTTTGGTGTTCAGCAATACGATCCACTACCATAGTTTGTTGTTCCTCAAGTTCAGTTAGATACATAATATGTTTATCAATAGAACTATCAAAAGTTCTATCTTCTAATGCCTTTACCAACTTCAGTGTTGGCAACTCCAAGGTAATTGGTATCTCTGCATTCAGACCATACAGAAGCTAAAATGGTGACATACCTATCGCCCTTTTGGGGGTAATCCTATCTACCCATAAAGCATCAAACAATGCTTTATGCCAAATTCTTTGACTTTCATCTACTAGTTTCCTTATAATAGTAACCAGATTCTTATTGCTTGATTTTGCTTGACCATTCCCTTGCAGATTATAGTCTAAAGAATGGGAAAGAATGATCCCATGCTCGTAACAAAAGTCAGTAATCTCATGAGAAGAAAAACAAGTAGCATTGTCTGGTACAATCTTGTTTGGAACTCCAAACCTGGAATAATGTTCTCTTTGAGGAAATTACATACCACTTCAGAAGTAGCATGTTTGACTGGAATGGCTTCCACCCACTTGGTAAAATAATCTATCACGGTGAGAACATAGATGTGTCCCACACTCGACGGTGGGTTCACAGCGCCAATGAAGTCAATGCCCCACTGCTGAAAAGGTTCCTCAATCACCACTGGTTTGAGAGGTAGAACGGCCAACTTCGGTTTCCCAACAAACTGCTGACACAACTCACACCTACGTACCCAATTGTACGCATCTTGAAATAGTGTGCGCCAATAGCATCTAGCTCGTAGAATCTTGTGAGCCATCACAGGTGCAGAAAAATGTCCTCCATAAGACAGATTGTGGAAAGACTCCAGAAGTTTACTTTGTTGTACTTTATCCATGCAACGGAGAAATACCCCATCAAGGCTCCTTTTGTATAAAAATTATCCCATAGGACAAAGTTAGCTACCTTCAACTTAGCAGTTCTTTTCTCCTTATAAGACAGATGGGAAGGACACTCATGATAGGTAAGAAAATGAGCGATATTTGAATACCGCTCATCAGTAGTAGTGACAAAAAGAATAGTCGATATATCTTTAACTTCTTCTTCTTCATCCCCTATCTCCTTTGGTATGTTATCAACGATCAATTGACACAAACCTTTTCCACGCACATGCTTGGTAGGCTTGATATCTAGATTAAATTCTTGGATCTTAGCAATCCAAGTACCTCTCTTTGTTTTGAACTTCTATTGAGTCAGAATAGACTTGACTGTTGTATCAGGAACCAAAACAATAGTGTGTGAATTCAAAATATAGAAACTAAAATGCTTCACCGCTTTGACCACGGCATAAGCATGCTTCTCCATATTCGAATACTTCAATTCATGAGCTTTGAGAGGACAACTCATAAATGATATGGGGGATTCCACACCTTCTTCATTCTACTGAACCAGAATAGCTGAAAGTGTATGTTCTGAAGCGTAGCTGTAAACTATGAAATCTTTGGTGTAGTCAGGACACATAAGGACTGGAGCATGAGAAATAGCCCTCTTGATATCCTCAAACACCTCTTTGCCTTCTGCAGTCCAACGGAAAGTAGCTTTACCTTTCATCATGTTGACAATGTGACAGGTTTTCTCTATGCATTTAGGAATGAACCTTCGCAGATAATTCACCTTTCTAAAGAAAGAATGAACTGCAGTCTTACTAGTAGGTAGAGTAAGACTTTGAATAGATTTGACTCTTTTCGAGTCAATTTTAGTGCCTTCTTGGGATATGATGTGTCTGAGAAGTTTACCTTCTGTAACCCCAAAAACTGACTTTTTAGGGTTAAGAGAGATACCATTTTGCCGACAGCGTTCCAGCACTTGTTGTAAATGATGTGGATGATCATGACAATTTTTGGAGAAAACAGTCAAGTCATTGAGATACACAATAATGAACTTCCCCATCTCATCTCTGAAAGCAAGGTCCATTGCCCTCTAAAATGTGGCACCAACATTGATCAGACCAAAAGGCATTATGCGATATGTAAATATGCCCCATGGTGTAGTGAAAGCAGTTTTGAACTAATCTGCTTCATTAACCTCCACTTGGTTATACCCTAAAAAACCATCTAACATAGACAACATTTCTGAACCAGTTACTATTTGCAATACTTGATCCATGATGGGTAAGGGGTAGTTATCTTTTAGGGAAGACTAGTTGAGATTCCTAAAATCAACACAGATACATATTTCTCTGTTCTTCTTCCTTACAGGAACTATGTTTGCAATCCAGGTGGAATGATGAATTGGAAAATTATCCTTGCATTCAGCATCTTCTGGATCTCAGAAAGGATCGTACTTGATATTTGAGGATTGTATTGCCTCTACTTCTGCTTGTGAGGCAATGATCCAACGTTGAGGGTAATTTCATGTTGAACTTCCTTAGGCCTGAAAGAGTTCAGATCATCATAGGAGTATGCCAAGACATCAATGTAATAGCGAAGGAGTGTGACGAATTTGAACTTTTCATCGGCAGTGCAACATTTCCCAATATTGACCATTTTGGGATTTGCCTCTGAACTCAAATTTACCTACTCAAATTCCATAGAGGAACTTGAATCCTGTTGTTGCTGTTGCTCGATATACCTATCATGCTTATCAAATAACTTCTCAAGGGAAACCAAACCTTTTGGAATCTTATTCCATTTCAACTAAAGAAACTCTTCACTAGTTTGTGAATCTATCTTGGAAACATATTCCTGTGGTGGAGATTCATTGCCTTCGAAATAGAGCTCATCAAAGCTATCCATCTTCTCCAAGAAAGCAATGATTTGGTTATCACCATTGAACACCTACCAATGGTCAGCATTATCAGGTACACTTGGTTGGAAAACTAGCTCAATAGTGTACTTATTTCCTTTGAAATCCTTATGGGGAACCATAAGGGTTGCGAAGACAGCTAATGAATCTGCACGATCATTAAACTCTCTTGACACCGCAGAAATGTTAAAAGTGTCAAAACCTTCGATGCAATCCCATACACGATTGCGATAGTGTCTCAATCTTTCATTTTTGGTTTGGTACAAATTTCTCACTTGACAAACCACTAATTCGGCATCTCCTTGAGCATGAAGAATTTAACACCCCTATCATGAGCAGCTTCCAATCTGAGCAACAAGGACTCGTATTCGGCGGTGTTGTTGGTATTGTCAAATTGTAACTTGTATGAAAAAGGTAAGATATCACCTTCAGGAGATATCAAAACCACTCCGGCTCTAGAACCAGTAGAAGAACAATTGCCATCAAATTCTAAAATCCAGACCTCATTGGAATTTGTCATTACTATACCTTCACCTGGACTTTCATCTGAAATCTCACCTGATTCTTTATTTGAAATGTCTGAGCTATCACCTGATGTACTCTCATCTGATGAATTAGAAACATCTTTAGTAGATAGGAAATAATTACCCATTCCTAAGGACTCAAATAAAATTTGAGCTTTTGGATTTGATGGTTGGGTAACAATGTATTTCACCTCCTTCTCGGGAAGCATCTTTTGCATGACACCTTTAACAGGTATCCTTGCTTCAGATAGATCCATGTTCAACTCCCCACCTACATCCTTGCAGAAATTATACCCAAGTAGAATACCATAGGAAGCTAGAACATCAGCTACTAGGACGGTCATTTTAATTCTCTTATCTGGAAAAACTGCAAATGCAAATTGGGCATCTTTGATTTGACCCAAAAGTGGTACTTGCTTGTCTTCCATAAAGAAACACCTCCCAAAAGTTTTAGTTAAGGTAAGGCCAAGGGCATCTGCTACTTTGGCAGGCATAACATTATTAGAGGCTCCAGAATCTATCATGCAATTGCTCAATTTATGACCATTTACTAATAGGGAAACATAGAAAGGTTTAATTTTTCTAGAGGCTTCAAGGGGAGTAGTGACAAGATTATTTTGGGTAGGTTTTCTTTTTGAGGAGTCATGAGCAACTTTTGGAAAATCTTGTCCTGTAGGAATGGTCTTATTTTTGACGTATTTAGCTAATCTATCAAATTGTTCAGGATTATCTTGTAAAAACTCAACTTCAGACATTTGGATCTTAGTCTTCCTAGCATGATCTATTATATCAAATTGCTGAAATGAACTAGAAATGGAGGAAGAAGATCCATCGTTCTAATTTTTGGTACAGATAGCACTGGTCTGAGGGGTGGAAGTAGAAGATACAGGGTCGTTAGAGGCACTTGCTTGCTTATTGCCCACCAGGCCCTTTGATTGGAAAGACAACGGAGTCCCCCATTTAGCAATTGAAACCACTGGTTGATATTCTTCTTTCATCTTTCCTTTATCATCTTGTAGAGTTGACTGATTTTGGGATCTAGTAAAGACAACATATGCTCCTTCACACACTTCTCCTCCCTTTTCAGCTTCATCTTGGTAATTCAGAAAGTTGATGGTAGAGTCGCTAACTAATTCTTCTTCTCCTTCTGTGAAGAGAATGATGGTGTCAGATTGTCATTGATATCAAAAAGGTCTTGTAGGATCTTGTAAACATCTGAAGGTCACTAATCGGGAGGTTATAATTCAAAAAATAAGGACTTCCTTCATATGTGTATTCAGTTTTGTGTTCAAAAGATCTTGGGTTGATGTTGTTGCTCATGTTATCGATGTCAAATTTGTGGAGTTAGTTTGTGATCATATGGATTGGTATGATTGGTTTGGTAAAGAAAAGAATGTTGCTTTAAGGATATCAATTGTGTTTGTGCAAAGTCTTCTTGAATAGATCCTCAAGATTGAGTTACATCAGGATGTCAGTGATGTGTTGAGGATGTTGATCATATAGGAGTTCAAATGGTTTACATGCATGTTCATATTCAACCAATGTTGACATAGGTTGATCTTGCCTTACTTGTTGTTAAATCAGGTTGTTTATCATTGGTGTTACAATGTATGTTTCAATCTATCTTGGTTTGACAAAGTTCACATGCTTTAGAAGTTGAGTTGAAGTGTGTTTATGATGGTTTCATTTCGTATTAATTGGTTCACCATACTTCATTGGGTCCATGATGGTTTTGACTTCAGTACCGAGAAGGTTCATGTAGAGGAACAAGCTTGTTTAATCCTTGATGGAGATATAAGTTGTTTACTAGGGTTTATAAAATTAACATTCTAAATAATTTTTTTAAATCCTAACCTCATGACCGTCACTAATGAAGTGCACTCTATGTTATGTTTTCAAGTTAACCTCTCATAGTAGGTTAAGTCACTAAAGGTGACAAGTCTCACGATGGTCGACGGTCATGTTCTTAAGAAATTAAAAGGGCACGAATTGTTTATGTTTTAGAACATGATAGGAAAAATAGAAAATAGAGATCTTCGAATATTTTTTAAGGAAAGCATAGTTTATAGTTTATAAAGTTTCTAAGGTGGAGCCCGATTTCTTTGGAGAAGATCTTATGTTTTAAAAAGGGCATCATTCACAAAAGACTATTAATTTTTTTTTGCTTGAGTTTCTATATTCGAAGGTTGCTATTTGTGGGGAGCACAAGTTGTAAGAAAAAACATTGAATGCTTTTATGAATTAGAAAATGAATGATATTAAAAGGAGGGCATTGACATAAATCGACCTTATGTGCTTTTGTGCTTTGATTCTCATTTAAGAAGGGAGCTTGATTAAAAGGTGGTGATTTTTTTTAAGGAAAAAGCAACTTTCTTAAGAAATATTTAATTCTAAATCTATCTCCTCTAGTGGATATGAAGACAAAAGATGGAATCTAACATAGACATTTATTTGTGAATAGATTTATTTTGTGAGCCATTATAGTTTCTTCTTGGTACTAATTTAGATGATGAAAAAGATTGTTTATACATAGATGTTTGTAGATTGAAGAGTCTTGTTGAAAAGAAAATGAAGGATTTAAATAAGATGAAAAAGATTTTGTGAGAGAGAAGATGAAAAGATTGAAAAGTCTTTGAAGATTTCTTGCAGGTTATAAACACTGTGGATATGAAGAGATTGGAGAAATATTTTGTGGTTGTTTTAATTTTCTTTAAGAAAAGGATTTGTGGAGATGAAGAGTTTTTATTTGCAGGGGAGTTGAAGAAAAGGAAATTGAAAAGGTCTCAAACATGAAAGGATCAATCATTTTCTTTAGATCATAGAATATGAAAGGTTATTTTGATGCAACTTCATAATTGGATAGAGATGAAACATATAGAAGATGAAAGGTGAAAAGACATTCAACTTGTATAAAATTGTTTTTCAGGTGCATTGATTGTATGTCTTGAAAAGACAGAGATGAAACATAAAAAATGAAATAGTGTTGTTGAGTGGATCAGGATACAAGATTGATTTTTGAATATCTGAGTTTCTATATGATTTGGGTTGATGAAAAGAATGGCCATTTGACAGACACATGAGAGAGAAGAAATGTTTTGTATTGAAATAGAGAAATCATCTGAATTCTTGTTTTCAGTTTGTTTTGTATTAGGGGTTGGTGCTCCTTGAAGCTGGTGCTTCTAAACATTTTTGCCAGTGAGGCACAATATGCCAGTGAGGTCTCTCAATTGTCAATGAGACATAATATTTAGCCAGTGAGGCTTTGTAAGAAGTTTTTAAAGTTAAGCCAGTGAGGCACTTCATGAGTGGTTTTTCTACCCCTGAGGGTTTTCCACTCGGTAAAAAGCTTGTGTCTTGATTTCTTCTATGTGTGTGCATATTAATGGTTTGATCACGTTTTTGTTTACATCTGTTATTGTAAGTCTTGTGCATATAAACTCAACAAATCATTAATATATTCCTTTCTATTTTTTCTGTAAGAAAAAGCTTGCAAAAAGTTGTAAAATGTTTGAAAACTAATACAACACTAATTCACCCCCCCTCTCAGTGTTGTCCTGGACTCCAATAGAGATTAGCATCATTTTCATGGTCCAACTTAGGTTGGAAAGAAAGTTCATTTTCAGCTTCATAATAGCCAACTGCTGAGTTGACCGGCGCTACTTCAATGGCAAGCTTCCCTATGCAGGAGGAAGACGATTGTGTTGTCCTTGATTTCTAGCAACATTGCCTTGATATGAATTATTTGGAAATGTCCTCCTTGGTATATCCCGATAAGAAGGAGGGGCAAACATACCTTGGGACATTTACCTTTTTAAAGCTAGCAATTCATTTGCTAACTTTTGCACCATAGTGTCCATGGTGCTTGTGGAAGAATTTTCAGCAGAAGAGAAACCTTTATTTCTATTAGAATCTCTTCTTATCTTACTTGCAAGGAAAAGATCATCTTCAACTTTAGTAGCCAATATCTGAGCTGCAGGAAGGTCTGCAGGACCAGCACACCTTAACAGAAAACTCACTTCAGGAAGTTGAGTATTGATAAAGAAACACTTAAGATTCTCCGCTGTTGGCTGAGCATTTGCAGGAATCCTGTTTCTCAACTTATTGAACTTAGTGATGAAGTCCTGCATAGGTTCATGAGGCTCCTTCTTCATTTGTGTAAGTTGAGCCAACAAGGTGTAAGCATCTTCTATAGGTTTGAACCTAGCCTCAAACTTGGTTTTGAGAATGTTCCAGTTTACAGTCTGAGCTTGAAGATGGTAAAACCAGTCTATAGCAACACCTTGCAGTGTTTCCACAAAAAGCCTTACTACTACATCTTCATGCTCAACACCTATCACACCACAAGCTATGTAGAAAGCTGCAATGTGTTGATCAGGGTGAACTTTCCCATCACCATAGAATTTGGGAAAATTCTTTCTCGAACTACAAGGTAGTTCATGCAATGGTGGGGTTAAATTTAGAGGACCAAAAAAGTTACCCCAAGGGCCTTAGGTTGCCATGATACACTGATTAAAAGTTGGGATAACAAACCTTTGTGGAGTATGAATAGACAAAACTTTGTTAGCACTAGAACTAGAAGTTTCACTTGGTATTGGAGACCTGGCATTGGTAGGAGGAAAACTCCTGGTACGCTGAAGACGTGGTCATGTAGGTAAAAGACCAAAATTATTTTGCTGCATCAATTCAAATACAGGATCAATAATACCTTGAGCTCTCTTGCTTCTTGTGTACCATGAATCTGCCAGAATGTAGTACGCTCAACAAAATTTTGCAACAAATGGAAAAGAACTAAAAATGCTTCAACTCAGAGCATGAGACTTCAAGTTGCGTGTTCCATCCCCAGTAGAGTTGCCAAAAAACTATTGGGTGAATATTTTGTCATTAACTCACTAACGGCAAAATGGGTATATCAGCCACAACTATGATGAGACAAAGTCTCTCCTCTTAGCAAGGGGAGGTTCCCTCTAGTTGCTTGACTATTACAAATAAATAACTTATAAAACTTATGTACACTAAAAACTATATTTGTGGTGGTTCCATTTCATCTCATTCTCTTTTTTCAGAATAGATGTTTATACTTCAAGACAATGATTTCAATGAAGGTTATATTAAAGAACTTACAAACTATCACAAAACCATAGAAACACAAAGTTTTCTGTTGCCTCACTTACTAATTACAAATAGAACTGTTTGAAGTTAAATGCAGCCTAAAGTCTTCACTCTTCTCCAAGGTGGTAAAAGTAGATTGAATATAACAACTTGTAGCACAAAGTCTTCAAGCTATTTTATCCTCACAAACACAAACACAATCCTCACAAATGATTTTATAGCTCAAAGTCTATTAAAATTAGATTTAGAATACTCCTTAATCACTTGAAATAAACTCTCACACTTTAATTACTTATCAAAGATAATATGATAGCAAAGACATAGGAACAATTCTATCATAAAACAAATAATCCCAAGACAAAGATTGGAATTGAACTTGCTTCCTTGTATTGATAAATATTTGATAATTGGTTCTCACAAAGAAGCACAAAGTCTTGATTTGCTTTTCAATTTGCCAGAGTTTTCTTGCAATAGATAAAAGATAATATTTACAAATGAGGCCCTCTTTATTTATAGGGAGGAGCCTAGAGAGAAAATAGGAAATTTACAACTACTTTGACTTATTCAACAAAAGAGTCCTATTTGACTTGGGACTTCTCTTGTCTCACATGTAACTACATTTTGGAAAATTACATGTAAAAGTGTCCAAAACAAAATTCAAATTACATATCATATATAGGAAAAATAAACTAAGGCACTAGCTTCCTCCATCATTCTTCTTCAAAAAGTTTTGGTACATAGCTTGGATGGTTGCCATCTCGCATGCATCTAGTTTTGTTGTGTTCTTTGAGATGGTGCGGACCCAGAGAATGGAGTCTTTTACCGCCTTTATTGCCTTTTTATGCTTGTCCAGATTATCTTTCAGGTTCTCTAGAGTCAAGTGTTGGTCATACAGATTATCCATTGAAAGCATTGAGGGTGCCTCCTCTTCGAATTTTCTTTGGACCATCTCTTCAAAAGAACTTACTATTTCCTCTATTGAGAGAAACTTGTGATCTTCCCCTATCAGGGTGCATGAAAGTTCTTCTAGCTGGTGTAGAAGTGTGACATCACTATCTTCACTGGCTTCTCAGGCTTGACATAGATCTTCAAGTAGACCTTTTATTATGTGGATTCGATGCACCAGAGTCTCCTTGGTCTTAAGATATGATTCCCTGTTTTTAATGAAACCAATGGTGATCAGATTCTTTATCTTAATCTTTTTCATATCTATCCACTCTTCTATACTCTCTTCTTCATCTTGCAGCTCTTGTGAAAGTAGATCTACCAGGTTGTTTAGCTCAATTTTATCTTTGTCCATCTTCTCTTTCCTTTCCACAGTGGTTTTCAATAGGATTCACCCTTGAGCTAATAGGCATTCCACTACATCTCCTACCACCTTTCCCCTAGCTTGTACTTTTTCAACTTTCTGAATTAGGGGATCTTCCACCGTTACTGCCATGGGTTCTACCATTTCTGATGACTTTATTATCTTTCGAAGGATAGCAACAAGTTGTTCTGCTTTAGCTTTGTACTGTTCCTTCTCTTTCTTGACATCATCATACTTTTCAAGTAAAGTGTCATGCCCGCATTTCACATGCGTTCACAACACGCTAATCCGTGTGTCATGTCCACATGCATCATGTGGTCATGATACGAAATATCAATTTTTTTTTCCTAACTACTCCGAAAGCCTCCCTCGCACGTGCAAGCATGCTCGGGGTGTCTGTTTAAGTTGTCTAAAAGATTGTTGATACAAAATAATCCTCTCACATGTGCATGTAAATAGTTTGTCACTATGTTTGGTGTCGGTTTAATCTGTAATGTTCAGGTTTTCTCCGGTAGGTGATTGGTATTTATAAGTATTATTAGTTTCTTGTTCACTTGGTTACGCTTTTCTCTATTTCCTCTTATACAGTTTCTTCTCTGGCAATTAATTTTCAAACGTTAATCTATTTTTACTACTTGGTAATTCATTCAGGAAAGATAAATCCCATAGTTACAATTTTCTTACAAACAAGCAAATGTGACAGTACAATAATATGACTTTCAATTACCCCCCCTTTAATATCATTTAATAATAAATTATATATATATATATATAATAATTTAGTTAATTCGATTTAATTATACACTTATCATTGTATTTATATATTTTTTTTACCTTGCTAATAGGATCTCCACCGAAATTTATTTATTTATAAAAACATATTTATATATATATAAATTATATATATATATATATATATATAAATTATATATATATATATGTATATTTCATATATTTTTAAAAATTCCTAGAGTGCAAGCACATGTATTTGCAATTGATACATATATATATATATATATATATATATATATATATATATATATATACATAGGGTTATATATATATACATTTATATATATATATATATTTTATTTGAATATTGATAATGGAATTCCCACTAACATTTTAAATCTTTTTATTAATAACAACTCATAACATTGAGGGTTAAAAACCCTAAAGAAAACTCTTATTGAATCAAAGTGTTGTTAGCGGGTGGGATCTCATGGCGGCGGCGGAGCTCCCAACACAGGGCCGAGCTCATGGAGGGGGGGCATGGGGTGGATCGCATGCAAGTGGCGATGTTTTGGTGGCCACATTCGGTGGTGGTAATGGCATGGTGGCTTGGGCAGGGAACGGCCTGTACAAGGGCCGCGGGGAAATGAGAGGTAGGGAATGTGTGGAGGGGCGGAGCCCCACCTACATCCCATGAAGTGGGGTGTGGGTGGGGCTGCGCCCCTCCCCACACCTCATGGTTTATTTGTAACTGTGGTGGGGTTTCAAACCCCCACCGCCCATCATATATTCCTTGGCTGTGTTTAAACACAGTGACCTCTATTCGCATTTCATAACTATTTTCAAATTTTTAGTAATATTTAATAATGATATATATATATATATAGTTTATTAGTTTATTTTAACAGTAGTTTCATTTTCTCAAATTCATTTAAAATAAACTAATAAGTAAATAAATAAGTAAATATATATATATATACATATATACATATATATATATATATACATATATACATATACATATAAATATATATATTTTAGTTTTCTCAATTTCTTCATTAATGTAATTATAAATGTAGATAACAAACTTTCACAATTAAGTTAAAAGTAAATTAATTTATTTAAGTGTATATATAATTTCATATATATATATGCTTAAATAACGTAGTCTCATGGTAAAATCTTTCCATACTAACTTCAACATTGTAATATTAACAAACAAGAAATCACATGAACAAGAGAAGGACATTCAACCAATTAAATCTATGGGTACTATTTGTATTTTTTTTCAAGTACATTTTCCATTTCAACTATTTTAAAAAATTTAGAAATAAATACATGAGATTAATAAATCTTTTATTTCAATAACACACAAGGTCTAGTAAAATCTGATTTAGGTTATTTTCCATTGCAATTTGACTCAAATTTTAATTTTGTATTCAAGACAAAATGCATCATTCATAAAACAGTAAAATTAACTTTCTCATTAAATTATACAAGGGCTACTTTTAATCAAACAATCTCATAGTATACAATTTACAACTTGGTAGCAAAGAACAACTTGTTAACAAGGTCCTGTAGCTCACATACATTCTAAGGGAGTACTTTTCTTTCTCCTCCTAGTTCACATGAATGAGGAAATGTAAGAACCATTTACAAATACAAAAATTGAAATAATAAGGGAGGATTAACTCTCCACTCCCAAGCTAACAACTCTTACAACAATTTCTAGAGAGAAGTTCTCTCAACATCTTTTGCATAATAAAACCCTAGAGTCCAAGTTCTTAATACAATAGGAAGATAAACAGATTCATTAACAAGGTAGAACTTCTTCAATCCCTTTCACATGCTTCAACATTAACCTACAAGACAACAAGGGAGACAACAAGAACCATCTAGCTCTCCTCCCTACCTTTGACCTACAAGAGGGTCACCCCTGAGCTAGGGAGACCATCCTCATTACCAGGGTAGAATAGACGAAACAACACATCACAATATTGAAAACAATAACAAAGCAAATAACACAAACTCCCATGGTTGACTCACAAACAAAGACTCAACTTAGGTGAGTTCAAGGAGGGTAGGGAAGTAGACATCTCTAACCCCCAGGTGTCATCTTTTCACATTATACCACATAGAAACACAAGACCTCAATGTCAACAAGTTATTCTTCCTCCACAAGGCCTTAAGCCAACAATATACTCTTCCTCCACAAGGCCTCAAGCTTTCCAATAAACCCAATCACTAGGGATATCCCAATAGGCTCACATGGCCATAAGCCCTCTAGGCTATATAAGTAACATCATGCCCTCAAGGCATTACAAATATCAAGAACAAGATGACACCTGGGGAGGGTCACACCTCCCCTTCCCTATACTAGATGAGCATTGCCTTCCAACTGGAAGGAGCTCTTTCTACATCCACAACAAAACCCCAAAACTCATAGAAAAACTCAAAGAAGACTAATTCAAAACTCATTCATTAAGCCAGAAAACAAACATACATTTCAAACAACAATCACATAAGAGAGTAGAATTGATTCACCAACCTTCCAAAGCCCAATTATGGAATGAAAGTTGATGTAGAGCTCCTCTTCCCTCCTTCTCTAAGAAACCCTTCTTTTCACAATAATCCAACCCCCTAACTCTCCTCCTCTTTCTTTTAAACTAATTCCCTCTATTTTCCTAATTTCCCAAGTGGCATTAAACAATTAACCACAACTCATCCATTATCCTAGTGGTCATAAAACAATTGACCCCCACTCCATAGGTTCCCCACTATAGTCCTATCTACCACACATGGTGAATTTAAAATACATTAAGTAAAATAAAATACAAATGGAGTGGATGACACACTACCCCAAATAAGGGGAACCCCACCAAAAGAGAGGCACATGGAGACAAACACTCCATTATTAGGGAATCATGGAGTTATTTTATGACTTATAGGTGGCCTGAGTGTGGCTTCCACTCATCCCTTTGTCCCCATGCTTCCAATTTCGTCACTTTACTTCACTGTGAGGTTTAAGTGACCATATGGAAGTTAACCCAGGGTTATCCTAGCCCAAAAGGTCCCTAGACCCATGGGGTATAACCCAAGGTTAATTTATGCCTAGTTAGAACTCCCAGAGTCAAATAAAACACAATATAAAGGGTCTAAAATAATTTAAAATTTAAACAAGATTAAAAACATCATTACTTACAACACTTATCATAATAAAAGTAAATCAAAAGATCACCCTTATTCCCTTGACCTCATGCAATATTAACACATTACAACATTCTCCAAGCACGAGGTTGATCTTAGTTCCTCATTGAACTAGATCAGCTCACAATGGATACAACATAGGTATGAGATGGTCTCCTATATTTGTGGTTTTGTTAGCAATACCTGCACACTTAAACTCGAAGTCAATATCACATATAACTATCATAGTCGAAGCAAACCTAAATACATGCATCTTAACATTTACCAATAGAATCATATTGAGTTTCCATATCCATTCATCATTTTCTTCAAAACAATATCTAAATTATCATTGCACAATTATTTCCTTAAAATCAAATAGGTTCAATAAGCAAGATTCCAGAACAAAAGTCTCTCAACATATAAATAATAATAAAAATCACTGCAAATAGTCTCACGAACAGTAGTGTAAAAAGTAGGCCTCACATAAAGTGCTGGCAATGGTTTGAAAATCTTCCTTTATACTCTAATGAGTCAGCTTGCCCAACTCAACCCTTCAAATGACATAATCACTCATGTCAAAAGTGTCAATGGTGGCATCTTTTGGTGGCTTGGTAATTTCAGCGTACCTGATTCCTTTCTCATTGACAAGCCTAGAAATGGTCTTAGGCTTCTTCTTCTGATTCTTTGCTTTTATAGGTAACAACTTTTCTATATCGATCTCGTCGGGTGAGATAGCTTGCTTCTTCCTCTTTGGAGTATATACAGATAACCATGGGGGAAGTACAGAAGTGCCAACAACTGGGGCTGAATCTACTACCTGTTTGGCCAGCTCCATGTTCACACCTGTGATGGTCACAATAGGACTGGTGTTGGTAAAAACCACACTTGTATCAACAACCTTTTCTGAAGCATCCAAAAGGTTATCTAAAATAGATTGTTCACCGATGTCAAAAGATGGAGAAGATAGACTTGGAATAGAACCAGAGGAATCAAAAACAGTCCCAAAACTAGTTTTCGTAGACACAGGGGTATTATCAGAGGAAACAACAAAGATCGGTGGAATGGGAACATTTGAAATCACTGGGAAACTACCAAAAACTGGAACATGAGGAGGAGGTGTAGAAACTTGTGATCCTATGGGAAGATCTTTCTCAGGTGATTGAGGTGGATCTCCAAGTTGCTCCTTTTCTGCATCCCCGTCTTCACCTTGTTCAGTTTTATCCTCTTCATCAAATTTATTAGATACTATCATCTATTGATCATCCTTAGACTTTTGAATATTTTGTTCTTCAGCCTCAACATCTTTTGTGTCCATTTGATCAACATTAGTATCTTCAACATTTGACTTAGTGACGTTGGAAGTTTCTTCAGTTTCCTTCTTCTACCCTCCTTTGGATACAAATTTGATCTTTGGTTTGTGTATCTTAGAAGAAGAAGGGGCATCACTCTTGTTTTTTATTCTATTCTCAGCCTTCTTGCCTGTCTGTTCCTATGTTTCTGTTTCTGATCCTATGAGGAACTCCTTCAATTTGACCCCTTTACTTTCCAACCATACATTTGTGTTGGCTAGTATTGGTTGAAACCTTTTCCTGATAGATGTTTCTTCTTTGATTGACCATTTCACGTCTGGAAGAGGTGAAGCCTCAACATTTTCTATGTTGTATTTGGGATCCAAAACGTCCTCGTGATCCTCCATTCCATCTGGAGTATCAGCGAGGCCTAGTTCTTCAATCTGAATCTCGTGAAGTCTACAGAATTCTAGGTTTCTGATCTCATTCTAGGTCCTGAGATCAGACCATATGTCTTCAACCATTGGGACATGGAAGTTTGACTTCCTTTTGATCTTATCCTAAACTCTTCTGAAGTCAAAATGGTCTCTTTTCTTCTAAGTCTTCATAGTGACCAGTTGTAATTCGAAATCAATTATTTTTGCTTTGTTGGCTGATTGGACTAAATACCTTCCAATTTCAACAAGGAATTTTATCCCTGACTTCTTCAGCTCCATCTGTTTGTTGTTCACTACAATCAACTATCTGCATAGTTCCATAAGAACAATACGGTCACTAGGATACCATGGAAGCATATAAGGGTAACCAGGATAATACCCTACTCGAAGATATGTGAAGGTGGGAAATTACAGGAATAAGCAACCAAAAGAATTCACAATATGCCAAGCTTCATCAGAGACCCTTTTCTGAACCAGTTCACTATCCCATAAGCATATGAACATAGAAAAGAATGCATCATTGACCCTTCAGAAATGATGAATTGATCCCTTTAGAGTGATTTGAGGGCAATATTCATATACTAGGATCAATCTCCTATCTCCTACCCGAGTTAAACCTTGAAAGTTTCTCATGCTTGCAGCAGCATAGACAAGATAAGAGGTCATATAAAATTTGAATGTGGTATTGACCTTTACCAATTGCTCATGCAATGCATTGCTGATCTGTTCTCCTCATAATATTTTCTGATTACCCGGTAGAATTACCTTGATGTAAGTGTACATCTAGTCCTTGAATTTGCAAGTAGAAGGGAGTCCTTTGATGTGACTCAAAAGAGTAATCAAATCACAAACCTCTTCTACAAAGTCACTCCTATGAAGATCTTTTGGCCATCTAGTCAAATTACTTGTAGGGATTTTC
Organism: Cunninghamia lanceolata; assembly: GCA_027924645.1. Classification (NCBI taxonomy): domain Eukaryota; kingdom Viridiplantae; phylum Streptophyta; class Pinopsida; order Cupressales; family Cupressaceae; genus Cunninghamia; species Cunninghamia lanceolata. The sequence continues at coordinate 4,956,016 of BSBN01000046.1, read as the reverse complement.
AACCATTTGTTGTTGATGTAGCTTCTAGCAGCTTCCACATCCTTATCATAATCCTGTTGCCCCTGAGCAAAGTCAATCCATCCAATATTTTCAATGGGTGGACACATGAAGATTTTGTCTAGGAATTCTACATCCAATCTCATGATTACATTCCCCTATGAATCCGTCACAACTCTAGTATCTCTATTGTAATGGCTGGCTACTTGAAGAACAAACTCGGGATTGTGTGCAAAAATTGGAAATGATGCAACCAAATGAATATTACTGTCAATGATTTTCTGCATAGGCTTAGAAGGATTTGTCTATTTTGTTCTATCTACAAATTCTACCATGTCCACATGCCCAATTTCTATGTCTCTGATTTCATCAATGTTTGACTGTACTGTTGTCATCGGAAAGACACCTTAGTACTTGTACTTCATGATTCTGGCCTTTGATAGAGATGGTTTTGACATGAGTTCTTGAAGAGAAATTTGAAATTGGTATCTTCCACGAATGTTGGTTGACAACTATAAAAGGCCATGATCTCCCAATTAGGGAACAAATGGATAAACTGGGATAACCGCGATTCGATGATCCTGGGCAGGGAAGCATGCGTTAAGGGCTTGAGTGCACACAAATTGAGGCAAAGGCAAAAGTAGGCTAATAGGTCTTGAAAGGTGAATTTTCCTAGTGTTAGGAAAAATTTAGGAAAATATGCATGGATGGTCAAAACGACTGCTACTACATGAGGAAGTATTTGCATGTGTAAAAGTGGGTATTTTCAACTCTTATGCATGTGTTTGGGAAGATCATTGGTTATCATGCAAAGTTGGTGAAAAACACCACTATTGCATGTAATCACTTGGAAACAAATTTGATGTAGGGGCAGTCAAAATGACCGCCCTTACATGTGTTAAAATGGTGAAAAATATTGACACTGCAAGCTAGGGGAGTTATAAGTGCTCGAGCGGGTGTTTTCACTGACATTGCATGTGAGTAGGAAGTTCAAGTTTTCGTGTCTGAGCGGCAGTAAATGGCAACATTGTACATAGTAAAAGATACAAGATTTTCATGTAAGGGTGGCAAATTTTACCACCCATACACCTTACGCCTTGATGTGTATTGAAAGGTTTAAGCGGCTAATATGGCCGATTGTGCATTTAACACAAACCATAGGAAGAAACTGTTAACGTGGCTAATACAGTTGATTCGGTAATACACACAAAGGCTATCAAGAGTGATCGGTTAAAACAACCGACAACATAAGATACAAAACCTTGGGCATGAACAATGATCAGCAGTTTCTGCTGGATTGACTGACTAGGAACGATTTGGGACACGAACGTAAGAAAGAACAAAGGTTCAACTCAAAGGACCAAACAAATGACAATCTAAAATCTAAAGCATTACAGACGACTTGAGAAACAAAAAAAATACATATACTGATTAATAAATAAAACCGTGGAAATAAAAAATAGTAAAAATGACTAACTTGTTCAAACGGAGGAAACCCTAAGTTCGATGATGATGAATTCAGCAGAATCTTAGGATGGTGCAATTGAATGATGTGAGGGGAGTCCAGTGACTAGCTAGGAAGTAAAACAAAATGAAATGACAAAAGTAACCCTATCGAAAAGACACATTAAAACTTGAAAACAAGCCTTTATTCGGCACGAGTGGCCGTTAATGGCACTCGAAGTTCAAGATCTCATAGATCTTGATCGGGCGGCAAAATTGGTTGACCTCACACGTATTTTACCAAAAATGCAAAAGTGGTTAAATCCACAGATGATGCATTTAAAAACCATACAGAAAAAGAAAACTATGTAAAAGCAGTAAAAAGTGCCGCTATTACACATTAAACTAAAAAGAATATGTCAAGTCGGCAATTTTAACCAATATTGCATAAGTGAACAAAAGACATGTAATAGCGGCAAATTTGGCCGACTTTACATGTGAAGATTCAAATATTCACTAACACTTGAAAAATGACCAAAATTAACATTTTTATCAGTGTATGACTTAATCAGTTTTTGCAAATATCAAGGAATCAATCCAAGGAAATGTCTCAAACTAATTTAGGATGTTAAACAACTTCGTACGGGACCAAGAGAATCTTGTCTCAATTTGCGAACTTAGAGTGTAGATCACGAAACAGACAAGTTTCGTGGGGGTTGTCTACAAAAATGAGCGCAGCTATTTTTGAGAACAACAAAACCCAACAACTTATAGCCACCCACTAGTCCAAAACCCAACAAACACAAACACAATATCAAAAAATTTCATCTCCATCCTATGTGTCACCCCCCTTAACTTCATAACAACTAGCCACACATCATGTTAACCTTACTTCAACCTGTCCCACTTATACCACAGTTAACCCCTATCTATATCAATCCATACCTCAAGAACCTCTAACCTAACAATTCCAACTGCAACAACAACAATTCCAACCCCAACAATAATTCCAACTGCAACAACATCAACTCCAACCACAACAATAATTCCAACACCAACAACAACAATTCCAACACCAACAACAACAATTCCAACCACAACAATAGCAAGTCCAACTACAACCACAAACTCGACACATTACAACTCCATACCATGTGTCACCCCCATCACCATACCAATATAGCCTATCCACATATCATGCCAATTCCACATCAACCTATCGCATTGACACCCAATAACATCCACACGAAGAACATCCAACTCCTTATCTAAACATTTCACCTTACCACCAAATTCATTCACAATGCTCTCACATTCCTTCACAACATGAACAAACAAGTCTAAATTACCCTTTGAACCAAAATCAAGTGTCCTTAAATCCTCATAGTACCTTTGACAAGGGAAAAACCACTCTAACTTATGCATCCTATGGGTACCCTACATCCTCATCCAATAAAATACCCATACAAGAGCCTCCTCATCCTATCCTAACACCACCATGTAGTCCCTATCATATTCCATTGGTCCATCAACCTTCTAATCCATCATGCCCTTCATTACCTTCATCCTCATTTTCCTCCAGTCTTCCACCAAAGGATCCCTCGGAGACAACCCTACGATAATTGATCCATAAATCATTTCTTGAGCTACCCTTAAAAAACCATCCAATTCCAATCCTAGTAAGTCTAATCCCATTATACCTCCATCTAATCCTAACCCTACAACACCTTCTGGTGGTGCCTGCATAGATGTTCAATTTCAAGTAGTTAGTTTTGTAGACACCCTCAAAAAAATCCAAAAAAGTTCTAAGTCTAAGGGCCTCCTCATGATATTTTACAGGTAACCTGATATTTATTAAGGAGAGGAGGTCATCATCATCATATTTCCAGACATCACCCTGATGTTGCTTGCGAGGGTCATCATATTCTGCTAGCTTGATCTTTTGCCCGGGGTGATATTTTAACATTGGGTGATCTTAGTTAAGATCATCCTGATGTTGGTGTTGCAAAGTTTCTAAATATGACCCGATCTCCTGAGTAGTCATCATATTTGAATATCGGGTGATCTTTGTTAAGATCACCCTGATGTTATTTTATCACCTCTTGTTCATTGATCGCCCTGATGCTGCTGATGTCATTCTTATGTCAGGGTGATATCTGGTTGTCTATCGGCTTCATCATATTCCGAAGGAGGGGGTGATATTTCTAAATATCAGTCATATTCAAACATCACCTTGATGTTACAATGAAGCTACAGTGCACCCTAATATTTCTGCAGGGGGTGATATTCTGAAATATCGGGTGATCTTACGAATATCACCCCAATGCCAATATGATGGTGATGTCATCAAGGTCCTGGGGGTCATATTTTAACATCAATCATTTTATGGAGATCCCACGATGCTGCAAATATGATGATGATGTCATCCAGATATGAGGAGGTGCATGGTATGTAGAATATGATGGTGATGTCACTAGGATATTCATTGAGGTGACTTCTTGGATCGGTGAGGCTGGGAGATCTTCTTTTGACGCCTTGTGTTTGGTTGCTGAGAACCTTCATCTGGGTGACTTTCTATATCAGGCAGACATGTATAGGGTTTGCTGATGAAGCAGTCTGGCTGATGGAGGATGATGATAAGGTTTAAGATGCCGTCATCGGGAGCAAAATCATCGACATTATATATGATCACAGTCGTGCATATAAAGTGTTGAAGGGGTTGCCGCAGGGCAAATGTGGGATAATGTCTCACATATATTTGAAAGGAAAGAATATCGTAGAATGCTCCATGTGGAGACAGTTGAAAGATGGAGAAGGTCAACATGATGCTTATGTGTCACATTGCCATTGGTGGCCGACATGTTAGCATGATCCACGCCACAGATCTCGATGGGAAAGGGAGGAAATCGATGGTTAATATTTAAATATTTGATTAGAGGGTTTTTCCACGCTGTTACAGTAGCTCTTCGAGGCTGGAGGAGGTCTGACACATGCAACCACTGCATTCCCAAGGCTGCGAGTTGGTATGCCATAAATGACAATTTACAGAGGCATGGACTTGATAGATTCCGATTAGCTACCAAATTAATGAGAAAGATCTCCAAGTGGCAGTGCAAAATCTGATCTTTCCTCTTCTTCACTATTTTTTAGATGGTGGCATTTAATGAATTGCTTTCGACGCCGCCCTGGCAACGTTGGTAATTGGTAAAATCCTACAGATCATCATGTAATTAATGTTGAGCACCTTCCTTCTTGTTATAGCAGGATGTGTTGGTCATTTGTAAGGTTGTTGAAAATTGGACACATCTGGCATTGTAATAAGATACAACTGGTTTTGGTTGCTCTGTGCAGGAGATCTTGTGAGTTTATGAGTCTCATGTTTTATGTATTGTGCATAGATTTATTGGTTTCATGCTGTTTTAGATGAATAATGCTATACTGCATGTGTTTTGTTATTTGTCTCCTGTATTGAATATACTTTTATTTTGAATCTGGATATCTAAGGGGTGTCTTGGGTTCTAGGATATAGGTTTACTATATTGAATGCTTGATCTCTTAACTTCTGCTCAAGGGGTAGATTAAAGTGTTTTCAGGTTAAGTGTTGATGAGAATATATTGCAGTAAGGATATCATAAGTAGAGATAACTTTATACTCTATTTTGGGAGGTATCTGTAAGGTAGATATCACACAAATCCCCTTGAAATCTAGTGTTGGTATGTTTATGCTGAACATTTACATGTGTATGTCTACTGACTCTAAGCCCTAGATAGGCACCAATCTAACTCTGTGTTGAGGTTATACACGAGGTCCAGGTTTGCATCCAAACATAAAATCAAATTCAAACTTCCAAAACAACCATTAGGATTGTAGAAGTAGTTTAGGACCAAGATCCTTTGATTCAAAACTGAACATAAGACCAAAGCTAGCCCCTTTGCACTTATCCCATAGTTTTGGTCTTCATATAGGAGGATCTATTTGCTTTGTATCAACATCCCAAGCCAACCCACAAGCATATTATCATGGGTGTTGAATAGGGAATACCCCCCTAGGTTTTGCAGAGCCTGAAGAAGAAGAGGAGATAAGAATAGAGTCTATCTCCTACACTGTTGGCCCCTGGCCTAGAGAACTTGTTGATCATTGATGGCTACCTTGTAGCGATATCTGGGAGAAAGTATCCAGTTAAGGAAAAAACCAATAGAATTGGCGACTCCGCTGGGGAACTATTTGTGTAAGAACCCTGGTTTTTAAAAGAAAAATAATTCCTACTTATAGGTGGCGACTTCGAACAATCTCCCAATTGGTAAAGTAAAAAATTTGTATGCAAGGGAGAAGATCCTTGCGTAATCCTTTATTTGAAGAATTACCTAGAAAGATGTTGTATAGGAAAAAAGGGACTGTTCAAACCAGTCATGAAGGTTCTCCCAAGAACACTGTTAATATCCAAGATGACCCTGGATCTTCAAGGCAACATGTACCCTATTTTTCAAATGATGAAGCTGATATTCAAGGTGCATATGAGAGGCAACAAGGCGGTAGCCTAAGAATGAGGTCAGAGGTGTTTCAAGAATGCCCTTTCCTAGATCCCAGTGAAATATTTGAAGAGGCTAAATCTCCAAGGGATGATGATGATGATGACCAAAATGGAATGAACCCATCCTCTTCCATGCCTAGAGATGAAGAAATAGTTGAAGAAATCAAGAACTTGAGAGCTAAATTTGAATATTTGCAAGCTGTGAAAATTAGGGATGACATAAGACAAAAGGTGCAAGCCTTGAGGACTGCTTAATAGGATGCAGTCCCTACCCTTGATAATGTAGATGCCCTGAGGAACCAACATAGAAATGAAGTCTAGTATCAGTAAAATGATCAAAGACAGAATGCAAACAATGCTAGAGTACCATTAAATAATGTGAGAAATCCAAATGCTAATAGAAAAGTTAATGCTAATCAGTTTGGTAGACAACCTATGCAACTGGATAGATTTAGGCAGCTTGTTTTTTATGGTATTCCTAGTTATCCTAACCCCATTGACAAGCATGTAAGGCTTCAAGTGCCAAAGTTTTCAGGAAATAATACTGTGTCTGGGGAGGATCATTTAAAAGCTTTTCAAAATTTCATGGATAACTTTGAGGTTGAGCATGAGGATGTTTTTATGAAGTCGTTTATGCAATCCCTTGTTGATGAAGCTAGAGAATGGTACAAAAATCTACCTAACCGGAGCATTTCATCATGGGATGATTTCAAAAAGATTTTCAAGGAGCAGTATGGTGATAAAACTGACCCTAGCTTCTTTGTAAATGAATTCACCAGCATCACTAAGGGGTCCAATGAGCAGGTTGCAGAGTTTAATGCTAGATTTACTAAAGTGTTGAACAAACTGCCACATCATATGAGGCCCAATGAACCTATGTGCATAATATTATATATAAATGCTTTTGATGCTAAAACAACATATGGGTTAAGAGATAAGGTCCTACTACTCTCAGAGATACTTTCAGAATTACAGTGAATATTGAGAATAATAGGTTTAGAATTGTAGTGAATATTAAGAATAATAGGAAAGCATCAAGCAAGACAAACAGAAGGGATGATGTTGAAATTCTACATAATCCAAACAAACCTCAGAATATCCAAGGTAATACATCTGTCCCTGAAGACAAAATAGACAAATTGACAAATGTTGTAAAGGACCTAAGTTACAGACTTGCTAAAAATGAAAAGGGAGTAGGTCCTGACAGACCAGTTTACCAAAGGCAAGAAAGAAGACCATCACTACATGACATGCCATATCACACAAATTGGCATAATGGTAAACCAATTTTTCCAAGTAGCAACCCTAACCAAAGAGCTCAACATGTCAAGGAAACTCCTGATCCTTTGAAGAGAAGTGTTAATATGGTTGATGATACACCATGGTGCATCATATGTCAAATGCCCCACTCGTAGTCAAAATGCATGATTGCTCAGTCTCTATATAACAATGTTGTTGCCTATGATGAGTGAAATGAGCCACATTGCATGGAAGATGATAATGTCAATATGCTATCTACAAACAAAGGATACTCTTTTCATGATGCTGATGCAAGTGTAGATAATGACATTCAAGTCTATCAGCAGTTTCCCTATGATGAAGAAGATGAGGAAAACAACTATGCCTATGCTCAGGATTCACATAATTTTCTGAATAACCTAAGAAGACCATCTGATGAAGAAATCAGGGCCTTCACAGCTGCAGCAGTGGCTCAAGTCAAAAGTAATTACAATCTTAGGGGTAAGGCCTAGGTAAGTAACTCACACCAGCTAGTGCATGATCATAAAGGAACTAAACCACAAAGGAAGCAATGGAGTAATAATAGGCAAAACTTTAAGCAAAAGATAGGTTATGATCCTCATGGACCAGGAAACAGAATCCCCCAAGTTGAGGATCAAAACAAAAATTGTCCAAGCAGCAATGATAGTCAAGGAGCTATAAGAACTAGAGCTGGATCATCCTGAGATAAAGATAAAACAGTGGAGCAAGTTACAACTGTTATTCAAAATCATGCCCCATTTGATATCACTCAAGTCTTATCATAGATAAAAGTCTCTGTTCCACTGATGGAGCTGATGAAAGTGGAAGAATTAAGAAACAAAGCAGTATCTTTAATTTCAGGATTACCCTATCAAGCCAAGTTGAGTGATGAACCTTAGCATAAGAAGCAAGCCCTATATATTGATGAAGATGAAGTTCCTGAGGTATATCTAGGGATGACCATGACAAAATGTCCTTCACAAGTGGAGCCATTTTATGTCTCCCTTGTCATAAATGGAAGAATAATTAGAAACTGTATGCTTGACTCAGGAGCATCAACAAACATCATGCCTCTAGCCATTATGCAACAAGTAGGATTAAAAATAGACAAGGCATGTGGAAAATGCTATGCCATGGATGCCAGAGAGGTCCCAGTCATTGGAATCATAAAGGATGTGGATTTCAGACTGGCAGCATATCCTAAAAAGACCTACAAAATGAATATAACAGTGGTTGACATAAAGCCACAATATGGTATGTTGTTATCAAGGAGATGGGCAGCACTGATTGGTGGAAGTATGCAACTGGACCTGTCATATGCCATGATCCCAATGAATGGCAAGGATGTCAAACTGATCAGAGAAGAAAGATCACAGGAGTCAGTTGAAGATCAAGATTCAGAAGAACACATCTGTTTTGTAGACAGTGACTATGAGAATTTCAGAGTTGTCTCAAGTGATCAAGAAAACCAAAAGGAAGACCTTTGCATTCAAGAGTTGGACCAGCAGGGTTTGTGGACCATGTATTTTGATGGAGCTTGTGCAAAGGAGGGCTCTGGAGCTGGAGTTGTATTCTTGTCTCCAACTGGTAAGCTTCTAAAGTTCTCTTTCTTGCTAAAGTTTGCCTATACAAATAATATTGCAGAATATGAAGCTTTGTTGCTAGGATTGAATATGGCCCTCAAACATGGAATCAAGATGTTGAGAGTTTTTGGAGATTCTGATTTAATTATTTCCCAAGTTAGAGATAGGTATGCTTTAAAGAACAAAAGATTAAAACAATACAAGCATGTTGTCTGGGATACAATTGAATTATTTGATGCATTTTCAATAGGCTGGATAGAGAGATCAAAAAATGTCATGGTTGATTTCTTAGCTAATGTGGCCATAAGGCTAGATGACATCACTCTATCAGATGTCACAAATGTTGACGTGAAAATCAAACCTGCAGTACTAGAGAACATATGCAGTTGGCAAGTGTTTGATGATGAGAAGGATTTGTTAAAATTTTTGCACTACATAGATGAGAATGGGAACCAAGAAATTGATTTTGAAAGTTTTGTCGAAGTTGTAGATGGAAAAGAAACTCTTATGGGGAAAGAAGTAATTCAATTGAAGACTAATAAAATCCCTAGAGGGTTAGTAGCTTTAGAAAGAGCTTTTGACAATAGAGATCAGTGTGTTACAAAGACATCTCCTACAAACAAGGATGACTTGGAGGAGATAAACTTGGGGACATTCCATGCCCCAAAAGGGTCTATATTGGCAAACAACTCAAACCACACATTAGGAGCATGCTGATTGCATTGCTGAAAAAGTATAAGCATGTCTTTGCTTGGTCATATGAGGACGTAAAAGCCTATAGAGAAGATTTATTCCAACATGTGATCCCTTTGAAGCCTGAAGCTAAGCCATTTAGACAAAAAAAAGACCTATTAACCCTACCTTAGCTCCAAAAATGCAAGAGGAACTTAAGAAACTTAGGGAGGCTAGAATAACTATGCCAATCAGGCATTCAACCTGGGTGTCTAACCTTGTCCCAGTCAGGAAAAAGAATGGTGACATTAGACTTTGTGTTGATTTTAGAAATCTCAATGTATCTTCCTTGAAAGACAATTATCCACTGCCAAATATGGAGGTCATGTTACAGAAGGTGACTGGTTGTGAACTCCTATCCATGATGGATGGATTTTTAGGTTACAATCAGGTGAAGGTAAAGGAATCAGAACAATTTAAGACTGCTTTCATGACTCCATGGGGAACCTATGTATATGTAAGAATGCCATTTGGACTAACAAATGTAGGTGCTACTTTTCAAAGAGCTATGGATGTTGCTTTTGCATGGTTGATTGATTCAATTCTGGTTGTTTATCAAGATGATCTAACTGCTTATTCAAAGAAAGAGGAGTAGCATTGTATGCATCTAGAATAGATTTTCATTAGAGCACTAAAGTATGGCATCTCTCTCAACCCAAAGAAATGTGCTTTTGGGGTAGTAGAAGGGAAACTCTTGGGGCACATTGTTTCCAAAGATGGAATAAGGATAGATCCTGAAAGGGTGGCTACCATTGACAAAATTTAGATGCCTAAAATAGTGAAAGGAGTTTAGTCCTTCTTTGGACAAATTAATTCTGTTAAAAGATTTGTTGCTAACTTTGCAGAAACTACAAGGAACATCTCTAAGATGATGAAGAAGGATGCAACTGTCAATTGGGAAAGTGAAGCAATTGAATCATTTCAGAGCATCAAAGAAGCAATAAAGATGGCTCTTGTGCTAAAGTCTCCTAATTTTTCTAAGCCATTTCAGTTATTTTCATTTGCTTCTTTCCATACTATTGCTGCATGTTTACTATAGAAAAATGATGATGGTTTTGAGCAACCCATTACTTTCTTTAGTATGTCACTGCAAGCTGTTGAATTAAAGTATGATATCATGGAAAAGCAGGCATATGCACTAGTTAGAGGAGTCAAAAGCTTTAGGCCATATCTTGTAGGATCCCAGATAGTTGCATATGTGCCTCATGCAGCAGTCAAGGACATCTTCACTCAGCAGGAGGTAACTAGAAGAAGATGTAGATGAATAAATAAACTACAAGAATTCAATATAGAGATATAGATCACAAAGCTAGTAAGGGGACAAGGGTTAGCTAAAATGATGGTACAGTCAAATTTGGAAGCATGCCAAGTCAATATAGTCCAAAATGAAGTTGTTAACATATCAAAATCTGAGTGGTACAAGGATATTGTATATTACTTGCAGAGTTTGAATTGTCCTTCCCATTTCAGTGATAGCTAGAAAAGGACCTTGAAACTACATGCTATCAAGTACATTATTGTTCAAGGAAAATTGTATTGCAAAAATTTGGATGGTGTGCTACTCAGATGTGTGGATGAAAATGATGCCAAGAATATTTTGAATGACATGCATAAAGGAGTGTGTGGTGGACACTACACTGCCCAAACAACAGCTCACAAGATTCTCAGAGCAGGCTACTGGTGGCCCACTCTTTTCTCAGATGCACAAAAGTTGATAAGGAGATGTGATCCTTGCCAGAGGTTATCAAGAAAGTTAAGGTATGAAGGTGCGCTGCCCCTAAGAACTATAACTGTGGAGGCTCCATTCTAGTAGTGGGGGATTGACTTCATAGGGGAGATTTCAGAAAAATCAAGTGGAGGACATAGTTGGATTTTGGTTGCTACTGATTATTTCACCAAATGGATTGAAGCCATTCCAACTAAGAGAGCAAAAAGTAAAGTGGTGATGGATTTCATAATGGAAAATATTGTTATCAGGTTTGGAATACCATTCAAGATGGTCACGGATAATGCTATGTGCTTCAGATTAGGTGAATTTGTTGATTTTTGCAACAAATATGGAATTAACTTGTCAAATGCATCACCATATCATCCACAAGGCAATGGTCAGGCAGAGTCAAGTAATAAGAGCCTCATGAAAATCATCAAGAGGATAGTGGATAAGAACAACAAAGCCTAGGATTCAAAGCTAAAACTGGCACTATGGGCTGACAGGGTGACAGTGAAAAAAGCAGTTGGGAGCTCACCTTTTGAGATAGTGTATGGTACATCAGCTAGATTGCCTATGAATGATCTCTTACCAGTCTATAAATTTATACAAGAAAATGATGAAGAGATTGATGATCCAATGATAGAAAGGATAAGTCAGCTAGTTGCATTGGATGAAGTCAGAAGAGAAGCTCACCGGACAAACATCAAGCAGCAACAGAAAGTGAAATATCTGTTTGATAAGAGGACTGCAAACAGAAAATTTTAGATCAATGATCTAGTCCTTGTTTGGAATGCAAAAGATTAGGATAAGGGAAAGCATGGTAAGTTTGAGCCCTTATGGATGGGCCCTTATCAGATTAGCAACACTCATGGAGAAAACTCTTATTTTCTCCAGGCCTTAAGTGGTGAGATGCTGGAATTGCCTGTACATGGTCAATTCCTCAAAGCTTATATTTCATGAATATATTTTTCCATGCTCACTTGTAAGATATTAGTAAATGCTCCTGTATAGTCAGTGTTCTACGTTTTTGCATTTTGCCTGGTCTACCCGAAGATGATCTGGTTCTCGCTGCAGCCTTGCGCTTGCACATCCCTAGTTGGAGCCAATGGTGGTGCCTGCATAGATGTTTAGGTTTCAAGTAGTTAGTTTTGTAGACACCCTCCCAAAAATCCAAAAAAGTTCTAAGTCTGAGGGCCTCCTCATCATATTTTACAGGTAACCTAATATTTCTTAAGGAGAGGAGGTCATCATCATCATATTTCCAGACATCACCCTGATGTTGCTTGCAAGGGTCATCATACTCTGCCAGCCTGATCTTTCACCCGGGGTGATATTTTAACATTGGGTGATCTTAGTTAAGATCACCCCAATGTTGGTGTTGCAAAGTTTCTAAGTATGACCCGATCTCCTGAGGGGTCATCATATTTGAATATCGGGTGATCTTTGTTAAGATCACCCTGATGTTATTTTATCACCTCTTGTTCGTTGATTGCCCTGATGCTGTTGACGTCATTCTTATGTCAGGGTGATATCCACTTGTCTATCAGCTTCATCATATTCTGAAGGAGGGGGTGATATTTCTAAATATCAGTCATATTCAAACATCACCCCAATGTTACAATGAAGCTACAGTGCACCCTGATATTTCTGTAGGGGGTGATATTCTAAAATATTGGGTGATCTTACAAATATCACCCCAGTGCCAATATGATGATGACGTCATCAAGGTTCGAGGGGTCATATTTTAACATCAGTCATTTTATGGAGATCCCCTGATGTTGTGAAATGACGATGACATCATCCGGATATGAGGAGGTGCATAGTATGTAGAATATGATGGTGATGTCACTAGGATATTCATCAAGGTGACTTCTCACATCAGTGAGGCTGGGAGATCTTCTTCTGACACCTTATGTTTGGCCGATGAGAACCTTCATCAGGGTGACTTTCTGTATCGGGTAGACATGTATAGGGTTTGCCGATGAAGCGGTCTGGCCGATGGAGGATGACGACAAGGGTTAAGATGGCATCATCGGGAGCAAAATCATTGACATTATATATGATCACGGCCGTGCATATAAAGTGCTGAAGGGGTTGCCACAGGGTGAATGTGGGATAATGTCTCACATATATTTGAAAGGAAAGAATGCCGTAGAACGCTCCATGTGGAGACACATGAAAGATGGAGAAGGTCAATAGGATGCTTATGTGGCACGTTACCATTGGTGGCTGACATGTCAGCGTGATCCATGCTGCAGATCTCGGCAGGAAAGGGAGGAAATCGACAGTTAATATTTAAATATTCAAGTAGAGGGTTTTTCCACACTGTTACAGTAGCTCTTTGAGGCTGGAGGAGGTCTGACACACACAACCACTGTATTCCCAAGGCTATGAGTTGGTATGCCATAAATGACGATTTACAGCTGCATGGACCTGATAGATTTAGATCAGCTACCAAATTAATGAGAAAGATCTCCAAGCGGCGGTGTAAAATCTGATCCTTCCTCTTCTTCCCTATTTTTCAGACGGTGGCATTTAATGAATTGCTTTCGACACCACCATGGCAACGTTGGTAATTGGTAAAATCCTACAGATCATCATGTAATTAATGTTAAGCACCTTCCTTGCTATATATAGCAGTATGTGTTGCTCATTTGTAAGGTTGTTGAAAACTAGACGCATCTGGCATTGTAATAAGATACAACTGGTTTTGGTTTCTTTGTACAGGAGATCTTGTGAGTTTATGAGTCTCATGTTTTATGTATTATGCATAGATTTATTGGTTTCATGCTGTTTTAGATGAATAATGCTATACTGCATGTGTTTTGTTATCTGTCTCCTATATTGAATATACTTTTCTTTTGAATCTAGATATCTAAGGGGTGTCTTGGGTTCTAGGATATAGGTTTACTATATTGAATGCTTGATCTCTTAACTTCTGCTCAAGGGGTAGATTAAAGTGTTTTCAAGTTAAGTGTTGAGGAGAATATATTACAGTAAGGATATCATAAGTAGAGATAACTTAATACTCTATTTTGGGACGTATCTGTAAGGCAGATATCACATAAATCCCCTTGAAATCTAGTCTTGGTATGTTTATGCTAAACATTTACATGTGTATGTCTATTGGCTCCAAGCCTTGGATAGGCACTAATCTAGCTCTGTGTTGAGGTTATACACCAGGTCTAGGTTTGCATCCAAACATAAAATCAAATTCAAACTTCCAAAACAACCATTAGGATTGTAGAAGTAGTTTAGGACCAAGATCCTCTGATTCACAACTAAACATAAGCCCAAAGCTAGCCCCTTTGCACTTATCCCACAGTTTTGGTCTTCATATAGGAGGATCTATCTGCTTTGTATCAACATCCCAAGCCAACCCACAAGCATATTCTCATGGGTGTTGAATAGGGAATACCCCCCTAGGTTTTGCAAAGCCTGAAGAAGAAGAGGAGATAAGAATAGAGTCTATCTCCTACACTATTGGCCCCTGGCCCAGAGAACCTGTTGATCATTGATAGCTACCTTGTAGGGATATCTAGGAGAAAGTATCTAGTCAGGGAAAAAACCAACACCTTCCACTCCTATTATCCCTCCTCTTAATCCTCATCCTAAGCCTACAACACTATCCACCATTATTATCCATCCACTATATTTCCCATCCACCCATCCACTCATGAAGGATGTGATCCAATGGCTATTAGCAAGGAATCAACCATCTCCATGTGATAAAACACCTATCTAAGAGCCTATCAAAGAGCCTTCAAACATGTCCATTGCTTTAACCCCATCATGTAATCAACAACCCATCAATCCTATTGAAGAGTATCCTACCATGAGCCCAAGTCAAGATTCATTCTACCCTCATGCTTTTGACCATCACGAGCCTATCAAGCCTAATCAAGAGCCTCCCACTTCTACTTCCATTCAAGCAATTCAAGAGCTATGTCAATAGTATAATCTAGAGCAAGTGGATACATCAACCCTTTATCTAAATCAAGTTCAAAGCACCTCCACCCAACCCATCTATAATCTATATCTTTTCTATGATCAAGATAATATCCATGATCATGTTGCTAACTATGAGCAATTAGGCAAAGTTCAACCCATCCATAACCTTTATGTTTTCTATGATCAAATATTATCCCTAATTATGAGTCTACCTATGAGTAAATTGATCATATCCATAATCGCATTACCATCCATGAACAATCTATCCACACTACTCCTATCCATCCTCCACCCAGTGCTATCCATGATCCAACACCATCCACCTCCATTGATGAGACACTTGGCTCCCAAGTAAACATAGATGATCAAATAAATAACATGGATCTTAATGAGCATAATGATAATCAAGATCTTATTGATACTTTGTCCTCCAAAATCAACCACATCGCAAGTCCATGAACATATCCCCTTGGTCTTACCACCTTCATCCATGAATGTTATTCCTTAAGAGAGAAACAACCATTATCTACCATCTCACCTTCCCCAACCAATAATGAGCTCGCATCTAGTGTCCAAATCACCCATAATGCCATTGTCCACTACATACTCCAGAAAATGAACTATCAAGGTAAAGGCTTAGGCCTTCATGAACAAGGTATTTTGGACCCCATCCATGTCAACGTCCCTCCAAAATCATATGTCCTTGACTATATTCCCCAATAACAACAATCTCAAGATGTTGGTACTACCTCCATGCCTTCTAAATCCACTCCTTTCCATCATAAACCATATCATATCCCTAAAACATATGTTGCCATTACTCATCCATCATTCTATAAATCCCAAAAGCATGTGACCATACACATTCCTCCATCCATTTTACCTCCATTACTTCAAACTCCTCATATTACTCCATCCACTAAATACATCCATTACTTCCAACACCTTATATCCCTATCATCCAATTGCCTTATCCATCTATCCACAAATCTGCTTTTAATCATGTTACCAATTTTTCACCACAGCTCAAAAATTGGAAGAGATGATGTGACAAGTTCATTTTTAGGGTGAAGATTAACATTCTTCTATTATAAGTTATTTGCTTAGTTATTGTGTTTCATTGTTAATTTCAATTTAGTTGTTTTGTTCAAGAAAAAGAAAAGATTCCAAATCATTCATTACATTGTAGGATAGTCACAGGAGAGATAAGTATTTCATTCACTACAATGATTATTCATTTACAAGTTGAAATACATAAAAGGATAAGCATTGCATTGAAAGAAATAATGACATATCAAATGTCCCACACAAGCTATGGGTATAGCTGAAAAAATGCAACTATAAATAAAATGCTATGAATCTAAGGATAAGGAAGAGAAGGTCATAGCCATCATTCCCTTGAATGCCTTCAATCTTCAAAGTTGTCTTCTGTTCATGCTCCTAATCTCAACATGAACCTACAAAAAATGTGGGAGGGTCCTGTTAGAGCTTTAGTTATGAGATCTCTATGTCCTATCAGAAGAGACATAACACTTTGTTTATAATGCACTGATCAATGAACATCATCCACATGCATGAAGAAATGAGAAAGAAACAATCATGGAACTTCAATGTTTTATTCTAATATGTTTGTTTAATATTCAGGTATAGGATAAGTCATGTAGATGATTGAGGACATAACAACATGTGGTGTAAAATGAGGCTCCCACAAGGGTTGTGCCTAGCATGCTACTTCCCCTTAATCTCAGAAGGGATGAATGGAAAGGAAAGAATCATTATTCACATTTCTTTAATTGCATGACAAACTGAAGGAGTATCAAAGTAGTCATATGCATTGGTGTTTGGTTCAGGACATGTTCATGGTTGTAGATCAAGAAATGAAATCGAACCATAAAGATGAACTGAACTATAAAAGGGATAGCATTTAATTCACAAAATAGTTGTCATCATTGCTTCATTTGTCATTAGAAAAATGACATTCACAGGTATTTCACTTTTATATTTTTCACGGTATGCATCATAAATTAAGAACATCAAGTACATTTCATCATTTAAATGTCAAAAGTTGCCAATGGATAATATCATGAAATAGTACATAACTATTTTGATCATGACATAACATCATAGATAAATATCATATTATGTATGATTTGACAAAATTGAAAAGTGCAAGTGGACAGCCACCAAGGAATAATATATGCTACCATGTCACTTGTATGTTGAAATGAGGTGCATTCATCATATGGAGCTATCAATTTTTGATGACCTTATGTCATGGAAGGATCAAGATAAGTTCTAGTAGACAGTGCATGATGGAGCAGTCAAAGTATGATAGAAGGAATATGGACTGAACTAACATCACTTGTATATGTTACATATTTCATAATCATTTCAAGTATGTGTATATAAAAACATTATCATTCTCAAGAAGATGAAAAGATACAATAAGAGTAGCAGCTATTTGATATGTTTCATCATGACAATAATGTGAAAACCCTAATTTCTATACACTTGATCAGTATCAAGTAACTGTATCGGATAATTAAGAAAGACAGTGACTGCCAGTGAAATGATGGAATTGGAAATGCATGAATGGAACAACTAGTAAAAATCACATTTTGCAGATCAAATGATCATCCTTGTCATTGAGGAAAAAACAAGTCAAACTGTCATGTAACTTATCTGTCAGTATGCAGTAAAGGAAAAAATGCAATCATGCATAATGACATGCTAAATTAGTGCAAAATATATTTTCGATGATTGCAGGAGAAACCATACAAATGCAGAGTTCATAACAGCCAAACAAGATAGTGGTCATCAATGATGGAAATGACACATATAGAAATGAAATATATGTATATGAGATATAAAGTTGTGCATAGAGAGAACCTTTATTTTTTCTTCTTGATTGTTTCAGAACCATAAAAGTTTCTACATTGCCCAAATGGAGGTTTTCAAACCATGAAAAGAGTATATCTTCATCAAATGGTCAAATCAAGATAAAGTTGCAGATAGAGAAATGAAGTATTTTGAGCATATGTTGTTTGAGTGAAACCATGGTGGCTGAAGTCTGTTAGAAAGAGATGGTGAGATAACTTTTGGCTCAAACCCACTTAGGGTTCTAAGAGAAAATAGAGATACAAACAAAGAAGATTTTGAGTCTATGCAAGTAAAATATTTAGGAAATAAGGCCAAATTTGTTCATAAAAGTGTCATTGAAGACCCATGGCCTATAATAGAGCACATCCTTTCTTTGCAACAGAGATAAGATCCACAAGCTCATTTGTGTAGGGTTTCAAGTAATGGACATATACATAAGGAGATAATAATATGAAGTGATTTTTCCTTAAACCCACTAGGGTTTCATTTTGAAAATGTTATGAAATGTATTTTTCCAGTTGTAGCTTGTAGTCAAATACAAATGTATAGGAAATGAAAAATGTGACACATTTGCATGTCCTTATGGCCATGGCCTCTAGTCTTCAATGCTATAGCAAAAGTTATAGAATGACTCAAAATGCATTTTTTCTAGAAGCCGATATCGATTTATATCATAGAAATCACAGATATAGAGAAAGTGATAAGGTTAAAAGAACCCTCAGGATATAACATGTGGCCATAGTCTACACAAGGTTTCTTGTGCTTTCATGATTTGTAAATAGATAAATCTTTCTTCTACCATTTTTTGAGCCTCATTTTATGAAGAAAATCAAAGGGATCAAGAGCTCAAAGAGTGAAAATTCACCTTCAATGTTTGACGGTGAGGAAGTGTGTAGGTTTGTAGAATGGCCCAAAGAAGTAGCTCCAAAAGGCTCAAACAAATACAATCATGGTGGCTTGAAGGCAAGCAAGTCATCAATAGAGAGGAATATGAAGCAAATTGCATAAAAAACTGTTATTATCATGGCTTTAAGACCAAATACACCTCAGAAATGAAGTAAAAATGGACCATTTTGTATAGAGAAACTTCACCTTGTTATTTCTTGTCGTCATCTGCATAGGATTCCATGAAAAATAGCAAAGATAGTAGAGGATGAAGGAATTATAGGTGCAAACCCTAGTGATGACAGCGAGATGCACAGAGAATAATTCCAAAAGATGAGAGTGTGAAATGAGACCAAAAAGATAGGTCTTGTTTGTTTTTCTCTAAGGTTTCATATGCCCTAATTCGACTCATGAGGATTTTTTGTCACATTTGAAACCTTTATTATTTGCCAAACAAATGCCATCAGGGGTCATAAAGTGATTAGGTCAACCACTTTTGCATATTTATGAGATCGAAGACTATAGGATGTTTAGTCTCCTTTTATGAGGCCTTAGTTATTTTTGCAGATGCCAAGTTATGATGCCATAAAACCTTTTGAACCTTGTGGTGCCTTGTGTTGATAATCAAAACTGCCTTGATATTTTTTGCAAGTCATTTGGGGGTAAGTCATTTGGTCAAATGCCACATGCCTTGGAGATTATTTTTACAGAGATAGGTGGGGATAATCCTTTAAGTCTTTGTTTTATTATTTTTTTGCAAAATATGTAAGGGTCATATGATTTTTATGGAAAAATCAAACATTTGTAATTGCAAATTGGCAAAATTATGAGCCATAGAGATTTATTTTTTTGCAAGAAATCAAATCAAATGGAGATAGAATAAAACTGCCAAGTGTTGTAAAGTTTAGTTTTAAAGCAATCATTTATAAATTACTTTAAACCTTGAACTATTTTTAGGTAGTTATAGCTAATAAGACAAATCAGATATTCTTTTCTCGATTTGTTTTATTCGGAGGCAGATAAGGACAAAAATCAAGATCTCATGAGTAGAGCAAAGCAGACTTGTGGTGGGGTCACATGAGGGGATCTTTTGGCATCATGTTTTGACAATTTGGACTCTTTTTGAGTGCTTTTATTTGTACTTTTCTAAGGAGTTTTGAGTGCTTTTATTTGTATTTTTAGGAGCTTTTTTCTAGCTTTCAGGGGCAGGTTGATATCAGAGCATATATGTTAGAGATTCATTTCTTTTTTGGCAGCTCGAGTTCCAATTAGAGTTTTTATAGCATAGAGTAGAGATTAGAGTGCAAAGATATCAGAGTATTCCTCTCACATCAAGAGTGTTGTATTAAGTCTATGTACTCATTATTCCTTCAGATATAGAGCAATAGTTTTCCTTCATTTTTTGCATCACTTGCTTGCAAAACTAATTTGATATTACACTGTGATGAACATTTATCCTCTGTCATGTCTTAGTTTTGTGATAGTTAATGTAGTCTTTTTTGCTTAATTTAGGTTGCATGTCGTGTTTAATCAAACCTTCATTTGAAATATTTATAAATTACGTAAAAGTCAAAGTGTTGTGAAGATTAATGCTCTGTGGTCTAATTGTGAGTAAGATTTAATAAGGTTATTTACTTCAATTTACCTTCTCTCATCCCTTTTCCCAGATAAGTCATTAGATTAGGAAAAAATCATAAGGAGAACCAGCTCACTCTAGAGATTCCCTCTTGAAATAGATCACCCACATCTGAAAGGGTTTCCATGTTTCAACAGGATAGTCATGCTTGACTTGACTAGTGGCACAATCTTGATTGACAATGGTTTTTGGCATGACTGGTGGGACTCTGAAAGCATTTTCAGAGAAGTTTTTGAATCTTCAAGCTATTGTTCTGGTATACATAGCAGTGTTCTAGCCTTCAGAGGCTTCTTAAAAGTATACCTGGCAACTCTGACTTTGAATCTACTGGTTCTAGTATGATCAAGTGCTAGAATGTTATAAAATTTATCTATTCATTCCATTTTCTAACTTTCATATGAATAAAAATGTTAAATTTTCATAGGTAGTATGAATATCCACCACCATACTATGAAAATGCTATCCATAGGGCCCCTTATCAACCATATCAGGCTAATCAAGCTGTTGTTTCCAATTACATGGCCCTGCAAAACCAACATGCACAGTATTACTCACCTTCCTTACCATCCGTATACAAGCAGTCATAATGTTTTTTTTGGTCCCAATACCCAAGATGCTTACCGCATAACCACTCCTACCCAATCTCCTAGTCAGCCTTCATACTAGATGAAATAGTCTAAAATCAAAGAAATTAATGACATGATGAAGGACATTATGTCAAACTTTAATAAGCAGATGGAGGAGATTAAGAGGGAACATGAGTATAAACAACACCAGGAGGAACTGGTTTATTAAGACTATCTTCATGAGCAAGAGTTGGAGGCACAAAGAACACAATATGAGTAAAAAATTGCAAGCATGAAAAGTTATTAGTACCAACAAGGAGGGAGGTTTCAATCAAGGCAGTCTGGATAATCTGATTTGTAGCTGCAAGAGCTGAATCACCAATTTTACCTTCAATAGCCAGAGTAGCTACCCTATGAGACCTTTGTCTCTGATCAAAAGTGGGAGACACAAAAAAGATAGTTTGAAGAGAATATTAAGAGAGAGGCTACTACACAAACAAAGCTCTTGCTTTCTCGAGCCCATGTAGCTACTGTCGTTCCAAAAAAGCCTGTTCAAGATGTACGTAAGTATAAATTTTTGAGTTTTAGATAGAATGAACCTCTTAAATCTCCTAAAGTTGAAATCCTGAGTTTTAGGCATAATGAAGTTCTTGATCGCTTAAGGCAGCCTAACAAGTCTAAAATACCCAGTTTTAGAAGTCCTCACCCCTTGCAAGTTGAGGAAAATAACCATGTTCTACCTACTACAGTTGCAGATCAGCCACTTGAAGAGTCTCTTTTCCTCCAAGAAATCTAAGAAACTCCCCAAGTTTTCCAACCAGACAAATCTTATTGTTCTATCACTATTCACCTTTGTAAGGATGGACCTGTTGTCTTACAAAATGATTCATTCACCATGAAGGGAGCTAAGACAATAAATTTATTGCATATAGCTTTGGAGTAGTATTGGTTAATGCAGCTAAAAATCAAACCACAAAAGTTTCCTGATGAACCTTCTAATGTTTGCATTAATGATCCTCCTTGTTTGTAAAAGAGGATAATTTTTTTCAGAAAGTTTTATAGTGCAAGAGGTTAATTTACATGAAAAGGTTGTTGTTGTTTGTGTAGGGCAAGTAGATTCAAATATGATACTAAACCCTTTGAATTTTGATTCATTTGAAAAATTTCCTGACGATGTTCATAAGATGCATGAAAGCAGGGTGTAGAAGCCACAAGGTAAAAGCCTTCAATTACAAAGGCTGAAAGCCCAAGTCTCATTCGAGAAGACACCAAATAATGAGGAAGAGTATGTAACCTTGTTCAATCAGTTACCTAGTTTTGTTGAACCAAAGGAAGAGAACATGCTCATACCAGAGGTAGCGGTTTCAAAACAACATGGTGATCGTCAACATTCTAGTGAGATGCTGATTAGATTTGAACCATCTGATAGAGAGGTCTTGGATCAAATGGAGAAGTGTGAAGGTAAGATTGCTATGGAAGTTACATAGCCAACTAAAGACTATCATGAAGTAAAAAGTAGCACCCTTTTTGTCAAAAAATCAAGAGGATTGTGATGAAATTACGTTTTACGATGACATTGATAATTTTGTTGCAAATTTAGACAATGTGGAAAAGGTTTTAGCTAGTCTGCTTGATGAGCTTCCTAGCTCTGATGTAGAGGATGAAAATAACATGTCTATGTTAGATTTTGACCATCTAAGTGTTGCAGAATATTTGGATAACATGTTGACTCATGGATAGGTATTTGAAAGAAATCTTGTTTTGACTAATGAGGATATATTTCAATCTGAAATTGAGCTTTTCTACTTATGCTTGGATGTTATGCCAACATCTTTTGAGGGGAAATGTGTAGAACCACAGGATAAAAAGGTAAAAGAGAGTGTTGGAACTCAAGTTTTGATTATTTTAGTTGTTGAATTTCCTTTGATTGTTGGTATTGAGGAAGAAGATACATATGAACTAACAAGGTTATCAAGTTCTGAGCAACAGTATGATGAAGGCCATTTAGACAAAAGACTGGTTCACTAGCAATTAAATGAAGACAACTCAGTTGTGGAGGAATACAAAGTTGAAATCAGGATCTAGCCAAAGCAAGAAGAAGCTATGGTTGAGGAGATAGACAATAAGAATGAAACCAACAATGAGAATTCAAGTTTCATCCTTTCAAGAGGATACCCCATTAGACATTTAGCCAATGCAGTGGCCAACAAGCTTCAAGGGATTTTTAGTGCCCCTAGGGAAGAGACTGCAGTCAAGGGACAATAGATAAAACTTGCACATTCATGGTTGATTAGAGGTATGTTTGAATAGAGTCAAGAGATTCAAAACTTTGGTTGTGCTCTTCAAGTTGTAGTACAACAATTTATAAGGAGTATTCTTGTTTTTCACTCCCTATTACCAATTGGTAAGCATGAAAAGCATCCTCAGTTAGTTAGGAGGAGTTATTTCACCTAATCAATGAATGGTTTTGTTTGACCAGCTTCCTTGGATGGTTAAAGTAGGATAGGTTAGTATTTTAGGTCAATAAGTTCTCAATGCACATTTGGTTTCAGTTAGTTTTTGTTTCCCTAAGTGCAGTTGCATGGGTTTTTTGGCCATCAGGGCCTGTTAGTTTGCTTTTAGTTGTGTTTGTTTTCAGTTTTATGTTGCTGTTTGAACTGTTGGAGAGTTGAATTACAGTGTTTTCTGAGTATAAGAATAGTAGAGTATGACTCAACACCCAATGGATATTCAAGGCAACTCATCCAATTCTTAGCAGGCAAGCATGTAGTAGAAGTTGCCAGAAATGTTACCATTTTTTCACCACAACTCAAAAATTGGCAGAGCTGATGTGACAAGTTCATTTTTAGGGTGAAGGTTAACATTCTACCATTATGAGTTATTTGCATTTATTGTGTTTTAGTGTTAATTGTAGTTCAATTGTGTTGTTCAAGAAAAATAAAAGATTCTAGATCATTCATTGTATTGCAGGACAGTCACATGAGAGATAAGTATTTCATTCACTACAATGATTATTCATTTACAAGTTGAAATACATAAAATGATAAGCATTGCATTGAAAGAAATAATGACATATCAAATGTCCCACACAAACCATGGGTATAGCTGAACAAATGCAACTATAAAGAAAGTGCTATGGATCTAAGGATAAGAAAGAGGTCATAGCCATCATTGCCTTGAAGGTCTTCAATCTTCAAAGTTGTCTTCTATTCCTTCTCCTAATCTCGACATGAACCTACAAAAAATGTGGGTGGGTCCTATTAGAGATTCGGTTATGAGATCTCTATGTCCTATCAAAAGAGACATACACTTTGCTTATAATGCACTGATCAATGAACACCATCCACATGCATGAAGAACTAAGAAAGAAATAATTGTGGAACTTCAATGTTTTTTTTAATCTGTTTGTTTCATTTGCAGGCATAGGATAAGTCATGTAGCTGATTCAGGACATAACAACATGTGGTGTAAAATGAGGCTCCCACAAGGGTTGAGCCCAGAATGCTACTTCCCCTTAATCTTAGAAGGGATGAATGGAAATAGAAAGAATCATTATTCACATTGCTTTAATTACATAACAAATTGAAAGAGTATCAAAGTAGTCATATGCATTGATCTCTTGGTCAAGACATGTTCATGATTGTAGATCAAGAAATGAAATGGAACCATAAAGATGAACTGAACTATAAAAGGGATAGCATTTAATGCACAAAGCAATTGTCATCATTGCTTAAGTTGTCATTAGAAAAATGACATTCACAGGTATTTCACTTTTATATCTTTCATGGTATGCATCATAAATTAAGAACATCAAGTACATTTCATCATTTGAATGTCAAAAGTTGCCAATGGATAATATCATGCAATAGTACATAACTATTTTGATCATGACATAACATCAGAGATAAATATCATATTATGTATGATTTGAATAAATTGAAAAGTGCAAGTGGACAACCACGAAGGAATAATATATGCTACCATGTCACTTGTATGTTGAAATGAGGTACATTCATTATATGGAGCTTTCATTTTTTTATGATCTTATGTCATGGAAGGATCAAGATAACTTCTAATAGATAGTACATGATGGAGTAGTCAAAGTATGATAGAAAGAATATGGATTGAACTAACATCACTTGTATATGCTACAAATTTCATAATCATTTTAGGTATGTGTATATAAAAATAGTGTCATTCTCAAGAATATGAAACAGTACAATGAGAGTAGTAGCTATTTGATATGTTTCATCATGACAATAATGTGAAAACCCCAATGTCTATACACTTCATCAGTATCAAGTAACTGTATCAGATAATTAAGAAAGAGAGTGACTGCTAGTGAAATGATGGAACTAGAAATGCATGAATGGAACAACTAGTAAAAATCACATTTTACTAATCAAATGATCATCCTTGTCATTGAGGAAAAGAGTAGTCAAACTATCATGTAACTTATCTATCAGTATACAGTAAAGGAAAAACCACTATCATTCATAATGACATGTAAAATAAGTGCCAAATATATTTGTCATGCTTCCAGGAGAAACCATACAAATGCAGAGTTCATAACAACCAAACAAAATAGTGGTCATCAATAATGGAAATGGCACATACATAAATGAAATATATGTATATGAGATATACAGTTGTGCATAGAGAGAACCTTTATTTTTTCTTCTTGATTGATTGAGAACCATACAAGTTTTTACACTGCCCAAATGGAGGTTTTCAAACCATGAAAAGAGTATATCTTCATCAAATGGTCAGATCAAGATAAATTTGTAGATACTGAAATGAAGTATTTTGAGCATATGCTATTCGAGTGAAACCATGGTGGCCGAAGTCTATCAGAAAGAGATGGTGAGATAAATTTTGGCTCGAACCCACTTAAGGTTCTAAGAGAAAACACAAATACAAACAAAGAAGATTTTGAGTTTATACAAGTAAAATATTCAGGAAATAAGGCCAAATTTGTTCATAAAAGTGTCATTGAAGACCCATGGCCTATAATAGAGCACATCCTTTCTTTACAACAGAGATAAGATCCGCGAGCTCATTTGTGTAGGGTTTCAAGTAATGGATATATACAGAAGGAGATAATAATATGAACTTATTTTTGCTTATACCCACTAGGGTTGAATTCTGAAAATATTCTAAAATGCATTTTTCTAGTCACAACCTGTAGTCAAATACAAATGTATAGGAAATGATAAATGTGACACATTTGCATGTCATTATGGCTGTAGCCTTTAGTCTTCAATGCTATAGCAAAAGCTACAGAACAACTCAAAATGCATTTTTTTTCTAGAAGCCCATATCGATTTGCATCATAGAAATCACAATTATAGAGAAAGTGATAAGGTTAAAAGAACCCTCAGGATATAACATTTGGTCACGGTCTGCATAGGGTTTCTTGTGCTTTTAGGATTTGTAAATAGGTAAATCTTTCTTCTACCATTTTTTGAGCCTCATTTTATGAAGAAAATCAAAGGGATCAAGAGCTCAGGGAGTGAAACTCACCTTCAATGTTTGACTGTGAGGAAGTGTGTAGATATGCAGAATGGCCCAAATAAGTAGCTCCAAAATGCTCAAACAAATACAGTCGTGGTGGCCTGAAGGCAAGCAAGTCATCAATACGGAGGAAAATGAAGCAAAATGCATCAAAAACTATTATTATCATGGCTTTAAGACCAAATACACCTCAAAAATGAAGTAAAAATGGACCATTTTGTACAGAGCAACTTTACATTGTTATTTCTTGTTGACATCTGCATAGGATTCCATGAAAATAGTAGAGATAGCAGAGGATGGAGGGATTACAGGTACAAACCCTAGTGATGGCGGTTGGATGCAAAGAGCATAATTGCAAAAGATGAGACTGTGAAATGAGACCGAAAAGATAGGGCTTGTTTTTTTTTCTCTAGGGTTTCATATAACCTAATTTGAATCATGAGGATTTTTGGTCACATTTGAAACCTTTATTATTTGCCAAAAAAATGCCATCGGGGGTCATAAAGTGATTAGGTCGACCACTTTTGCAGATTTATGAGGTCGAAGACTATAGGATGTTTAGGCTCCTTTAATGAGGCCTTAGTTATTTTTGCAGGTGCCAAGTTGTGATGCCATAAAGCCTTTTGAACCTTGTGGTGCCTTGTGTTGACAATTAAAACTACCTTGATATTTTTTGCAAGTCATTTGGGGGTAAGTCATTTGGTCACATGGCACATGCCTTGGAGATTATTTTTGCAGAGATAGGTGGGGATAAGCCTTTAAGGCTTTGTTTTATTATTTTTTGCAAAATATGTAAGAGTCATATGATTTTTATGGAAAAGTCAAACATTTGTAATTGCAAAATGGTGAAATTATGAGCCATAGAGATTTTTTTTTGCAAGAAATCAAATTAATTGGAGATAGAATAAAACTGTCAGGTGTTGTAAAGTTTAGTTCTAAATCAATTGTTTATAAATTGCTTTAAAACTTAAACTATTTTTAGGTAGTTATAGCTAATAAGACAAATCAGATATTCTTTTCTTGATTTGTTTTATTCAGAGGCAGATAAGGACAAAAATCAAGATCTCATGAGCATAGCAAAGAAGATTTGTGGTGGGGTCACATGAAGGGATCTTTTGGCATCATGTTTTGATAGTTTGGACTCTTTTTGAGTGATTTTATTTGTGCTTTTCTAAGGAGCTCGAAAATGGACTTGGAGGTCTATTTTTAGGAGCTTTTTTCTAGCTTTAAGGGGTAGGTTGAGTTTAGAGCATATATGTCATAGATTCATTTCTTTTTCGACAATTTGAGTTCTAGTTAGAGTTTTTACAACACAGAGTAGAGATCAAAGTGCAGAGTTATCAGAGTCTTCCTCTCACATCGAGAGTGTTGTATTCAGTCTATGTACTCAATATTCCTTTAGATATAGAGTAATAGTTTTCCTTCATTTTTTGCCTCACTTTTTTACAAAACTGATTTGATATTACACCGTGATGAACATTTATCCTCTGTCTTCTCTTGGTTTTATGATAGGTTATGCAATCATTTTTCCTTAATTTAGGTTGCATGTTGTGTTTAATCAAACCTTCACATGAAATATTTATGAATTAGGTAAAAGTCAAAGTGTTGTTAAGATTAATGCTCTATGGTTTGATTGTGAGTAAGATCTAATAAGGTTTTAGTATTGGTGCATCACCTTAGATTTTATTTCAGTTATTTTCTTCAGTTTACCCTCTCTCATCCCATTTCCCAGATAATAAATTAGATTAGGAAAAAATCATAAGGAGAACCAGCTCACTCTAGAGATTCCCTCTCCAAATAGATCACCCACATATGAGAGGGTTTCCATGTTTCAATAGGATAGTCAAGCTTGACTTGACTAGTGGCACAATCCTGATTGACAACAAATCCATCCATCCATAAATCCCCTCACATTCCTAACCATGATCAACAAATGCACACATCGACCAAACCTAAAACTTCCACCATGTCCATGAGATTCATAAATGAAATTTTGGATGCCTCTACCCATAAAGCAAAAACTCCTACAAATACTTATGCCTTAGGGCATCAAGGAAAAGAGTCAAAGCTAAATCTATCCTAAAGGCTGCCCAAGCCCTTACTTTCTCAAGAAAAGTCCAAAAATAAAATGGTTTGGGTCCCTAAGAAAAAATAAATCAAGTCAAGTGATGCATCCACATCCCAAATATCCCACATATCCCATTTCATCCAAATATCTCAAGATCCCTCATCCCAAAATTCCTAAAAATCCCAACTTCATCCAAAAATCTCAAATTCTTTCATCCCATAAATCCCAATGCAAAAATCATAAAAATCCTAAGTTTGTGTGGGTACCTAAAATTCTACATAGACCATCCCCTAAGCAAACAAGTCCATTACTTCCTACACCTCCTTCTCATCAAAAGCTTCAATGTTTATCATGGTGTGTGCAACCATTGGTCTCGATTCCTTTCCATTCCACAACATTTTCACATACCTCCATCTCCCCATCTTTCATCCATTATCCCACATATTTCACCCATTATATCCCTATGGTCCATGATTTTCCATATCCACATCATAATCCATTATCCTTCCATCCATAATCCACATTATAATCTACTATCTCCCATCCATCTTTGCATAATCCTTCCATACATCATCCACATCACAATCCATTACCTACCTACTTCATTTCCCTCTCATACAATCCCATACCAACATCTATGAGCATAATGATAGTTGACATGGTCCATGTGCATCATTTATCTTTAAATGGAACTACCACCTTTCATGGAACTAGATGGTTGAGTTCTTCTTATCCATATCCATCTATTTCATCCAATTATTCCAATGAAGAAATTTTAAAAAAAAAAGGGAAAAAAATCAAAATAGTAAAGAAAAATCCCTTTGTCTAATGGTGAAAACCTAGTAAATAGGTGCCTTGGATAAGTACCATGATAAAAACTTGGAAAACAAACATTATGTGTACATTGACTATCTATGTGTCTTACACTTGGGGGCATGTTGTCTCATCCAACCTATCATTTCCTTCCTATCTATCTTATCATATCTTACCATCCTTAGCCATTATACCAACATACCTATCCCACCTATCCATCCATCCTCCCTTCCTCCTTTTGATCTTGATAAAGACACAGGGGCAAAATTTTGAAAAATGCCTTAGAAAATCTCTTGATATTACTCATCCTTTTCAACCAATACAATCATCCTCTCATCCTAAGTCAACCAATCCAATCATCCTCTTGTCCTAAGTTGTGTCATGTAAAATCCTACACATCCTACCTAGGATGGGGCATATTATTCCTACGCAACATAGTCTTTAGAGATCACATCATAGCTCACTTATGCAACATCCATCCATTCCATCCACTATTGTCTATCCTTTTGTCCATTCCTCTATCATGAGCTTTCCATCCCACACACAATCACCGACCCTTTTATCCATCCCACACACTATCACTAACCCTTTTATCCATCCCAGACACTATCACCGACCCTTTTATCCATCCCATTTATTATCACCCATCCTTTTCTCCACTTATCTAATCCCATCTTTCTCCTTGCATCTAGAACTAGTTTTTCCTTGGCATTGGTATCTAGTACTAAGGATATCCAAATTGTTATCCAATGTCATCGCAAAAACATTCAAAAATATGGAAAATCCCAAAAACATTTCAAAATCCAATGTCATCCCAAAGCATTCAAAAAAATCCAGAAAATTCTCAATAATGATCATAAATCATCATCTTCATCCCAATTCATCTAACACTTCCATTGTTCTCATCTTCAATCTATCACAATCCATCCTATCACCCTAACTTGACTAACTCAAGTAGAAAACAAACTATGCATCCTTTGAGAGCTCAAGTACTTTTATCCAAATCTGAAACAAAAAGACTACTCCTAAAATAGCAATACATCACCGCATACTATTTTCCTACATCTAGGTACATCCATACATCTTGGATCCAAAGCCTTTAACAAATACATCTTTCCTACAATAAGGCCTCACATTTTTCTGGAACACTGTCTTTGGCAAGAAAACATGTTGGTTGTCTATTAGTTTTATCAATTGTTTAATTTTTCTTTTTGATTTATCTTTTGTCCCTTTTAAAATACATAGTCAAAGCTATCTTGATTTATCTATAATCTTGGTATTTGGCAACAACAATATAAACTAGGGCATAGTCATTGCTTTCGTATGCTATGTTTGAGGGTTGAATTTATTATCCTATTAGGTCTAATATCTATCTTGTGTGTGATGGGATTAGCATCTTGCATATCAATATCTTTTACATCTAAGGCTTTGCAAAGACCTTTGTATTAAGACTATTCCATGCTAAGACTATTTTCCATTCACTTATCCGATGAGGTTCTATTATACCTAGTAGTAATAAACTCAAATCACTTGTTTGCAATGTTAACTATCTTATGCATTGGGTACATGGTCACCCTGGTTCTCATACATTGGTGCATAATATCCATATGCTATATCAAATAAAGGATTGCTCTATTATCCATATTAGTGTAACTTCTCCCATTCAATTATTTCTTCTATCCTCATCATTTGTTAATCATTTGTCCATTATCCATCCTTTTCTCTTCTTCATTTTTCTCCATGTTGTTCTCCATCTTCTATCTCCTTCTTTTCTTCATATCCATTCATTTCGAGAGCACACCCATATTCTTCCAATTCGTCTGTCCTCTCGAGGGGGCATCATTCAACCTATTAATTAATCTACTAGGTACTTCTTCTACCTGACTGGGGTATCATCATTTCTAAACCAATCATATTATTCCTCTAAACCAAAATCTTCTTATATCCAATATAACACTATGTTTTAAACTTCTTTGAAATGATGTTACTTTGCAACACCATCTCAAAGAGGGGCAAAATGTAGACACATAAAATTGACCTGTTCCTAGGTCAGGTTTTCATTTATCATACCTCTTTAATTAAATAATTCTTAGTTCACCTATTGATTAAATCAACTTTATTCATCTATGTTAATTAAATAATCCCTGATTGTTCAATTAATCCATTTATTCCTCTATGTTCAATTAATCCAATTTATTCCTCTATGTTAATTAAATAATCCCTAATTGTTTAATTAATCCATTTATTCATCTATCTTTAACTAATCCAATTTATTCCTCTATGTTAATTAAATAATACTTGATTGTTTAACTCATCTAATTTATCCTCCTTTTTGATTAAATAATTTCAATTGTTTAATTAAATCAATTTATTCCTCTATATTTGATCAAATCATTCTAATTATTTAATTAAATCAGTTTCCCTCCAAAATAAATAAATAAATCTAATTTATTTATTTAATTAATCTATTTCCTCCAAATTGAATTAAAATTAATATTTAATTCAATTATCCCATATACACATGAAATTAAATAAATAAATTATTTAATTTCCCATTTCTCCTCACCCACCTTAAATTCCTCCAATCAGAATCAGTTAATAGATCAATCAAGAAAGCTAACTCATCAATCAATTCAGTTGACTCATCAATCAAATTAGTTATCCAATCAATCAAATAAGCTATCTAATAAATCAATTGAGTTCACTGGTCAATCAATTCAGTCAACTCTCCAATCAACCCAGTCATCTGATCAATCAACTCAGTCAACTCTCCAATCAATTATGTTAACTCCCTTGATGCATGATAGGGATTGGGCGCTTGTCCTTCTCTCATTCGTGCACATTCTCTCAACCTTCCTCAACCATTGATCTCTCTGATCATCCTTAACCATAGATCTGATATTCCTCACATGTCTATAAAAAGAAGCCTCGTTCTCCATTTTTGAGGATCTCTTGTTCAAGTAAACTTGTGCTGTCACAATCATTCTTGGGAGACCAAAGTTACATTACAATTTTAGAGCAATCCACATCAAAAGAAATGAGTAATCAATCAGAATAGGGTACATTTAAATTCGCTCGATCGGTGTAGGGACTTCGTTTATGCAAAGGAGGTAATTTGTATTGGTTTTCATTGTGTTTGTTTTATGTTTGCATATATGATTTTCACCTATCAGAGAAGCACAATTAGAATTCTCTTCCACTAATCTGAATTGCAACTCTGCTATGCTCTACAATCACATTGTCTGCTTTGCTCTGCAATCACACTGTCTGCTCTTGTTCTTTCTCAAATCACATTTTTAGGTACTTGTCGCATAATTTAACTTACACATACTCATTTTTCCATCCTTATCCTTCACCAAAGCATCAAACACAAACCTCTATATATATCTACTTCTTTTACAGCCTCAACAAAGTCATCCCAAATGGATGTATCATGCAAAACATGCCAAATAAAACATGTCGAGCCCAAACTTTACATACACACTTTGTGCCAAGATTTGGACTTGAAAATAGGTCAGGGTGGAAGTACATTAGCCCTTTCTTAACTCCACAAACATGTTTACCTTCTTTTAAGTCTACTTTACTCATATCATCAATTAGGTCAGCCTAACGTGTAGAACAACACTAGTCGGCCTCAAAATGCATTGTGGAGAGAACCAAAACATGAAACACACTTTCTTTAGCCAGTATGATTTATGGAACCACTTATGACAATACTCCTATCTTTGGAATGCTCCACACAAGGTACAGTTCTTCAGGTCAGCTTCATATGCAAGATAACACAAGTGCATATTGACTGTCAAAACATAACTCATCATCCAGACCTCCAAAACATCTCAAACCTGAAATATACAATCTTCAGACATCTGCAATTACATTGCTAGATCCACACAACAAAATGTTTCCATGTGGTGAAATGCAGAGTACTAAAACTTGGTCTCTGTCATAGACTAACATTGTTTATCCATGTAGTGATACTCAGACAAACTTATCCATCACTCCAAAAGACTTCAAACTTTGAAACTTTTGATTTAGGCTCTCTAAACATATGCTGACAACACTTTGGAACTGTAGAAGGAAATATGTTATACCGGAAATATGTGGACCAAAACAACTGTAGCTTTGTATATTGAGTGTAGCATTCTGCTACTTAGCCAATTTTTAACACATCTTGTTTTAGATGAAAAACTTTTGTGTAGGTGATTTTATGAGGATAGGAACATCTAGTGAGGGATATTACTATAACCTCACAACACAATTTTTGGTCTCTAAACTTTGTTGTCATCAATGACAACACTCCTTGACTATAATGTTGATCAGTATACCAGTAGTGTCTCTATCAATAATATCTCCAACATTTCCATGCCAAATGAAAGCATCTAAGATAGTAAGATTCTAAGGGTGATTAATAGGTATGTCTTGAGTTCTTCTTTAGTTTGTGTTTTCTTCTTCTCAAGTATTTTTATCTAATTATGGTAATTTTTTAAATTTTCAACCCAACTCACATAATTTAATATAGAAATTTAACATATGCACTTAATTTCTCCTTTACAACCATCATGAGTGTAGAAGGTTGTCTATACAATATCTACTTCATTTATATGAATATAGTGATAACGAGAGAGAAAATATAATTTAGAGAAAATTGGGAACCATAAAGCTCATCAAGTAAGTCATCAATAAATCAAATAGGATGTCCTTGATGGTGGGTTTGTAATATTATGGGCTAGTGCTTGGACAAATGACACCTACCTTAATGAATTCCTATACTAATCCTAATTTAATTCAAATAATTCAATAAGAGTACCTAGAGAGAATTCATTAACATAATTAGAGAATTTATTAATACATTACCTTCTTTCATTGACATCTAGGGTATTCTTTTCATGATTGCTTGTTGTCTTTGATCTTTTCCAAAAGTCATTAAATCAATATACTAAGGGTTTTATGAAAGAAGAATCAATTCTTTCCTATGAAAGTCTTCAAAGGTATTCCAAAACACTGCTAGTTAGAAAAAGCAAATCATGGACACCACGGTGAACTACAAAGTAAATATATAGAGTTTAGTAGAGATTAGGTCCATATAGCAAAGTGTAGATCCATACACCTATGTCTCTGAGTACCCAATTTTTCACATCATCACATAGGTCAATATTTCAGAGCTTGCTGATAATTGATCTCACGTAAAACACCACTATGACATAGAAGAAATGGATGGTTATGATCCCTAAGAGAATCCCTTAGCTTTGTTTACCTTGTCCACATGTATGTCTTAGTCCCATTTATCCTCTATAATTCTTTTTTTCATTTAATCTCTTCAAATTACACGTTTCACCATGGAAAAATCATTGGTTCCTCATAAGAAATAGTTGTAAAACTATTTTGATGA
The DNA here is from genome assembly GCA_027924645.1 of Cunninghamia lanceolata. Classification (NCBI taxonomy): domain Eukaryota; kingdom Viridiplantae; phylum Streptophyta; class Pinopsida; order Cupressales; family Cupressaceae; genus Cunninghamia; species Cunninghamia lanceolata. The sequence continues at coordinate 4,921,056 of BSBN01000046.1, read as the reverse complement.
AATTATTATTCATTGTGGTAGTCTCATTGCTACCTCAATGGTCATGAAACTAAACCCTAATGCTTATGTTTAACAACTATTGTAGCTAGACATTTGTTGCAACGATTTCACTATTTCCTCCTATTAAAAGTGATATTTTCTCTCTGATGCATGAAAAATGTAAATTCAATGGAAAAAATGTTGGTTTATCTTCCTCTCCCCTCTCTAGAAGAATCCTCTTACCTCCCTTTCAACTCAAATTTCACACTTTTTATTAAGTTTTGGAGTAATTATTAAAAGAAGTAGATTGTTTTCTTTACATAATTTATGTATGGATCTCTCACATTCTTTTTCTAGTCACCATCACAAATTTATAATGTTGTGTGTAGATATCTCCCATTCTTTCTGTAGTCACCATCAAAACTTGATAGCATATCTCATACTCTTTACCTCCTTTAAGTATCCTTATATTGTTAGTCTTTTCCTAGTTTATCCAATCCATTAGGAAGTTTCTTATCATATTTTTGCCTAAGTTTTATGTGCAATCTAGTCCTTGTACATTCGCAACAATCACACTTTCCTAGTCACTCTTCAACTTCACTCACACCTTTAATCATTTTAAAACACCATCTAATATGTCTTCACATTTTTTATAGAATTAGGATAGCTTGATCACTTGCATTAGAGACCAAGTTGGCATCTTTCCTAGGATAAAGTTGTAGCTTCATCTAGATTTGATTTTCTAGTTCCTCTTAGCCAATAAAATTCAACCAAAGATTAAGATGTATTGTTTTATTGTTTAAGTAGTATAGTTAGCATATATATTAGTTAGTAGTTAATAAATTAAATATAATTCAAATTAGCATTTATTTCATGTTATTTCCTTTACGAGTCACTAAGGAATTCATCAATTTAAATTTAATATAAACAATCCAACCATTAGAAATAAACTTAAACAACTTAAACATTATTTCAAACCTATACATTCACACAATCAAGATACGGTGAATTCACATTTATGTGTTGAGATATATTATCATGTGGTTGGTAGGTATTGGAGGCATTGCAAAAACTAGAGAATTTGTATTCTAGGCAAAAGAATACCTTGTGTGAATAATTTGCAATTGAATCTTGTGGTATTGCTTCAATTTGCACCAAATTAAATTTTATTCTATCTTAAGCAATACAACTATCGTAAAAAAAAAATTGATCTATTTCTTAGTGGCCTATTTAGATTGTTACATATGGTAAGAAAATGTAGTTCAAAAATTAAGGGCCTAATTGGCAATTAAGGCATTTTATAAGCTTGAAAGTTTGTATTTGAAGTAAAACAACACCTTATGTGAATAATTCACAATTGAGTTTTCTAGTATTACTTGGATTTGTGTCATATTTAATATGCTTATGTCTTAAGTGGTAAAACTAGTGTAAAAAAATTAGTCTACTTCTTAGTGGCCTAACTAGGTTGGTACACATGGTATGAAAATGTGGTTCCAAAATTATGGGAGATTAAGGAAGAATTTTTAGGTTTTAAATTACTGAAGGAAATTATTGTTGTTGTAAGGCCACATTCTTTAATTGTAGTTAATAGAGATAAATGTTTAGATGTTACAAATAAAAAATATATTGTCAAGGATAGCATGAAAATGAAGAGGTATATTAAATATGGAAAAATGATTATGCTCCAGAAAAATGTAGCTTGAGATGATAAAAATTATACGATGCAAACTAGGACTTCCCGAATGGAGCCAACATCTTGTATTATTTCTATATATGATACATATTTATATTTTCATTGACTATGAGAATACTAAAGTCTAGGAACCAAAGTAAAATAGAGAATCTAAACTAAGAAAAAATGAAGTTGGGTTTTAACATCCAATATGAGCTAGCCTAAAATAACATCATGTGTTATTTGGGGCCCCTCTATGTTGATAACTAACCTAAGGTGTCTTAACCAGGACTCTTATTCTCTTGCCAAAATCTTGTAGTTATTGTTGCTTGGCTCAAAGATTAAGTCTACCTATTATAGCAAACTTTTGTTCTAGTGAAGCATTGGTTGGTAGGTTTGTGTGTGTCTCTTAACATGATAATTTTTTCACATCTTTTAGTGATTAGGGACTAAAATTTTGTTTTAGTGTATTGGCCATACATAAATTGAATTTTTATCAGTCCTCCATAATAAAACAATGAAATGAATTAGTGAATTACACTTGGAGATGAAAATTTGTGATATTTAACCCCTTAAATTTAGTCTATATATTTAGAACTAGTTATGATTAGGATGTTGTCATACATCTTAAGACTAATTGAGTCATAGAAAATATGCCTAAATATTTATGGACATCCTTGGATTAACATGTCCATTGCATGTTTGTAAGCGTAAGGATAACTAAACCCTAAGGTTCATTCTAGTTCCATTAGGGGAAAGCATTGAGACTACAAGTTCCTAGAAGGAGGATTGATGGTCCTCTAGTTCTTATTAGGGATCAAAGGATTTATTGTCCATTATGTAGAGGTGTTAGGTGCCACAATGATTATGGATTATGTGGGATTGATTATAATTATATAAGGTCATGATAGAGGTTTGTAAGGATAAATCTAATATTAAGCACTATAATTTTAATTGAAAATGGTAATTAAAAAGTAAATTAAAATAGGATAGAGCCCATGTTATTTACTAAAGACTTCAACAAGATTTGAGTCCTGGCATTTGAAGTTATATCAAAAATCTTCATATGACTCCAAGGGCCAGTGCAATTTGATGGCAATAGACATAAAACTCACAATGGTGAAGACAAATTCTCTAGAGATCAAACAACCTAATTAGACTAAAGTATATGATTTGTAATATTGTTGGTATGAACCTCTTACAATCAAGATCTACAAATGCCAAAAAAAAGTTGAGCTAATTAGTTGCACCAATTGTAAATAAGGAAATCAATGCCACAACAAAGAGATTGTTGCAGCAAAAAAATATTTAGTGAATGCCATGAAGTTATAGAAATTGCAACAAATATATATAGAGTGGAACATCTAGGGCATGATGTCTGATTATATACACACATATATCTATATGTATAGAATTTGCTAGACAACATCTCATCTATAATTCACATAAATTAATCCTTGAACTCCTTGTTGCCTTAATATACACAAAATTAATTACATGTGTGTCTATGTGTCCATTATATATGTATGTATATAGATGTACATATATATTATATAAATTAAACCTTCAACTCCATTTTTCCTTAATACACACAAAATCGATTACATGTGTGTTCTGTGTGTCCATATGTATACTATATGTTGTAAGAAAAATCATAACTTCCATATATTTTATAAAATATCTTGGATGTAATCACAACCTTCGTCTACTTTTTAAAAATAGTTTGTACTTACTTTCAGAATAGATTTCAATATCTTTTTGAAAGACTAGCAACCCTCGTAGATTTTAGCAAGCCTTGGCCAATCAGTCATTGAACATACCAGTAAGATTACTTTTTTTTGTAGAGAAAATAAGTGTAGACTAGCATAACGTCCAAAATATTTCTTTGTGTACTAAACATACATGTTCTCCATATAATTAAATGCCATACTATAAAAGATACTCAATAGCTCCACTATATTATATCATCCTGAAGCAGTACTACATATGGTTTTATTCTCTTCCTCCACCGTGCTAGAATAGAGGTTTTATAATATTATATGCATAACTAGAGAGCGAAACTTATACATCTATGGGTTGTTGTGCTCTTGTGTATAGATGTAATCTGTATGAGCACCTGCAGTTCGTTGATCCAAGCATTCTTCTGTAACACATCCCTTCCCCACCTCTGGTTGCTGATATTCCACGTTGCTACCAAACTATATTAACCACAATCAAACATAACAACAGGGTTAGAGATATGGAGTGGAAAAGAATATATGTGACATCACAAGAAAGGTTTCAGTTTTCAAGAGAAGTATAGGGAATGTTACACTCGGTTTTATCTCCTTTTGATTTGTTGTCGACACCGTGGAATCTTCAAGGGTAACTACACCATTACAAAAATAAAAATAAGTATATTTTTGGGAGGATAAACATGCTGAGTAGTATTCATTCCCTTAAACTGTAAGCATTTATTATTTGTGAAACAAACATCCATATCAATAAAATAAAAATTACAGTGATTGGTTTTTCAGTTGCTTGTGACACTTTGAATAGAATAGAAGAAACTACCTCTTTCATTTGGACGTATAGCCATGATTGTGGTCACAAGGAAGATAATGCACACTACCGTGAAAAGCCAAATCCTTCCCTGTTGCACTGAACTTGAACTGATTTTCGCCATTTTATTAGAAGATACGCAGTTTATTCCAAGTTAAGAGATTACAGGAGGATTTGTATTCTTTAGTGTGGATAGCTATATATAAAGAAGTATAAGCAGAAGCGTATCATTAGTAAACTACAAAACGACGTCTCTGATGATGTCATCCAAAGGGGTAACCTATCTAGAAGCAAAAACTACCATATCTCGCAGCAACAAATGGCACCCAAAATAGATAACAGTTAGTTAATATTCCACGATTAATTCTCAATGGATTTTACTCGTGCTTGTCACTAACAAACTTCCCTCGCTACGCCTTGCAAAGCGTAATAGAACATTCTATGATATGTTTTTTTAATGTGCGAACAATGTCAGTTAGCTCTGCAAATGGCTGCATCGTAATAGAACATTCTATGATATGTTTTTTTAATGTGAGTACAATGTCATTTAGCTCTGCAATTGGCTGCAGCCAACGGTGCATTGTAGTTAACGCATTGGCTGCCATCATAAACAACCAGTGCTTTGTTAAAGCTCTTCTATTAATGACACTGTAAATAATAATGATATGCTAGTCCACGAGTTGTCATAATCACCTTAATAACAAGGATTAGATGTGAAGTTAAAGTAGGTGATGGGGAGATCAAACATGGAAAGGGAATAGTCTAAAATTTGTTACAACTCAATTCACACTATGTAGTAGACAAATAATATCAATGAAAGAGTTAGACACCCATGCTTTGAAAATGGATGTGGTTTCGTTTTAGGTTTTATGGCAAGCTATCATAGTTAAAAGGATAAAAGATAAGTTTGCTATAACATGAAAGTCTGAATATTAATGTATATATATATTCTTTGTGAAAATTTATGTAATTTCAAAAAAAGTGAAACTTCATTTTAAATTTATATGCAAAAGTTATTGTTTTTGAAAGATGAAGGACAAGAAAAACAGCAAAGAGAAGTGAATGTTCAACTTTGCCTTTCTCTACTTCATTTCCTTTGTCTCTTCCCAAGAAGAAAGGAGCATCCCGCTTTGTCTTTTTCATCAAGAGGAGATAAAAAATCACAATTTCTCACTTCCATTTCCAGAAGGAGATGAAAATTCACACTCTATCTCTTCATTTTTAAAGACAAAAATTCTTCATTTTTTAAGACAAAAAGCACCTATTTAAAGACATGAAAGAGGTTGAATGAAATGAATGAGTAAGTTAGAGATGTTGTGACTTATCTTAAGAACTAAAAATTGTTGTTTCAAGATAGATGTGTGGCTAAGATGCATATAATTATATTTTTCATCAATGTTGTGGATTTTATATGAGTTTTAGCTAACATGTTGCTAGAGTTTTCTCCCATTGACTAGTTTATCCAAGGTAAATCATTTGTCTTTTTAATTGTGCATGGCACTTTCTCTTATTTACAAGCTACAAGTTGTGTTAACTAATTGACAAGTTTCCAAGTCTCGTTTGTTTCATTAAATCCATAAGTTGATGGCTAGTATATGGAATATACATCGTACTATATGGATCAAGTAGTATTGGAGCAAGTTCTTTCTTTGTGGAGTTTGTTGTGGTTGAATTTATAGGTACACAACACATAAAAAGTGAAATTTATCTTATTGCTATACCAAATAAACAATTATTCCCAAAATGAAAACTGAGAATCATGTTAAGAGATGCAAGGTTCCTTAATCTAGAGAACAAATGTTATTACTAAATTATCTCAATTACTGGAGAATCCAAAAAGCCAAATGAAGACTCTCAAAAAAACAATATGTTCATTAGAGAACATGTGGATAAGTTGATCAAAATAAGAGGAATATTCTAATGACAAATTAGTCCTCAAGAGAAACTAGGAGTCTAACTTCTCCATCAATGTGGCACCCAACTCTAACGTGTCAATAAACAAATGGGTAAGTGCACAAAGATGAGGGACTAAAGTAACATCTTAAGATGCCCACTTTTTTTTTTCTGAAATTAGGAAACATTGATGCTGGATGAGAAATTGAAGATAGCTACACTAAAAATTTGAAGATGGAACAAAAAAAGAGTCATAGTGCTCCAAATCTAGTTCTAAACTACTTATTTTTTTCTAAAAATGGTTGAGATTAAGGGGTTGCAAAAAGGGGGGAGCACACAAATTGTTCCTATTTTTCTCAAAAAAACATAGCATAGCGTCTAGTGTGCTCCCCCTAAAATGTTAACTTTTTTTAGTATTTCAATAATCGCTTCGGTGCAAAATTAGCTAACACCATGTAGTTTATCCCTAATTTTTCTAATATTTCTTTTCATGAATAATTGATTTTTTAGTAATTTTTTAAGTGGGACACATCCTAAAAAACAAAAATTTGAGTGTGCTCCCCCCTAAAATATTTGAAAACTAATCAAAAATTAATTTTTTTAATACATGTAGAATGGAGTCTAGTATCTAAAAATATAACTTATTTCAAATTTCAATGAACGGTTAAAAAAAAGTCAAAAATACTAGACACTGGTTTTTTGACAAAAAAAATGGACACACTAACAAAAGAAATTCAAGATGAAACCCTTAACGTACTCAAAATATGAAAAAAAATGGTTAGGTAGCTAATAGAGGGTTTAATATTATAGTGGTATTTTTTTTTAGTTTTCATTGAAAAAAAGTGCCATCCTAATGGGGAGCGTGTACTCCAGATTATCTCTAGATTTTGCTAAAAATGTATAAAAACATGTCAAAGAAAGCTAAGAATAACGCGAGAGCGTTATAGCGCGCTCGCGTTATGTTGAGCATAACTATCTATACACATGCCAATTGCATTTGCTTGAAAGTTTCTAAAGCCTTTTCAACAAATCCATTTTTTGCATATCTTGCAATCATTGCATTCCATTACAGAACATCTCATTGAGTTCTTACATCATACAATTGACATGCCTTGTCTATGCTTCCACACTTTATATACATGTCTACAATGGCAGCTACATTTCATATCGTCTCTCACTCTCTACTTCCCTCCCCTCTCTATGTCCTACCCTCTCTCTGAGTCTCTACTTCCCTCTCCTCTCTACCTCCTACCTTCTCTCTCACTCTCATCTTCCCTCCCCTCTCTACCTTCTACCCTCTCTCACTCTCTACTTCCCCTCCCTATCTACCTCCTACCCTCTTTCTAAGTTTTTTCTTCACTTCGCCTCTCTACCTCTTACCTTCTCTCTCTCTCTCTCTCTCTCTCTCTCTCTCTCTCTCTCTCTCTCTCTCTCTCTCTCTCTCTCTCTCTCTCTCTCTCTCTCTCTCTCTCTCTCTCTCTCCTCTCTCTCTCTCTCTCTCTCTCTCTTCCATGTCTACCTCCTATGGTCCTTTCCCACTCTCTACCTCCTATCATATCTCTCAGTCTCTACTTCACTCCCCCTCTCTACCTCTCCTCATCATTCTTCCCATCTGATGAAATTTCATAAATGATCTTGTTTCCATTTCATCATCCCAATTTATATCCTTGTCCCTCTTTACATGTCCTAGTTTTCTTGTTTCCATATTCTTTTGTCAACATGCAAGAGGAGAGGGAGGAAGAGGTAGAGATGATGGAGATGGATGGGAGAGAGAGGAGAGAGATAGGGTGATAAGGAGAGAGAGAGAGAGAGAGAGAGAGAGTCCTAGTTATCTTGTTTTTTGGAGAGAGAGAGAGAGGGTTGGTCAGGTTTATGAGTTTAGGGTTACTCAGGTCTATTTTTTAGGGGTTATACTTTTAGGGGTATTATTTAGGGTTTAGGGGTTTTAGGGGAGAGAGAGAGAGATAGAGAGAGAGAAAGAGGTTTAGGGGTTGCTCAGGTTTAGGGGCATATTTAAGGTTTATGAGTTTAGGGTTTCTCAGACCTTTAGGGGGTAAATTTTTTAGGGTTTAGGGGTTAGGGTTAAAGGGGAATTGTTTTATAATTTCCCTCCAATCCTCCTAATCCTAATACATTAGTCCACCCATCTCCTAATCCATCAATCCCTATCATCTATCCACCATATGACTCACCATATAATCCACCATCAAATATTCTAAGCTCTAATACATCAACCCATGAATGCTTGAAAATTTTTCTCCAAAGACTTTAGAAAATCCAAAAACAAAAGAAAAGTTATGGAGCCATCCAAATCCACTGATCCAATTTCATCCCCTCTAACACTCCTAATCTTAATCCATCTAGGGCCTCCTATATCCATTCACTCAATCATAATCCTAACCCCACAACATCCTCCATCATTATCCATCAACTATATGCATATCCTAGTCCATCAACCCATGAAGCCATGAAGGATGTGACCCAAGGACTATTAGCAAGGAATATAAGAACATCATGTACTCAAATTCCTATCCTTGAGCTTAACAAAGAACATCCTAATAACATGTCTACCACTCCAACACCATCATCCACTCCTATGTCTATCCATTTCATTTAAGAGTCTCCTACCCTAAGTCGAAGTCAAAACCCATCATGTAGCCATGTTGTCAAACATCCAAAGATTATTGATCCCATCCAAGAACCCATCACATCCATCTAAGAAACCCAATAGCTATGTTAAGAGCCTAGTCCAAAGCATGTGCGAACACCAACCACCCATCCTAATTAAAATCCAAACATCTCATCTAATCCCATATTAGTTCCCTAACCATCTCAAGATCCAATAATTCTACATCCATTTCCCATTCATCCTCCATCATCCCCTATCAAACTATATGTTTAGGTGTTTAACCTAGTTGCTCGAGTTAGGGTTTAGGGGTCAGGGGCATTATTTGATGTTTACATGAGTTTAGTGTTACTCAAGTAAATGGGGTATAGGGTTTAGGGTTAGGGTTTAGGGGAATTATTTAGGTTTTAGGGGTTTAGGGATGCTTAATTTTAGGGTTTAGGGTTTAGGGTTTAGGGTTTAGGGGTAGTGTTTAGGGATTAGGGTTTAGGGGTTAAGGGTTTAGGGTTGCTCAAGTTTAGGGGTTAGGGTTTAGGATTTAGAGAGAGATAGAGTGAGGGGACCAATTGAGATTAGGAGAGATATGGAGATAGAGGATTACAGTTGCTTCCAGGTTTCATGGTTTAGGGGTTAGGAGTTTAGGGGCTTAGGGTTGCTCGTTTTTAGGGTTTACAGGTTAAGGGTTTAGGGTTGCTCATTTTTAGGGTTTAGGGGTTAGGGGTTAGGGTTTAGGGGGTACTATTTAGGGTTTAGGGTTTATGGTTTAGGTAGAGAGGAGAATAGGGAGATATAGATGAGACCGAGCATGGGAGAGATATCTCTATCTCCTCTATCCCTCTCTCTAACTATACCTACCTCTATATCTCTCTCTCTCTCCCTTATCTCTCTATCTTTCTCTCTCTTTCGATCCCCTCTCTCTAACTCTACCTTTCTATCTATCCCTCCCTCACTATCTCACCCCCCCTTTCTATCACTCTCCCAATCCCTCTACCTCAAATCTATCTTCCTATGTCTCTAGAATTTGTATATCTCTTGATCTCTTTCCCTATCTGTATCTATCTGCATAGTTCCCCTATCTGTTAATATATCCCTCTCTACCTCTCTTTCTGCATTTCCCTATCTATCTCTCCCTTGCTAGATCTATCTCCCTATATCTCCTCTCTATATATATTTATCTCTATCTTTCTCCCTTTATAGACCCCTTTGTCTATCTCAATAACCCTCTATCCCTCTCCCTGTCTCTATCTCTACCTATCCCTCTGTATCTCTCTATTTGCCCCTCTTTCTATATTTTTCCCTTTCTCTAACTCTATCTCTATCTCTCCATCTCTTTTTGGATGTCCCTGGGCTCTCTGCCTATCCATGTCCATGTCGCTCTCTATCTCTCCATGTCTCCCAGTCCCTCTCTCTATAAAGGTTAGATAAATAGAGAGAGAGAGACTCTCCCATGTAGATACAAGGTTACATTTGTCCCTCCTAGTATAGACAAGTTCTATTTCATGAAGCACATGGATATTTGAGTCTAGGGATACTCTTGGACCATCGCTTGATTACTATTTGATGCACTGCATGCATAATGACAATATTTTTTTTTTGAGAGCATGACATCCTAGACCATGATTTTGGCACCAACATTGAGAAGGTTATGATTTTTGCATGCATGAAGCTTTATGTTTTCATGCTTCCTAGAATGCACTCGCAGTATAACGCAAGCACGTTATAATGCACTAGCATTATGGTAAGCATGAAAAATGGGAAAAAAAAGCATTTGGGATTTGTGATTCAGACCCCATATGATTGTTATTCCTAATTTTCACACAGTATATCAAACAAGAAAATAAGTTTCATGTTGTTTGACTTACTGAGAATCATTTTTAGATCAATCCACCACCTTTTTTTGTTCTTTCAATGTAGAAGAACTAATTTTGCATGTTTTTGGAGAAAATTTGATTATTTAAACTTAAAGTTTCATGTTTCATGTGTGATATAGTTTCAAAGATAATTACCATTGATATATAGATTGAATTTTATGATATATGTTTGTGTTTTCCATAAATTTCATTAATCCTATTCTAGAGTTATATAGAATTCATAATCAAAATTGCGAAAAAGAAGAATTTGAGGATTTTGAAGCCATATTTTGCAGAATTTGTCAACTGCAATATCAAATTCTAAGGTATGTTCAACTTATGTCCATTTTAATTCACATATATATTTTCTTATGTCCTTTATGTCTTTATGTTCTTTATGTTCGAGAAGATATATGTGTGTTTAGGTATATCAGTTAGTTCAATGAAAGAGACTCCAAATTCCTCATGTTTCCACCTTGTTTTGGCTCTTCATGCCTTCATTTCACCTATTCTCACCTATACAAGAGAAAACCAATATCAAATACTTCATAAAATAATTTTAGTGAATAATTGTTTGGCATACTTATATTCATGATCAATGGAGTCAAAATTGATTTTGGAAGACTCTTAATTTTTGCCCTAGGATGATATAGAATGATTTATTCCTTAATATGCATAATGATTCATTCAATAGAACCGTTCAATGGCTTGAATATGAGAGTATCCTATGGCCCCTATTATGACAATCCTACTTGTCTCTATTGATCATTTAGACATAATTATTAGGTGTCCTTTTGATAACTTCTCCATGCATGTTTCATAGTTTGAATTCTCTTGGATAAGGTTGGAGGATGTGGAGACCTATTTAGTGTCTTGGGCTAGGACATTTCTTATGCACCTATTCAAGATGATTTGTATGCACATGACACAACAATATTTCAAAATTTCCTAATTGTCCTTTGTTAGCACATGATGGTGGTTACCTTGATCGACTATATACCTTTCAATACCCTAAATTACATAGATTAGTTTAATGGTTTTTATGACAGTCCTAGGTATGGCTACCCTAAAGAAGTCAAGGACCGTACTATTTGACCATCTTGGATTGTAATAATCCCCCTCACTACATATGTAGTTTCCTTAAGGGTTTTAGGGCCTTTAGTAATGTTGTACCATTCTCATATAGTCCTCACTTAGGAATTTGACAACTTGGGAGACCTTTGTATATGAGTGTCCTAATGGCTTGGGTAGTCTTTGATTATTTTTGGATTGTGATAGTCCCTTCTTGACATGTTCATGACTATATAAGACAACAAATACCTCTTCATCTACCCTTTCCATTACCATCAAAACATTTCCTTCTTCCTATGAAAGCTTACTATTACATTATGGCACCATTTGGATGACCTTATCATGACATTATCTTTACTAATAATAGCCCTTGTTATGGTTGTCATGTGAATAATCCTCCATGAAACCTGCATGTAACTTGTTGAAATTGTGAAGACATATTGACCTAACTTGGAACCATAGAAAGAGCCATTAGACTTGTCATGAAACCATGTTAACCTAAGAAAATACATAAGAAATAAGGCTCTTAAATCCTTAGGAAGGCAAGAATCTTGAAGGGCATACTTAGTAATAGTCCTATGGCACTTTTCAAGACAATCCTCATGGAAGAAGAGTTAAATTAGTGACTATCCAATATATTAGTGACTATCCATATTATGCTAGGGTCATATTTTAGGTTGCTATGCAAGTTTTGAAGGACTATCTTCATGTTATTAAAGTTACAAAGTGTGGTCATTAGTGCAAATGTGGTTATAAGATTTTGAAATTGTCATTTCTCAATGTTGATCAGTCATTTATGACTATTATAAATAGCACAGTCATGTTTTCAGATTGAAAATCATATGTTATAGATCTAGGGGATTGTCATCGTGGGGGTTTTAGTATCTTCATGGGATTGATTATTGATCCAATGCTTGATAATTTTCCCAATAAGATCTAATGTGCATGTTTATTTCTATGACAATGGAAGAGGGTTTGCCACTCAGCATGAACACACATCATTCATTTTACAAAAGGACTATTATTAAAAAGAGTTACCCAATCAACTTGTGAGAGTCATGCTAATAATTAGTTATAATAGTCATAGCATAGAAAATGGTCCAAGGTCCTATCATTGAGTTGAAGAAGCTATCCTTGTGCAAACTTTAAAGGTTCTAGTATGTAAAATACCATGTAGACTGCCCTAGAAAACTGTCACAAATAAATCAACAATAGGACTATCATAATTTTAGAGGCTCAAAAGATGATATGGTAGACTTGCCTTGGGGCTCAAAATATCTTGAACATGATCCTAGACATTTCTACGTGGTGATGACCCAACCATACAACAACTCATTTGCTCACAACTTCTTGTATTGCTACTCCTAGTAGAGACAACTTCATTGGATTAAGAATCAACAAGAAAAAATGGTTTTTAACACTTAACCACTAATGTGGAAACCCTCACACATTTCATACAAGTGCTTTCAAGGAGGTTTCAAGGTCTACACACCCCAAAAAGGTTCACACTAGACTAGTCACAGTTTGAGGGCTTCAATGTCTCATGCAATCTACTTGGGATAGTCTTGACATTTTATCAAATAATTGCCAAGAAAGATCAAAAAATGCCTTGAACAGGTCTATAAGACCTTCATACACATCCTCCATGCCTTCTCCCATCACAAAACACTTTGATCTTGCTTTGATAGCATTCAAACTACCCTTCACAACCCTCACAATCTAATACATTCAGAATATCAGACTTACTATCCATTAGAAGCACATGCAACCTTCACCTTGGGGCCTTTCAAGGTTGGAATAAGATAAAATACATATACACAAGCCTCACCACCGATTGTAGCAATTTTCCACTGGTGGGAGACCAATTTACAATATTTTTTTGTGCTCATTGGTTACCCTAGTTATAAGGCATCCATGGCATCATTTGCATCTTAGAAGACTGCCATGTCTAGCTAGTTATAAGGTATGTGAAGGTGGTTTGAAGCTTAAAAATAGTCATCACAACATCTACTGTGGTCCAATAACGTAAACTCCATGCCCAATTTGAAACTACTCGCAAAGGGATTCATTCAAGTCATGATTTTTGTCTTCACACGTCTTCCTCTAGACTTTGGGACAGTGGTCATAACTTTTTTCTGCAGTTATAGAGGTTCTAATTATCATTGTCTTATTCATCATGCTTGTAGAAATCATCATCATGCCAAGGAAATGAAAAGACTCTAACACTAGAAGAGTGTGAAGATGAGAATGATAGGAAAAGAGAAAGAATGAGCCAAATTTAGGAAAGTAGGAAATTGTCAACCATACAAGAAGACATTCCACCATTGCCAATTGAAGAGGAACATGACACATCTAGTGAAGCTAAGAGAGAGAGATGGAATTGGCGGCACAAAGGGAACAAATGCAAAACCTACATGCAATGAGGAAAGTTAATCTCCAAGTTGGAGGCACTCCATCATCCACAGGTCAAGTTAAAGGAACACCATCATTATCATCTCAAATTGGAGACACTCCATCTTTCACAGGTGAAGCAGAAGGTACATCTACATTTTCTTCTTAAGTTGGTCGCATGCCATCATTCACACATCAAGTTGAAGGTATGACATTTTCATCTTTTTGAACTCTAATTGAAAGTACATCATCTATCCCATCTCAAGTAAATATTGAAGAAATTCCTAATGTTGAGTCTATTTTACCAATTAAAATGCCTCCTAGAATTTTGCATAGGAAGCCTAAGATTCTAATCGATATTGATGATAATGTATTGAATCCCATGCATGATAAGATTCCCATGCACACTTGCCAAAGATATGCGAATAAGATATGGAAATTATTCTTTGAGAATTTAAATGAAACTAGAAGATGTCAACTCTTTGTTGAATTGATGAGAAATCTAAAATTTAGGCCCACTATGAAGATTCTTGGCCTAAGAACATTGAATGCCTCAAGTGAAAAATCAATTGTCAAGAATCTAATGAGTGCATATGAGAGTGTGTGTTCCACCTCATGCACAAAGGATAGTAATGTCACACAACATGTCATTACATTGACAATAGTAAGCCAACAAACAAAGAAAGCTTACCTCATTAGAAAGACAAGTCAAGCATTGAAAATAAGAAGAAAAACTCTAATGAGATCCATTATAAGATGTGAAAGAGTTGAGGACCCAAACAGTAATGAATTGTGGGCATTCTCTGGGAGACTCCCACAGAAAGAAAAAGTTGTTGTTGAAGCTTTGAGATCACTAATTGAAGACTTTTGGAATAATTACAAAAGGGCATCTCTACATCAAATGGATGTGGTAAGAAGGAGAATTGGTAGTCGAAACCATGAGCCACATCCAAAGAATTTTTTGGATATGACTCAAACACAATTTTTTGGTAAATTTCTAGAGATGTGTCCTGTTGGGTGAATATTTTGTCGTTAACTCACTAATGACAAAATGGGTATATTAGCCACAACTATGATGAGACAAAGTCTCTCCTCTCAGTAAGGGGAGGTTCTCTCTAGTTGCTTGACTATTACAAACAAATAACTTATGAAACTTATGTACACTAAAAACTATATTTGTTGTGGTTCCATTTCATCTCATTCTCTTTTTTCAGAATAGATGTTTATACTTCAAGATGATGATTTCAATGAAAGTAGTATTAAAGAACTTATAAACTATCACAAAACAATAGAAACACAAAGTTTTCTGTTGCCTAACTTACTAATTGAAAATAGAACTATTTGAAGTTCAATGCAGCCCAAAGTCTTCAAGCTATTTTATTCTTACAAACATAAACATTATCCTCACAAATTATTTGATAACACAAAGTCTATCACAATCAAATTAAGAACACTCTTTAATCACTTGAAACAATCTTCACACTTCAATTATTACCAAAGAAGATTATGATAGTAAGACATAAGAACAATGCGATCATAACACAAATAATCCCAAGACAAAGATCAGAATTGAACTTGCTTTCTTGTATTGATAAATATTTGATAATAGATTCTCACAAAGAAGCACAAAGTCTTGATTTTCTTTTCAATTCGCCATAGTTTTCTTGCAATAGAAAAAAGATAATATTTACAATAGAGGCCCTCTTTATTTATAGGGAGAGGCCTTGAGAAAATTTAGGAAAAGCCTAACTACTTTGACTTATTCAAAAATAGGAGTCCTTTTTGACTTGGGACTTCCTATGTTTTTACATGTAATTACATATGGAAAAAGTACATGTAAATATGTCCAAAATTGTTTTGAAAGTACATTTGAAAAAATAAAAAATAAAGTAAGGGAAAAGGATACTGCACCTCGTATTGCCATCTTTCTTCATGTGACCATCATACATAGTGAAAGTTGCTTGCATCCTGATACTGTCTAGACTGACCGTGTTCCTGAAAATCATCTTGGCTCTCACTATGGCATCTCTGACTATAGTGACTAATTTTTCATGACCAATTAACTTGGTTTTGAGATTATCCAAAGTTAACTGATTGTCCAGAATATTGTCCATAGATGCCATTGAAAATGTTTTATCTTCAAACTCTTTCTGGAACATATCTTCAAATTCCCAAACCATTTCTTCTGCAGAGAGATCCTGTGACACGAGCTTGCAAGGTAACTCCTCCAATTTATGCAACAGACTGACATCACTTTGTTCACTGAGTTTCCTGGCAGTCTCAAGATCATTGATCAAGTCTTTAAGCACATGGCTCCTATATATCAATGCCTCTTTAGTTTAAGTATAAGAATCCCTATTAGGAATGGCGCTAATTGATATTAGAGTGCTTATTTTTAGTTTTCTCATCTCCACCCATTTATCATGATTCTTTTCTATGTGCTCAATATCTTGAGAAATAGCATCAATGAGATCATCAAGCTCTTCTATGATTTTCCCCATTTTATCTGTCTTCTCAAATAGTTTTGTGAGCAGAGATATTCCCTGTATGTGCATCCTATCTGGGTACTCTTCAAGCACTTTTCCTTTGAGATGAGTCCTTTCTACTTTCTGTATAACAGGGTCTTCTATAGAAATGACTTCAGGAGTTACTGCTTCTAAATTTAGAGTGATTTTCCTTACCACTCTAGTCAACTGTTCCACCATTGCTTTATAGTGATCTTTCATTTCTTTCTCCCTATCAAATTTTTGAATCAGGATATCCATGGTTGACTGCATATCATTCTTGGCACTTTCGTGAGTTATCTTGCCCAATTCAACTCTAGAGATAGAGTAATCATTCATATCAAAATTTTCCATGGTTGCATCCTGTGGAGGTTTTACAATCTCCAAAAATTTATGTCCCTTGTCCTCAAGCATTCTTGAAAGAATCTTTGGTTTCTTAGGGGCCTTGGCTTTAGCAGGCACCAGTTTACTAAAATCAAAGTCATCTAGGGAGATGGCTTGTTTTTTCCTTTTTGGTGTATAGGTTGATAACCAAGGTGGAAACAGAGAAGTACTCAAATTGGGATCCGTTCCCATTGTTGGTGTTCCTGAAACTATACTTGTACTGGTAGTAGAAATAATAGGTGGAGTGTTAGTAAAAACTACACCTGTTACATTTACACTAGAGACTTGCTCAGTATTCATTACAAAATGATAAAAAATAGAGGCATCCCCAATATCAAAAGATGAAGAAGACAAACTAGGAATAGACACTGAAGAATGGAGAACATCTTCAAAAGTGTTTTGAGGATTGTCAAAAAATATTTTGGAAGGGGAGGGAGATTCAAAAGAGGGAATATCAATAGGGGAAACAGACACAGGAGCTGCAACAGGTGTATTAGGCAAAGGAGAAGAGACTCCCATTTCTTGTTGTACATTCTCTTGCGGGGACAAAGCTTCCTCCTCTTGTTGATCTATAGTCCTATCTTCAACCTCCATTTCTTCAGTGGCTGTCTCCTCAGTAGCTGGCTCCTCAGCCTCCACATCTTTTATTTCAGGCTCCTCCTCCACAGTCTTTGATTTCTTCGTCACAAACTTGATTCTAGGATTATGTGTTTTAGAGGATGAGGGAACATCACTCTTGTTCTTTGTTTTGTTTTCCACCTTTTTATCAGTTTGCTCTTGGATCTCAGTTTTTGATCCTATGAGAAATTCTATAAGAGTAATTCCTTTATCTACTAGCCAATTATTGGTGTTAGCCAATATGGGCTCAAATCTTTTCCTCAAAGAGGTCAACTCTTTTTAAGATCATTGAATTGGAGGGAGAGGAGTGTTAGCAATCTGTTTAGTGTTGTATCTGTCATCGACCAATTCTCCATCATCCACTAGATCCTTAGGAATATCAGTAAGTCCTAGATATTCAATCTGCTCAAGAGATAACTTGCTGTAGTCCAACTTCCTGACATCTTCTTGTGTTCTCAAATCTACCCAAACATCCTCAACCATAGGCTCATGGAATTGGGTTTTCCTCCTGATTTTGTCTTTCACACCCCTGTAGTCAAACTTTGGTCTTCTCTTGAATTGCTTCATAGTAACAAGCTGAATCTCAGTCTCCATGGCCCTAGCCTTTGCAGCAGTTGATACTGAATACCTGCCAATTTCAACTAGGAACCTGAAACTGGGCTTTTTGAGCTCCATTTGTTTATTATGCATGACTATCATTTGTCTGCATAATTCCATTAAGAAGGAAATTGTAAGAACATGCATCCAAAATCATTTACCACTATCGAAGCCTCATCTGACACTCTTCTTTGTTCTAGTTGGGGATTAAAAAGACACAAGAATACTGCAAAGAAAGCATCATTTACTCTTTTGAAATGATGAATAGAACCCTTCAATGTTAATTGAGAATAGTATTGGTACACAAGGACTACCCTCCTATCTCCTTCTGATGTTAGACTTGGAAAGATCCTCATAGAAGCCGCTATATACACCAGATAAGAGATCATGTAGAATTTAAAGGTAGCGGGTACCTTTATCAATTGTTCATGCAAAGCATTGCTGATTTGCTCCCCCAAGAAAATGATTTGTTTGCCTTAGAGTATTACCTTAATTAAAGGATACATCCATTCATGAAACTGTGAGGAAGATGACAAACCTCTTATCCTGTTGAGAGGAGTTATCAGATCACCAACTTCTTCTACAAAGTCACTTCAAGGGAAACTATGTGGCCACCTTGACAAATTTGACCTTGCAGTCTTTAGCCATTTATTGTTGATTACTTTCTTTTCCTTCTCAAGATTTTTGTCATATTCCTTATGTGCTTCAACAAAATCAAGTTTTAACACTTTTGTAGCAGGAGGGCGCATAAACACCTTATCAATGAACTCAGGATGAAGTCTGATTATTACATTGCCACTTGCATCCACCACAGTCCTGGTATCTCTATTATAGAATTGAGCACACTGAAGAACAAATTCTATGTTGTGAGCTACCACTGCGAAAGACGACACCAAATGGATGATATTGCCAATTATCTTGTTCATTGCAGCACTAGGATTGCTTGACTTGGTTCTTTCTACAAATTTAGCCATGTCTACATGGCCAATCTCTGTATCTCTAATGTCATCGACATTAGAAGTGACTGAGGTGATTGGAAAAACACCTTGATATTTGTACTTCATCGCTTTCAATTTCTTCAAGGACAACTCAGTCATTTGAATGAGCTATCACCAAAAGGATGTTGATGAAGAACGAAGATCCACAGAAGAAACTGCAGTAAAAAGTCATGATCATGCAATTAGGGGAAATACTGGCAATCTGGGAAAATTGCATGTTGACGATCATGACTATGGAGACATGCTTGAAAGGGCTAGAGTGCGAGTAGGCCAAAAATTAGAGTAAAGTGGGCTCGAAAAAACAAAATTGGAAATATTCTAGAGTTGGGAAAATTTGAGAGAATGTTTGTAGAGGTAGCAAAATTTGCTTCCCTTGCATATGAGGGATATTGTCCTTGCACCGGCAGCAAAATTTGCCGCTATTGCATGTTCCAAGAAATGAGTTATATGTTGGAGTGGTGAAATTTGCCGCTATTACAGGTAATGAAGAAATTCTAGTAAATGCCGACATTGCAGATTATATGGGGAATTCACATGTTCAAGTGGCAAAAAATGCTGATATTGCACATAGTAGAAGTTGCAAGGTTTTTCGTGTAAGGGCGGTGAATTTTGCCACCCATACACCTCACGTTTCGATAAGTATTGAAAGGTTTAAGCAGTACAATTTGCTGATTTGTGCATTTAACTCAATTCACAAGAAACATGTAAAAGCATCTCAAACAGCTGATACCGCATGTAAGGTATAAGGAATGAACTATGAATTGGTTTAGTGGCTTGATCGGTGATTGCAATTGTCATTGTGTGAGATACAAAAAATGGGTCCAGTGTTTTATCAAAACAAACCACAGTCGTTTTAATCAAGGACTAGGGTTATCATGAGCCATGGAGAAAAATTTGGAAGGGATAGGACAAAAAGTATGTTTAACAATAATTCTAAACAATTTAGAACAAATCTATTGTTAAACAAAAACCCTAAAAAAGAAAATGAAAGTGGTTGAAAAAAAAACTTACTTGTCGAGTTCAAACCCTAAGCTTGACGACTACAAATTTGGTAGAATCCAAAACGACGCAGGCAGATGGTGGCAAGGAGAGCTTAATGACTGACTAGGAAGTGGGAAAAGAAATGAAAAAAAGAAACAATGAAACGACCTATTTAAAAGTCTAAAAACAACCCTTAATGTTTCGTACGAACAACCATTAATGCTACTCAAAGTTCAAGATCTTGGAGATCTTGCTCAAGCGGCAATTTCAGCTGACCTTACACGTATTCCACAAAAATGCAAAGGTGGCAAAAACTGCCAACTTCGCATGTGCAAATTAAACTTTTAATGAGAACATGTCATGGTGGTAAAAAATGCCGCTCGGACATGTTGGAATAGAAAAACTATGTAAAAGCGGCAAAAATTGCCGACACTACACAAACAAAAAGACATGCAAAAGGGGCAAATTTAGCCGACTTTGCATATCAAGACTCAAAATTTCACTAACAACCTAAAAATGACCAAAATTGATATTTTAGTCAGTTTACAATCGAATTGATTTACGCAAACATCAAGGAATCGATTCGAAGGAATGTTGTAAACTAGTTTAGGATGTCAAACGACTTCGCACTGGACCAAGAGAATCTTGTCTTGATTTGCAAACATAGAGTGTAGATTACGAAACAGACAAGTTTCGTAGGGGTTGTCTACAAAAACTAACGTAGCTAATTTTGAGAACAACAGCTGGCTCTAATTGGGGAACTTCCATCGATCAAACTTTGAAACGATCGAAGGGAGGAGAATCCAGTCTCTAAGTGCCTTCATCCATTGCATTGGGCTATAGAGTCAAGCTATAAAGAAAAAGACACAAATGACTAATCAAAAACATAAAAATAAAAACACAAAACTATACAAATGTAGAAATGAACTTATCTGATACTTCAAAGATTGAAGTGCTTCAGATGTTGCCCACTATGAAGTAGCAAGAATGGTGTCCCATCCTGATACTCCAGCAAGAAACTATCCTCACTATAGAATTGATGAATGGTGAATGGACCTCTCCACAAGGAATCAAATTTTCTATGCATTCCCTTTGGTTCTCTCCTCTTGTCCCACAACAAGACTTGATCTCCAATTTGAAACTCACGAATCCTTGCCTTCTTGTCAAAGAGTTTCTTTACTTGACTTTGGTGCTCAGCGATACGATCCACTATCATAGTTCACTGCTCTTCAAGTTTAGTTAGGTACATAATCCGTTTATCAATAGAACTATCAAAAGTTCTATCTTCCAATACCTTTACCAACTTCAGTGTTGGCAACTCTAAGGTAATTGATATCTCCGCATTCAGACCATACAGGAGCTGAAATGGCGACATGCCTATCGCCCTTTTGGGGGTAATCTTGTCTATCCATAAAGCATCAAACAACACTTTATGCCAAATTCTCTGATTCTCATCTACTAGTTTCCTGATAATAGTAACCAAATTCTTATTACTTGATTTTGCTTGACCATTTCCTTGTGGATAATAGTATGAAGAATGAGAAACAATTATCCGATGCTTGTAGCAAAAGTCAGTAATCTTATGGGAAGAAAAATAAGTAGCATTGTCTACTACAATCTTGTTTGGGAGTCCAAACCTAGAAATAATGTTTTCCTTGAGGAAGTTATAGACCACTTCAGAAGTAGCATGCTTAACGAGGTGGCTTCCACCCACTTGATAAAATAATCTATCGCGGTGAGAACATAGTTGTGTCCTACACTCGATGGTGGGTTCATAGTGCAAATGAAGTCGATGCCCCATTGCTGAAAAGGTTCTTCAATCACAACCAGCTTAAGAGGTAGTGTGGCCAACTTAGTTTTCCCAACAAACTGTTGACACAACTCACACCTACATACCCAATTGTACGCATCTTGAAATAGTGTGGGCCAATAGTATCTAACTCGCAGAATCTTGTGAGTTGTCATAGGTGCAAAAAAATGTCCTCCACAAGCCAGATCGTGGAAAGACTCCAAAAGTCTACTTTGTCGCACTTTATCCATGCAACGAAGAAATACCCCATCAAGGCTTCTTTTGTTCAAACCATTGTCCCAAAGGACATAGTTAGCTGCCTTCAACTTAACAGTTTTTTTCTTCTTATAAGATAGATGGGAAGGACACTCACCATAGGTAAGAAAATGAGCGATATTCGAATACCACTCATCAGTAGTAGTGAAAAAAAGAATAGTTGGTGTATCCTCTACTTATTCTTCTTCATCCCCTGTCTCTTTTGGCACATTATCAGTGATCAACTGACACAAAACTTTTCCACAGACAAGCTTAGTAGGTTTGATATCAAGATCAAACTCTTGGATCTTAGCGATCCAATTTCCTCTTTTAGTTCCAAACTCCTGTTGAGTTAGGGTAGACTTTGCTATTGTATCAGGTACCAAAACAATAGTGTGTGAATTCATAATATAGAACCTAAAATGCTTCACTGCTTTAACCATGGCATAAGCATGTTTCTCCATATTCAAATATTTCAACTCATGAGCTTTGAGAGGACAACTCATAAATGATATGGGGGATTCCACACCTTCTTCATTCTGCTAAACCAGAATAGCTAAGAGCATATGTTCTGAAGCGTAGCTGTAAACTACGAAATCTTTGGTATCGTCAGGACAAACAAGGACTGGAGCATGAGCAATAGCCTTCTTGATATCCTCAAATGCCACTTTGCCTTCTGTAGTCCAATGAAAAGTAGCCTTACCCTTCATCATGTTGACGATTTGACGGGTAAATTCAAGAATGAACCTTCACAGAAAATTCACCTTTCCAAATAAAGAATGAACTGAAGTCTTACTAGCAGGTAGAGTAAGACTTTGAATAGATTTGACTCTTTCTGAGTCAATTTTAGTGCCTTCTTAGGATACAATGTGTCCAAGAAGTTTACCTTCTATGACCCCAAAAACTGACTTCTTAGGGTTGAGAGAGATACCATTTTGTCAACCGCATTCCAGCACTTGTCGTAAATGGTGCACATGATCATGATAGTGTTTGGGAAAAATAGTCAAGTCATCAAGATACACCATGATGAACTTCCCCATCTCATCTCTAAAGGCAAGGTCCATTACTCTCTGGAATGTGGCGCCAGCATTGATCAGACCAAAAAGCATTATGCGATATGTAAATGTGCCCGATGGTGTGGTAAAAGCAGTTTTAAACTGATCTGCTTCATTGACCTCCACTTGATTATACCCCAAAAAACCATCTAACATAGACAGCATTTCTGAACTAGTTACTCTTTGCAATACTTGATCCATGATGGGTAAGGGGTAGTTATCTTTTAGGGAAGACTGGTTGAGATTCCTGAAATCAACACAGATATGGATTTCTCCATTCTTCTTCCTTATGGGAACTATGTTTGTGATCCAGGTGGAATGATGAATTGGAAATATTATCCTTGCATTCAACATTTTCTAAATTTTAGAGAGGATAGTACTTGATATTTTGGGGTTTTATTGCCTTTGTTTTTGCTTGTGAGGTAATGACCCAGCTTTGAGGGGAATTTCATGGTGAATTTCCTTTGGCCTGAAGTACTTTAGGTCGTCATAGGAATACACCAAGACATCAATATAATGGCGAAGGAGTGTGATGAATTTGAACTTTTCATCAGCAGTGCAACATTTCCCAATATTGACCATTTTGGGATCTGCCTCTGAACTCAAATTTACCTGCTCAAATTCCATAGAGGAACTTGAATCCTATTGTTGCTGCTACTTGATATATCTATCATGCTTATCAAATAACTTCTCAAGGGAAACCAAACCTTTTGGAATCTTATTCCATTTCAATTGAAGAAACTCTTCGTCAGTTTGTGAATCTATCTTAGAAACGTATTCTAGTGGTGGAGATTCATTGCCCTCAAAATAGAGCTCATCAAAGCTATCCATCTTTTCTAAGAAAGCAATGATTTGGTTATCACCATTGAACACCTGCCAATGGTCAGCATTATCAGGTACACTTGGTTGAAAGACCAGCTCAATAGTGTACTTGTTTCCTTTGAAATCTTTATGAGGAACCACGAGAGTGGCAGGAACAGCTAATGAATCTGCACGATCATTAAACTCCCTTGGCACCGCAAAAATATTGAAAGCATCAAAACCTTCAATGCAATCCCATACACGATTGCGATAGTGTCTCAATCTTTCATTCTTGGTTTGGTACAAATTTCTCACTTGACAAACCACTAATTCGGCATCTCCTTGAGCATGAAGAATTTTAACACCCCTAGCATGAGCAACTTCCAATCCGAGCAACAATGACTCATATTTGGTGGTGTTGTTGGTATTGTCAAATTGTAACTTGTATGAAAAAGGGCAGATATCACCTTGTAAGGATATCAAAACAACTCCGGCTCCAGAACCGGTAGAAGAACAACTACCATCAAATTCTAAAAGCCAGACCTTATTAGAATTTGATTTTTTAGAATTTTGTTGACCAAAAGATTCTTCGTCATTAGTGAGGGAAGAATCTGGCTTTACTATACCTTCAACTAAACTTTCATCTGAAAACTCACCTAATTCTCCATCTCAAATGTCTGAGCTATCACTTGATGTACTCTCATCTGATGAACTAGAAACATCTTTGGTGGAAAAGAAATAATTACCCATTCTTGAGGACTCAAACAAAGTTTGAGCTTTGGGATTTGATGTTTGGGTAACAATATATTTTGCCTCCTTCTTAGGAAGCAACTTCTGCATGACACCTTTAACAGGTATCCTTGCTTCACATAGATCCATGTTTAACTCCCCACCTACATCATTGCAAAAATTACGCCCAAGAAGAATGCCATAGGAAGCTAGAAAATCGGCTACTAGGACTGTCATCTTAATTCTCTTGTCTTCAAAAGCTACAAATGCAAATTGGGCATCTTTGATTTGACCCAAAAGTGGTACTTGCTTGTTTTCCATGGAGAAACATCTCCCAAAATTCTTAATTAAGGTGAGGCCAAGGGAGTCCGCTACCTTGGCAAGCATAACATTATCAGAAGCTCCAGAATCTATTATGCAGTTGCTCAACTTGTGACCATTTACCAATAAAGAAACATAGAAAAGTTCTATTTTTCCAGAGGCAACAAGGGTAGTAGTGACAAGATTATTTTGAATAGGTTTGATTTTTGAGGAATCATGGGCAACTTTTGGAAAATCTTGTCCTGTAGGGATGGTCTTGTTTTTGACATATTTAGCTAACCTATCAAACTGTTCAGGATTAGCAAGTGTAAATACTCAACTTCAGACATTTGGATTTTGGTCTTCCTAGCATGATCTATTATATCAAATAACTAGAATGAGTTAGAAACAGAGGAAGGAAATCCATCATTCTGATTTTTATTTGAGGTAGTACTGGTCTGAGGGATAGAAGCAGAAGGTACAAGATTGTTAGATGTACTTACTTGCTTAATGCCCACCGGGTCCTTTGATTGGAAAGGGAGCAGAGTTCCTCGTTTAGCAATTGAGATCACTGGTTGAGGTTCTTCTCTTACTTTCCCTTATCAACTTGCTAAGTTGATTGATTTTGGGATCTAGTGAAAACAACATATGCTCCATCATACACCTCTCCTTCTTTTTCAACTTCATCTTGATAATTTAGAAAGCCGATGGTAGAGTCGCCAGCTAATTCTTCTTCTCCTTCTGTAAAGATATTAGCATCATTTTCTTGGTCCAACTTGGCTTGGAAGGAATGATCATGTTTGGCTTCATAATAGCCAACTACTGAGTTGACCGGCGCTGCTTCAATGGCAAGCTTCCCTTGCGTAGGTGGAAGATGATTAGGTTGCCCTTAATTTTTAGCGGCATTGCCTTGATATGAATTGTTTCCAGAAATGTCCTCCTTGGTATATCTTGATAAGGAGGGGTAGACATACCTTGGGACATTTGACTTTTTAGAGCTAGCAATTCATTTGCTAACTTTTGCACCATAGGATCTATGGTGCTTGTGGAAGAATTTTCAGTAGAAGAGAAACCTTTATTTCTATTAGAATCTCTTCTTATCTTACCTGCACGGATAAGATCATCTTCAACTTTAGTAGCCAATATCTGAGTGGTAGGAAAATCTACAGGACCAACCCGCCTTAACATAAAACTCACTTCAGTAAGTTGAGTATTGATAAAGAAACACTTCAGATTCTCTGTTGTCAGTTGAGCATTTGCAGGAATCTTGTTTCTCAACTTATTGAACTTAGCGATGAAGTCTCACGTAGGTTCATGAGGCTCTTTCTTCATTTGTGTAAGCTGAACCAATAAGGCATGTGCATCTTCTGTAGGTTCAAACTGAGCCTCAAACTTGGTTTTGAGAGTGTTCCAGTTAGTTATAGTCTGAGCTTGAAGATGATAACACCAATCTGTAGCAGCACCTTGTAATGTTTCCACAAAAAGCCTTACTGCTACATTTTCATGCTCAACACCTATCACACCACAAGCTATG
Organism: Cunninghamia lanceolata; assembly: GCA_027924645.1. Classification (NCBI taxonomy): domain Eukaryota; kingdom Viridiplantae; phylum Streptophyta; class Pinopsida; order Cupressales; family Cupressaceae; genus Cunninghamia; species Cunninghamia lanceolata. Next base: position 4,894,488 of record BSBN01000046.1, on the reverse strand, counting down.
CAAAAAGCTGCAATGTGTTCATTAGGGTGAACTTTTCAGTCACCATAGAATTTGGGAAAATTCTTTCTTGAACTATGAGGTAGTTCATGCAATGGTGGGGTTAAATTTAGAGGACCAAAAGTGTTACCCCAAGGGCCTTGGGCTGCCATGATGCGCTGATTAAAAGGCAGGATAACAAACCTTTGTGGAATATGAATAGACAAAACTCTGCTAGCACTAGAACTAGAAGCTTCACTTGGTATTGGAGACCTGGCGTTAATAGGAGGAAAACTCCTAGTTCACTGAAGACGAGGTCGTAGAGGTAAAAGGCCAAAATTATTTTGCTGCATCAATTCAAATACAGGATCAATAATACCTTGAGTTCTCTTGCTTCTTGTATACCGTGAATCTGCCAGAATGTAGTATACTCAACAAAATTTTGTAACAAATGGAAAAGAACTCAAAATGCTTCAACTCGAAGTGTGAGGCTTCAAGTTGCGCATTCCTTCCCCAGCAGAGTCGCCAAAAAATTGTTGGGTGAATATTTTGTCATTAACTCACTAATGACAAAATAGGTATATCAGCCACAGTTATGAAACTTATGTACACTAAAAACTATATTTGTGGTGGTTCCATTTCATCTCATTCTCTTTTTTCAGAATAGATGTTTATACTTCAAGATGATGATTTCAATGAAAGTAGTATTAAAGAACTTATAAACTATCACAAAACCACAGAAACACAAAGTTTTCTATTGCCTCACTTACTAATTGAAAATAGAACTATTTAAAGTTGAATGCAACCCAAAGTCTTCACTCTTCTCCAAGATGATTAAAGTAGATTGAATATAACAACTTGCAGCACAAAGTCTTCAAGCTATTTTATTCTTACAAACATAAACACAATCCTCACAAATGATTTGATAACACAAAGTCTATCATAATCAAATTAAGAACACTCTTTAATCACTTGAAACAATCTCCACACTTCAATTATTACCAAAGAAGATTATGATAGTAAGACATAAGAACAATGCTATCATAACACAAATAATCCCAAGACAAAGATCATAATTGAACTTGCTTTCTTGTATTGATAAATATTTGATAATTGATTCTCACAAAGAAGCACAAAGTCTTGATTTTCTTTTCAATTCGCCATAGTTTTCTTGCAATAGAAAAAAGATAATATTTACAATAGAGGCCTCTTTAGTTATAGGGAGAGGCCTTGAGAAATTTTAGGAAAAACCTAACTACTTTGACTTATTCAAAAATAGGAGTCCTTTTTGACTTGGGACTTCCTATGTTTTTACATGTAATTACATATGGAAAAAGTACATGTAAATATGTCCAAAATTGTTTTGAAAGTCAATCTGAAAAAATGAAAAATAAACTAATGGAAAAAGCTGCTTCAACTCGTATTGTCATCTTTCTTCATGTGACCATCATACATAGTGAAAGTTGCTTGCATCTCGATACTATCTGGACTGACCGTGTTCCTGAAAATCATCTTAGCTCTCACTATGGCATCTCTGACTATAATGACTGATTTTGGATGACCAGTTAACTTGGTTTTGAGATTATCCAAAGTTAACTGATTGTCTAGAATATTATCCACAGATGCCATTGAAAATGTTTTATCTTCAAACTCTTTCTGGAACATATCTTTAAATTCCTGAACCATTTCTTTTGTAGAGAGAAATTGGTTATCCTGTGAAATGATCTTGCAGGGTAACTCCTCCAATTTATGCAATAGACTGACATCACTTTGTTCATGGAGCTTCCTCACAGTATCAAGATTATTGATCAAGTCTTTAAGCACACGGCTCCTATATATCAATGCCTCTTTAGTTTGAGTATAAGAATCCCTATTAAGAATGGTGCCAATTGATATTAGAGTGCTTATTTTTAGTTTTCTCATCTCCACCCATTTATCATGATTCTTTTCTATGCGCTCAATATCTTGAGAAATAGCATCAATGAGATCATCAAGCTCTGCTCTTATTTTCCCCATTTTATCTATCTACTTAGATAGTTGTATGAGCAGAGATATTCCCTGTGTGCGCATCCTGTCTAGGTAATCTTCAAGCACTTTTCCTTTGAGATGAGTCCTTTCTGCTTTCTGAATAACAGGGTCTTCTACAGAAATAGCTTCAGGAGTTATTGCTTCTGAATTCAGAGTGATTTTCCTTACCACTGCAGTCAACTATTCCATCATTGCTTTGTAGTGATCTTGCATTTCTTTCTCCCTGTCAAATTTCTGAATCAGGATATCCATGGCTGACTACATATCATTCTTGGCACTTTCATGAGTTATCTTGCCCAATTCAACTTTAGAGATAGAGTAATCATTCATATCAAAATTTTCCATGGTTGCATCCTGTGGAGGTTTTGCAATCTCCAAAAATTTATGTCCCTTGTCCTCAAGCATTATTGAAAGAATATTTGGTTTCTTAGGGGCTTTGGCTTTTACAGGCACCAGTTTACTAAAATCAAAGTCATTTGGGGAGATGGCTTGTTTTTTTCCTTTTTAGTGTATAGGCTGATAACCAAGGTGGAAGCAGAGAAGTACTCACATTGGCATCCGTTCCCATTATTGGTGTCCCCAAAACTATACTTGTACTGGTAGTAGAAACAATAGGTGGAGTGTTAGTAAAAACTACACCTGTTATATTTACACTAGAGACTTGCTCAGTATTCATTACAAAATGATAAAAAAATAGAGGCATCCCCAATATCAAAAGATGAAGAAGACAAACTAGGAATAGACCCTGAAGAACGGAGAACATCTTTAAAAGTGTTTTGAGGATTGTCAAAAAATATTTTGGAAGGGGAGGGAGATTCAGAAGAGGGAATATCAATAGGGGAAACATACACATGACTTGCAACAGGTGTATTAGGCAAAGGAGAAGAGACTCCCATTTCTTGTTGTACATTCTCTTGCGGGGAGAAAGCTTCCTCCTCTTGTTGATCTGTAGTCCTATCTTCAACCTCCATTTCTTCAGTGGCTGGCTCCTCTGTAGCTGGCTCCTCAGCCTCCATATCTTTTATTTCAGGATCCTCCTCCATAGTCTTTGATTTCTTCATCACAAACTTGATTCTAGGCTTATGTGTTTTAGAGGATGAGGGAACATCACTCTTGTTCTTCATTCTGTTTTCCACCTTTTTACCAGTTTGCTCTTGGATCTTAGTTTCTGATCCTGTGAGAAATTCTTTAAGAGTAATTCCTTTATCTGCCAGCCAATTATTGATGTTAGCCAATATAGGCTCAAATATTTTCCTCAAAGAGGTCAACTCTTTTTGAGACCATTGAATTAGAGGGAGAGGAGTGTTAGCAATTTGTTCAGTGTTGTATGTGTCATCAACCAATTCTCCATCATGCACTAGATCCTCAAGAATATCAGCAAGTCCCAAATATTCAATTTGCTCAAGAGATAACCCGCTGTAGTCCAACTTCCTAACATCTTCTTGTGTTCACAAATCTACCCAAACATCCTCAACCATAGGCTCATGGAATTGGGTTTTCCTCTTGATTTTGTCTTTCACGCCCCTATAGTCAAACTTTGGTCCTCTCTTGAATTATTTCATAGTAACAAGCTGCATCTCGGTCTCCATGATCCTAGCCTTTGTAGCTCAGTTGATACTGAATACCTGCCAATTTCAACTGGGAACCTGAAACTGGGCTTTTTGAGCTCCATTTGTTTATTATGCATGATGATCATTTGTCTGCATAATTCCATTAAGACCAGTCTATCTAAGGGGAAATTTGGAAGCATATAAGCATGACCTTGGAAAAAGCCAACCCTCAAGTGTGAAAAAGAAGGAAATTGTAAGAACATGCATCCAAAATCATTTACCACTTTCCAAGCCTCATCTGACACTCATCTTTGTTCTAGTTGGGGATCAAATATACACTAGAAAACTGTAAAGAAAGCGTCGTTTACTCTTCGAAAATGATGAATAGAACCCTTCAATGTTAACTGAGAATAGTATTGGTATAGAGGGACTACCTTCCTATCTTCTTCTGATGTTAGGCCTGGAAAGATTCTCATAGAAGCCGCTATATACACCAGATAAGAGGTCATGTAGAATTTAAAGGTAGTGGATACCTTTATCAATTGTTCATGCAAAGCATTGCTGATTTGCTCCCCCCAGAAAATGATTTGTTTACCTTAGAGTATTACCTTAATGAAAGGATATATCCATTCATGAAATTGTGAGGAAGAGGACAAACCTCTTATCTTGCTGAGGAAGAGTTATCAGATCACCAACTTCTTCTACAAAGTCACTTCGAGGGAAACTACGTGGCCACCTTGACAAATTTGACCTTGCAATCTTTAGCCATTTATTGTTGATTACTTTGTTTGCCTTCTCAAGATTTTTGTCATATTCCTTCTGTGCTTCAATAAAATCAAGTTTTAACACTTGTATAGCAGGAAGGCACATAAACACCTTATCAATGAACTCAGGATCAAGTCTGATTATTACATTGCCACTTGCATCAACCACAGTCTTGGTATCTCTGTTATAGAATTGAGCACACTGAAGGATAAATTCTATGTTGTGAGCTACCACTGGGAAAGATGACACCAAATGGATGTTACTATCAATTATCTTATTTATTACAGTGCTGGGATTACTTGACTTGGTTCTTTCTACAAATTCAGCCATGTCTACATGGCCAATCTCTGTATCTCTAATATCATCGACATTAGAAGTGACTGAGGTGATTGGAAAAACACCTTGATATTTGTACTTCATCACTTTCAATTTCTTTAGGGACAACTCAATCATCTTAACAAGCTATCACCAGAAGGATGTTGATGAAGAACGAAGATCCATAGAAGAAACTGTAGCAAAAAGTCATGATCATGCAATTAGGGGAAATACTTGCAATTTGGGAAAATTGCATGTTGACAATCACAACTATGGAGATGTGCTTGAAAGGGCTAGAGTGCGAGCAGGCCAAAAATTAGAGGAAAGCAGGCTCAAAAAAACAAAATTGGAAATAGTCCAGAGTTGGGAAAATTTCAGAGAATGTTTGTAGGGGCGGCAAAATTTGTCACCCTTGCATATGAGGGATATTTTCCTCACACCGGCAGCAAAATTCACTGCTATTGTATGTTCCAAGAAATGACTTATATGTTGGAGCGGTAAAATTTGCCACTATTGCAGGTAATGAAGAAATTCAAGTTTGATGTCTGAGCAACAGTAAATGCTGACATTGCAGATGATATGGGGAATTCACATGTCTGGGTAGCAAAAAATGTCAATATTGCACATAGTAGAAGTTGCAAGGTTTTCATGTAAGGGTGGTGAATTTCGCTGCCCATACACGTCACATTTCGATAAGTATTGAAAGGTTTAAGTGGCACAATTCACTGATTTGTGCATTTAACTTAATTCACAAGAAACATGTAAAAGCAGCTCAAATAGCCGATACCACATGTAAGGTATAAGGAATGAACTATGAATTGGTTTAGTGGCTTGATCAGTGATTGCAATTGTCGTTGTGTGAGATACAAAAAATGGGTCCAATGTTTGATCAAAACAAACCACCATCATTTTAATCAAAGACTAGGGTTATCACAAGCCATAGAGAAAAATTTGGAAGGGATAGGACAAAAAGTATGTTTAACAATAATTCTAAGCAATTTAGAACAAATCTATTGTTAAACAAAAACCCTAAAAAAGAAAATGAAAGTGGTTGAAAAAAAAAACTTACTCATCGAGTTCAAAAACCCTAAGCTTGATGACGATGAATTTGGTAGAATCCAAATCGACGTAGTCAGATGGTGGCGAGGAGAGCTTAATGACTGACTAGGAAGTGAGAAAAGAAATGAAAAAAAGAAACAACGAAAAGACCTATTTAAAAGTCTAAAAATAACCCTTAATGATTCACACGAACAACCATTAATGCTACTCGAAGTTCAAGATCTTAGATATCTTGCTCAGGTGGCAATTTCGGCTGACCTTACATGTGTTCCACAAAAATGCAAAGGCGGCAAAAACTACCAACTTCGCATGTGCAAATTAAACTTTCAACGAGAACATGTCATGGCGGTAAAAAATGCCGCTCAGACATGTTGGAAGAGAAAAACTATGTCAAAGTGACGGAAATTGCCGACACTACACAAACAAAAAGACATGCGAAAGTGGTGAATTTAGCCGACTTTGCATATCAAGACTCAAAATTTCACTAACACCCTAAAAATGACCAAAATTGATATTTTAGTCAGTTTACAACCGAATCGATTTACGCAAACATCAAGGAATCAATTCAAAGGAATGTTGTAAACTAGTTTAGGATGTCGAATGACTTCGCACGGGACCAAGAGAATCTTTTCTCGATTTGAGAACTTAGAGTGTAGATTATGAAACGAACAAGTTTCGTAGGGGTTGTCTAAAAAAATGAGGTAGCTGATTTTGAGAACATGTCCTCAAATTTAAATTTCTCAAAGATATTTTGAAATGCTAAAACCTTTCTATGTAAAAATAAATCACACACACACTACTTTTTGTTGTAGATTACATATTAAATTTTCTAACTATTTTAATGTTTATTGGTCTATATATTTAGATTTGCATACTAACAATGTTTTGGGGGATTGTGGCATACGTGCCTCACCAACTACTTCAATAGACTTCATATCAATAATTGCATGTGATAGAGAGGAAGGTCAAATGTTCTACAGGAAATTGTGCTTGGATGGCACATGTCACCATTACGGTGGATTACAATGTATGCCAATATGTGAACATATGGAAAGCACATGCAGTTGGAAACAAACTAGTAGAGTTCAGCAAGTATAAAACAGTGGCCTACAATACAAAAGATGGTAAAGAAGCAAAGAGGTGTGAATTGGTTATTCAAAAGATTCTAGTGTATCAGTTTATGTCTACATTTCGTGATAGTATAGTGTATGAATATGTAAGGCATACCCATAGAGCTTGATGGTTGGACTTGCAATTCAAGTTATGCAAGGACACATTTCTAGTAGGAGAGATGTATGCAAAATGTGGGAGCATACAAAAAAGTAACTGGATTGTTTGACATGATGCCTTAAAGAAATGGAATCTCATGGAATGCCATGATTATAAGATATGAACAAAATGGTTTTGTTGATAAGGCTTTAGAAACTTTATGGAAAAAGAAATCAGTGGGTGTAAAGATAAATTCCACACTGCATCCTCTCTACCTATACCAAAGTGGGATCTTTGGAACTTGGTACATGGACATCTATCAAAGCATAAAGGATATGGGAATTTCAATAGTTGTTGTAGTTACAACTTCCCTAGAAGACATGTATGCAAAATGTGGAAGCACAGACAAGGCAAGTGAACTATTTGATAGGATACAAAAGGAGTCTAGTAGAACAACTATGTATGCAAAATGTGGAAGCATATGGGAATTTTATCAAATATTGTATTTGCGTGGAATCATGACTCAAAGAAATGCAGTCTCATGGAACATGTCATTATTGTAGGATATGCACAAAATGGATTTGTTGATATGGCTTTAGAAACTTTCAAGTAAAATCAATAGGCGGGTGTAAATCCAAATTCCACAACCTTTGACTACATCCTCTTTGCCTATGCCAAACTAAGATCTTTGGAACATGGTACATGGACATCCATCAAAGTATAAGGGATATGGGAATTTCGATAGATGTTGTAGTTGCAACTGCCCTAGAAGACATATATGTAAAATCTCAAAGCATAGATAAGACAAGTGAATTGTTTGACATGATGCCTCAAATAAATTTGGTCTCATGGAATGCCATGATTGCAAAATATGCATAAAATGTATTTCTAATAAGGCTTTAGAACATACAAGAAAAAGCAATTGACATGTGTAAATGCTAAAATGAGATCTTTGGAATAGGGTATGGACATCCACCAAAATAGATTGTTTGGAACAACGTATGGACAACCATCAAAGAATAAAGCATATAGGAAATTTGTCACATGCTAAAATTTTGCAGCTACACTTATAGACATGTATAAAATGTGTTGAAGCATAAACAAGGGACGTGAACTGTTTGGCATGATGCCCCAAAGAAATGTCACCTCATTGAATGCAATTATTGCAAGATATGAACAAAATGCATTCTTTTATAAGTCTTTAGAAACTTTCAAGCAAATGTGATTGGCAGGTCTAAAGAAAAATTTCACAACCTTAGCCAGTATCCTTCTTGCCTATGTGAAAATGGACATCCATCAAAGGATAAAACATATGGGAATTTTAATAGATGTTGTAGTTACATCTACCCTCCAAGACATGTATGCAAAGTGTGGAAGCATAGACAAGGCACATGAATTGTTTGGAATGATGCCTCAAAGAAATGTCACCTCATGGAGTACAATGATTGCAAGATATGAACATTTAATGGATTTTTTGATAAGCCTTTAGAAAGTTTCAAGAAAATGCAATTGGCGAGTATAAAGCCAGAAGTGGTATCTTTGGAACATGGTATAGACATCCATCAAAACATAAAGGATATAGGAATTTTGTCAAATGTTGTAGTTGTAACTACCCTACAAAACATGTATGCAAAGTGTGGAAGCATATATAATGAATGTGAATTATTTGACACGAAGCCTCAAAGAAATGTTGTCTCATGGAATGCAATGTGTCATGCCCGCATTTCCCATGTGGTCACGACACACAACACATGTGTCATGTCCACATTTTCCATGTGGTCATGACACGAACTACGAAAAACTTTTCTACCTATCCATAGGAACCCCCTTGTACGCGTCTACGTGCTCGGTGGCAATATGCCTAAGGCATAGACATGTCAACATAACCTCTATGGTGAAGTCCGTCTAGGGGGCATGCAACACGTAGTGTGTCACTTCTAAGGTTAGACTGATTTTAATCTGAACCCTAAGTTTCCCAGGTGAAGAAGATTCTGCCAACAACGAACCGTAATTTAAATTAGATCAAAAAGTGATTAAGTAAAACAATGGCAAGATGGTGCATGATTAAAGTGGAATGATGGATTAAAAATAAATAAAACATCGCATAAAATAAACCCTAAGAATCTAGCAAAATTTCGACAGCATAACGCATTTTCATTAAATGCAAAATAAATCACCAATAGGGAAATAATTAAATAATTTTTTTTTAAATTAAAATTAAAATTAAATTAAAAGTTAAGAACAAAATCAACGATATAAAGTAAAATAATTAAATTAAATTAAATGACAAGAAGTCAAATAAATCCAACAGAAAAGGAAAAAAAAACTGAGTTCGTTATTAAATATAATTTTGGCATTATATTTAATAACTTACTTGAAAATTTAATAGATGAGGGAGGAGAGTTTAAATAGCTCTCCCTGTAAAATAATGATAAAATAGATCAATAATTAAAAACGGTAAAAATCCTGCAAGGGGAATAATAAAATAAAGTAAAAGAAAATCACAACTAGGACGAATTTATCAACAAGGGAAAATTTCTTCCCAAAAGGAATAACATTAACCCTTCCCAGAATTAAATTCAAATTACAAGACAATAATCAAAATGCAAAGAAAATTACCCCATTCAAAATTTGAAATCAAATTAAAAGATTCCCAGGAGATAAATTAAAAACAAAAGAGAAATAGAGGTTTTCCAATAGAGAATAAAATATAACCCCATAATTAAAATCCTCCCAAAAACATATCCTCTCTCAAAAATGAGAAAAGCCCTATTTCAATTTTAAATTTTCTTCTAAATGCAAGTTGACCTAATTTCACTATTCTATTATTTTCCTCTTTGCCCTAATCTCTTATTCTCTTTCTTTCTCTTTTGTATTTTGTTTTGCCTCCTCTTGCAGGTTAGGGTTTGAATGGTGGGGAAGCCATGGAAAAAGCTTCCATTTCCTGCCATAGAGGTAAATACCAGTTGATATGAAAAGTCTAAGCGTATATATATATATATTGATATATATATATATATATTGATATATATATATATATATATATTGATATATATATATATTGATATATATATATATATTGATATATATATATATCTGTATATAAATACTTGATTAAAATAACTGGTAGATATATATATCATGTTGATAGGGGTTAAAGATGTGGAAGGGGAGGGGCGGTGAAGTTGAAATCGGTGGTGGCAGGCGATGGACGGCCGGGGTACCTGCCCGTGGTGGTGCTGTTAGAAGGGGGTTTAGAGTGTATAGGGGTCGTGGAGGGTGGCGGAGGTCCTGGGCTGTGGTAGCGAGAGCGGTGCTATGCAAAGGGGAACGTGTGGGGAGGGGGCCATGCCTCCCCCCTCCCCACACCAGTAGATAAGCTTTGGCAAAGGTCGTGGGGTCTGTGGTGGGCGCTGCCCACCACAGCCCAGACATAAATATTTTTTTTTTGTATTTTCCGTTCTTGAATATTTAAAACTGTCTACTCAAGTCCGCCATGGACTCATTCTCAACAGCTTCAAAAAAGTATTTTTTATTGATAGATATTTATATATATACATAATAAATGTATATATATGTATAGATATATTTATATACTCCAATCTTTAACTTTTGTTTATTCAGTATTTTAGTAAATGCATTTATACTATCTCTGTATATATATATTTATATATATGTACACACACACACATATATATTGTTATATATGTATGTATATATTTTAATATATTTACAACACTTTCATTTTGTTGATGAAAGGAAATAAAAACACTATATATATATATATATATATATATATATATATATATATATATATATATATATATATATATATATATATATATATGCATATATATGTATTTCTATACATATATATCTATATATATTTAAATATATATATACACAATACATATTTTCTCAAGGCTAGGACTTAAATAGAAAAAGAATGACTTTCAGATTTAAACAGTAAACTAAAATAGTAACTCTATACCTTTTTTTTTCTTTTAAAAGCATTATGCAATATGGAAATACTTTTTTTTTCTCCTATTTTCAACAACAACAATTATTATAAGCTTCTAATGCACAAATCAGAAAACTGAATTAACTTCCCCCTTTTTTTTGCAATGATATTATTCAGAGATGCCCCTTCTTTTGAAACAGTTTAACATACTTAGCAATACATTATTTTTCCTTTGAAACAACAATAAAGTAAAAGATACATTATAGTCTAACTTATGTTTTCTTTCTTTCCAACATCTATACTTTCATTTAATAGCATGCATCTACATATATATTTTTTTGAAGATTGATAACAAAAAAATAAAGTAAAGCATACTCTTCTCAACTCATCCCACTTCACAAAATAGGAAATAAACTACATTTAAATAATAAAAGACATTGTTTGCATTACAAACTATTAACAACCAACTCCTTGAGCACAACACTTGACAAGAATAAAATACAATAAGGCCACAATGGCCATAGCTTCAATAGCCAAATAAATACTACCAAGCCACCCAAAATGAACTCCACAATAACTCTAATTATTCTCTCACAACCTGCAATTAAACACAACCAAAAGAAGAACAACCCAGCCACTTCAAAATGCCCTCCTCCCTACCGTAGACCTACAAGAGAGTCACCCCCGAGCTAGGGAGGTCGGGATACACACAGGTTGAACACTCCACAACAAAGAAATCAAACACAACAACAAAAAATAGCCCCAAGGTTTAACACAAAACTCAACTCATAAAAATGAGTTTGATGAGGGTAGGGAATGGACCCCTCTACTTCAAAGGCCACCCAAAAACTAAAATACCAATCTGATGGCCTCAAGCCAAAATTCTCCACAACCACACCTCTGCAATATCACAATAATCTCCATGGCACTCTTGCCATTTAAAATATTCTTCACAACAATGAGAAGCCCTCAAGGCAAAAATATCACAATATGGGAGTGACCTCGAGGAGGTTCCTTTCCCCTACCCAAAACAAGTTGAGCATTACCTCCAATGAAGGTGCTCTCACCATACTCCCATCCCACACAAAAACAATGCAAATAACCGAAAACTATAACATAACACATTAAATAAGCAAGGGTGAAGACACAAGGTTGAAGAGGCTTACCCTCAAAGCCCTATAATGGAAGCATGTTTGGTGAAGAGCTCCAAGCTTTCCCAAACCTTCTAATCTCCAAGATTTTCTCTAAACTCCCCAAACTCTTCCAACAATAGAAAAAAACTTAAAATTGCAAGAACCCCACACTCCTCAACAAGAGGAGATAATCTAGGCCATCAATTTGGCCAGGAAATGAGAAGGTGACACTTGTCACCTTCTCCTTCCTCCTCCAATACCACTTGCAAGGGAGAGGAAGTGAGAGGATGACAAGTGTCATCCTCCCATTCCATCTCAATCATCACCTTATCCACTTGTGCTCTCACACATGTGTGAGAGCATCTTGGAGGGAGATGGCTCTTTGAGAGAATAAGAGGATGCCATATGGCATCCCTTATCCTCTTGGAGGTTGAGTGGGAATGCCACCTCACCACATGTGCTCTCACACATGTGTGAGAGGACATGTGGTGAGGTGGCATTCCCACTCAACCTCCAAGAGGATAAGGGATGCCATATGGCATCCTCTTATTCTCTCAAAGAGCCATCTCCCTCCAAGATGCTCTCACACATGTGTGAGAGTCTTAGATGAATTCCCCACACACTTGGGAGTCTTGGAGACCTCTCAAGTCTTCCTTGGGAAAGGATTCCCAAACTTTGGGAAGGAGATGAGTCTTTCCCAAGGCATGACTCATCTCCCACCTTCCTTAATTTCAAATTTCGTCACTTTGACTAAACCATAGTTTAGAGTGACCAAAAGTGAGTTAATCCAAGGGTTAGTTAGTCCAAGTTCACCCTAGACCCATGGGTAACCACCTAGGGTAACTTTAGGGACACTAAGATTCACAACAGGGTCATAAATCCACTTTAAATGGCCTCAAAAAAAAAATACCAACTGGTGTAAATCAAGTAAAATTTATACAACACTTATTATTGATTAATTTAAACAAAGGGTACCAGGCCAAAAGATTAAAAATTAAATCAAGCACTTAAATCACATTCAATTTCAAATGTGATCCTTATCCCTCTTGGGAATGGATCGATTTCATAGGGGATAACATTCGTGTGAATTCTACCTCTAATTTCCCATGGCTAGGGAATGTAAAACTTACACATCTTGATCAAGTGTCAATCATGTCATGTAGAATCATAGCTGAAGCAACTGGAATTAACTTCACGCAATCAAATACAACAATAATCATCAATACATAATTCCAAATTAAACTGCATTTTTTAATCACATGTCAAATAGTCTGCATCACATAAATAACTAGAATCTCATCACAAAACATCATCTAATATATCTCATATGTTGAATCACAAAATATCATTAAATCAGATCAAATTGAATCACATATGTCTAATCAATGTCCTATCATAATCAGGAGATAAAATCAAGTCTGCATAATGAAACCATAGTCACTAAAAGTCTAATAATGTCATCAAGTGAAATGCATAACAATCAAAATAAGGAAGGTAGAATAATCAGCCTCACATCCTCCACCCCTAAGACTAAACTTTCTCCTGGAAGTCGTAAAAAACGTGAGGATAGAGTGCCCTGAAACTAGTTGCATCCTCCCAAGTCACTGTGACCTCATCATAGCGATCCCACTGGACCCTAACTTGGTCCAGCTCTCAACCTCAAAGGCCCATCATCTGATGAGCCAATATGTGAGTTGGCTCCAAAGCCAATTGCCCGTCCGCCTCTACTTGTAGAGCACTCTAGTCTAGCACGTGAGATAAATCAGATATATATTGCCTCAATAGAGGAATATGAAAGACATCATGGATACGTGATAGGCTAGGTGGCAACGCTAGATGATAGGCAACTAGTCCTATCCACTCCAAAATCTGAAAGGGTCCTTCAAACCATGGTGCGAGCTTAGAGCCCTTTCCATAATAGATAGGACTCTTGTGTGGACGTACTCTAAGGAATACCCCGTCATCCACTGAGAAGCTCTGATCAGTCCTCTTAGCATCAGCATACTTCTTCTATCTATCCTATGCCTCATGTAACCTCTGCCTAATTAGTGTGATCTGATAATCCATATCTTGAACAAGCTCTAGACCAATAGCAACTTTGCCCTCTATCTGGTCCCAACTCGATGATGTCCTGCATGGTTTTCCATATAAATCCTAAAAGGGAGGCATACCCAACGAGCTGTGATGCCCATTATTTTAGGTAAACTCAACTAGATACATATACTCCTCCCATCTAGACTAATGGTCCATAACATACATCCGAAGCATGTCCTCCAACACCTGATTCACCTACTCTATCTGTCCATCTATCTCAGGATGATAAGCGGAGCTAAAGTTGAGCTGTGTGCCCAACACCTGCTGCAAGGCTCTCCAAAATGCTAAAGTGAATACAGAATCTCTATCTAAAATAATGCGGCGAGGTACTCCATGTAATCTCACAATATCATCTAAGAATACCCTCGCCACTGCTGGTGCATTGTACATCATGTATATAGGTGAGAAATGCACTACTTTGGTCAACTTGTCGACTGTCACCATGATGGCATCATGGTGATGCAAAGATATAGGAAGACCAACAATAAAATCTATGCAAATGGTGTCCCATTTCCACTTAGGTATATCATGTGGGTATAGAAGACCTGCTAGATGCTGATGCTTGGCCTTAACCCTCTGGTACTCAAGGCACCGAGCAACAAACTCTACTATATCTCATCTCATACTCGCCCAATGGTACAGCTGTCGTAGGTTGGCATGCATCTTCTTCACTCCTGGATGTGCCGCATATGGTGCTCTGTGAGCCTATGATAAGACTATCGTACGTAGGTCACCTACACGGGGTACATAGATGTGCTGTCGATGACGAAGTAACCCATCTACCTCAAGTGAATACCCTGCAAACTTGCCCACAAGGCCCTTTGTGAACTAATCTCCTGATGTACCTTAATAAACCACTCATCCTCTGGTAGATGTTGAATAATGCATCCTCTGAAGTCCACACTCAGAGTCAAGGTCAAGAGCTCGTGGCACCTCCGACTCAATGTGTCAACAACCACATTCCCCTTCCCTTTGATGTAGTGGACATCAAAGTCATACACATAGAGGAACTCCATCCAACACCGCTGATGGGCGTTTAGATTCGGTTGTGTAAAGATATACTGAAGGCTGTGGTGATCTGAATGGAGCTCAAAGCGATGACCCAATAAGAAATGTCTCCAATGAACTAGAGCATGAACTACTACCACTAACTCCAAGTCATGTGTGGGGCAGTTCAGCTCATAGGTCTTGAGCTTTCATGACTCATACATGATCTCTCTACCACCCTGCATAAGTACGGCTCTCAATCCCCCAAGTGATGCATCCGTGCAACTATAAAATCTACTACAGGATCAAGAACTGCTAAAATGGGAGCACTGGTAAGACACTCCTTGAGGACCCCGAATGCCCTCTCACACTGCTCAGTCCATAGAAAACACTTCCCTTTCCACTGAAGGGAAGTGATGGGGTGCGCTATCTGAGAAAAACCCTCAACAAAGTGATGGTAATAACCAGCTAACCCCATAAAACCCCTGACCTCTGTCACACTAGTGGGTGCTGGCCAATCCTTGATAGCCCTGATCTTTGATGGATCTACTAAGATTCCATCGCCAGATAGGATATGCCCCAGATACTAAACCTCTGTCCTGAAAAATGCACACATCGCCAAGTTCCCATAAAGATTCTACTCCTTCAAACATTGTAGAACCTGATGCTCCTCCTCGGTTCATGAATAGATCAAAATGTCATCAAGGAAAATGATCACGAACAGATCTAAATAGGTACAGAACACCTCATTCATGAGACTCATGAACACTGTAGGGGCATTCGTCAAGCTAAAGGGAACCACCGTGAACTCATAGTGGCCATATCAAGTCTAGAAAGCGGTCTTATGGATATCTGCCTCTGTGATACGTAGCTAATGATAACTGGACTTCAGGTCTATCTTAGAGAACACTCTAGCTCCCTCCATCTGATAAAAAAGATTGTCAATCCTGGGCAGAGGATAACGGTTCTTCACCGTCACCTTATTCAACTGTCTGTAGTCCATACACAAATGAAGAGATCCATCCTTCTTCTTCATGAAGATGACAGGAGCGCCCCAAGGTGAAACGCTCAGTCAAATGTGCCCCTTCTCGATCAAGTCCTCCAACTATAACTTGAACTCAGTGAGCTCATGTGTGGTCATCTTGTAGGGTGCACGAGACACTGGCTCGGCACCCGGCACTAAGTCTATGTGAAAATCTAGCTCATGTCAGGGTGGCATCCCTAGTAACTCTGCTAGAAACACATCAACAAACTCTCTAAGGATGTGATGATCATCCAAAGATGCCTTAGGCTTGTCATCTGATCTATCGCTCACTGTGATGGTGAACATCTGGCGTCCCTTCTGCATACAGTGCTTAAGCTGCTGAGTAGGTATCATACACACTGCTGAGGGCTTCTGCATGCCCACTATCTCAACTGATGTATCATGATTGTCTAAACAACTAATCACCTTTTGGTGACAATCTAGCTTGGCTCGATGAGTTACAAGCCAATCCATACCCTACACCACATCATAGTATCCTAATATCATCACTCTAAGGTCACATACTATGGTAAAGGGTCCCAAAGTAATCTCACAATCATGGACTAAGGCATCTACTGTCATCTTGGCCCCTGAGGCCAATTCAACCACCCACCTATCACCCTGCCTAGAGGCCACCAGCCTACAATACTCCATTAACGATGGAGATATAAATGAGTGAGTAGCACTAGAATCAAGGAGAATAGAAATAGGGTTACCCCCAATCATACCTAACGTCTCAGTCATTGATGCCTTAAAATCAACCTGCCGGTTATCAGCCATCGTGAACATACGGTGGGATCTACCACATCACCAACAATCTACTCGGATCCTCCTACACGAGGCTATCCCCTTGCTATAAAACCCTATGGACACTCTCTAGCTAGGTGTCCAGCTCCACCATAAACATAACAAGGGCCTCTTGCCTATACCTGTCTAGTCTGAGTCCTACTCGACTACTGTTGCCTTGATCTACTAGTAGACCTCTGTGAGCCCCTATAAGACTGCTGTGACCTCGTGAGTCCCACAGGTGGTCCCTATTGCCTCTGATCTCTACATGGGCCCTGCTGCTACCAACCTCTATTATGTCCCCCATGTGCCCTATATTGTGTCCTAGCTCTCTACTTCTGCTATGGTTGCTGCTGTTGTGGGGGCCTACGAGGTAAGGGAGTGGAACTAAACCCTCCTCTATGAGGTGGTTGTGGGTCTACGAAAACTCTGTTGATGCTACTATTGTCCACAATCCTGAAACTAAGGAATTAAACTCTACCCTCATCCCTGAATCTCCTCAGCGATATATGTCTTCTTAGCAGCATCACTCAAAGTCTGGGGGTCTTCCATATGAACAGGCCTTGCTATACTGGGGTTTAGTCCTCTAATAAACTTATGCACCAATATTTTATTGTCATAGAGATACTCCGCATAATGGAATAACTCAGTAAATCTACCCTCATACTGTGCCACTATAAGTCCCCTTTGCTGAAGGTCATGGAACTTATCTATACGGCACTGCCTATAATGGTCTGATAAGTATCGCGCATTGAAGCACTCAATGAAGGTCTCCCGTGTGAGAGTGTCTAAAGAAAGGTGATGCTTAGTGTGCCACCAGGTAGCTATTGGATCTTGCAATAGGTGTACTGCCACACGGGCCTTCGTGTTGCCCTCGTAAGGACACAATGCGAAGCATCTATCTAAGTTGATAAGCTAGGCCTCTGCCTTAGCTCCCTCTGTGGTCCCGATGAATGTAGGAGGGTTCAACCTCAATAAATCCCTAATGGGGTCTCCTCTGTCTCTGTGTCTCCTGATAGGCTCATCTGTGTAATAGTCATAAGCCCTGTGACCAATGTGCTCTACTCATACTACCTCATCATGTCTGTCATGACATGGAGGGGTCCTACTATGGGCCCTGTCAGTCCAACCAATATCCTCTGTCTCTGGCATCTCAACATAAGGCTCCACATGTGCTACCCCACGCGACTCAATGCGGGGCTACACATGTGGCTTAACACAAGACTCAAGTCGTCACTCCACACGTGGCTCCTCTTACGGATCCTCACAGGGCTCGACACGTCGCTATATGTGTGGCTCAACTATAGCTAGTGGAAGCCTATCTAAAACTACCTGTAAAGCCTGCAATATCAGTGGCCCAATATCAGGTAGGGCTAGTGGTGCCTGTGGTTCTAATAGGTCTAGTTGTGCCTATGGGACTAGCTGATCTGGTCCCTCAGCTAAAGAGTCAGTGTGCACCTTGGCGGGTGGAGTGCGGCGGGACTACGCTCACCGAACTGGTCAGGGAGGCATCCTACAAAAATGAAGTAACCACAAATTAATCAAAGTTACGTAAATACTAATGTGCCCAAACAAGCCCAATGTTTAAACTTAGGCTCTGATATCAAATGTCATGCCCGCATTTTCCATGCAGCCACGACACACAACACACATGTCATGTCCACATTTGCCATGTGGTCATGACACGAACTACAAAAAACTTCTCTACTTATCCCTAGGAACCCCCTCACACACGTCTGCGTGCTCGGTGGCAATACACCTAAGGCATAGACATGTCAACATAACCTCTATGATGAAGGCCGTCTAGGGGGTATATGACACATAGTATGTTGCTTCTAGGGTTAGACTAATTTTAATCCGAACCCTAAGTTTCCTAGGTGAAGAAGATTCTGCCACCATCGAACCCTAATTTAACTTAGATCGAAAAGTGATTAAGTAAAACAATGGCAAGATGGTGTGTGATTGAAGTGGAATGATGGATTAAAAATAAATAAAACATCGCATAAAATAAACCCTAGGAATCTAGCAAAATTTCAACAGCATAATGCGTTTTCATTAAAGGCAAAATAAATTTTAAAATAAATCACCAATAGGGAAATAATTAAATAAAAATTTTAAAAATAAAAATAAAAATTAAATTAAAACTTAAGAACAAAATCAATGATATAAAGTAAAATAATAAAATTAAATTAAATGGCAAGACGTCAAATAAATCTAACAGAAAAGAAAAAAAACCAAGTCCGTTATTAAATATAATTTTGGCATTATATTTAATAACTTACTCAAAAATTTAATAGATGAGGGAGGAGAGTTTAAATAGCTCTCCCCATAAAATAATGATAAAATAGATCAATAATTAAAAACACTAAAAATCCTGCTAGGGGAAAAATACAATAAAGTAAAAGAAAATCACAACTAGGATGAATTTATCAACAAGGGAAAATTTCTTCCCAAAAGGAATAAAATTGACCCTACCCAAAATTAAATTCAAATTACAAGACAATAATAAAAATGCAAAGAAAATTACCCAATTCAAAATTTGAAATCAAATTAAAAGATTCCCAAGAGATAAATTAAAAACAAAAGAGAAATAGAGGTTTTCCAATAGAGAATAAAATAAAACCCCATAATTAAAATCCTCCCAAAAACATATCCTCTCTCAAAAATGAGTAAAGCCCTATTTCAATTTTAAATTGTCTTCTAAATGCAAGTTGACCTAATTTCACTATTCTATTATTTTCCTCTTTGCCCTAATCTCTTATTCTCTTTCTTTCTCTTTTGTATTTTGTTTTGCCTCCTCTTGCAGGTTAGGGTTTGAATGGTGGGGAAGCCATGTAAGAAGCTTCCATTTCCTCCCACGGAGGTAAATACTAGTTGATATGAAAAGTCTAAGTGTATATACATATATTTTTTGATATATATCACTGTATATAAATACTTCATTAAAATAACTGGCAGATATATATATCATGTTAACAGGGGTTAAAGATGTGGAAGAGGAGGGGCAGCGAAGTGGAAATTGGCGGTGTCCGGCGATGAACGACCGGGGTTCTTGCTGGCAGTGGTGCTGTTAGAAGGGGGTTTAGGGCATATGGGGGCCGCAGAGGGTGGTAGAGGTCCTAGGCTGTGGCAGTGGAAGCGGTGCTATACAAAGGGGAATGCACACCCAAGGGTGTGGGGGGAGGCATGGCCCCCTCCCCACACCAGTAGATAAGCTTTGGCAAAGGTTGCGGGGTCTGTGGTGGGCGCTGCCCACCACAACCCCAACATAAATATTTTTTTTTTGTATTTTCAGTTCTTTAATATTTAAAACTATCTACTCAAGTCTGTCATGGACTCATTCTCAACAGCTTTAGAAAAATATTTTTTATCGATAGATATATATACATAATAAATGTATATATATGTGTATATATATGTGTATATATATATATATTTATATACACAAATCTTTAACTTTTGTTTATTCAGTATTTTAGTAAATATATATATATATATATATATATATATATATATATATATTGTTATATATGTATGTATTATTTTAATATATATACAACACTTACATTTTGTTGATCAAAGGAAATAAAAACACTATATATGTGTGTGTGTGTGTGTGTGTGTGTGTGTGTGTGTGTGCGTGCACGCATGTGTG
Source organism: Cunninghamia lanceolata (assembly GCA_027924645.1). NCBI lineage: Eukaryota > Viridiplantae > Streptophyta > Pinopsida > Cupressales > Cupressaceae > Cunninghamia > Cunninghamia lanceolata. The sequence continues at coordinate 4,873,946 of BSBN01000046.1, read as the reverse complement.
TGCATATAATGTATTTCCATACATATATATCTATATATATTTAAATATATATATACTCAATACATATTTTCTCAAGACTAGGACTTAAATAGAAAAAGAATGACTTTCAGATTTAAATAGTAAACTAAAACAGTAACTGTATACATTTTTTTTTAAAGTATTATGCAATATGGAAATACTTTTTTTTTTCTCCTATTTTCAACAACAACAATTATTATAAGCTTCTAATGCACAAATCAGAAACCTGAATTAACCTCCCCCTTTTTTTTGTAATAATACTATTCAAAGATGCCCCTTCTTTTGAAACAGTTTAACATACTCAGCAATACATTATTTTTTCTTTGAAACAACAATAAAATAAAAGATACATTCTAGTCTAACTTATGTTTTCTTTCTTTCCGACAACTAAACTTTCATTTTGTAGCACGCATATGCATATATATATTTTTTAAGAATGATAACAGAAAAATAAAGTAACTCATACTCTTCTCAACTCATCCCACTTCACAAAATAGGAAATAAACTACATTTAAATAACATGAAGACATTGTTTGCATTACAAACTATTAACAGCCAACTCCTTGAGCACAAAACTTGACAAGAATAAAATACAATAAGGCCACAATGGTCATAGCTTCAATAGCCAAATAAATACTACCAAGCCACCCAAAATGAACTCCACAACAACTCCAATTATTCTCTCACAACCTGCAATTAAACACAACCAAAAGAAGAACAACCCAACCACTTCGAAATGCCCTCCTTCCTACCATAGACCTCAAGAAGGTCACTCCCGAGCTAGGGCGGTAGGGATTTACACAGGTTGAACACTTCACAACAAAGAAATCAAACATACCAACAAAAAATAGCCCCAAAGTTTAGCACAAAACTCAACTCATGAAAATGAGTTTGATGAGGGTAGGGAATGGACCCCTCTACTTCAAAGGCCACCCAAAAACTAAAATACCAATCTGATGGCCTCAAGCCAAAAATCTCCACAACCACACATCTCCAATATCACAATAATCTCCATGGCACTCTTGCCATTTAAAATATTCTTCACAACAATGAGAAGCCCTCAAGGCAAAAATATCACAATATGGGAGTGACCTCAAGGAGGTTCCTTTCCCCTACCCAAAACAAGTTGAGTATTACCTCCAATGGAGGTAGTCTCACCGTACTCCCATCCCATACAAAAACAATGCAAACAACAAAACAACCAAAATCTAAAACATAACACATTAAATAAGCAAGGGTGAAGAAACAAGGTTTAAGAGGCTTACCTTGAAAGCCCTATAATGGAAGCACATTTGGTGAAGAGCTCCAAGCTTTCCCAAACCTTCCAATCTCCAAGAATTTATCTAAACTCCCCAAACTGCTCCAAAAATAGAAAGAAACTTAAAATTGCATGAACCCCACACTCCTCAACAAGAGGAGATAATATAGGCCATCAATTTGGCCTTGAGGAAATGAGAAGGTGACACTTGTCACCTTCTCCTTCCTCTTCCAATGCCACTTGCAAGGGAGAGGAAGTGTGAGGATGACAAGTGTCATCCTCCCATTCCATCTCAATCATCACTTTATCCACTTGTGCTCACACATATGTGAGAGGACAAGTGTTGAGGTGGCATTCCCACTCAACCTCCAAGAGGATAAGGGATGCCATAGGGCATCCTCTTGTGCTCTCAAAGAGCCATCTCCCTCCAAGATGCTCTCACATGTGTGTGAGAGTCTTGGAGGAAGTCCCCACACACTTGGGAGTCTTGGAGACCTCCCAAGTCTTCCTTGGGAAAGGATTCCCAAACTTTGGGAAGGGAGATGAGTCTTTCCCAAGGCATGACTCATCTCCCACCTTCCTTAATTTCAAATTTCGTCACTTTGACTAAACCATAGTTTAGAGTGACCAAAAGTGAGTTAATCCAAGGCTTAATTAGTCCAAGTTCACCCTAGACCCATGGGTAACCACCTAGGGTAACTTTAGGGACACTAAGGTTCACAAAAGGGTCATAAATCCACTTTAAATGGCCTCAAAAAAATAAAATAAATACCAAGTGGTGTAAATCAAGTAAAATTTATACAACACTTATTATTGATTAATTTAAACAAAGGGTACTAGGCCAAAAGATTAAAAATTAAATCAAGCACTTAAATCACATTCAATTTCAAACGCGATCCTTATCCCTCTTGGGAATGGATCGGTTTCACAGGGGATAACATTGGTGTGAATTCTACCTCCAATTTCCCATGGCTAGGGAATGTAAAACTTACACATCTTGATCAAGTGTCAATCATGTCATGTATAATCATAGCCGAAGCAACTAGAATTAACTTCACACAATCCAATACAACAATAATCATCAATACATAATTCCAAATTAAACTATATTTTTCAGTCACATGTCAAATAGTCCACATCACATAAATAACTAGAATCTCATCACAAAACATCATCTAATATATCTCATATGTCAAATCACAAAATATCATCAAATCAGATCAAATCGAATCACATATGTTTAATCAATGTCCTATCATAATTAGGAGATAAAATCAAGTCAGCATAATAAAACCATAGTCACTAAAAGTCTGATAATGTCATCAACTAAAATGCATAATGATAAAAATAAGAAAGGTAGAATAAATGGCCTCACACAATGATTGCAAGATATGCATGAAATGGATTTTTCATAATGCTTTAAAAACTCTCAAGCAAATGCACAAAAGTAAATTTCAACCAAACACAAATTTTGGCATGTCTAAAACCAAATTGCACAACCTTATCCAACTTCCTCCTTGCCTAAGCCAGAATGGGATCTGGGGAACATGGTGTGGACAACCATCAAAGCATAAATGATATAGGAATTTTGTCACATGTATTATATTTGTAGCTGCTCTTGTCTAGACATGTATGGAAAGTGTGGAAGCATAGACAAGGTACATGAACTATTTGAAATGATGCCTCAAAGAAATGCACAGTCCCACAGAATGCAATGATTGCAAGATATGTAAAAAATGGATTATTTGAAAATGATTTATAAACTTTCAAGCAAATACAATTGGCACATGTACAACCAAATTCTTGTAACGATAATTATCATTATATTAAATATTTAATATAAACTATCATATACATAATGTCATGAACATAACATCTAGTTTACATACAAAGCCATATAGGCATGTTCAAACAAAGTCATACAGGCATATATACAAAAATATACATCGATAACATACAAAAGTATGTATATAAATCCATCTAGGAATACAAAAAAATGTCCCAAAAACTAGTTTCCTATGTACTTTTATAAAATAATTGGCGGTCTTTGCTTGACCGTGAAGATGGAGAGCCAATCTGTGACTCATCCTCTCTCTACCATCGAGTAGACCTCTTCGACAAAAGTTCATCCAGCTCCACTTGATAATACAATCAAACAATATGCACATTACTATAGAAAATGTACATGAAATATATAACTTCACATATCTAATCGATCATTTACCACCATTTGATGATCACTTTCCATCATCTTGTCTCTAGCTTCTTTGTCCGTAGTTGGATGGGCTAGAGTTGTGACTTCCTATGAGAAGCATCAAGAATAAAATTTTACTAAACATAATATCATTTATGTACATCAAATGACATGAGATAAAACAAGAAATACAAAATTATGACATTTTCATGTTATTGGCTCATACCTCGGTCAAAGGAATTGAAGACATCATAGCTGCAACAATGCCTATCTGTGCAGACCCACAAAGATGAGGAGTCTCCACATTCAGCATCTGAAAATCAAATTCAAGATTATTCGACCAAAATAAATACATAAAATTATTTTTAAAATGGATAATGATTAGAAATGGTTAAATTTACCTCTATAAAAGTGGTGAATTTATGTCCAGGGGACCAAGGAAACCGTGGAGGTGTCGATGACTGTTGAAATCATCAAATTGTCACAAAATAATATTACCATTGACATATCTACAATAATTATGATCATGTGATAAATTACATACTTGCTGACTTGACCTCCTCTCATAACCTGCCAATGGACGGCTAAGGGAGGCAGGATGAATACTCTGACTCTAGAATTTTATTGTACAGACAATTACATACATTTTTTTTGACTGATAAAATAGATAATCATATAAAATTAATTACAAATTTCAAATAGAAATATATTAAATCAAGATGAAACTTGTTAGAAATTACTTGAGAGTTAATACGAAATGTATGTTGCAACATATCATCACTGAGAATAAGATCATCCAATATGGATGCCTTCATCAATGTATGTTTCCCCTGCGTCACAGCATCCTATTGAGAGTCCTTACATGCGTCATGTGTCCCATAATCACATAGGTTCCCACATGAACTACACAAATGTGGGGACACGACACCTACTTCTCTCACCCTCATCATCTTGGGTAAGATCACCAGCATGCTATGATAGAGTTTGGGTGAGAGTAGTCAATGAATGTAATGTCTCCACCTCAACACTCTCCTTCAAAGTTGAAGGGAGTGGCCTAGATTCTAGCCTCAATGGGGATATAGGCACGCAATTTTCATCTTGCCAAGCCCCGGGTCTATCTTGGGAAGAGCCACTACTACCCTAGAACTCACAAATGTAAAAATAATTGGGAATCTTCTTGAGGATGAACTCGCAATTGAGTTTCCTCAAGAAATATTGTGGTACCTCATCATTGTTCCATGGGTGCTCATTGAAGACCATGTACCATCTATCCCAAAAGTTTTGGAATATTTCTTCATTCCTACACCAATGAATAGGAAACTGTTTGCAAGTTTCTTCTAATCTTTGGCTAGTTTTGGGATTAATATAGTGTGCACATAATTGAGATTTTATATTTTTTTTATTTTTCACTTTTTCATATGACAACTTGTGAGCATAGTATTTCTGACACCTCTCCCTATAGTCTTGGAATTCGGTGATTTGTTTTGTCACCGAATCAGTGTGGGAAACAATCTCCTCTAGTGACTTCACAAGTGCCCTCCTACAATCGGTGCTTGCACTTGGATTGTTTAGCATTTGAATAAGAGTTTGAAGTATTAATTGTAGGTAGTTTTCTTGAGTATCCCTTACATTGTGAGGAAGTGAAGGTGGGTTTTGAGGGTTTCGAGGGTTTTGGGGGTTGTTTTCACCCTCATCAACTAGATTTGGGTTTTCTCTTGCCTCAATAACTGTAAATGCAATATAAAAACTAATTAAACATTGCAAAATTCAAAAATTCCTCTAAAACTAACAAAAATTGAGCAAACCCTACCTTCTTCTACTACTAGACCCTCCAAATTTGCTGGACAATGTCTTTGTCGGTGAGATGGCATCATGAAAATGATGTTTTCCCTCTTGCACATGCTTAGAGAGGCTTTCCTTGACCACGCTTATGATTTCTTCTTAGTTTTACTGGCACACAAACTCCTTTGGTCGTGGTGAGATGGTAGAAATGAGTCTTTTACAATTTTATGTCAAATAAAAACCCAAGCATGTTATAATGTGTTCATGTTTTGTCTTGTTTTGGACCAAAAAGTCCCATGGTGGTAACTTTTTGGTCCCCCACCTTTGTGCATACACCCAAATTAAGATTTGAACTCTAACAACTAAGTCAAACTTAACATGGAAGACTTAAACAAGAATTTAACAATCCAGAAACTAATCATGTAAGGATCAAACATAACATACAAAATTTTTGAAGTTGTAAATATTCCTCCATATAGTTCCTGTTACCATTTTTCACCTATAGGTCAAATTGGTAGAGCTGGTATAGCAGGTTCATTGTAGGTTGAAAGTTTTAACATTTTTCTGCTATGATTATTTTGCATAGTTTAAGGTACATGAAAACTTTAGTTTTCATTTTTATAATAGGTGGAAAAGATTCAGTTGATCATTCATTTGCATTGCAGAAAGTTACATGACAGATAAGATATTTCATTTCATTACAATGATTATTTAGTTTTACAAATGGAATAAACATTGCATTCAATGAAAATATAACAGATCAAGTGTCCCACACAAGCCATGGGAATAGCTTGAATAGCTGAATCAATAGATTTCAGAAAGTATACTATGCATCTAATCAATCGAAGAAATGAAGTAAACAGGATAAAGCATATCTATCATTGCCTTTTGGGATCTAGTTGAGTTGGTGTTTGTTGCAACTGCTCTTTTATTCTTGACACTTGATGAACCTACAGACGATAAAGAAGATTTTGTTAGAGCTCAAGATATGGTATACCCCATGAGCTTCATTAGGAAGAAACATAATACAATGTCTGTGATATATTGAATAAGATACATACAAGTCATCCATAGACAAGAGAGACTGAAAATGAGATAATCATTGAGCTTCAATGTTTTTTAAACTAACATGTTTGTTTCATGTGTAGGTATAGAAGAAGTATGTTGTTGTTTTGAGGACTATATTAGCATGTGGTGTAAAGTGTGCTCCCACAAGGGTTGAGCCTAGCATGCTGCCCTTGACTCTTAGAAGGGGATGGAATGCAAATGTACATATGGAAATCAAGACATATTGTGCTACTACATTAACTGAGTGTGAGAAATTCAAGTTCACTAGCCATATATAATCATTAGTTCAAATATGATGAAGTGAGAGTCATAGGTGAACATTGAACTCATTCAAGATAGCTCGGTTATGTCTAAAATAGAGTAAAAGCATTGACAAGATTATTCATTTGTTTGCTGTTAGAGCATGATTTCAATGCATTCAAGAAAAGGACAACACTCCTATGCTGATCAAGGAATATGGTATTTAATGCTAACATAACATAATAGATGTAAGAAGACCTACCATATGCATAGTGGAACAACAAAAGTCATAGAACATCAGGTTTTCTAACTGATGCATTCATTATGGCAAGTAGTGCAATCTCAATATCCATACTCATCTACAGAAGATGTAAAAAAGAGGTAATATATGTAAACATTACATGGTGTACAATAAAGGAAAATGTCTACAGCCTATAAGTTTAAATGAAGAAGACAACACTATACTCTTATTCTGATCAAGAAAGTGTAACATTCTTGATGCCAGCACAAAAGGTGCCTCTGCAATGAGGTTTGTTCATAAGTGATGACATATAGATGTTTCATTTAGCCTTTCATCAAAGAAGTATTATACAGTAATGGAGAAATAGGAGTCATAAGAGATAGTTACAAATGTTGCTACAAAGGAGGAATGAAGGCATATAGAGCTTGCAGCCCTATACAGTGCCAGATCAAGTTTCATAGATGTAAAGAACAGTGTGATTTCATACTAAAAATCAATGGAGGAAGTCATTTTGTGCCAACAAAGTAGCAACCAAAGATACATTTTCCTTCACAAAGGACAAAGTACATATAAATTTGCATATTATAAATGGAAATCAGGGCTTTATGTATGTGTATATTACATAGCCGAATGCTTCTACAAAGAAATATAGATACAGAGAAGAAAAGAAGATTTTGAACTTGTGCAAGTGATTATATTTAGGAAATGAAGCAAATATGCTCAGATAAAAGCCTAGCCGCAACATATAGAAGAGGAAATCTTTGTTCTTACAAATGGCTCAAACCCACTTTGGGGTTTTAAAAAAAAAAGCATCTTCAGGAGAAGAATCAGGGGTTTCAAACTCCTATGAAAGGAGTAATGATCAACATTTAAAATACAATCATGGCCTATATTAGGCTCATATGTCAATAGAAAAGACTCAAGAAATAAAGAAAATGAGTATGTACATAGTCGCGGCCTCATACAAGAAAACCCACAGAAAGATGTATATTTGGATGCATTTTCTTGTACACAAACATCAAAACCCTATTGGTATACATAGACAAGCTTTAGATTAAAAAGAAAATAAGGGTTTTAGTTCTTTCTCATTGAATGCTAAGGATATCATTAGAAGCCACGACCAGATATAGATAAAGTCTCTATTTTGAAGAAATATGTAGATATAAAAGAAAGTAAAAACTTTCAAATTACTTTCATGCTCAGAAATAATATACAAGGTCACGACCTCTAGTGACAGAACAAATATCAAATGGAGAATACAAAGAATATACACAGTCGAAGGAAGAGTATTACCTTTTTTTTCTCTGAGTGAAGAAGACATGTGGTGGCCACGGGTTTTGGCCTTGTTTTCCTCTCGAATAGGCTTGGAATAAGTCATTCATGGCAGCCCAACATAGGGGGAACAAATAGCATAAAGAAATACAACAAATTGCATCAATGAAATCTTTATGGATGCAGCTTTGAAGCCAAAAATTGTCTCAGAGAAAAAGGAAATGGATATACAATGTTGCAGAGAAGTTTTAACTTCATTTCTTGGTAAAAATCCTCAAGAGAATCAACTGGTAATGGAGAGAAATGCCCAGTTTTTGCTTTAAAACTCTAGCATGGTGGTGGAGTTATATATAGTCCTCATCCAAAAGATTGCAGTGAGAAAATGGGCCAAGAAAATAGTGTTTCGAGTGTTTTATCTTAGGGTTATTGTTTGCCCTAAGTCGAATATGGTATTTTTATCACATTATTTTGCATTTTCCTTGCCCAAACTAATACCTAGTCATGGTGTTATGTCCACATTGAATGCCTAAGTCTCAAGACTTAGAGTGGTCGACACCATAGGTCTTTTACATGTGAAGCTTTGATGCCTTGGGGACATTTTAGTCTTCAATACAAATGTCAAGTGCCATAAGCCTTTTTGGTGTTTATTGCCTAGGCTTTATGTCTTAGTGCAATTTGATTATATTGCATATCCATATCTATAAGAACTCATTTATGTCCCTTGGAGATAGGTCCACATGCCCTTAGATTTTTTTTGCAAATCACATGGAGCGTAATCCATATAGGCTTTTATTTTTCTTTCATCTTTTAATGATTTTTATAGAAAATCATATGCCAAAAGAGATACAATATACGTGGCATAGTGACTAAAGCCTTGTATTTTTTATTTTTTGTAAAAAAAACAAAGTCATGATCAAATCAAGATAAATCAGGAGTCAAAACCGCAATCCTTGTAAAATGGTATTTAAAAGCAATGTATCTATAAATTTCTATGAAATAATCATTATTTGTGCAGTTAAAACAAAATAAAGTAAACAAGATCTTCTTTTTGAGTTTGCTTTATTTTGGGGCAAATATGGACAAAAATAAAGTTTTCCTATGTAGACAAAGCTTGTTTTTTGGTGGGACCACCTTGGAGAGATTTTGGGAATTTTGGAGGCATTTTGGAGGCTATTTTAGGAGCTTTTTCAAATTTTCCTCTTCGAGATCTTTTGGAAAGCCATATATTGGAGAAAGTTAGCTCTTTCTAGGGGTGGAGATCTTTGTTTCTTCTCACTTGAGCATAGCCAGAGAGTTTGTAAACATTTTTGACTCAATTTTTACCATATTTTCATGTACTCCTAGTCCTATACAACAAATCTTTCCTATTTCATCTATTTGCCTCAAATTTGTAGCTTTTAATCTCATGTTTCATTGTGACAGCACTTTGTCCTTTGTCATGTCTCATTACTATGAAATTGTATGTAGATATTGATGCAGAGCGCACAGTGGAAATGCACAATTGATCAAACTTATGATCAGTGAGAGGGTGGCCTATGTCTTGGTGATCTACTCCTAACGGCCAAACATACCCCGTCGGCCACCTTGCTATTTATCTCCCCAATCTCTCAACTCTCCCTGATAGCCCAACTCTAATTTGTCTTCAGAGAGACTTCTTCTATTAGCAGTGTCTTCTAATCTCCTGCCGATACCCTAATGGCGGTTAAGCTTCCACTCACCTTAACCATGGTGGTTAGTCGTGACCTTGCCAGAAAGACTTCGATCATCGGTGACCTCCTTGTGTGTCCTCCCGATACACTCATATACCAACTTGTACATGCTTTTCTTGACTTGTTATTACCGGTGGGTTAATGTTTCTTTACCCTTATTTCACCATTATGACTAGTCACCTTTTGTATCCAATGAAAGATACATTCTCAACATACATTCTCAACATGCTTTTGTGATATGCATTTACAATATACATTCAGTGAACCGATACGAAACTTGTGCCGATATATGTTTCTTCGGTGAGAGTCCCTTCACTCTTCACTGATACACATCTTATCGGTCTAACTCTGTTAATTGGTGTAACATCTAAAAGCTTCCCCGAGGGTTGTGTTACGCCGATGGCAACTTCAGTTACTCTGTAACTTGCGCAAACACCAAACCAGTATACAAAAACAAATTCAACATAACGGAAGGAATCTAAAATCCTCTACAAACACTTGGTCACCATCAATTTGGCCACTCCACTAACTATTCACATAACAACACTTTTCAATGACTAGTCACATAGAGATGCCTAATCAAACTCACGCTAAACTCCTTGGATCCTTGGGTTTTTGATCCAAAACCATAGAAAACATAAAATGTACACTGTATTCCTCTATCACACTAAATATGAGAATCTTGCTTTTAGCAGACAGAGGAAATACAGTCCATCTATTCACAAGACCCTAGTTTCTAGGTTTTTAGACCAGTCTTTGCAATAAGAACAATATCTTACAAACTACAACACTTCAAGACACCTGACTACTTCTAAATGAAAGCTACTTCAACACAAGAACATCTCCAGTCAGTTTTAGATGATCAACTATCTATATAGATTGTACAGAAATGAGTGTTATAATGGATTACTCAGAAAAAATAATGTTTCAACACACCCAAAATTCTAGATCTTCATTCATTCATGCATTCCTTCATTCTTCTCTATTACATCCTACTTCTTCACCTATAGAGGCTTGAGACAACAGTTTACATCTCTCCCAACCATATAAACTAACTTTGAAAGTCAGTTAGTCATTGGGTTTCTCCTAACACAAGAAAACTACATGTTTTCATTGTGTGATTACATCCAACTTGACCAAAACATGGTCTACATAGGTCTAGTGACCAAATTGACAAAAAACCTTATTACAAACATGATGTGGCTTAAAAAGCCTTATTGAAAACGTAAACAAAACATGACTCCTGCACCATAGAGAAGGTGCTCCTACACCATACTCCCCCTGCAAGAAAAAATCAAGTCCCTTGAGTTGCCAACTATTGAAGTGTCTTCCCATGCTTCAAAATGTCTACCTCACTCATCCATGTAGCCTCTGAATCAGGAAGATCCTACCATTTGACCAAGTACTCCTTGTACACACCCTTCCTTGTCTTTTTGACAACCTTGGAATCTAAGATGCATTCCAATTGTAAAGGCTTACTTGGAGGTAGATCTCTGACCCAATCTTCATCTTTAATCACAACATCTAATCCATCTTCAGCATTCAATGGAGGTCTAAATGGAAAGAGGTCTGAAACATTGAATATGGGAGAAATACCAAGACCAGATGGTAATTCTATTTCATAAGCATTTGGACCAAACTTATGCACTACCTTGCACGGTCCTATTTTCCTCATCAAAAGCTTGGTTGGATGTCCTTTAGGAAGCCTTTCCTTCCTGAGATAGGCCATCACCAAATCTTCCACCTTGAATTGTACATCTCTTCTTTTGAGATCTACCCTATCCTTATATTTGGAGACTATTTTTTCCAACTAAACTTTGACTTGATCATGAACTACCTTCATGGTGGAAGCAAAATCTTCTCCCAGAGCACTCCTCTTATCCCAACCTTGTAGGTCTTTGAGTTCAAGCAGTCCTCTTGGATGGAAACCATAAACAATTTCAAATGGACTCTTCCCAGTACTTCTATTCAATGAATCATTGTAAGCATACTTAGCTTGATAGATAACCAAGTCCCATGCCAACCCACACTACTTGGTAAGGCATCTGAGAAGGTTTCCTAATGACCTATTAACAACCTCAGTCTGACCATCAGTTTGGGGATGGTAGGCTGATGACAAAGACAATTGTGTTCCTGATTTTCTCCATAAGGTCCTCCAAAAATGACCAACAAACTTGGAGTCTCTATCAGTGACAATTGAAAGGGGCAAACCATGGATTCTGACCACTTCTCTGAAAAAGAGACCAATAATGTGAAATGCATCATTTGTACATTTGCAGGGCACAAAATGAGCCATCTTACTAAATCTGTCCACAATGACAAAAACACTATCCACATCCCTTACTATCTTAGGAAGACCAAGTACAAAATCCATACTAATTCTCTCCCAAGGCTTGTTGGGAAAAGGAAGGGGTTGGTACAAACCAGCATGAGAAGACATACCTTTGGCCTTTTGACATATGGTACAACTTGCAACATATCTCCTGACATCTGACTGTACTTTGGCCAATAGTAGAATCTAGTGACTTGTTCCAAAGTCTTGTCCAACCCTAAGTGTCCTCCTAAGGTTCCATTGTGCTTCTCTTTGATAATGTTATCCCTCATTGAACACTTAGGAACACATAACAAACTACCCTTGAATAAGAGACCTTCCTGCAACACAAAATCTGAATATTCACCATGAAAAGTGTTAGCCAAACTAGCACAAACTTCATAAGCAGCCTTGAAATCTGTATCCTCCTTGTATAACTCCTTCAAATAGTCTATGCCCATGCTTTCCATTTCTACTTCATGTATGACAAGCATCCTTCTACTTAAAGCATTAGCCACTTTGTTGGCAACACCTTTTGTTAGATTTAGGGTAGATAACTGAGAGGGCGGGGTGAATCAGTTGTCCAAAACTTTTCTTGTTTCAACAATTACATTCACTTTGCATTAACAATAAATCAATCATGAAAACTTAATGTAATTAACCAAGAGTAGAAAACATATCTACACATGAGACACCAAGATTTTGATGTGGAAAACCCAGTTAAGGGAAAAACCACGGGGTGACTAACCAAAGATATTATTCTCTATTAGAAGAATAGAAAGAATAAGACAGCACATGCCAATTAGGGCTCACTACCCAAGCACACTGCTCATAAGAGGCTCACTGCCTACAAGAGACACACTGTCTACAATAAATGAGTATTACATACTTGAACTGGTAAATAGCATTGTCACCATGCTTGAATCAGTTCCATTAAAGCCAAATCCTTCTGCTCTTCCTTTCGCTCTTCTCCTCACTACCACATACTCATCTCCACAAGTACACCCCTGAAATGACTTTACAAATCTTTATTTATACATGACATCAACTTAGGAACAATCATCTAAGTCGGCAAGCAACCACAAGAACATTTGCAAGGTGTATATTTCATCTGGTCAACTAGTCACAGAAAGAACATCTTCTGGAAGTATTTCTTCAATTCTGAGCTCCAATTCTAATGCAGACCATCAACACGAACTGAACATAATCCAAGGACCTTCACAAGCTTTCTTGAATCACCAGGAACATCCGCACTTCCTCTACTTACTGAAATCCTTCTCTCCTACATCTGGAACCTCAAGAACACAGTCTGTTATCATTGTCACAAAGGAATAGGTTCTTCCAGACCTTCAAACCACAAACTAATCTACTTGACACTTCACCAGGATGTTCTAAGCACTTCCTCAAATCCGCAGAGTGGGATGATGCATTACCGGACCTTACCGGACCTATTTGTCTCACTCTGTCACCACTGAGCACTTGTCAGAACTGGTTCTACTTGAGTGACCATAACTTCTTCAGATCTTCATGCGGATCCCTAAAAACTTGACTGGAGCATCTCAAGACTTATATCTACAAACCCTTTAAACCATATCCTCTGATCCTCAACCTATTTTGGACTTTTACCTTGTTATCATCACTATTCTTCACTGTTCCTGATTGAGACTAATCTTCTCAATATCCTTAGCACATAGCTCATCCAATCCTTCTCATTAATGCAACATGAGTATGTTGACATCAATGACAACACTGATTCAACCCATACTTGCAACAATCTCCCCCTTTGTCACTGATGGCAACATATTATGTGAAAAACCATCAAGACAAGAACTTCTCCTTACTGTCATAGCTCCCCCTATCAACAAAAACTATTCACATGTCTTCTCTTCCTGTACTGCTCCCCCTTTGATCATCAACCACTTGTTTTTCACATGTCTTCTCTTCGCCTTTGACATCAATGGTAAAGGGCCCATACTTGCAACTTTATAATCACGCCTGCTGCTCCCCCTGAGTAGCAGCTCCCCAACACCAATCCAGACTACAAGATATGACTGTGATATCCACTGGACTGATGCACATTAGTGCATCCTAGTTCATCACCAGAGGGGCAATAACCCCTAACTTCTCCCTAAGATACTCAAAAGAGTCCTTAGGAAGAGGTTTAGTAAAGATATTTGCAATCTGATCCTTGGAGGGCACATACTCCAGTCTGACTTCATCCTTGTTCACTTGCTCTCTCAGAAAGTGAAACTTGATAGATATGTGCTTGGTCTTAGAATGCAACATTGGATTCTTAGAAATATTTATTGCACTTGAATTATCATAGAAAATTGTGATAGGCTCCTCATATTCTACATTAATGTCTCTTAGCATTTGCTTAATCCATAAGATTTGAGTGCAACTACCTACTACTGTAATGTATTCCGCTTCAGTTGTAGATAGAGATATTGCCTCTTGTTTCTTGCTTAGCCAAGAAACCAATCTTTTTCCCAAAAAGAATGCTCCACCACTGGTACTCTTCTAGTCATCCACATCTCCTACCCAATCTGCATCTGTATATGCATGAAGAGAGAAATCATGATCTCTAGGATACCATAGACCATACTCAACTATCCCCTTTAGATATCTAAAAATCCTCTTGATTGCCATAACATGAGATTCTCTAGGATCAGCTTGGAATCTAGCAACAAGACCAACAGCCTGCATAATATCTGGTCTAGTTTGAGTGAGATACAACAGTCCTCCAATCATTGACCTATATTTTGTATGATCAACCTTGGGAGAGTCATCATCTTTACTTAACTTGCATCCAGTTGCTATTGGAGTGTTCATTGGCTTTGAGTCTTCCATCATAAATTTCCTCAACAATTCTTTCACATATTTTGACTAAGAGATAAAGATTCCTTTCTTTGTTTGAGTAATTTGTAGACCTAAAAAGAAATTCATTTCTCCAAGCATTGACATCTCAAACTCACTTTTCATTTGACTTGCAAAAGTTTTACACATACTGTCTCTTCCTCCAAAAATGATATCATCAACAAATACTTCAACAATTAAGATATTTTCATGATCAATTTTGAAATACAAATTACTATCAGTAGTACCTTTATTGAAACCAATCTTCAAGAGATGCTTGTCCAATCTTTCATACCAGGCTCTTGGGGCTTGCTTCAGTCCATACAGTGCCTTTTTTAATTTACAGACCATGTCACTATGATCAGACAATTGAAAACCATCTGGTTGCTCAATATACACTTCTTCTTCCAAATTTTCATTTAGGAAGGTAGATTTGACATCCATCTGATACACCTTAAAATCTTTGAAGGCAACAAATGTAAGAAATAATCTGACTGCTTCAATTCTTGCCACCGGAGCAAAAGTTTCTTCAAAATCAACTCCTTCTATTTGAGAGTAACCTTTGCAAACTAATCTGGGCTTGTTTTTGATTACTTCACCGGCTTCATTCAATTTGTTCTAGAAGACCCATTTGGTTCCAATCACTTTTTTGTTTCTTTGTCTAGGAACAAGATCCCAAGTGTGATTCTTCTCAATTTGCATCAGTTCTTCCTCCATTGCCTTAGTCCAGTTTTCATCATTGCAGGCTTCATTTATTGTCTTAGATTCAATCTTTAAAATTAGACAATACTCATCTGAATTTTGAGCAATTCTCCTCCTTGTTTGCACCTCTTTGCTTTTGTCACCTATGATCTGATCTTCAGAGTGGTTTAGAGTTACATACCTTAGAATTTTGGGAGTATCTTGCACTTCTAACTCTTGATCAGTCTCATTGAGACTTATCTCTTCTTCCCGTCTTACCGAATCAACTTGACTTTGTTTCTCAGAAGAGACTTGGATACCTTGAATCTGAACACCATTCTGAACATCTTCATCATGTTCAAGAATTCTTGAGGGTCTTTCAATTTCTTCATCAACCTTCACATTTATACTTTCTACAATCTTTCTTAGTCTCTTGTTGTAACACCGGTATGCTTTGCTTTGAGTAGAATAACCCAAGAATATTCCTTCATCACTTTTAGCATCAAACTTTCCTAGATCTTCATCCCTTTTAATGTAACATTTGCTACCAAAAACTCTGAAGTATCTTACAGTGGGAGTAATGCCAAACCAGAGTTCATAAGGAGTCTTACCGGTATAGTTTCTAATTTGAACTCGGTTGAGAGTGTAGACTGCAGTGCTGACAGCTTCTCTCCAATAGATCTAAGGAACATTTGCTTCCATCATCATGGTCCTGGATGCTTCCTGGATGGTCCGGTTCTTTCTCTCAACAACTCCATTTTGCTGTGGAGTTCTAGGGGTAGATAATTGTCTCTTTATTCCATGTTTCTCACAAAAGTTTATGAACTCACCGGATGTGAATTCTCCACCTCTATCAGACCTCAGACACTTAAATTTTAATCCGGTCTCATTTTCCACCATAGCCTTGAATATTTTGAATTTTTCAAGAGCTTATGATTTCTCTTTCAGAAAGGTTACCTAGATCATCAGAGAATAGTCATCAATTAGCAACATGAAGTATCTATCACCTTGCACACTCTTGATTCTTGCCAGACCACATAAGTTAGTGTGCACCAAGTCTAATAATCTGGTAGAAGATTGTTCCTTGTTTTTGAATGAGATTCTGCTTTGTTTTCCCAACTAACATTCTTTGCACAAACTATTTGTAGGTTTTACCAATCTTGGAAGATCTCTTATAGCCTGAGTATTACTTATCTTGATGACATTATCAAAGTTCACATGACACATTCTTCTATGCCATAACCAACTCTGATTAATTTGAACAAATAAGCAACTTTTACCAGTACCAGCTAAGTGAAAGATGTTACCTTTTGTTTGGGTATCTGATGCAATCTCTGTTCCAAAACTTTCAAGAATTTTGCACTTTCCATTCTTGAATCTGAGATCATAGCCTTTGTCCACCAACTATCCCACACTGAGAAGATTGTGTTTCAATCCTTCAACATATAATACATTACTGGTTTTGGTCTTTCCATCAAAAGAAATAGTTCCTCTACCTCTGATTCTACCTGTAGAGTTATCACCAAACTTTACCACTCCTCCTTCATACCTTTCCAAATCTATGAACTTGTTTTTATCCCCTGTCATGTGGTGAGAGCAGCCACTGTCAATGACCCAATCATCCTTTTCTTTAACTTGGGCAGCCAGAGCTTTATGATTTACAGATTCAGAGGGTATTGGATCTTCTTCCTTGATGGCAATGAACATCCAATCACTTCTGGATTTGTCTTCTTTCTCTGATTCATCATCTGTTACTCCTTCAACATCTCCTTCATGAGCATAGTAACAATTCTTCTAGAATCTTGGTCTATTACTGTTTGGCCTAGAAAATCTTTCCGGACACCTTGATGCAAAATGACCAATCTTGTTGCAGTTAAAACACTTAAAGGGCAATTTTCCCTCATACTTACCAGATCCTCTTGGTAGTCTTTTTGCAATAAGAGCTTCAAGATGAGCAGTTTTAGCTTCTTCTTCTTCCAAGTCTTTTCTTGCATTTTCATACCATGATGATTTCCTTGAAGAGTTTTCTCCCAGATCAAACCTTTGTTTTCCTTTTACCAAGGCACTTGCTTTGAATGCAGATTCAGTCTTTGGAGGATCATCTCCAAACTTAGCCATTTCAAAAGTAGCTAGCTTACCAACCAATTGATCCCTTGTGATTGTTGTGTGAGCTCTGAATTCTTCGATTGCAAAAGCTTTGATTTTATAAGACTCAAGAAGGGATCTGAGGACTTTGCCAACTATCTCATCTTCACTCAGGGTTCCACCTGCATTTCTGATTCCACAAACCAGCTCATTCACTCTTGGCATAAAAGAGGTAATATTTTCATCATTTCTCATTTTTAGTCTTTCAAATTTCCCTTTTAGACTCTGTAATCTTGCACATTTAACAAACTGGTCTCCTTCATGCAAAAGTTCCAATTTCTTCCAAATCTCAAAGGTAGTTGGTAGATGAATAACATTAGAGAGTTTTGAGTCAGATAATGCACTTAAAAGAGCCTCTTTAGTCCGCAGATTGTTTTTAGCATCTATGATTTCATTTAGGGTTGTCGGACCACCCTGTGGAGGTACATAAGCCTTTGTCACCATGGACCAGTATGCAAATCCCATGTACTGCAAGTGATTCAATGTGACCTTTCCAAAGAGAAAAGTTACTTCCATCGAACTTCAGACTATCCTTCTTGTAGGATGACATCTTGGATCTCCTCAACTATTAAGCTTCTTTTAGAGGAACTTGGCTCTGATACCAATTGTTAGATTTAGAGCAGACAACTAAGAGGGAGGGTGATTCAGTTGTCCAAAACTTTTCTTGTTTCAACATTTGCATTCACTTTGCATTAACAATAAATCAATCATGAAAACTTAATGTAATTAACCAAGAGCAGAAAACACATCTACACATGAGACACCAAGATTTTGACGTGGAAAACCAGTTAAGGAAAAAACCATAGGGTGACTAACCCTAGATATTATTCTCTGTTAGAAGAATAGAAAGAATAAGATGGCACATGCCAATTAGGGCTCACTGCCCAAGCACACTGCTCACAAGAGGCTCACTACCTACAAGAGACACACTGTCTACAATAAATGAGTATTACATACTTGAACTGGTAAATAGCATCATCACCATGCTTGAATTAGTTCCATTAAAGCCCAAATCCTTCTGCTCTTCCTTTCACTCTTCTCCTCACTACCACATACTCATCTCCCCAGTAAACCCCTGAAATGACTTTGCAAACCTTTAGTTATACATGACATCAACTTAGGTACAATCATCTAAGTCGGTAAGCAACTGCAAGAACATTTGCAAGGTGTATATTTCATCTAGTCGGCCAGTCACAGAAAGAACACCTTCTTCCAGAAGTATTTCTTCAATTCCAGGCTCCAATTCTAATGCGGACCATCAACACGAACTGAACATAATCCAAGGACCTTCACAAACTTTCTTGAATCACCAGAAACATCCGCACTTCCTCTACTTACTGAAATCCTTCTCTCCTACATCCAGAACCTCAAGAACATAGTTTGTTATCACTGTCACAAAGGAATAGGTTCTTCCGAACCTTCAAACCACAAACTAATCTACTTGACACTTCATAAGGACGTTCTAAGCACTTCCTCAAATCCACAGAGTGGGATGATGCATTATCAGACCTTATCGGACCTATCTGTCTCACTCTGTCACCACTGAGCAGTTGTCAGAACTAGTTCTACTTGAGCAACCATAACTTCTTTAGATCTTCATGCGGATCCCTGAAAACTTGACTAGAACATCTCAAGACTTATATCTACAAACCCTTTAAACCACATCCTCTGATCCTCAACCTATCTTGGACTTTTACCTTGTTATCATCACTATTTTTCACTATTCCTAATTGAGACTAATTTTCTCAATATCCTCAGCACATAGCTCATCCAATCCTTCTCATTAATGCAATATGAGTATGTTGACATCAATGACAACACCGGTTCAACCCATACTTGAAACACCTTTTTTATGCTTAATAGTGAAGGTATAGGCCTGTAATTGTTCCATCCACTTAACATGCATGCGATTCAACTTTTCTTGACTATTTAGGAAACTGAGAGCATGGTTATTAGTAAAAACAATGAATTCTTTTGGCAGCAAATAGTGTCTCCACTTTTTGAGAGCTTGCACCATTGCATAAAGATTTAGGTCATAGGTAAAGGACCTTTGTTTAGCCTCATTCAACTTCTCTGAAAAAAAGGTCACTAGATGTCCATCTTGACTAAGAACAACACCTATGGTTTGCTGACTTGCATCACATTCCACTACAAAAACTTTGTCAAAATCTAGGAGTACCAATGTAGGTAATTCAACCACTTTCTTCTTTAACAATTCAAAGCTATCATCTGCTTGCTTTGTCCATTGAAATTTGCACTTTATGCCACCCTTGATGGTGTTGAGAATAGGAGCACTTATGTGACTGAATCCTCTAATGAACTTCCTATAAAAAGTTGCCAAGCCATGAAAGCTTCTAACATCTCCCACTGTCCTAGGAGTAGGCCAATTGAGAATGGCCTCAACCTTTGTGGGGTCCATCTTCAAACAACCATTAGAAATCACAAATCCAAGATACACAAGTTTAGTTTTCATGAAATCACACTTATCCAAGTTGATCATCAGCTTACTCTCATGCAACTTCTTCATCACTTGTCCAAGATGCTTCACATGTTCTTCTTTTGTCCTACTAAAAATAAGTATGTCATCAAGATAAACAATTACAAATTTGCCAATGAATTCAACAAGTACCTGTTATGACCCAGATTTGCACCCTTCGCATGTAGCTATGACACCTCATGCAACTTGGAGTAACATTGGAATGATCTCAAAGTGTGGGACCTTATGTTATGAGATCAGACCTCCAGAGAAGGCTAGTTCCTTGCTCCAAGCCTATTACTTAGAGCGATGATACTAAATCTAGTGCTAAAAGCTTGCAGGGGAAAGAGTTAGAAGGATAGCTAAAAGGAAAAGAGGTGATACACCAGATTCAGTGAGAGATGGTGGATAAGGTATGGACACAACAATGATTCTTTCACTGTTGAGGGGGGATTCACACAGGTTTAAGGCTAGTTTGAAGCTTTGGTATGAAGTTTAAACCTGTAGAGGTGTTGCTTTACCCACAGAGTAGACTAAAACTTCAAATGAAACAAAGAAATTTAGAGATAAGAGGCAAAAATTAGCATCTATTAATCATGAAGGCCCAAAAAATTGTTACAATGCAGAACATTTCATAGTAGAATTACATCAATTTAGCTAATTGCACTCATTGGTGGGTAAAGGAAGATAGCAAAGGCCAGATTCAGGCACAGTGAGTCACATTCTCTTATCCTTGTAGTTACACTAAAATGGACTGACTACAAAATTTTGATAGCATAACAGCCCCAAAAATACCATCCCCTTTAAAAGAAATTTTACATTGTCTTATATAGGCTAGATTCATGCCTGAAGGGCATGGAGTCGTTCAATCACAAAATCGAGGCCATAAATGCAAAAGGTAGGAAAGCATGGGCAGAGGCGTGGCGAAGGGACAGGGGCCATGCCTCTGCCATGCCAAAACATGGAAAACCTCAGCCAGGATGCAAGAAAGGATAGGGCATGGAGAAAAACCTCCAAAGTCACCGTTCGTCGTGCAGGAAAGAGTCTTGAAAGGTAGAGAGCCCATACACCATGAATGTGCCTATAGAAATTCACCAACTCGAGCCACTGTGAGGAGAAAAACCTCTCAAATCATTAAGACGGCCGCTGAAACATCCAATCGAGCAAAATATGCAAACCCAGATCGAGAAAATGAAAACAGGAAAATCCCCCAAAAATTTGCTCAATGAAAGAGGAGGCAGAAACAAGCATTTTTGCCTCTTACAACATGTCAAAATTCACTAAAATGGGGAAGATATCGGCGGTCAAAGATCTGGTCAACTGCCTGTATATATTGCTTCTGCACCTGTGTATATATCGGCCTCTATAAATACCTCAGATCCTGTCTTTGCATGCTTGAAAACTTTCTATGTAGCTCTGCTCCTTTGGTGCCAAAAGGCCCTTACAGTCGCTCTTAAAAATGCATTTGAAAATGACTTGTATATGCAAGAGCCTTTGCATATGCATCCGCCATTACCACATGGCACTTTCTGATTTGCCATTGAACTGAAACTGAGACCCGTCGTTGAAGAACTGCACCCTCCATCGGCCTTCGGAAAGACCCAAAAACAAGCTGCTGATGCATCATGTCTGGCTGAAATCTCCCTTGCATATCGGCTTGTATATGCAAAGATACAAGCAAATATACAAACAACTAGCACATGCAAAAGTGCATTTTGCCCTTTGTAATCGCGGCTTGTATATGCATACAATCGCCCTTGTATATATAAGTCACAAACTTCAAACTCTTAAAAAGCAGATGGGAAACATTTTGAAATTTGGGTTATATCTAACCTCCTTTATATCTGCAAACATACAAGCCGTGGACCCCAAACTAACCATCAACTATATTTGACTGCTCTATCGGGTCCATCTTGTATCTCCGATCTTTGTATATTATTGACTTGTATATCGTAATATACAATTGCCCTTATACAAAGCAGACCCAAAAATTTTAATAAAACAAGTTAAAAATGCAATCGGGTCCGGCTTGTATATAAACCTTTGTATATCGGCTTTGTATGTGAAAACATACAAAGCAAAAAATACAAGCCACTGTAGTAAATGTATTTCTTCTTGTATCTCAGGCGAGGGTTCCTTATATGTCTAATATACAAACGGCCTTGTATGTGCGCGGGCCCCATCTCTTGCACATTCAACCTTTGTATGTTTCTCTATATGTTTCACATGTATGTTCAAAAACATACCAGCAAAATATACAAAGAAACATACAAAGCCGAATGTGCATTCCACTGTAGTAGATGCACCTGCATGTTCGAAAACCTTGTACCTTTTCATTGCATGTGCAAACATACAACACAACATGCATTTTGAAAACCTAATATACAAGAGGGAATATTCCTGCAATGCATCCCCTGTTTGTATATCTCTTTCCTTGTATATCTCCATTGTATGAGCCAAATATACATGTAGACCTGATATACATTCAGCGAATATTCCAGGGATCTGTGATGTATATTCCATCTTTGTATCTGCCCTTGCATCCTTCTAGCGAATGTATATTTGCTTGTATGTTGAAAATATAAGGCAAACATACAAACCCTCCAAACATACAAAAGGGAAAACCTAAAGAATATGTGATGGATGCACAATATACCTTGTATGTCTCACTTGCATCTTTGCCCTTTGTATATCGCCGATATACAAACTGAGAATATTCCTGAGGACTTGCGAAAGATTCCCTAAATGTATATGCACCTTTGGGGCCCGATATACATTTAGAAAATGCATAAAACCTAATTTTTTCAACATCTTCTAAGGCCAATGGAGATCTGCAAGCCTGCCAAATGAACATTTGAAATGCATGTTGACCCAAACTTTGACCATGGATAACTTCTTTGTTTGGCCGAATTTCAAGATGATGTAAAAAGCAAACCTTCCTATTTTTTCAAGCTCTTTCCAATGGTTAGGTTTTTTTAAGGCAAGGTTTCATGGGAAAAATGGCACCTTTGCTTATAGGGACCTTTTCAAAGGATTTTCAGGGAAAATATCAGGTTGACTATTTGGCTCTGAGCAGAGGGAAAATAGGATAACAATACCTCATTCATCAAACACATGAATGTGCTTGGGGCATTGCTAAGGCCAAATGGCATGACAAGCCACTCATAGAGACCTTCATTTTTCTTGAAGGCAGTCTTCCATAAATCTCCCTGCCTAATTCTGATTTGATGATAACTAGATTTCAAATCAATCTTTGAATAATAACATGACCCTCCAAGATAGTCCAAAAGATCTTCAATCCTTGGCACAGGGAACCTATACCTTATTGTGATCTTATTTATGGCCCTTCAATCCGTACATAGTGTCCGCTTCCCATCATTTTTTGGAGCAAGTACACTAGGGACTACACATGGACTAAGACTCTTTCTGATCAATCCTTTCTCTAAGAGTTCTTGAATTTGTCTACTCACCTCCTCATTTTGTTGTGGTGTCAATTTATAGGCAACCTTATTGGGCAATGTGGCACCTAGGATCAAATCAATTTGATGACTTATATCTCTCATGGGTGGTAAGGAGTTAGGAGTATCCTCTACCACAAGATCTTGGTACTTATCCAACAATAGTTGCACTTCTAGTGGAATCTCTTTCTACTTTTTGTCTTGCGGACCTGATTCATCTTTAGGCTTCATTACCAAGGCATACCCTTGGGTATCCTTCTCCTTCATGAGGTGTAAGAACTCTTTTCCACTAACCATCATGACATTAGTGTCATTACTCTTCTCTCTAGTCTGCTCTTGCATAGGATCCATCCTAAACTTTCTTCCATTCTTGGTGATGAGGTATGTGTTCTTCTGACCATCATGTTGTGCCTTCATATCATACTGCCATGGACATCCAAGAAGAAGGTGACAAGCATCCATAGGAATAATCTCACATAGTACCTTGTCCTTATAATCACTTATCTCAAACTCAACCCAAGTTTGTTCTTCTATCATGTAATTTTGATTCTCATTCAACCAAGAGATCTTATGAGGACTAACATGGGGCAGCCTTTTCAACTTACACTTCTCTACCATTTTAGTAGACACTACATTCTCAGTAGAACCTGAATCAACAATGATTTTACAAAGTTTACTATATGCTTTACCTTGGGTTCTGAAGAGAGTCTTCCTTTGTGGGGGCTTTTGTTTCAATGGCATCTTCATCAAGGTTCTCTTGATCATCATGTTCTCTCCTTCGAGGACTAGTGCAGCACTACCGATGGGTGAATTCACACTTTGGCAATCCTTATCTTTCAACAACTGATTCCTTCTTCCACCATCATGGGAACTAGTTTCCTTCTCAGGACATTTGCTCATGGTATGGCCTACTTGATTGCAGCCATAGCATCTACCAGTGAAAACTCCAAGTCCTCTACCTGCACCACCACCTCTACCTCTACCATTTGGTCTTCTCCAACCTCTGAAACTACCACCTCTATGTTCTACATCAGAATGAGACTCTTGTTGACTTGGATTTTCATTTCTACTTGACTATCCTCTACAAAAATTGCCTCTTCCCCTATTATCTCTGCCACCTCTTCCTCTGGTGTTTTGATCACTCTTTCTTTTCAAATTCTCTTTTGCCCTAGAGGCTAATAGAAAACACTCATCCACTATTTTAGGAACCACCATACTAAATTCATCTTGTATGTTATACCTCAAACCATCGAGATATCTAGCCACCATCTCTTTCTCCTCCTCCTTGTGATTGACTCTCATGCTCAATCTATGAAATTCTTTAGTATATGTAGCCACATCCATATCCTTTTGTCTGAGATGATTAAACTTCCTAATGGTCTGCAACTCATAATTAGATGGCATAAACTTGTCTCTTAGCATGGCCATCATTCTACTCCATTTGGTGATAGGGTTCTTTCCAACCTTCTCTCTTTCACCTTGCATATAGTTCCACCAAACTAGGGCAAAACCTCTCAGCCTTGTCTTAGCAAACTTGAATTTCTTACTATCACTATACTCCTTGAAGTCGAATTAGTTGCACATGGCTTCTATCCAATCCATGAGGGCATCTCCATCTAGTTTCCCATTGAATGTAGGATTATCCATCTTTGGATTGCCACTATCTCCATGAGCACCTTTGAGTGCATTCAAAAATGCCTTTTGGTTTGTAGATATATCTTGTTCTTGAGAGCTCTCCTCTGCCTCTTCTTCTTCTTCTATATAAGAAGTACTTCCATCCTCTTTACTCTTACCCTTGGGCATCTCTTCTTTCAACCTTGCTTCAAGCATCTCCTCTACCATCTTCTTGATGGCTTTTTTTCTCATAGACTTGGGAGGCATTGTGCTAGCATTAGTTTCTATCTCCTCATCTGACATACACTACTTAAATTCAAATATTGGCTTATACCAATATAATGCAGAGTGTATAGTGGAAACGCACAATTGATCAAACTTATGATCGGTGAGAGGGTGGCCTATGTCTTGGTGATCTATTCCTATTGGTCAAACATACCCCATCGGCCACCTTGCTATTTATCTCCCTGATCTCTCAACTCTCCCAGACATCCCAACTTCACTTTGTCTTCAGAGAGACTTCTTCTATTGGTGGTGTCTTCTAATCTCCTGCCGATACTGTGATGGCAGTTAGTCGTGACCTTGTCGGCAAGACTCCGATCATCGGCAACCTCCTTGTGTGTCCTCCCAATATGACAATATACCAACTTGTATATGCTTGGCTTTACTTGTTATTACTAGTGGGTTAATGTTTCTTTACCCTTATTTCACCATTACGACTGGTCACCTTTTGTATCCGATAAAAGATACATTCTCAACATGCTTTTGTGATATACATTTGCAATATACATTCAGTGAACCAATATGAAACTTACACCAATATATGTTTCTTTAGTGAGACTCCCTCCACTCTTCTCTTATACACCTCCTATCGGTCTAACTCCATTAATCGGTGTAACATCCAAAAGCTTCCCCAAGGGTCATCTTACGTCGATGGCAACTTCAGTTACTCTGTAACTTGCGCAAACACAAAACCAATATACAGAAACAAATTCAATAGAATGGAAGGAGTCTAAAATCTTCTGCAAACACTTGGTCACCATCAATTCGGCCACTTCACTAACTGTTCACATAACAACACTTTTCAATGACTAGTCACATAGGGATGCCTGGTCAAACTCACGCCAAACTCCTTGGATCCTTGGGTGTTTGATCCAAAACCATAGAAAACACAAAATGTACATTGTATTCCTCCATCACACTAAAAATGAGAATCTTGCTTTCAACAAATAGAGGAAATACAGTCCATTTATTCACAAAACCCTAGTTTCTAGGTTTTCAGCCCAGTCTTTGCAAGAAGAACAATATCTTACAAACTACAACACTTCAAGACACCAGACTACTTTTAAACGAAACATACTTCAACATAGGAACATCTTGAGTCAGTTTCAGATGATCAACTATCTATATAGACCGTACAGAAATGACTATTACAATAGATTACTGAGAAAAAATAATGTTTCAACACACCCAAAAATCTTGATCTTCATTCATTCATGCATTCCTTCATTATTTTTTGTCATTACATCCTGCTTCTTCACCTATAGAGGCTTGAGACAACAGTTTACATCCCTCCCAACCGTATAAACTAATTTTGAAAGTCAGTTAGTCATTGGGTTTCTCCTAACACAAGAAAACTACATGTTTTCATTGTGTGATTACATCCAACGTGACCAAAACATGGTCTACATAGGTCTAGTGACCAAATTGACAAAAAACCTTATCACAAACATGATGTGGCTTAAAAAGCCTTATTGAAAACATAAACAAAACATGACTCCTACACCATAGAGAAGGTGCTCCTACACCAGATATTCCTTTTGATCCTGGTTATATGTTGTGGCCAAATTGAGCCTTCATATAAATTATTTTTGGATTGAATGTTCTAGGTGAGGTTGTGAAAGATTATGTTTAAGGGTTTGTTTGTGGGTGAGAGCATTCAGATAGATTAAAGTTTAGAGTTTAAAATTTTAGTTCAGTTCATCCTCTCCCTTTTCCCTCTGAAACTATTTAGATTAGAAAAATCATTAGGAGAACTGACTCACTCTGGAGGTTCACTCCAAGTTTAGGCAACCCACAAGCCTAGGAGTGTTCCCATGTGCCAAGAGATAGTTAAGTTGAATAACTTAGCATAGGGCACATATCTATAGTAGTTTCACCGGCAATGGTAAAAATATTTACTGTCCATTATAATTATGGAGTTACTGTACCGGGAAGTTTCAAAGTTACCGGTGGTAGTTACGGGATGTCTTTTACTATGGTAAATGGTAATTGGTCAAGGTGGGGTGTCTAAGTTGAGAATCTACTATATTTAGTTGTATGATGCATGTCATAATGTTTGGTGGGTGCATGTAAAGAATCTATGACAACTGCAAGTTGTCATAAGATTCTATGACACTATGATGCATATGACAATTATTAATGTGTTGTAAGTTGCTATGTTTAGCCCCAAGAAGCTATCTTGGGAAGATTCCCTTTTAGTGGTATCTATGATGATTATGATGTGTCATAAGATGTTGTACATGGCTATTTATTCCCCTAGGCACCCAAGTTTGCATGGGCATCTTTTGTCAAGTGTACAATGCATGTATGACGACATTTATTGTTGCATGGGTGGAGATTCCAAGGTGGATGCTTATCTTGAGGATTGAAAATCCTATATAAACCATGGCATAGTAGATGAGGTGCATAACAGTTTATAGGTACCCTAGTTCTACTAGAGTGAAGGTTGAAGGACAAAGGAAGTGAATGTATTTGTAATCTCATGTTATGAAGATAATACAACTTGGCCTCTTTTCTTGGTGGAGTTTTTTTTATCCAAAAGGGTTTTATCCATGTTAAACACTTATGTTATGTGCTTCGTTATGATCCTAGTATATTTCTGTATTGTGAGTTTATTTTCTATGTTGCAATCTCCATCTCTAATAATATGTTGAAGATTGTTAAATATACATTTGAATCAGATTTTCGTTGAGTAGTTGTGGTTTCATTTCTAACATTTGGTATCAAAGTATGCCCAGCTTTGACTCTTGGCTAGTAGTTTGGAAGCTATAGCTGTAATGGGAGTTTTACTTGTGTTTATTTTGCAGATCCTGAGTTGGTATTATGGATGCACCCACTGTTGCATCAACCTCTCATTTGGACATTGATAAGTTCAATGGAATGAGGTATGAGTTGTGGAAGCTAAAAATGGAGGATTTGTTGGAAGAAAGAAACTAGTGGTTGGTTTTCCAAAAGAAGAAGAAACCTGATGATGTCTCTCTAGATGAGTAGGTAGACTGGATAAGAAGGCATGAGGAACCATCCGTTTGTGTCTTTCTGATTCTGTCCTACTGAATGTCGCAAAGGAAGAGACTGCACATAAATTATGGAATCAGTTGGGTGAGATCTATAAAACCAAGAGTATGGTAAATAAACTCTATTTAAAGAGAAAACTATTTTCCTTAAAAATGAAAGAGGGTGATTCAGTTGCAGATCATTTAAATTCATTTAATTTTTTGTTGAGTCATCTTGCTTTCGTATATGTTGATGTTGATGAGGAAGATAAATGTATCTTGATTCTTTGTTCTTTACCTGAGTCTTGGGAGAATGTTATATTATCTATCACTGCTAGCCTCGCAGATCCCAAGTTGGATGCCCTTGGTGCAGTTTTACTATAACATGAACTGAGGAAGAAGAGTTTGGATAGTTTAAGAAATACTCTTAATGTCAGGGGAAGTTTTAAGGAAAGAGTATCAAAAGGAGATCAAAAAGGACAAGTCCAAGGGCCATTCTAAGACTCATGGGAAGAAGAACAGAGTTAAGTGTTGGAACTATAGTAAAAGGGGACATGTGAAGAAGGAATGCAGAAACCCAAAGAAATAGTGGGAGAGTGCTTCAGATAAGTCCTCAAATGCAAGTGAAGATGTTTTACTTTCTACATGTAATATTGTTTCTAACGATCACTGGTTGATTGACTCAAGATGCTCGTTTCATATGACCCTGCATCAGGAATAGTTCTCCACATATGAAGAATATGATGGAGGTAATGTGCACCTTGGGGACAACTCTGCATATCCAATAGCTGAGAAAGGAAAGGTACTGTTGTGTTTAAGTGATGGGAGGATTAAAAACCTCCCTGATGTTTATCATGTTCCTAGATTATCTAGAAATTTGATTTCTATTTCAAAGCTAAATGATTTGGGAATGCATGTGACTTTTGACAAGCATGGATGCAGATTGGTGAGAGGGAAAGTGGTGGTAGCGAAGGGGAATAGATTGGGAAATCTATTCAAGCTTAAAGCCACTACAATTTGTAATGCCTCCTAGGTATCTGAGGCCAATATTGGAAATACATGTATGTTGTGGCACCATAGATTGGGTCACACAATTAATATTGTTTTGAAAAATATTAAGAATAAAGATTTGTTGGATAGTTTCTCTTATTCTAATGGGCGCTTTGATTTATTTGAGCATTGTGTGTTTGGTAAACAAGACAGAAAATCATTTCCTTTAGGAAGCAATAGGGCAAAAGAGAAGTTAGAAATTATTCATATAGATATGTTTAGACATGTGGATAATTAATTTATTGAAAAATCTCATTATTTTGTTACCTTCATTGAGGATATATCTAGATTTACATGGATTTATTTTATGAAACACAAATCTAAAGTTTTCACTAAGTTTAAAAGATTCAAAGTCTTAGTCGAGAACCAATCAGTTTTGAAGATAAAAGTATTAAGATCTGACAATGGAGGGGAATATTGGTCTAAGGAATTTGATGAGTTTTGCCAGCATGCATGTATTATAAAAAAAACAACTTCGTATACACCACAGTAAAATGGTGTTACACAAAGGATGAACTGAACAATCATGGAAAGAGCCAAAAGTATGCCGAATGATGCACAGTTGGATAATTGCTTTTGGATAGAGGTTGTGTGTACTTATTGCTACTTGATTAATATATCTCCTTGTAAGGCTCTTGATTCAACACCTTATGAAGTATGGACAAGTAAGAAACCTTCCATTTCATATTTAAGGGTTTTTGGTTGTGAGGCTTTTGTTCATGTGCCTAAGGTAAAGCGATTTAAGTTTGATCCAAAAGCTAAATAGTGTAAGTTCATTGCATATGGTGATAATGTCAAAGGTTATAAGCTTTGGAATCCACTAACCCATAAGATTATCTACTCTAGAGATGTTATTTTTAAGGAACTTAGAGCTATTTCTAAACCTGAGCAACTAAAAGAAAAAGATGAAAAGGTAAAGAGAATGCACTTTGATATAGAGTAGAAAGATGCACCTCAAGAAGAACAGAATGATGGATTGGGGGGTGAAGAAGAAGAAGAAGATTCAAGTAGTTCTGATGAGGATGAATCTATTGTTACAGAAGAAGTTGGTATAGATGATCATGCAGAAGAACAAGTTGAGACTCTTACTCCACCATTGAGGAGATCGACAAGAAAATAGGATCCAGTTGATAGGAAAAGCCCACTAGATTTCCGTTGTGTATTTTCTTTATTGAGTACTAATGATGAGCTTGGATCCTATAAGAAATTTATTCTTTCAGATGATAGTGAGTCTTGGTTGTTAGCCATGCAGAAGGATATGATGGCTTTAGACTCTTGTAACACCTGGGATCTTGTTTGTTTTCCCAAAGGAAGAAAGACCATAGGTTGTAAGTGGGTCTTCGAGAAGAAGTTTGGAGTAGATAGGACAATGGAGAAGTTCAAGGCTAGACTGGTAGCCAAGGGCTACTCCCAAAGAGAGGGAGTTGGTTTTGGTGAGATTTTCTCTTTTGTTGCTAAATTAACTTCTATTAGATTTCTCTTATCCATTACTACAGCTTATGATTAGGAGATTGAGCAAATGGATGTTAAGGCTGTGTTCTCGCATGGAGATCTCGAGGAAGAAATTTATATGCAACGACCTACAAGTTTTGAGGTAAAAGGAAAAGAACATTAGATTCACAGGTTGAAGAGGTCTCTTTATGGTTTGAAATAGTCCCCAAGAATGTGGTATCAAAAGTTTGATTCATTTGTGTTAAAATTAGGTTTTGTTAGAAGCAAGGAGGATCATTGTGCTTACATTCATTGTGTTGATGATTCTATACTGGTAATTGCATTGTATGTTGATGACATGTTATTTTTCAGCAATACTAAAGGTATGATTAGTGAGCTTAAAGCCCAACTTTCAAGTGCATTAGATATGAAGGATCTTAGAGTTTCTAGGTATATTATGGGAATGGAGATCAGAAGGGACATAGGTAATGAAAGCTTTAGTTGTTAGAAAGTAAATATGTGAATACCATTTTAAATAGACTTAGTATGTAGGATTGTAACCCAGTTAGAGTTCCTTTACTCATTGGTACTAAACTTGCATTAGATATGTGTCCAATGACTAAGGGCGATCTTGAGGATGTGTCTAATGTGCCATATGCTAGTGTTGTAGGGGGTTTGATGTATGCAATGGTTTGCACTAGGCTAGATATTACCCAAGCAGTGGGAGTTTTGAGTAGATTTATGTCTGATCCTAGTAGATAGCATTGGAATTATGTGAAGGGGGTGTTTAAATATCTTGCAGGTACTCCTGATTATTGTTTGGTTTATTCTGGTACTAATAGTGCTGATAAATCATTGGACATATAGGGTTTTGTTGATGTTGATTAGGCAGGTGACTTAGATAGTCGAAGGTCTACTAGTGGCTATGTGTTTACTCTATTTAGAGCAACAGCGAGTTGGATGAGTAAGAGGTATCCCACAATTGCTTTGTCCACCACAAAAGTAGAGTGTATGCCTGCTACTCATATCTCTAAGGAGGCAGTTTAGTTGAGGAGACTATGTATAGGTATTGGTTTTGATTGTAGGATCATTCAGATTGGTTGTGATAACTAGAGTGCTATCTATTTGGCCAAAAATCCTATGTATCATGCTCAAACTAAGCATGATTAAGTTTAGTATCACTTTGTTCGAGAGTTGGTTGGAAATGGACAGATTGAGCTGAAGAAGATAGACACTGAGGAGAATGTTGCAAATTCATTGACCAAGCTTGTGAGCACATAGAAGTTTGTGTGGTACAGAGAGGCCATAGGCCTAGTTTCTAATGCTTGATTATTTTTCATACTAATTTTCTATGGGTTGATTTATAATGTATAATGTCAAGTGGCAGAATGATGGGATAAGGTACCATTAACCTTGCAAATCCCATTATTGTAGTATTCCATTTATTGTTTGTAATTACCCATAAGGGATGTACTAGTTTCATTGACAGTGGTAAAAAAATATTTAATGTCCATGATAATTACAGAGTTACTATACTGGTAAGTTTTGGAGTTATTGGTGGTAGTTACAGAATTACTATAGTGGTAAGTTTTGGAGTTACCGGTGGTAGTTACGGGATGTCATTTACTATGGTAAATGGTAATTGGTCAAGGTGGGGTACCCAAGTGGATAATCTAATATTTTTAGCTTGTATAACACATGTCATAATATTTGGTGGGTGCATATAAAGAATCTATGACAAATGCAAGTTGTCATAAGATTTTGTGACACCATGACGCATATGACGGTTACTAATATGTTGTAAGTTGTTATGTTTAGCCCCAGGCACCTATCTTGGGAAGATTATTTTTTAGTTGTATCTATGACAGTTATGACGCATCATAAGATGTTGTAAGTGGCTATTTTTGTCCCTAGGCACCCACGTTTGCATGGGCATCTTTTACCAAGTGTAGGATGCATGTATGATGATATTTCTTGTTGCATGGGTGGAGATTCCAAGGTGGACACCTATCTTGAGGATTACAAATTCTATATAAACCATGGCATAGTAGATGAGTTGCATAATAGTTTACAGGTACCCAGGTTTTACCAGAGTGAAGGTTGAAGGACAGAGGAAGTGAATGTATTTGTAATATCCTTTTGGGAAGATAATACAACTCATCCTCTTTTCATGGTGGATTTTTTTACCCACAAGGATTTTCTCCACATTAAACACTTGTGTTATGTGTTTCATTCTGCTTCTAGTATATTTTTGTGCTATGGATTTATTTTCTATGTTGCAATCTCCATCTCTAATAGTTTGTTAAAGATCTTTAAATATACATTTGATTCATATTTCCATTGAGTACTTGTGCTTTCATTTCTAACATTTCCAACACCCTGTTCTGAAGGACTCTGACCCTAGGAAGCCTCTAGATAACCTAATAAACGAAACCCATATCTTAGTTTTCACCTAGACTTCCTCCTTTATAGGTCACCCCTATGAATGGCCATATCTCCCTGAGCAACCCTACCTTTTGTCATCCTACAGCCTAACTCTTATGCCAGATCATCCTTTCAGACTTTCATTAAGTGTACGCAACTTTCAAACTTCACCCAGGTGCCACCCTTTATGGGTCACCCTACGGTCACCAAGGGTGATTGGCCTAGTAAATGGCATAACCCATGGGTGACCCTTGTGGATTTTGAACACAAGTTTCTCCTTTGATTTGAGCCAAAAAAAGACTCTATTTTCACCCAGTTTGCATGCAATTTTGAGCTAAACATAAAGGAGGCCATAATTAACTCATTTGACCCTCTCAATGAACTAAATTTAGCCCATTTGATCTATTTTAACTTTCATATAACTCCTAACATTCATTCCTCCATGAGTGATAAGATTTTATCTCAGATCACTCTTCAATCAATTGAGTTCACAAGCAAATCACCTGAGACTAACTGATCAATCAAGTAAGTTAATTCTCCAATCAAGGGAGTTAACTCCTTAATCATCTCCACCTCTCTTTTGCCAATCCAATGTATAAATACCCCCCTCATCCAAGCATTAGAGGAGGCAAATTCATTATTGCAATCTATCTTTCGTAGGTTTTTTCTCTCCAACTAGCATGCTCATGCTTGCTGCAGAACATAGGTACCTTTTGTTTATTGTTGTTATTTCTCCAAAGCCTTCAAAGGATTCATAGATTTGTTACAATTGCCAATTTTCAATTCATAGTGCTCTTAGCTCACATTGAGCTCAATTCAAAGCTTTCCAAAATCTCATGCTTTTGCTTCCCCTTCCCAATTGCCACCAAGAGGAGGGCTCTACTACTACAAGAGGATGAAGAGGTTGTCATACAAATGGATTCTTGAGGGTAGAGAAAATCTCATGCACCAAGCTATTCTAGGTTCCTTTTCATGTTTTTGTAGTAATTAGATAATGAAAATCTTCTCTTGAGGAAAGTAACTTGTTATTTTTCCCATAATAGGAATTCATAGTTTGCTTTCATTTCATTCCAATAGATTAGAAGCTATTTACTCTTCATAGATTAATTCATTTTCTCTCATTAGTTAGATCTTTTCTTTCTTTCCTAGAGTAGATTCCAAAAATATCAAAAAATCACAAAAACATAGAATAGCATTGCATTAGGTAACTTCATTATAAAGTGCATCAAAATAATGTTATTTTATCTATTCAAGAAAAATATAAAACAATAGCTTGCATATCATATAGTTGAATTTCATACTCAAAAATAAAATAAAAAACACAAAAAAATATTAGAAAAACCCAAAAGTGTTCATTTCAAACCCTTGATAACATAACAAGGCAAGAACTCAAAGTAATCAAAAGTCAAACCTAGGTCAACTCTAAATCCTAGGTCAATCTTGGTCAAAACAAGTCAACATACACCAACTCTCTTAGAATAACAAGTGAATGTGCCTAGGACTAAGATCAGAGTGGGTCAAAGTAGTTCAAGAGTAAATGGAAGAGATAAACCAAAGACCACAACTCATGCAAGAGTAACAATACTTCCTTACGGTCATAGAACAAGATTGACAAATTCAATGAAACATACAAACATTTGAAGCTTTATTATGACATGCTAGAGACATAAACGAAACAAATAGACATCCATCTAGGCATTTGAATTAGAGAAATGCCAACAAGAGCCAAACCACAAGTGACCTTTTATGTCATATAATCATTTTAACAATAACTACCATAGAGAAAATAGGGCAAATCTAAAACAAAAATAGGCCCCTGATTAGGCTGGCTGTTGTTTGTGAGGTTCATCTCTCAAATGAATAGAACAACCCCTGGGTCTCACCTTCACTTGATTGGATTTTTCCACAAGAGCGAGAGTGACTTGGAGGTCAACAGAAGCAAGGAGAGGCTCCATGTGCTACGTCAGATGATGCAGGAGCATTCAGGCAGACTGACGATTAACATCAACCAAAAAAATTGTCGATTTGTTTTCTTTGAGTTTTGGTTTGTTTTAGTCCTTGATGGTATTTCTCAAATTTGGAGAACACTTGGAGTAGTCAGAATTGTAGGAAACTAGTTTTTGTCGATTGTCAGTTTCGACGCATAATAGACTAGCTTCACAAAACAATTGTTTAGGTGAATCAAAGAGGTTTGGTTACAAATGCTTTTACAAGAAGATTGTTGAATACATTTCTAAATTATCAGTGAAGGTTTTGAGATTGGATTCTTTTTGGTTTTTGAGATTTAATCATTTTTTGACTAGTGCTAGCAATTTGGTGAAGTTTTAAAATTTTAAATTATGTGAGGTTTGAGATAGAATGGCTTGGTGGATAGCATGGTGATATAGACATGCACATATTGACAAGTTTTTGGATGATTTGAAGTTCTCAACATAAAGTTATGAGGAATGTTAGTTTCAACTTAAGTACATCCTATTGTTGTCATTTTGAAGGAGGCAGAGTGTTGTTGTTGTTAGTTGTTCGATAAAATGTTGATGAGATTTTACTCATTACTTATATTCAAACAATATGCAGTGAATGGATTGGTACTTCCATGTATTGGTTCATGTTTGCAATGTTACTTCATGAATAGGTGACAATTTCATCATACCCTTGTGTTTTCTCAAATGCCAAAAGGTATATGTTTGTGACTTAATCTATGTAGTTGGTGTTGTTTTGGTAGATACATATATGTAAGGGTGTTGAGAGAAACTAGAATAGCTTTCCATTCCTTGAGATGTCATGGTCAATGCAAAGACATTAGAGGTTGTTTATGATACAAAGCGGGAGGCAAGCATATGGAGAATGCACATTGGTATTACCTTCTTATCAGACATCAAGATGTATATTAGACACCATTTATCATTGTTGTTTGGTGTTTTTTATTCCATAGAAGTGGAAAGTATTTAATATCTATTTTCATTTGGTTATTACTATTATGTAGGTTGCAAAAAATAAAGGAAATTAAGGAATTTCGAATGAATTGATATCTTTTAATACCAATGCACATATCAAACTATACTCTACCATATTAATGATTCAAATATGATTGTGTAAGTTTATAAAGTATGGTATATTTGTATTTTTTGTGGATGATTACAAAGGGTTGCAGGTAGTCTTGAAGGTGTGAGTTGTTTGACTCAATCCAAACTTTCCTTTAGTTATATGTCTCTTCATATTCCGTGGTGAAGAAGGTAATGGGATAGATATTGATATCTATAAAATCCACGATGATAGAGAATGTGTGGGGCCCCACAAAGAAGGAAATGCAGCGCCCAAGCTGCCAATGAATAGAGAAAGACTACTGCCAAAAGAGAGGGGAGTCTGGGAGCCCAAGCACAAAATGGAATGCTGGATAGAGGCATGGGAAAAAGGAAACAACGTTCTTTTATTGTATTTCCAAGAGAGTTGGGAAGAGTAGAGATAGAGAGCATAGAGGAGATTGGGTCGGCCTCTTGTTTAGAACAACGTATATGCAGGGAGCTCGGTAGGAACTATGCAAAGTAAAGACCAGGCAGTGTATATATGTGCAGTTTGAGGAAGAGTAACTGGATAGAATATGGAGTTGTAGACGTACTTAACATAGACTAAGTTTGAAAAGATAATGACGCAGATTTAATGTACAAAGTACAGACATTGGAGAGCTATGAAGTTGTTAGGGAGTTGCAGATGTTAGAGAGGCCATCGAAGGCTTGAATTGTAAATTTGATTTTAATTTTGATTTGAATAAAATAAATCTGAACTGTGTTGCAATCTTTATGGTTTTGAGGGAGAGTGTTGCCCATGTGAAATTGTGAGTGATTTGTGAGAGTTGAGTGATATTGTTTGTGTGTTTCTGCAAGAGGGGAGTACCCTCTTGCACCATTAGAGATGGCTCAACCATAGTTGTTCCTATGTTATGTTTCCAAGTGTACAGTTGTAAAGGCTTTTGAAATTGAAGGAAGAATAGAGGGGAAGTTTGTAAATTGTTTGAAATATCATGTTTTGATGCTGAGTAGAGACTAAAATAAACAAAATACTTTTTTTCTTTAATGTTGTGAAATTTTAGGTGGATTTATAGATATGTATGAAATTTGTATATGAGAAGGTGAATTTAGTTGGGTTTTACCATTCTTTGCAAGCTCCCAAGTAGTCCCAACCATTTTTATCGTCCCAACTAGAGGTACTTTATGGCTTTACAAGCACACGAAGGTTTCATTTTCTCTCTTCCTCTTGTCTATAATTTCAATAATCTATTTCAAATAGTTAGGTTGAATTGATTTCATCATTTCTATATATTTTTGGATATTTTCTAGGATTTCTATTTCATGCCTGTACTTCCCTATGTGCAAATAGAGTTGGTCCAAGTGAGCAAATTGAGTTTTCATCTATTCTAGTATGAAAATTTGCATAAATGGGATGCCAACAATAATTGGGATGACAACACATTACACACATGTCCATCCAACAAGACAACATTTAATATATTAATCTTCTAAGGGTGATTAATAGGTATACCTTGAGTTGCTCTTCATTTTGAATTTGTTTGTCAATTATTTTAATCCAATTATGGTAAAATTTAAATTTTCAACCCAAATCAAATAATTTAATATAGAAATTTAATACTTACACTTAATTTCTCCATTAAAACCATCATGAGTGTAGAACGTTGTCTTTATAATATCTACTTCATTAATATGAATCTAGTGATAACTAGAGTGTAAATGTAACATCTTGCCATAAAACCCTGAAGGGTAAGAGCCAAAAGAAGGAAAGGATTTTTTTTTTGACATAAATATATAACATACACATGATACTATTGCCGATTCGATATGTCGACAACATTCATGGCCACATATGGCCGAAAGTACAACCTAAAGGAGAGGACTAATTGACTTCCTGAGGAAACATTATAAAAACTACATTCATATTAAACACTAATTCAAATGTTCCTAATACCCATTTCCACTTTTAAACATAGAGCCACAATGATCATCAAAGTACAAGTGGGTCTGATACCTACACTAGAAAACTGTAAGCCAAATATAGAACAACATCATATTTCTTCACATTAAATTACATGATTACATCCATTCTCTCAAAAGAGTACAACTACATAAAAGAATATAAAAGAACAATGGTGTAGCCATGAATATGATACAATAACTGAATGAGTACATCAACTGATAAGGTAACAGAGAGAGAGAACATCTCCAACCGGTGCTCCAATAACCTGTTCACTAGTCCCAAATGGTGGTGGCAATGCCTCCCAACCATGTGGACTCAAAGAGATCACCCCACCATGCTTAGAGGTAGTCACAAAGCCCAAACAAAAGTAATAAGGTGAGGGTATACATGATGGCCAACACTCACATCAATCACGAAGTAGACATGGAAAACAATGCATAAAGCAAAAGTCATAACATAGATATGGTCATCAAATATAATGTCGGGTGCTACTCACGACTACAAAGGTACAAGACAATAGGGTGCATATCAAATGGAGTGTCAACATGCATTCACAAAGGGATGGCACCACATGGAATCAAGTTCACCTCTCATATAGATGAAGAGACTCAATTATGCCTGAATCAATGCCCCACAGATGGATAACTCGATGCCCCGCAGATGGATCGGCCTTCTTGTATGCATCATTAGCCTTTACAAGTTCTCAAGTCCATGCATGAGGACTCAATATCCTAGACCTAAGCTCATCTCGTTTAACCAAATAGGGCATACAAACCCTAATTAAAAACAATCCAATAAAAATAGGTGACATTGTGAGTGTCCCATCTACATCCCCAAAGTATTTATAATAGCCATAGAGGGCAAGGGACATGTCCCAAGGACACCACATCTAACTCAACAGAAACACAATATGTTTTAAATATTAAGTACAAAATTGTAAAATGTGATGTACAAGATAAAAGCTTTCGATGATAGTGTAATTTTATTGAAAACGACCCTTTGTTAGTTAGGACAATTGTGTAATAACTCCAGTGACCCCAATTTGATCACTCTTCACAAGGAATGCACGGATATTATAAGAAAAGGCATGGAAAATGGTATTGCAAGTCTTCCCACAACCTAAATTTTGCCTATTGTCTACTATAATTAACATAACCCAAAAAAATAAAAATAAAGACTTACAAAAAGGAGATCTTAATTTTCCTCCTACAGTAGTTCCCTCAGATCCTTGTGTTGCATGACAATTTTTTCTCATTAAAAATTATGTGACCAAATTTCAATGGACAAACATAGATCGATGAATCTAAGGTATTTTAGTGCCATGTCATTCTTTAACTCAAGGGTGACAGTTTCCATAAGGCTGGTGATTTAGTATAACTAACTATAATGACCAAAACAGAAGGCCGCTCAGTTATCCTAAGAAGAGTTGCAATGAAAATCCTTTTAGAGAAGGCATCGTATAACAAAAAGGTTTCATGGGACTTATATCTCTTCAATCTCTATCATGACATCCCAGTTTTTCTATATATAGCTGCCCTCATTATATTCTCTATAAGATCAAACCCCTTTTTTTTCCTAAAAATTATAAAACAGAAATCACATGCTCTATTTCTTTTTAAAATCCTTTTATCTAAAGAATTCAAGAAATAGTTCTGCAGGTTCAAAATAGATTTCAAGAAAGAGGTGATGCAAATATCTTGCATCAAAATAAATTTATGGCAAATTAAAATCGATTCAAGGAAAGAGGCAATGTAAATTTCTTGCATTGAAATAAATTTTGGCATATTTTTCAAATGTAGCCATGGGGTCTAAGTTTTCTATAGAAAGGGAAACGTAACAAACAAGATTTAGTTTTTGTGCTAGAAAAACAAAGAACTAAGGCAAATACCCTTTTTAAATAGCTCTCCCCTTCACTTCACCTAAATCTTGTAAATTGATATGCTCACCTGATTCTTCATTTCCTCAAGGTGATGTAATTCATGAGATGCACTAGTTACAGGATACGCACCAAATAGATTTGTTGAAAAGACTTTAAAATCTTTCATGCAAATACAATTGGCGGGTGTAAGTTAGCGTCCACAACCTTTGCTACATCCTCATTGCATGTGCCAACAAAAGCACAGAGAGGGTGCACAACTATTTGTTGAAAAGGTGTTACAAACTTTTTAAGCAAAGAAACTGGCAAATGTGAAGCCACGTTCCACAACCATAGCTAGCATCCTCACTGCTTGTGCCAAATTAGGGCCTTGGAACATGTTATGGCCATCCATCAAAATATAACAACATGGGGATTTTTGTCAGTAATTTTAGTTGAAAATGCTCTGGTCAACATGTATACAACCCATGGAGGCATAGACTAGGCACGTGATCAGAAAAAAAGGCTCATTCGTAGGTCCCTTTGCTTGCAGGCATAACTCAACGCCCTTTTCTTGGGCGACCACCAAACACCAAGCTCTCTCCCTCTTCGAAACAATGATTAGGGTTAGGTTTTTTTCAATAAGTGGATGTGTCTTTTTACTAAAGTGACCACTCTAAAAATTATACCACTTCCTAATTAAACAAATCACACCTCTATCATATTAATCGCAGCCTATATGTATATAATAACTAGCACACTTTATCCATTTAAATTACATACTTCACAATACAAATCATCGCCTTCTCTATTGTAAACCACATCCATCACTATTATATGAAGACATTCTTTTCCTTATGCAAATAGAATTTAAGACATTCTTTTTTTGTCTCATATGGAGCTCTAAGTTATGGGGGTCGACCACCTCTTTCCAAAACACTAACACCCCAAAAAGGGCTGCAACCTAGTTGCTAAAAGAATAAGCTACCCAAACTCAAGAAACTCACACAAAAGACAACCACTGTGGCTTGGCAACAACTAGAACAATGACACAAAAAAAAATGTATGAAATACATGACTTGGAAACTAATAAAGAACTAACTCAAACACCAAACCAACATGGATTTGACTCACTGAAGGATAGAGTAACCAGATGGCAACCGGATGGTGTCTGAGGTAAAACACAACATCGAAAACTCATCCCCGAATAGAGACGATGGCAAGGCTAAGGGGATTAGGCCTATGTGACTATCTCTAGTAACCATAATTGGAGAATAAGAGTACGCTTAGGCCTGTGAGCCCAGGAGGAGTCAATACCCAATACCTGCATCACTCTGATCACATGTCAAAGCACATGTGCATATAACATACATCATAGACAAAGCAACAAGAAGTATCAGGAAGGAGGTCATGACATCATAAGCCTCTCGGATATGAGTGTTACGACCTCATCCCTTTCCTATCCATGATCATACAAAAGAAATGATAACAATATATAAACATATAAGCAGGTAATTCTAGTATAATAACTAGTCATGTCAACATCATAATAATATCGAAATCCATCAAGGAAAAACACCAACAAAATACAAACATGGGGGTTGTTACATCCTACCCCCTAGGACTTGGCTTACTCCTGGAAGCTTGCAATATGCTAAGATGCAGCCATAGCAAACATTAGTCCTTGAAATTCAATATAAATATAAAATATAGGGTGTCACATTCATTCTGATATACATAATTACGTGCAATATGTCCTAGAACCCAGGTAAAGAAGAGGTAAGGCACTCAATTTCATATAAAATATACATTAGCATATAACAATTTTCTCTAATTCCACAAGTAATAAGTCCATAACAATCAGCTTTCTCAAAATTCATTGTCTCAAACAATGTATTAGTTTCTCACACTATCAATTTGCACAATTACACTAGCATAAACCGCACAATTTTCTCATAAATTGCAACAAAATACACTTTTCAATATACAAAATTTCTAATTCTCTAACTTTTCATATGCAACTATCTATAAAATGGAGTTCACAAACACATATATATTCACATTTACAGGATTTACAACCTCCACTTTCATAGCATGCATGACATCTCTATGCATTAAAGGTAGAAATTTGTCACTTTACCAGGTATGATGATGCAGATTTCACTTCTAGTAAGCAACCACAAACATGACAAATAGTACAACCTACATATACATACATACTCAATCGCATCACAAGGCAACATTAGGGGTTCATGTGGATGTCGTAGTACCATTCATATCTAACATATCCATGAGTCCATAACCAATAACCATGTCCAATGTCCATATCCATGTGTCTTGATGGCATTGACCCACCTAGTGAGCCCTTCCATAAAAGCCACAACGACATATCTCTTGTTTGTGTAAGGGTTTTATCCTCTAAGAGATAGTCAAACAATAGGAAGGTAGTGAATTAGAGCTTAGAATAGCTCACACATACCCCCATCCTTAAGGGTTTCCCTACGTCTGCTTCCTCGTATACACTCAAATGGGTGGATCTCATCGTACCTAGTGAGGAATCACATCACAACACAAGATCAACATTCAAAAATAGAAAAGTCAATTAGTTTAGCCACCAAGAATATAAATAAGGAAGAGTAAATCTCAGTTCCAACAATAAGGTAAGAAAAATGCGAATAATCTTCAATAATAAATCAAATGTAACCACAAGAGTTACATGCCAAGAAAATCATCCATGGCTAAACCAATTCAAGAAAGATAAACCAAAGTGTTGGTCCACACAAGCAAAGTAGAAGTCACCAATAACCAAAAGAAAGATTCACAATCTTCGAAATATACACATTACAACACTATGTGACTATCACTAGTCACCACATGAGGAAGGAGGAAAACAAGCGTGACTATCTCCATAGTCCTTCATGTGGGTGTGACCAACTCACACAACCCTCACATGGAAAGGTATTGTGCTGGAACTCCAAGGTTACATACCTCATGCGGCGTGACCGCACATGGTATACGCCAAGCAAAGAAAGCACGCAATGGCCGAATACCGCATGGCAATGTCCTACTCATAGGAACATCCTGCATAGTGTGTACCCATAGAGAAAGCACATGTAGCTACACATCGAACTAGAGGTGCAGGTGGCTAGATTCCACTCACAGGCCAACCGATCAGAATTGAGGTAATCTTGAGAGAACCCTCTACTCTTTGCAAGTAACCACTCTTCTCTACACAAGTAGGAACATAATATATATACTACTCCTTCATGTATCCATGTATGTGGCATCATGTCCTACCATCAGTGAGATGACATCATTACTAGCATTGTGTCGGAACATTAGTGTGGTGTGCATCATATCTAAAATAATCACATCAGGGTAAGATCATAGCTATCTCCAGTACCCATACCATAAACTAATGTCATCCTCAAGAACTGAGTAGATTAGGCTAACACTGTATGAACTAAGTATTTAGTTTATTAATAAGGGGAAGTAGTGAGTACTTTCCCAGGAGGTTGAAACAATCTCCGTCATTTCACGCTGCCATTATACTATGTCGTGCAATTCCCTCCCAAGGAACTTTGTTGCTGCTACTACCCCTCCACATATTGACCTGTCAACAACCCTCGGGTTGGCATTCAATAGGGTGACAACAATAAAACACATAGATGGAATGGTTTTCCTCCAAACACAGAATCCATACATATCCTCCATGGATGGGTACACAATATCACCATCCCATGGCCACATGTCTCAAGTACTAGTTAATCGCAACATGCATCAGGAATACATCAATTAATGTTAACATCACAGGGAGTACAATCACATTTTCTCTTACCCAGGAAATACCATAGCCCACATATGACTATGAAACATGATGCAAAATATACAACT
The DNA here is from genome assembly GCA_027924645.1 of Cunninghamia lanceolata. Lineage (NCBI taxonomy): Eukaryota > Viridiplantae > Streptophyta > Pinopsida > Cupressales > Cupressaceae > Cunninghamia > Cunninghamia lanceolata. The sequence continues at coordinate 4,829,708 of BSBN01000046.1, read as the reverse complement.
TTACCCAAAAATAAGTATTCCCAAATATCCATACCTATTTTCTCTTTTCACAAGGGAAACTCATTTACCCATAACATCATAGGTTCACTTGAAATGCTTTCAACATAACGCAATAGTGCATGAACATGTATAGCATCATCACTACTATCTTCACATTAGTGCATAAACATAAGTAGCATCTTCACAATCATCATTACGCTCACTTCTATATTCACATAATGATATACATCTCATATTACACCCATTACACTCTCATCTCATAATAACACATAATGCGACATCATATCACAAGTCATAATAATACCATTCATTCACAAGAGAATGAGAAACTAGAAACACAATTAAATGAGTTTGGTTGAGCAACCCTATTTATTTCTCAACATTCACATCCATACATATAATCTTAAGGAACCATGCTTATGTCAAGGCATGCAATTGCTCATCAAGCGAGATATGCAATATTCGTATTACCCTACATTAAGTATTTTCAATTGCATTAAAATACAAGCATTCAGCTATAAAGTCTTATTAAAACCATTATGCAATTAAGAAGATCAAATTTAATCAACAAGATATATCCACTAAGAAATTACCGTCCTCATTCAAGTTCATTAAGAAAGGAGGAACTAATTAACATATAATCACTTTCAATACATAACCATAACAACATAAGGTCCTTTTTACTCTTATCTGATTAAATCTTTTACTTATTGCAATTTTAACATACTAATTAAATCCATATGCCATTATCCTAACATCTTGTCATCTATTGACAACTAAGAAATGTAGAGAAAGATAGATTTCATCTCAAGTCAAGACATTACATGCCATCTCATATTCATCATACAAACATGCAAATTCTACTAAGGGAAAGTTTAGGGCACCATTAATTCACCAATTATTTCAATTTGTAACTAAAGAATGATAAATGTAGTAATCTAGCACATCAAGAGGTTACAAGCAAAATTTGGTCACATCACACCAATTTCAGCAACCATACATCACTTACCAGAAAGCATGCAACATTCATTCTAATCTATCCACATCCGCAAACATCTACACACTTTCATCCTTTAGATCTATATGACAAGAAGAATTACAAGAGCAATTCATGATCAATTAGGGTCATTTCATTCACTAGAAACATAAAGGAAGGCACAAGAAGAGCATATTCAAGCAAGGGTAATTAGGCAACCCAAGTTACCTTTAGCCCACAAACACACAAGGTAGAACATTCCTACCCCTATCTTATAACATGGGAGAGTGATCACTCTTACCCACGGGAGACTGTCAACCAAGGTTAGCACTCTAGTCCCATTGAGTAAGGTAAGGCCAAGGAGGCTATTTCCTCCATGATTTGTAAGAATGGAGTTGTAACTTAACCCACTTATGCCATGCTAAGGCATGAATGTAATTAAGACTATAAAAACAATATAACAACCTCATGCCACACATGCCAAACACAACAAAACATAGAAGGCTCAAGTACCCCAGAGCTCCCAGTGTGTGAACATGTGCTCTAATACCAATTGTAACATCCCGCCACGCAACCCCAAAGGGTAAGAGCCAAAAGAGGGAAAGAATATTTTTTTGATATAAATAGATAACATACACATGATACAATTGCTGATTTGATATGTCGACAACATTCATGGTCAAGTATGGCCGAAACTACAACCCAAAGGAGAGGACTAATTCACTCTCCAGAGGAAACATTTTAAAAACTACGTTTGTTTTAAACACCGATTTAAATGTTCCTAATACCCATTTCCACTTTAAAACACATAGCCATAATGATCATCTAAGTATAGGCAGGTCCAATACCAACACCAGAAAACCATAAACCAAATATAGAACATCACATTTCTTCTCATTAAATTACATGATTACATCCATTCTCTCAATAGAGTACAACTACATAACAAAATATACAAGAAAAATGGCATACCCATGAATATGATACAATAATTGAATTAGTACATCAACTGATAAGTTAATGGAGAGAGAGAACATCTCCAACTGGTGCTCCAATAATCTATTCACCAGTCCCCAATGGCGGTGGCAATGCCTCCCAACCATGTGGACTCATAAGAGACCACTCCACCATGCTCAGGGGTAGTCACAAGGCCCAAACAGAAGTAACAAGGTAAGGGTATACATGATGGCCAACACTCACATCAATCACGGAGTAGACACGGAAAATGCATAAAGCAAAAGTCATAACATAGAGATGCTCATCAAATATAATGTCAAGTGCTAATCATGACTACAAAGGTACAAGACACTAGGGTGCAGAGTGGATGGAGTGTCAACATCCATGTACGAAGGGATGGCACCACATGGAATCAAGTGTACCTCTCATACAGATGAGGAGACTCAATCATGGCTGAATCAACGCCTTGCAGACGGATAACTTGATGCCCCACAGATGGATCAGCCTTCTCATCTACATCCTTAGCCTTTACAAGTGCTCAAGGCTATGCACGAGGACTTAATATCCTAGGCCTAAGCTCATCTCGTTTAACCAAACGGGGCATACAGAACCCAATTAAAAACAATCCAATAAAAATAGTTGACACAACGAGTGTCCCATCTGCATCCCTAAAGTATTTGGAATAGCCATAGAGGGTAGGGGACATGTCCCAAGGACACCACATCTAACTCAGCAGAAACACAATATGTTTTAAATATTAAGTACAAAATTGAAAAATGTGATCTAGAAGGTAAAAGCTTTAGATGACAGTGTAATTTTATTAAAAACAACCCTTTGTCAGTTAGGTCAGTTGTATAATAACTCCAATGACCCCAATTTGATCACTCTTCACAAGGAATGCATGGATATTATAAGAAAAGGCACGACAAATGGTATTCAAAGTCTTCTCACAACTTGAATTTTGCATATTGTCTACCATATTTAACATAACCAAAAAAAAAAAAAAACAAAGACTTACAAAAAGGAGATTGTAATTTTCCTCCTATAGTAGTTCCCTTAGATCCTTGTGTTGTGTGACAGATTTTCCTCATTAGAAATTATGTGACCAAATTTCAATACACAAACACAGATCGATGAATCTAAGGTATTTTAGTGCCATGTCATTCTTTAACTCAAGGGCGATGGTTTTCACAAGGCTGGTGATTCAACAGAACTGACCATAATGACCAAAACAGAAGGCCACTCAGTTATCCTAAAAAGAGATGCAATGAAAATCCTTTCAAAGAAGGCATCGTATAAAAAAAGGTTTCATGGGACTTAGATTTTTTCAATCTCTATCATGGCATCCCAGTTTTTCTGTATATGGCTACCCTCATTATATTCTCTATAAGATTGAACCCCTCTTTTTTTTCGTCAAGATTATAAAATAGAAATCACATGCTCAATTTTTTATAAACCCTTTTGTCTAAAGAATTCAGGAAATAGTTCTGTAGGTTCAAAATAGATTTCAGGAAAGAGGCGATGCAAATATCTTGCATTGGAATAAATTTCTAGCAAATTAAAATTGATTCAAGGAAAGAGGTGATGTAAATTTCTTGCCTTGAAATAAATTTTGGCATATTTTTCAAACGCAACAATGGGGTTTTAGTTTTTTTATAGAAATGGAAACACAATAGATAGGATTTAGTTTTCGTGCTGGAAAAATAAAGAACTTAATCAAATACCTTTTTATATCACTCTCCCCTTCACTTCACCTCAAATCTTGCAAACTGATATGCTCACATGAGTTCTTCCTTTCCTCAAGGCGATTGCAACTCATGAGATGCACTAATTGCAGGATACACACCAAATGGATTTGTTGAAAAGACTTTATAAACTTTCATGCAAATGCAACTGGCAGGTGCAAGCCAGCCTCCACAACCTTTGATGCATCCTCACTACCTGTGCCAACAAAAGCATAGAGAGGGCACACAATTGTTTGACAGAATGCCTCAAAGAGATGTTTCTCATCGACTACAGATTTATTGAAAAGGCGTTAGGAACTTTTTAAGCAATGCAACTGGAAGATGTGAAGCCATGTTCCACAACCGTATCCAGCATCCTTACTGCCCATGCCAAACTAGGGCTTTGGAATAGGGTATGGACATCCATCAAAATATAACGACAAGGGGATTTTTTCTTAGTAATTTTAGTTGGAAATGCTCTAGTCGACATGTATGCAACTCGTTTAGGCATAGACCAGGCACATGATCTAAAAAAAATGCTCATTCACAGGTCCCCTACTTGAAGGAATAACTCCATGCCCTTTTCTTAGATAGCCACCAAACACCAAGCTCTCCCCCTCTCCAAAACAGCAACTAGGGTTAGGTTTTTCTCAATAAGTGGATGTGTCTTTTTACTAAAGAGACCACTCTAAAAATTGTACCTCTTCCTAATTAAACAAATCAAAACTATATCATACTAATCGTAGCCTGTATGTATAAAATAACTAGCACACTTTATCCATTTGAATTACATGCTTCACAATAAAAATCATCACCTTCTCTATTGTAAACCACATCCATCACTATTATATGAAGACATTCTTTTCCTTATGCAAACAGACTTTAAGACATTCTTTTTTGTCTTATATAGAGCTCTTTATGGGGGTCAACCACATCTTTCGAAAACCCTAATGCCCCAAAAGGGTTGCAACCTAGTTGCTAAAAGAACAAGCTTCACAAACTCAAGAAAATCACACAAAAGACAACCATCATGGCCCAACAACTAGCACAATGCCACAAAAAAATAATAAATGTACAAAATACACAAACGCAACTAACAAAGACCTAACTCAAACACCAAACCCACATGGATTCGACTTACCAAAGGATAGAGTAATTGGATGACAACTGGATGGCGTTTGAGGCAAAACATGACATTGGGAACTCATCCCCAAATGGAGACAATGGCAAGGCTAAGGGGATTGGGCATGTGTGACTATCTCCAGTAACCACCATTGGAGAATAAGAGTATGCTTAGGCATGTGAGCCCAGTTAGAGTCGATAACCAATACCTGCATCACTCCGATCACATGTCAAATCACATGTGCATATAACATACATAATAGCCGAAGTAAAAGTAAGCATCAGGAAGAAGGTCATGACATTGTAAGCCTCTTGGATACTAGTGTTATGACATCATCCCTTTCACGTCGATGATCATACAAAAGAAATGATAATAGTATATAAACATATAAGCATGTAATTCTAGTATAATAATATCAGAATCCATCAAGGAAAAACACCAACAAAATACAAACACGGTGGTTGTTACAGTAAATCTAATTTAGAGAAAATTGGGCACCATGAAGCTCATCAAGTAAGTCATCAATCAATTAAATGGGAAATTTTCCTTGATGGTGGGCTTGTTCAACTCATGAAATTTAATGAAAAATCACCAAGGCCCATCTTTTTTGCATACAACAAGAACAAGTCAAGAGTATAGGATAGTGCTTGGACAAATGACACCTACCTTAAGGAGTTCAGATACTAACCCTAATTTAATTCAAATTATTTGGTAAGAGAAACTAGAAATAATTCATTAACATATATAGAGAATTTATTTTTACATTACCTTCTTGCATCAACATCTAGGGTGTTCTTTGCACGATTGCTTGTTGTCTTTGATCTTTTCCAAAAGTCATTAAATTAATATACTAGGGGTTTTACAAAAGGACAATCAATTATTTCCTAGGAAAGTCCTCAAAGCTATCCCTAAACACTACTAGTTAGCAAAAGCAAACAACAAACAGTAATGTGAACTATAAAGTAAATATATAAAGTTTAGTAGAGATTAGTTCCATATAGCAAATTTTAGATCCATACACCTATGTCTCTTAGAAGTACCCAAATTTTCACATCATCACATAGGTCAATATTTTGGAGCCTAATGATAATTGATCTCACTTAAAACACCACTATGACATAGAATAAATGGACAATTATGATCCCTATGCAAATCCCTTTGCCTTGTTTACCTTGCCCACATGTATTTCTTAGTCATCTTTATCCTCTATCATTCTTTTGCTCATATAATCTCTTCAAATTACACATTTCACCACAGAAAAATCATTGATTCCTTGTAGGAAGTGATTGTAAAACTATTGTGATGAAATCATTATTCATTGTGGGAGTCACATTGCTACCTCAATGGTCATGAAACTAGACCCTAGCACTTATGTTTAACCACTATGGTAGCTAGACATTTGTTGGAATGATTTCACTATTACCTCCTATAAAAATTGATACTTTCTCATGAATGAATGAAAAATGTAAAATTTCAAGGGACAAAATGAAGTTTTCTCTTCCTCTCCCCTCTCTAGAAGAATCTTTTACCTCCCTTTCAACTCAAAAGTTGTTTTAACACTTTTTATTAATTTTTGAAGTGATTATTGAGAGAAGTAGATAGTTTTTTATACAGAATTTATGTATGGATATCTCCCATTCTTTCTCTAGTCACCATCACAAATTAATAGTGTTGTATAGATCTATCCCATTCTTTTCTCTAGTAACCATCAAAACTTGATAGTGTATCTCATTGTGTAGTGCCCCTCCGTTCGCACCTTGGATGTATAGGTGAACTAGTAAAGGCACATGAAATTGAAGGTAAAATAACCAAAATATTCAAGATAAGGTAAACAATTGATGTTGTACAATATAGGTAGATGCTTCATCCATGTGTGGTTTCATATGAAAGATAATGTGTTTTATTGATAACCTCTATTGCGGCACTGATGATGTAGGCTTCGATATTGTTTTGCATTCCAATGATTAAGATGTCGATCTTACTACAATTGTTATATATTGAATGGATCTCATGTGACTGATTCTGTTAGATTTATTTGTTATGATGGTACTTCTGACACTTATGATTTCATGCACTTGTATGTTAAGTGTAGGGTTCTGTTCAAATTAAGAGATAGATTTGATTTAGTTATGATTGAGCTAATCTAGATTGATATGACGTGGAAGGGACGATGTCGCATCACTCACTTGTCAGCACCCTGCGATGTTGCGATTCCTTTTTCCACCTAGTACTAGCTCATATGCATTTATACATGCTTGACCATGACATTTCTTGCAGGATGCAGGTACCAGGCATCGACTCCACCTAAATTAACAGGTCTGAGCGTGCCTTGAACCCAATGGATATGTTGTTTCAGAGATAACTTAAGGTCCCACATCCCAAGTCATTATCCTCGATTAGGATGCATGGCATGTCTAGTTCAACTTGTTAGTTCTATTAGTATGTCGGTCTTACAATTGATTTATATTTGATGGAGCTTGTTGGCTAAGTGTGTTTTGGCCTGGCTTGTGAACATGTTTGGTTTGGCTTTTGATGGTTGTCCTGCTCAGTGGGTTATGTTGTATGCCCAAATTTCGTTAGATAGTCATGCTATTATTTGATCCACTATGATATTTAACAGGGTTACATCATATTATTATTATTATTATTATTTAATAAGATTTAAAATGGTAATTGATAATTACCTAGTTCCAGATACTTAAAGGAAGCATGTATGGCAGTCAAAACACTTAAAATTCACCACTCCTGCAAAATTCATGTTGTGGTGCACCTGGTCAACCATAGGATTGACATTAGCAGTAGCTTGCTTCTTCTGTTCTTCATTGGAATTTGTATTGGGGACTTGAAGAAGTGAAATTGCCCAAATGATGAGTTAACTTGGTCTCCAATTACTTATGCATATTTAATTGAGAAAAGAGACCGATGCCATACTGGTCAATGTGGTTAGCAATAAATTATTTAAGATAATGCAAACTAGTCAAGTTAAGAAGATAGGCCAGGCAATTTAAGTAGGTAGGTAAGAGTCAAGACAACTTAAACAGATTGGTCAAGATAAAATTAAGAGTTTTAAAAAATGTGGTTTGACTGGGTTTGAAATGCCCATTTCATCAAAATAAAATGGTGGGACTAGGGTCAATTGTCATGTTACAAATGGGTGCATGATGTCAGACGATGTCATTTTCTCTCCCTGTGTGTTTTCTCTTGGATATCCTTGTGATCTCTATATTGAGGCCAATCTCTATCTATTTAACAATGTAATTAATGTTCCCATTGCGAAGTTCATATTTAGTCTGGGTTATAACATGAGCATCTTTTTGATAGCACTCTTTCAAAATGAAAACATTTACTAACATTCCTGATGGTTTTGAGCATTATTTACAACAAATTTATTCCTTGTAAGACTTCAGATTTTGAAACTTATAAATTACATTATTTGGGATAATCCAAATGCCAAATTTTTATAATTTACTGCATTTATAAGTGATTTTTGGAAAAATAAGGCATCCAAAGGGGTTCACATGAATTATACTATTTTTGGGAAGAAGCCCTAATTTGGTCGGGAGACAAACAGATTAGGGGGAATGTAAGCAGCCATGCAACCCCTTTTTGTGTGAAATTATGCACAGTGCACCGCACGCTTGCATGAAAGAAAAGAACATGATTTAGATGAGTGGTGGTTGAAGGGGATTCAAAATATAAAGGAAAGAGCAAACCGGCATTGAAGAGCATCAGGGCTTTGCACAGAAGATGATATAAAAAGTCAATTTTAGTGACTTGCTTGTCTGTCGTTATAGTTAGAAATCATTTCACATGGGTGTGGAGGATTGAGTAGACTGCTTGGGAGCCAGACAAAGCAAAACCTTTGGGAAAAGTGCCCAGATAGGATTGATTTAACCCAACCTTCACTCATAACCAGGCTCCCTGCCGAACAGGCCACGTGCCTCATCTCTGCTACCACAAACGCATGCATAGACAGCCTTGGAAAGATAAATGGGGGGTATGAAAGTTTGCTTGTTGGGTCTGGGAAGAGATTCTTGAGATATCTTTTCTTGGAAGCCTCTTTTGGGGCGCAGAGGAGATGCTGTGAAGGGCAAGGCTCGAAGAAATTGTAGAGAGAGAAGGGTGAGAGGGGTACGAAGCAATTTGGCTACAGATGATCAGGAGCAAGGGATTTGATTTAAGAGGGGATGAATAGAGGGGCAATAAATACTATGGAATCTCCCTTGAAAATCCTCTCTGCTGTCAGATTGTAGAAACTCCTCTGCCTACCTGGTTAACTACAATATCCCCATCAAAATAAATAGTGCAGAGTTTGGCTTTTTTTCTAGCCCCTCTGCTCACACTGTAAATGCAGAGTATGGACTGAAGATAGAGTGGGTTGTGCTCGATAGTTGCTCAAACGTTAGTTGCTCCCCTAATGCACAATGTGGTAAAGCAACACCATCAAGGACGGTGTTCAATGCCAGTGCGAATCTAGCTATGGAGGGGATGGATTTGCAGATGGAGTTGGATGGTTCAAAGGTAAGCCTAACTTAACTTCCATCATTTACTTGGTAGTTCACATTTTATTTCTCTGAAAATGTGGTTAAAAAGACCTTTGGCTTATACTCCCTATTTATCATTCATGCTTCATTTAAGCATGCAACTCAAAAATAGCTCCATGGGATTCGACAGCAAGACATTTTTATGTTGAATTTGTGAAATCCTGGCACTGAATCTAGTTTGGGCACTGAATTTGCATATTTTGCTTCTAGGTGGGTAAAAGTTTGAGTTTTCCACCTCAACTTTGCATATAAACTTTGCATCAATTAATCGTAATCGAGATAGTGGATTTGTGCCGGTCAACTTTGAATTGTGTTTTTTCATACTGTATAATAAAAGAAAATTACAGAGCTGCATATTTGACTTGCAGCCATTGTGAATGATATTCGATGCAATCTACAATTCTTCATTGGTCTCCAACTTTGAATACCCTACCTTAGGAATACCACCTTTATTGATAAAAATCTACTTCTTATAGGCCGCCAATAGTCACGGGTAAGTGCAAGAAGATGGGGGGCCAAAAAGGGGTCTTAAGTGGCCACTTTTTTTCTGAAATCAGGAAATACTGGCCTTGGATGAGAAATTGAGCATAGTTACACTCAAAATTTAGAGATGCAACCAAAACAATGTTCGTAGTGCTCCGAGTCTACTTTCTAAACTACTATTTTGTTTTGAAAATGGCATAGATTAAGGGGTTCAAAAGAGGGAGCCACAGAAATTGGTGTTGTTTCTGTCAAAAAAACATAACATAGCATGTTTTGTGGCTCCCTCAAAAGGTCAACTTTTTTTTGGTATTTTTAAAATCGCTTCGGTGAGAAATTAGCTAATAGCATGTAGTTTATGCCCGATTTTTCTGATAATTTTTTGATGAATATTTGATTTTTTACTAATTTTTAAAATGGACACATCCTAAAAAACAGAATTTTGGCCGTGCTACCCCTATAAATTTTGAAAACTAATTGAAAATCATTTTTTTATTTTTTTAATATTTGTAGAATGGAGTCTAGTTTCTAAATATGTAATTTTTTTGAAATTTGAATGAATAGTTATTTTACAATGAAAAAAAGACCAAACAGTGGTTTTTGCATAAAAATGGACACACAAACAAAAGAAATTAAAGATGAAAGGCTTAACATTGTTAAAATGTGAAAAAAATCACATCGTCAAATAGCTAAGAGAAAGCCTAACATTACCCATGTGTTCGATTTGTTCAACCTTGAAACACGTGCAAATCTGAGGGTTAGCACGAACGAAATTATGTGAAATTTTGAAGAATACAGAAAAACACGTCTGTGACTGTTCATAAGGCACTCCAAGCCTTTGGGTTGGAAATCCAAAGCAAATCCCAAGCCCAAGGCTTGGGATTCCCAAAGCAAGAAATAACGCGAGCGCGTTATAACGCGCTCGTGTTATTTATTGCCTTACATTTTTCCCGCAAGCCTGTCTTTTCCCATGTTTGACATAACGCGAGCGCGTTATAACGCGCTCGCGTTATGTCCCACTCAAATTTTTTTACATTCAAGGCTATTCATCATGAGGGTTAAGGCATAAAGGATAGAGTTGAAAGGTTTACGGATAAGGGATTAGCGTTTAAGGTATAGTATCGAGCCCGTTGAGGGTCTAGGAATAGGGATAGCATTTAAGGTTTAGGGATGAGGGATGACAGATTACGGTTGAGGGTCGAGGGATCAAAGTTAAGGGTTGAGGGATTAGGGTTTGACATTAAGGGTTGAGGGTTGAGGTTCAAGGGTCAAGGGTTTAGGGATAGGGTTTAGGGTCGAGGGATTAGGGTTAAAGTAGAGTGTGGAGGGTGTAAGGATTAGGGATAGGGTTGGAGGGTTTAGGGATAAGGGATTAGGGTTTAAGGTATAGTATCAAGTCTGTTGAGAGTTTAGGAATAGGGATAGCATTTAGGGATTAGGGATGAGGGATTATAGTTGAGGGATGATGGATTAGGGTTGAGGGTTGAGGGATTAGGGTTTAGGGACAAGGTTTAGGGTTGAGGGTTTAGGATTAGGGTTTAGGGTTGACGGATTAGCATTTAATGTCGAGGTTAGGGTTAGAGTGTTGAGGGTAGAGGGATTAGGGATAGGGTTTAGGGTTTAAGGTTTAAGGATTGAGGGTTGAGGCTTTAGGGATGAGGGTTTAAGGCTTAAGATATAGTGTCAAGTGTTGAGGGTGTAGGGATAGGGTTTAAGTTTTAAGGGTTAAGGGTTGAGGGATATGGATTAGGGTTTAAGGTATAGTGTTGAGGGTCGAGGGATTAGAGTTAAGGGTTGAGGGATTAGGGTTTGACGTTGAGGGTTGAGGGTTGAGGTTCGAGGGTCAAGGGTTTAGGGATAGGGTTGAGGGTCGAGGAATTAGGGTTAAAGTAGAGTGTGGATGGTATAAGGATTAGGGATAGGGTTGGAGGGTTTAGGGATAAGGGATTAGGGTTTAAGGTATATTATCGATTCTGTTGAGGGTGTAGGAATAGGGATAGCATTTAGGGTTTAGGGATGAAGGATTAGAGTTGGGGGATGACAGATTAGGGTTGAGGGTTGAGGGATTAGGGTTTAGGGATAAGGTTTAGGGTTGAGGGATGAGGGATTAGGGTTTAAGGTATAGTGTTGAGGGTTTAGGGATAGGGTTTAGGGTTGAGGGATTAGGATTTGATGTTGAGGGTTGAGGGTTGAGGTTCAAGGGTCAAGGGTTTAGGGATAGGGTTGAGGGTCGAGGAATTAGGGTTAAAGTAGAGTGTGGAGGGATGACGGATGATAGATTAGGGTTGAGGGTTGAGGGATTAGGGTTTGATGTTGAGGGTTGAGGGTTTAGGGTTAGGGTTGAGAGATGAGGGATCAGAGTTAAGGGTTGAGGGATTAGGGTTTGACGTCGAGGGCTGAGGTTCGAGGGTCAAGGGTTTAGGGATAGGGTTGAGGTTGAAGGGATTAGGGTTTAGGGACAAGGTTTAGGGTTAGGGTTGAGGGATTAGGGTTTAAGGTATAGTGTTGAGGGTTTAGGGATAGGGTTTAGGGTTGAGGGATTAGAGTGAAGGGTTGAGGGATTAGAATTTGGCATTGAGGGTTTAGGGTTTAGGATCAGGGTTGAAGGTCGAGGGATTAGAGTTAAGGGTTGAGGGATTAGGGTTTGATGTTGAGGGTTGAGGGTTGAGGTTCGAGGGTCAAGGGTTTAGGGATAGGGTTGAGGGTCAAGGAATTAGGGTTAAAGTAGAGTGTGGAGGGATGACGGATGATAGATTAGGGTTGAGGGTTGAGGGATTAGGGTTTGATGTTGAGGGTTGAGGGTTTAGGGTTAGGGTTGAGAGATGAGGGATCAGAGTTAAGGGTTGAGGGATTAGGGTTTGACGTCGAGGGCTGAGGTTCGAGGGTCAAGGGTTTAGGGATAGGGTTGAGGTTGAAGGGATTAGGGTTTAGGGACAAGGTTTAGGGTTAGGGTTGAGGGATTAGGGTTTAAGGTATAGTGTTGAGGGTTTAGGGATAGGGTTTAGGGTTGAGGGATTAGAGTGAAGGGTTGAGGGATTAGAATTTGGCGTTGAGGGTTTAGGGTTTAGGATCAGGGTTGAAGGTCGAGGGATTAGAGTTAAGGGTTGAGGGATTAGGGTTTGATGTTGAGGGTTGAGGGTTGAGGTTCGAGGGTTTAGGGTTTAGGGATAGGGTTGAGGGTCGAGGAATTAGGGTTAAAGTAGAGTGTGGAGGGATGACGGATGATAGATTAGGGTTGAGGGTTGAGGGATTAGGGTTTGATGTTGAGGGTTGAGGGTTTAGGGTTAGGGTTGAGAGATGAGGGATCAGAGTTAAGGGTTGAGGGATTAGGGTTTGACGTCGAGGGCTGAGGTTCGAGGGTCAAGGGTTTAGCGATAGGGTTGAGGTTGAAGGGATTAGGGTTTAGGGACAAGGTTTAGGGTTAGGGTTGAGGGATTAGGGTTTAAGGTATAGTGTTGAGGGTTTAGGGATAGGGTTTAGGGTTGAGGGATTAGAGTGAAGGGTTGAGGGATTAGAATTTGGCGTTGAGGGTTTAGGGTTTAGGATCAGGGTTGAAGGTCGAGGGATTAGAGTTAAGGGTTGAGGGATTAGGGTTTGATGTTGAGGGTTGAGGGTTGAGGTTCGAGGGTCAAGGGTTTAGGGATAGGGTTGAGGGTCGAGGAATTAGGGTTAAAGTAGAGTGTGGAGGGATGACGGATGATAGATTAGGGTTGAGGGTTGAGGGATTAGGGTTTGATGTTGAGGGTTGAGGGTTTAGGGTTAGGGTTGAGAGATGAGGGATCAGAGTTAAGGGTTGAGGGATTAGGGTTTGACGTCGAGGGCTGAGGTTCGAGGGTCAAGGGTTTAGGGATAGGGTTGAGGTTGAAGGGATTAGGGTTTAGGGACAAGGTTTAGGGTTAGGGTTGAGGGATTAGGGTTTAAGGTATAGTGTTGAGGGTTTAGGGATAGGGTTTAGGGTTGAGGGATTAGAGTGAAGGGTTGAGGGATTAGAATTTGGCGTTGAGGGTTTAGGGTTTAGGATCAGGGTTGAAGGTCGAGGGATTAGAGTTAAGGGTTGAGGGATTAGGGTTTGATGTTGAGGGTTAAGGTTCGAGGGTTTGATTTTGAGGGTTGAGGGTTGAGGTACATTTCGGTGTGACATTTAAATTGTCTTGCCGATATACACTGTAAAGGTTATTTTGTGGACTTTCAAGGATTTTTTCACCTGTGTTAATGTTCAACTTGTTTCGCTCTGCATCAAGGGATTACGGTTTGACGTTGAGGGCTGAGGTTCGAGGGTCAAGGGTTTAGGGATAGGGTTGAGGTTGAAGGGATTAGGGTTTAGGGACAAGGTTGAGGTTGAGGGATTAGGATTTGACATTGAGGGTTGAGGGTCAAGGGATCAGAGTTGAGGGTTTAGGGTTAAGAGATCTATAGCAGGACAAAACGCGAGCGCGTTATAGCGCGAGCGCGTTATAACGCGAGCGCGTTATAACGTGCTCGCGTTTTGTAATTCTACTAAAACGGTAAAAAAGTGGTTACCCCCGTGATCCAGGCCCACATGCTCTGTTTTCTTACTGATTCTGCGCGTGCTCCGACAAAAAAGAAGTGCTTTCATGCTATTGGGAAGTTCACATGCACATTTGACACATTGTACCACCTTTGCATGATCTTTCCACCACCTTTTCTGCTTTGCCAACTTGAGAAGGAGGAAATAACATAGTTTTCAAACCAAATTTGATATATATCTATACAAGTTTCAATTTTTGTAGTATTGCAATGTTAATTTTGATTCAATTTTAAGAATTTAACATTGAAAAGGAAGCAAGTGGTGAAAAACTCAAATTATTGAGGAGTTTGATGCAAGAAGATAAAAACACTACATAATTGGGTACTCTCTCCATTCAAATCTTCATTTTTTAGGTATGTCAAGTCTTTACATGCATGTTCTTTACATTTTCCTTATTTCGGATTGAATTACTTTATCATGCATTATCATACATGTTTAAAATAGACACATTTCCAATCAAGAAAGCAACCTACAATCTCACATGATGCCATGTACATTTTCTACACTTGGGCTCTTTAATAATTATGTGTAATAAACAAACCTTAGTTCATACCATGATGTCAAACTATACAAGAATAAATCCTTACAACATAAAAAAAATACAATCCCACTATTATCATGTATTCATTTCTTAGGAACTAATATTGGTCTCTTTATCATGCTACAGACAAATTCTCCGTCATGCCGAGGAAACGATCAAGAATTAAACCAACACAGGAAGAGATAGAAGCTAAGAATGCAAAGAAAGCAATGGCTATGAGGGAACTTCGTGAGAAGAGGAAATTGGACACGATAAATGAAGACATACCAATTGAAGAGGAACCACAACCATCACAAAGAGATATGGTATTGGCGGCACAAAGAGAACGAATGCAAAAACTTCGTGGTACGAGAGATTTAAATACCATAGTTGGAGACACATCCTTTATCGCAAGACAACATGTAGGGACACCATCTACCACATCTCAAGTTGAGAGTACATCATCACTCACATGTGATGAAGGAGGTACGCCATCGTTCCCACCTCAACCTCAAGGTATGTCATCTATTCCATCTTCGATTGAAGGTATGCCATCTAACCCATCTCATTTAAATATTGATGAAATTCCTAATGTTGAGATGAATTTACCTAACTTGACACCACCTAGAATTTTGCATAGAAAGCCAAAGTATTTGATTGATATTGATGAGAATATTTTGCAGCCAATGGAAGGTAAGATTCCAAAACGCACTTGTAGAAGATATGCTAATAAGATTTGGAGATTGTTATTTGAAAAGTTAAATGAGACTGCAAGATGTCAACTATTCGTTGAAATGATGCGAAGTATAAAGTATAGGTCTATCATGAAGATTCTTGGGTTGAGAGCATCAGAGGCTTCAAGTGAAAAATCTATTGTCAAGAATCTAATGAGTGCGTATGAGAGTGTGGGTAACACCTCACGCACAAAAGATAGTAATGCAACACGGCGTGTGATTACATCGACTATAGTAAGTAGTCAAACGAGGAAAGCTCATCTTATTAGAAAGACAAGTCAAAAATTGAGAATTAATAGGAAAACTTTATCAAGAGCCGTTGGAAGACACCAAAGAATTGAGGACACTAATGCCAATGAATTATGGGCGTTCTCGGGGAGACTACCACGAAAAGATAAACCAATTGTTGAAGCATTGAGGTCACTAATTGAAGACTTTTGGAAGAATTACACAAGGGTATCTCTGAATCAAAGGGATGTGGTAAGAAGGAGAATTGGTAGTCAGAACCGCGAGCCACATCCAAAGCATTTTTTGGATGAGACTCAAACATAGTTTTATGGTAAATTTCTAGAGAAGTATCCTCAAATTAAAATTTGTCAAAGATATTTTGAAATGCTAAAACCTTTCTATGTTAAGATAAATCACACACGCACTACTTGTTGTTGTAGATTACATATTGAATTTTCTAACCATTTTGATGCTTATAGGTCTATATGTTTAGATATGCATACTAACAATGATTTGCAGGGTTGTGCCATATGTGCCCCACCAACATCTTCAAGAGATTTCATATCAAGAATTTTATGTGAAAGAGAGGAAGGTCAAATATTCTACAAGAAATTATGCTTGGATGGCACATGTCATCGTTGCGGTGGCTTGCAACATTTGCCAATATGTGAACATATGGAAATAACACATGCGGTTGGAAATGAACTAGTAGAATTTGGCAAGTATAAAATAGTGGCATACAATACAAAAGATGGTAAAGAAGCAAAGAGGTGTGAATTAGTTATTGAAAAGATTCCAGTGTATCAGTTTATGCCTATATTTCGTGACAGCATAGTGTATGAGTATGCAAGACATGCCCATAGAGCTCGATGGTTGGACTTGCAATTCAAGTTATGCAAGGACACATTTCCAGTTGGTAGCATTGTTTCAGTCGTCGACTTTGCAGAGAACTACAGTCTACAGCCACAGCGTGAGGTGTAATCACAATATTACAACTCCACACAGGTTTCTATATTTGTGCACATCGCATTCATTCATGCGAATGATAGTACAGAGGATGACAGAAAGATCATAAGGGAGTATCATTTCTATATTAGTGATGATCGCACGCATTCTACGGAGTTCGTGCAAGGTTGCTTTCAGGTGTTCTATAATGATTTGGCTAGAAGGGGCATATCGTTCAGTCAGCATATCATATGGTCGGATAATTGTGCATCACAATTCAAGAACTCGCAGAATTTCTATTGGCTGAGTAGGAGGCATAATTTTACAGGTATTCAACATATGTGGAACTTTTGTGAGGCCAGGCATGGAAAGGGGGAGCATGATGGTGCAGGAGCATGTATCAAAAGAGCCATAGCACAAGAAGAGTTAAAGTATAAAGACAATGCAAAGTTGACAGATACAAAATCGATTGTCGAGTGGTGTAATGCTTCCATGGGTCCAGGTAATGAAGGTAAGTCTTTAGTTCGTAGATTTTTTTGGTTGATAGATGATACTAACATTGCACCATATGAGGATTGTTGTACACTGACAGGATCAAATGAGATGCACTCTTTCAGAAGTTCAATTGCAGGTTCATGGAGTATCCATACACGAAAGATGTCATGCTTTTGTTCTTCCTGTACAATTCAAGTCTGGGATGAGTGCGAGTCAAAGGAGTGGGTTGACGAATGGCAGTTAAGTTATCTTAGCCCACTTGACACGTATCGACCCCCGACGGCACTGGAACTAACACAGATGGAATCGTCAGTTGACTTTGACCACATATCAGATTTAGTTCAACCAGGTAATATAGGGCACATATATGCATCTAATTTCATCTAGTTCAACCAGGTAATGTCATCTTACTTTGTAGTGTTTTTGTAATGTTGACTAATTTCATCTAATTTGCTACACATATCAATGTAGGACACGTATATGCAGTTATTGCAGATGAAGATAATGAAGAGGGAACAGATTATTACTTATGCCGTTGTGTTGAGGCTAAAAAGAAATTGGAGGCCCCTGTTACAGATGGAGAAAACATCGAATACCCTACAGGATCAGTGGTTATTACTGGAACATGGCTTAGAAGGTACCCACATAAGAGTGTTAATATTTGGCTATTTCAGGACTTTGACATGCATCGAAAGATTCTTCATTACTCGAACCTTGTCGTGGCATCCAATGTTCATTTGATAAAGTATCGGGGTAGACCTTTGAACAAAATATTGTGGAAGGTGCGTGAGTCTGACCATGAAGCAATACTTGACACAATAAAGAGTAGAGCAGATCCAGATGGTTCATTGGATTAATTTGTAAGTATTCACATTGATTTTGTAAAGTTATGTTACATTGAGTTGTAAGTATGCACATTAATTTGTAAGGTTTGTCTTTTTTTATTTCCTCCTGCATTTTTACACATATGTACACATTTTTCCATCATCATGTTATGCATTTTTGGTGTCCTGCTCCTGATGCGACCAAACTCATAACTCACCCTACTAGACACCATTTGATGATCTCTCCAACACTCTGGATCCAGGGCGCCCAATCATGATGATGACCTATATACCATTCTCCCAAGGCGCTCATAATGAATGAATGATAAGGAGCGCCTTGACCTCTATAATCAAGGTGATTTTAAGTCACTTTGAGTCATTTGGGGTCAGTTTGAGTCTTTGAGTCATGTTGCAAAAAAGTGTCAATGTTGTCAAGTTGCACAAAGCAACCTTTGCATTTTTGGTGTCTTGCTCGTGATGTGACCAAACTGACTGTTCCAACGCATTCAGATGGGTACATTTACGCTAGGCATGGTCCTATTTTTCACCCAAACATGTCGAAACAGTCTGAGCTACATTGTACCAACGATATCCCTGAAGAGTCCAAAGTGCAAAAAGGCAGCAATCTTTGACGAGATGTTACTCAAAAATCATGTCACTTAGAAACATTTCGTCTGAGGCAACGGGATCATGTAGAGTGTCTCTACAATAACCTCTCTCGGTTTTTTATAGCTCTGAGGCATTTGCCCGTGGTGAAAGGTTTTCTGTTGCCCCAAAAATCGTCAGAAGGAGGCAGTGTAAAGTTGCAAAGGGGTGTAACTTTCGTCCTGCTCCTGATGCGACCAAACTGACTATTCCAACGCGTCCGAATGGGTACATTTATGCTAGGCATGGTCCTATTTCTCACCCAGACATGTCGAAACAGTCGGAGCTACATTGTACCGACGATATCCCTGAAGAGTCCAAAGTGCAAAAAGGCAGCAATCTTTGACGAGATGTTACTCAAAAACTGTGTCACTTAGAAACATTCCGTCTGAGGCAACGGGATCACGTAGAGTGCCTCTACAATAACCTCTCTTAGTTTTTTATAGCTCTTAGGCATTTGCCCGTGGTGAAAGGTTTTCTGTTGCCCCAAAAATCATCAGAAGGAGGCAGTGTAAAGTTGCAAAGGGGTGTAACTTTCGTCCTGCTCCTGATGCGACCAAACTGACTGTTCCAACGCATCCGAATGGGTACATTTATGCTAGGCATGGTCCTATTTCTCACCCAGACATGTCGAAACAGTCGGAGCTACATTGTACGGACGATATCCCTGAAGAGTCCAAAGTGCAAAAAGGCAGCAATCTTTGACGAGATGTTACTCAAAAATCGTGTCACTTAGAAACATTCCATCTGAGGCAACGGGATCACGTAGAGTGCCTCTACAATAACCTCTCTCGGTTTTTTATAGCTCTTAGGCATTTGCCCGTGGTGAAAGGTTTTCTGTTGCCCCAAAAATCATCAGAAGGAGGCAGTGTAAAGTTGCAAAGGGGTGTAACTTTCGTCTTGCTCCTGATGCGACCAAACTGCCTATTCCAACGCATCCGAATGGGTACATTTATGCTAGGCATGGTCCTATTTCTCACCCAGACATGTCGAAACAGTCGGAGCTACATTGTACCGACGATATCCCTGAAGAGTCCAAAGTGCAAAAAGGCAGCAATCTTTGACGAGATGTTACTCAAAAATCGTGTCACTTAGAAACATTCCGTCTGAGGCAACGGGATCACGTAGAGTGCCTCTACAATAACCTCTCTCGGTTTTTTATAGCTCTGAGGCATTTACCTGTGGTGAAAGGTTTTCTGTTGCCCCAAAAATCGTCAGAAGGAGGCAGTGTAAAGTTGCAAAGGGGTGTAACTTTCGTCCTGCTCCTGATGCGACCAAACTGACTGTTCCAACACATTCAGATGGGTACATTTACGCTAGGCATGGTCCTATTTTTCACCCAAACATGTCGAAACAGTCTGAGCTACATTGTACCAATGATATCCCTGAAGAGTCCAAAGTGCAAAAAGGCAGCAATCTTTCACGAGATGCTACTCAAAAATCGTGTCACTTAGAAACATTCCGTCTAAGGCAACGGGATCATGTAGAGTGCCTCTACAATAACCTCTCTCAGTTTTTTATAGCTCTGAGGCATTTGCCCGTGGTGAAAGGTTTTCTGTTGCCCCAAAAATCGTCAGAAGGAGGCAGTGTAAAGTTGCAAAGGGGTGTAACTTTCGTCCTGCTCCTGATGCGACCAAACTGACTGTTCCAACGCGTCCGAATGGGTACATTTATGCTAGGCATGGTCCTATTTCTCACCCAAACATGTCGAAACAGTCGGAGCTACATTGTACCGACGATATCCCTGAAGAGTCCAAAGTGCAAAAAGGCAGCAATCTTTGACGAGATGTTACTCAAAAACCGTGTCACTTAGAAACATTCCGTCTGAGGCAACGGGATCACGTAGAGTGCCTCTACAATAACCTCTCTCGATTTTTTATAGCTCTTAGGCATTTGCCCGTGGTGAAAGGTTTTCTGTTGCCCCAAAAATCGTCAGAAGGAGGCAGTGTAAAGTTGCAAAGGGGTGTAACTTTCGTCCTGCTCCTGATGCGACCAAACTGACTGTTCCAACGCATCCGAATGGGTACATTTATGCTAGGCATGGTCCTATTTCTCACCCAGACATGTCGAAACAGTCGGAGCTACATTGTACCGACGATATCCCTGAAGAGTCCAAAGTGCAAAAAGGCAGCAATCTTTGACGAGATGTTACTCAAAAATCGTGTCACTTAGAAACATTCTGTCTGAGGCAACGGGATCACGTAGAGTGCCTCTACAATAACCTCTCTCGGTTTTTTATAGCTCTTAGGCATTTGCCCGTGGTGAAAGGTTTTCTGTTGCCCCAAAAATCGTCAGAAGGAGGCAGTGTAAAGTTGCAAAGGGGTGTAACTTTCGTCCTGCTCCTGATGCGACCAAACTGACTGTTCCAACGCATCCGAATGGGTACATTTATGCTAGGCATGGTCCTATTTCTCACCCAGACATGTCGAAACAGTCGGAGCTACATTGTACCGACGATATCCCTGAAGAGTCCAAAGTGCAAAAAGGCAGCAATCTTTGACGAGATGTTACTCAAAAATTGTGTCACTTAGAAACATTCTGTCTGAGGCAACGGGATCACGTAGAGTGCCTCTACAATAACCTCTCTCGGTTTTTTATAGCTCTGAGGCATTTGCCCGTGGTGAAAGGTTTTCTGTTGCCCCAAAAATCGTCAGAAGGAGGCAGTGTAAAGTTGCAAAGGGGTGTAACTTTCGTGCTGCTCCTGATGCGACCAAACTGACTGTTCCAACGCGTCCGAATGGGTACATTTATGCTAGGCATGGTCCTATTTCTCACCCAAACATGTCGAAACAGTCGGAGCTACATTGTACCGACGATATCCCTGAAGAGTCCAAAGTGCAAAAAGGCAGCAATCTTTGATGAGATGTTACTCGAAAACTGTGTCACTTAGAAACATTCCGTCTGAGGCAACGGGATCACGTAGAGTGCCTCTACAATAACCTCTCTCGGTTTTTTATAGCTCTGAGGCATTTGCCCGTGGTGAAAGGTTTTCTGCTGCCCCAAAAATCGTCAGAAGGAGGCAGTGTATTAAGTCAGGATGAAAGCCTATTCACTCTAGGCGCCTGTTTTTGACCAAATCACACATGCGCCTTGAACAACTCTGTCTTCAAGGCGCTTTTCTCTAATCTCTGTAACTCTCCAAATCCACTAAGGCGCAAATTTTACCTCTTGGGCTCAAGATATAGGTTCTTCATCCAAGGCGCCAGAATGGTCCAAAGGCACATTTCACCTCTAACCTCACCTCTGACCTTACTTGGAGGCGCTAAACCTCATCTCATTGCTCTCCTCCATTACAAGCGCTCACTTACCTCAATCTTGGGCGCATACCAACATCCCAACATCCAAATCACCTAGGCGCTCAAAACCTTCAAGACTCAAGGTGCATTTTATGATCAAACAAGGTATCTCCTGAACAAGGTGCTCATAGTCTCATCAGGGCGTTAATCATCATCATGAGCACTCATATTGTTCTAGGCGCACAGTTATCTCTGGAATGCTCAAGGCGCACATACCCTTCTCTAGGCTAGTTTACACTTATTCAAGGCGCTCATTCCAAACTTACATGAACTACTCATTACAAGACGCACAAACTAGATGATCCTAGGGCATAAGGGCGCTCATAGGAGTTGTTATGTGTCATTTTGGTCAAGGTTTTCTGGAGCAGTGAAGACATTAGGAAGGGGATGATCGTTTGGATAGTTTTGAATGCTTTATTTCTCCTTGTTTAAACTAGGCGCTCACTGAGGATTGGAGTAGCCTTTGCACCCTCACATCACGTTAATCGGCGTTTCAGAGGCAATCATAGTATAGGAAGATTTGCACCTTGAAGAAGAGAGTTATCTGGTGAGTGCTTAGGAGTTCTGGCACCTAGGGGAAAGGTCTAGGTAGAGCGCCTTCAGACTTTGACAGTGAAGTGCCTTAAGGAGTTGGATGATGTTTTTGCCTAGAGTGGAGATGATGTTTTTAGCGCCTTAAGGATGATGATGGAGCGCTTTGGAGTCAGGTTAGTCTGGAGCACCTTAAGAAGGTAAAGCACTTCAAATGTAAACACAAGTATTTTGAGTGCCCTAATGAGAAGTTGTCTTGGCACCATAAGTTGTTCAAACGAAGATATGCACCTTGGATAGTTGCAAAGACCTAATTTAGCGCCCAAGGTTGGAAGACTCTTTGTGAGCGCCCAGTGTTTGAAAGCTCTTTGTGTTTGGTGCATTAAAATGAATTTGGCACCTAAATAGTATTGAAACACTCAACTGAGCGCCTAAAGCCCATGAGAGAAGTGATATGCGCCTTGATAGGAATATCATGGAAGATGAGTTTACTGAATGGCGCCTTGAATGACTTGGTTGATTAAGTGTTTTAGCACCTAGATATGGGATGAATCATTGAGCGCCTTTGGTTGAGATGATGTCAGCACCTTTGAGATTATAACACCTTGGAGTCAAGTTCGAAGGAGCACCTTGAGAAGGTAAAACACTTCAAATGTTTTCAAGGAATTGGAGAAGTCACTTAGTGCCTAGAAGGAATTCCAGAGCAAGAGGGTTGGAGCGCCTTGAGCTTCAAGTCAGATATGCGCCTAGACCTCTACCCTTTAGCAAGTTGAAGCCCTCTGAGCCTTGACAACGTGAGAATGCCTTATAGTGAATATGCGCCTTGGGCAAGGTTGAATACAAAGTTGAGGAGTATATCATAATGAGTAAGTGCACTGTAGGGTTAGATGATAAAGACTAGTGCCTTGAGTGTCTTGGTCAAAATTTTGACGTGAGAAGTCTTGCAAGATCAAACCCTGGAGTGCGCCTTAGAGAGAACCTATTGATCCTTTGCTTTGACAAGATTTGGGCGCCAGAATGATCCTTAATAAATGGAATGTATCTACACCAATTTTGTGCCTTTAGGGAAGTGATGGTGGCCAGAATGATCCTTAATCTCATGTTTGTGCGCCTAGGTCTAGAAGCAAGATTTGAGCGCCTTAGGATAGGGTTTTTTGCACCTTGTCTTGGAGAGTGAATTTGCGCCTTGGATGATGTTGAAGCGCCTTGGGATGAAATGCGCCCAAACTTATAGAGGGCCTTCAGTGAGGGAGTTGAAGAGAGTGCTTAGAGGAAGGATAGTCTTAAGATCAAACTAAGTACTTAGAAACCTAAGATTAGCGCCTTATTTGAAGTTATACACCTATTCTGGCGCCAGAGAGTGAGTTTGAGTGTGAAGAAGTGAATGTCTGTGCCTTGAAGGGGATACAAAGGGAAGATGATGCACCTTGATGGGTTGATGATGGAAATTTGCGTTTTGGAGCTAAATGTGCACCTTGAAGGAGATAGTGCATAGAGGTACAATGAATCTTCCGGAGAACATGGATAGACAACTAAGTCTCCAACTTGAGTCTTCTAAGTGAATTGGATAATGAAGAGAGTCTAGTCATTTTGGGCACTAGTATCAGGATGAATCATCCAAAATGGGTGCCTAGAACTAGAAGGCGCCAATGCATGAGTTCAAGGATCCTCCATTGGAGCGCCTAGCCCAGATGGCTATAGATTGAAAGTTTTAAAGCTAAGTGATGTCTCTTACATGAATTCCTAGCCCAGGTGCATGTGTTGGGAAAAACTCTTTGGCTCTGGCGCCTAGAATTGGGAGCTTTGTAAGATGCACCAATTGATGAAACATTTCCATTTTGCGCCTAGAATAGAACTCTCTCACATAGTTGAAATTGACTTGATAGAAGGAGATAAGTCTTAAGGACTAGTTTGGCGCCTCACTTGCCTATCTCACCTTTGAAATGTGCTTTGGTTGATGATCATCATTGATGGAACCTAGTGAAATGTAAAGCTATTTGCATCTCCAGAGGATCAAAATTGGATTAGGAGATCATCCTTGCAGTTGAGATTGACAGAGAAGTGTTAAAGGAATCACTTCAAATGGGCGCCTAAGCTAGTTGAGGCGCATATCAATTCCACTGTAAGTCCAGACTGACGCTTAGGATCCAGTCATCTCCTAAGGCGTAGTTCCATTCACCCATGACCTCGCTTGGCGTCTAAAACTTGGAAACTCCTTTGGAAAGCTCCTGTTGCGCCTAGAAGATGAGTTTGGGATATCAACTTGCAAAAGGCTTAGAAACTCTTCAAAGATGTTAGGCACAATCCCATGGCACTGGAGCTCAGTTTTGGCGCCTTCAAGGAATAGCACATGAAGGAACTTGGGAGGTCAGGTGCTTGTAAAAGGGAACACCTTGGAACATCTTCCAGGGGTTGAAGTAGTAAGAAAACATCAAGTGAGTCTAGGCGCACTCCCTTGTGTGAACAGTTTAGCTCTGGCGCCTAGCCACAGAGTGAGCCAGAAGAAGTAGTTTGGACATTAGAAGATAGGCGCTCATTCTACAATGAAGCATTCCACCTTCCTAATCAACAAAGACTTGCAAGAATTGACAAAGGAAGCTAAGGCGCACCTTCTACTTGTTTCCACCTCCAGAATGCACCTAACCTTGAAAGGGGGTTCAAAGATGTTTGTTAGACCTTTTCACTCAAGGCACTCACCTTAGGCGCACTTTCTAAGTCCTTGTCACCTCAAGGAAACACCTAGTTTGGAAGGTGCTTGCCCTGTTCTCCACTCCTTTCAATTGGCGCCTAGAACACAGAATGCATGAAAGGAGCGCCTAGACTCCAGAGGGCTGATTTGGGCGCCTAGCATTTAAAACACTTTCATATTGATGATGTTTTGGCGCCTACTCTTGGAAACAATCCAGAGCATCCATAAACTCTAATTGGCACCTAATGTTGACAAGGCGCAACTTCAGGAGGAGGTCACCTCAACTTGGCGCCCAAGTCAGAAAAACCTGTAAATCCTTCAAATATGCGCCTACCTTGTGAGGTGATGAGTTGAACAATCCAAATCTTCAAATGTTGCTCAAATAAGGAAGACATTGTAACATCAAGGCTTCAAGGCCTATCCTTGTATTTCCATTGAATGAGTTGTACTTCATGCTATTGAAAGCATTTTCCATGTAATAAGACATTGCAAGTTGATTGAATCAAGTAACAAGACAAGTACCCAACTCTAATGTTGTTTCATTCAAATAGTTATCTTGATGTATATCTTTATGTTATTGAAGTAGTTGATGAATTGTTAGCAAGTAAAAGTGTTTAAGTAAGGAAAATTTTTCGTAGAAGTAGTTGGGTATCTTACACTTACACCATGCCTATCCATCAAACATCACAATGCAATCAAAATCCTAACAACATGCCCATGATCCAAGATCAAGTGTAATCATGCAAAGATATTATCAATCACAAGCCTATTAAGAATGAACTAGAGTCTTCTAGTACCATACTTTTCCATCAAACACCATCATGTAATCCATGGCCTATCAAGCCTATCAAAGAAAATGCAAACATCCTATGTAATACAATCAGACTTTAAATATTTGAAGTAGCCATCTACAAATATCCATTCAAAAGTGGATTTATAATGCAAGTATGGACGCCATCAATAAAAAAGATTTGTATTAACCAAATATCCATATACGCATACATCAATATCTGTCGATATAAGTATAACATATATACAAAATAGCCATATAGGCTTACAAGAATGCCATATAGGCATACAATGTCAACTATGTACAATACAAAATATATGTCCACAAATGCCATATAGGCATACAATAGAGGAACACAATAAAAAGTCATTCCCCTCTAGCTGGTGAAGAGAATAAATCACGAGCAGCCTTTGATCTTCTAGGGGATGGAGACATGCATGTGGGTGGTCTACTACGAACCCGAGGGCTACTTCTCCTATTTAGTTCTTCCTGCACCTTTACCTGTTACAAAAAAAAGTATAGATATTAATATATAGAAATTACATGTTATAAAAAAATGAAACATTTAACAAAATAATCACTTACCGCTAACATATAATCTATCTGCTCGCTTGCCTCAGTAGCAGGAAAAGGCCCTGGTGATGTCATGTCCTATAGAAACCATCCAGATAGAAATTAAACTTCAAATCAATAATCTTTTGATTTTTCAAAAATAGACAACTATAACAATGAATGTAAATTGAAATTTACTAATCTGCCTCATACCCCTGTCAATGCCATAGAGCTATGAATCGCAGAGGCCACACCCTGCTCCATTGCCCTATGAACATGGGGAGGTGTATCCGCAGCCTGCATCATCTGGAAATAAAACAACATTATTCAATTACGAAAACTATAATAGTGATGCAAATCATGGCTCCTAACATACACACACGCTCATCTAAATATGGAAGTACACACAATAAAACACACAAATCACATACAAAAATTTAGTAAGTACAATTCATTCATTAAACTATTTATTTTATTACCTCCGTAAAGCTTTGAAGTCCACCACCGCTGGCAGGTGTTGCCATGAAATCTATAGTGTTAACCTATTCAACATCCAAAATCAGAAATTAGAATACCATTCATATAACGATGCTATTCACATGTAATATTTATAATTGTTTACTAGTTACATACCTCGACAGTAGATGATCTAGTGAAAAATGTAGGTGGAGAACCACTGAAAACTGCATCGATGCTATGACCCTGAAATTTCATTAAAATCATCAATTTAAATTAGTTAATCTTGTATTTCAAAAATAAAATTTAATAAATTAAATTCAATAAACTTGCTAATATTTACCTGAGTATCAAGGCCGAAAGTCTCACTCAGGAGGGTATCTGTCATCGCCATCTGCTCAGCTGCAGATGTAGCCTGTGCACCTGCGTCCTGACTGTCCATGGGGTCATAACCACAGGCTGACCCGCAAGCCTGGCAAGTATGCGGTGGGACCCTACTCCTCGCACTATCTCCCAACCCACTCTATGTTGCAGGATCGGCATGCTCTATGATGCTCTGGGTCAAGGCACTAATCGACCTCAGTGTATCGACCTCAACACTCTCCTTCACAATGGAAGGAATAGAAACATGCTCGTGGGCTGGTCTGCTGATTACTCGTCTCACTACCCGCTGTGGGTCAAGACGTGCCCCTGGTCTATCCTGTGCTGAGCCCCCACCTCTACCCTGGAAGTCTCGCATATCAAAATAGTTTGGCACTTTATTGAGGACAAACTCGGAGTAGAGTTTCCTCAAAAAGTATTGCGGGACCTCATTGTTATTGCATGGAGGATGGTCAAAAACCATCCACCACCTCTGCCCGAAATTGTCCCTTATCGCTTGGTTGTTGCACCAATGGATAGGGAACCTCTTACATGTAATGGGTGGAGGTTGATTTGTTTGTGGGTTTGTGAAAATTGAACACAAGTCTACTTTTGTAATTTGTAATTTTTTGACATCTTGGTATGACAATTTATCTGCATAGTAATCTCTAAACTCTCTCTTTTTATCGGTCCAACTAGTTATTTGCTTGCTAATTGAATTTACATTTGATAACATAGACTCAAGAGATTCGGCAAGCGTGGACCTATGCAAGGTTGAAGTGGAAGGATCTTTCAACCTTGCAATTATATCTTCAATTTGTTTTTTGTTGTTTTCAATTTCCCCCATTATATTATCTTGTGTTCCAGGGGCATGTCGAGGAATGAATGGAGGAGGTTGTTGTTCTGCAGGTATTTCTTCCTCAAGATTTTGTGGATTTTGAGGAGGAGGAGGAGGTGCATTAACATTTCCTACAATAAATAAAATATGCATCAAAAATCAACACAAAACCTACCTATTTAGGAAGAAATTCAAACAAAAAAACAAAGATAACTCACCCCTTTGGCGTGCTCGACGTCGCGGCGGCATTTCGGCGATGAATCGACAAATCTTTTGTGTTGAACGGTGTTTTGTAGAACGCGAGCGCGTTTTTGAAGGGTTTTAAGCCGCGGGCGGAGGAAAAACTCACAATGAAATGAAATAAAATGAAATGACAGCGTTTTTTTTTATATATAAAGTGCTTTATAACGCGAGCGCGTTATAACGCGCTCGCGTTATGGCTCGGCAATGACGAGCCTTAGGCTTGTCATTGCCAAGCCATAACGCGAGCGCGTTATGCCTAAATTTTTTTTCAAAATTTTTTGGCCACTTTTTGGCCCCCCATCTTTTTGCACTTACCCTCACATTATCTTACAAACTCGTAGGGTCTTATCTCTGGTCATTGCACATGGGTATTGTGTAATTTTTCTAAGAAGATCAACTTCTAGAGGAGTCGTTGACAACTCTATTTTAAATATATCTTGCAAACGTGGCATTCTATGTGACCATATTTCTTTAGGATCCCACGTTTTGTATGCCTGTCCAACAGGGCACTTGTAACTGCCACATCTGACAAAAATTTCCCTCATGTTATGCTTCCTCATTACAGGAGATTTGTGTTGTTTGTATTCCATGCCCACTAACGTTGTTGCAGACACCAGGTTTGGTTGATCCCATTTTCTTTCCTACCTTCCAAACTTGCTTTGTGTTTCTAACTTGAGCTCATCACGCATATGATATAGTCTTGTGTATTTCGATGCTATCAAACTCAATATTATATAGCATGAACAATGAATGTTTTTAATAATGTCCCTGGGGCCAAGCAACTTATGATCAGATAGCCAACCACATTGTTAAGCATCAAAGTCACTAACAACTAAGCTGCCCACAAATTGATCTCTCTCACAACTATAAAACGAAGCCATTAGTATTATAATGGGGCAATCAGCACATACTGAAAGGTCTTAACAACTCTATTAGTTGTTCCATGGGGCATGTTTAACAAACCAAATGCGATTGCCACCATGGTGGCAGCGAAATAATTCCTTTTCCTATTTCTCCACAGTATTAAGTAAATATCGTGAATTTGGGAAATACCTTGCTGCCTTCATCTTCCAAGCCAATTTCTCCAACTTTGCATAGATCTCTTTCATCTATGGATGTGATCTGTCTACTAAATAGAAGCATGTACCATTCTATGCCCTTAAATCCAAGTGCAGCCAGTGATATTTTTAAACCCTTTATCTTTCTTTTATCTCTTTACCAAATTTGACCCTCACCACACCTGTCGACTAATTCATATTGTGTATATTATGTCATTGTTGTGTCCCATGAGTGACATTTCTTTGAGGTACTATGTCAAAGTTTAGGCACCTAGTATTTGTTTCAGTTAGTTTTTCCATCTCCACATATATATTGCAATAGTACTTTATCCTTGAAATTTTGTTAGGCATTCCAATGTTGCAATACTTATGATGGTGCCCATCTTTCTTATTGTAATTGTCACTTCTAATTCCATTGTGCCAGATGGCATGTTTACCTTTAACTCTATTTTTAGATCTTGAAGACTAAAATGGAATTCCTCCTAGATAACTCAAGAAATATCTTTCCTTATATCTTTACAGTTACCTTTTCTTTTCGTCGTATGTCATATTAATTCCTTAAGTTAGTATCAGATTTTATTTTTTAGAAAATAAATTTTTGTATTAAAATTTATGTTATGGTGTAGTAAACTAAAAAATTAGTAGTAATTGGTTTTTTGTAATAAAATAATAATTTTAGACTATTTGATTAAGGTAATGTTGTAATATGTGTTGTTATAGTCATTTGGAAGGTAGATTGTTGTTGGTAAGAAGTAATATTAATAGTATTTTATAAATAGGAATGTTTTGAATTATTGTTTTACACTACACTAGTCAACAAATTCAATCTTAACCAAATTTGCAATTAATATTATCGAATAAGTTTAGTAGCTTGATAGTTAGATTATGGACAATTTAGTCTATTGTCTTAGTGAATATAGCGGAAGTTGCTATCGTATTTGCGTTGTGTTGGCTATTGTATTGAAATATGTTATTAATTAACTATTGTATCAAGATATATTGGAACCAAAAATATGAATTCAAATTAAGTATTCTATCTAACAAAAATTGTGTTCAGGAGTGAATAAGTGGGAAACCAAGTGTATTATGTTAAAGCTATTTTAGTATCTAATTTGGGTATAATTGTTCTTCATTGCATTTGAAGATAGGATGTTGTATTGAGTTTAGACTATGACTTATTCTTATTTTGATTTACTAGAATGGTATCCATGCTAGAATTTAACTAGTTAGGAACTCCTTGTGTAAGTAAAGTTTAATGATTGGCATAATAAAGGTTATGCAAGTGATCAAGTTTGAATTCTCAATACCTAGCTTGTCTATGTTTTAATCCAGGTAATGTTGTTAATAATAATATGTCGGTAGAGTATTATGTCTCCTGTATGAGAACTTTAGTTATCATAAATAAGGTAGGATGTAGGGTTTGGATCTTGAGGTTCTTAGTGAGCATCGCATCTTAGTTTAAAAGTGATATGCTTATCATGTTATTGGATTAAGAATATAGTCAATTGTGATGTCTTTTAGATAGTTTAGTTCTAAGCGTTGCTCGTCAAGTGTTTTGTCGAGTAATGGTTATTGTTAACTTTTCCTAGTAGTGAATTAAATGTTGAGTATAAGTGCTAACTCGTTGTTATGAGTGTTTTGAACTTTGATGAGTTGTTGTTTTCATTCATAATGAAGTCCACATTCATGGATCTCATTTGATATAATAAATTATGTTGCTGTTTATATCTTCTTAGTTACAAGGAATAGTAGAACAATTGAAGTGAATGTTGTATTAATTCATGGGCATCTTATGAGTACGGTACTATTTTGAAGACCCATGGTTAGTATGTCTTATTATATATTGCACTTAGGGTATGTTAATTGGATTGGTCTAATTGAAGGAGTTGTGCTTTTGAGAGTAAATGTTAATGTGGGATTGTTGTGTTACAGTGGTGCCTAGTGAAAGTTTATTCCAGAGGCCAGTAGGGGTAGTTGTGGGTTGATCCTTGTATTATTGCATTCTGGTTAAAGGATGAGCATGTTTTAGTTTTATGTGATGTTGAATTCTCTCTGCTTATGGTTTGTATGATTTTAACAACTGTGCAAGAGGGATAATGCCTTGCTTAGTACATCTAGTCCTGTTGTTATGTCTTGAATCCATGTGGTAAAGTCCTTGATAATTGTGGTGGTTCATTACTGTTGTTGGCATGTAATAAATTTCTGGGTTGGTTTAATTTATGATATTTTTGGAGCAAGAGGACCCATGCCTTGCTCTAGAATACACCTTGTTATGGTGGAGATGTTGGAGCAAGAGGACCCATGCCTTGCTCTGGTGATTTATTATGTTGTGATTGGTTGCAAGATGGTTGATGCCTTGCATTGTTATGTATATTTGTTGTTATGATGATAGTTGGTATGTGTGGTGGATAGGGTTTCTAGGTGTAGGTAGGGGAGTGGCTTCCAATGTGGGGCCGGTGCCCAAAGTGGCTGCCAGGGTTACCCATTGGAAGTTGGTAATCAAGTGATAACCTAATAATTAATCTAGGGGTTAGGTAGTTTTCACACTAACAAGATAATTGGATGCCTCACTCATGCCTGTAGTGCTCGTTCAGGCTAAGGATGAGATTAGAAGGCCGTGGTTGGCAAAATCAACTTCCTTGTCCTCACGAAAGGAATGTTGATTCCGCATGTGTCACCCTATGGGGCCAGAGCCTAGAGAGAGGCTGCCAGTGTAACCATAGATGGGGGCCAGCTTCTGGTGATAGATAGCCTGGGTAACGCATGTTAGGACCATGCGATGATACTCTCCCTACTCTAGCCTAGAATTCCCTAGTTGTACTCTCCCCATTTGTTAAGTGTTGCCTCTAGAAGTACTGTTGTGTTGTTAGTGATATTGACTTGTGTGGTTGAAAGTCATGTGTTGTCCTTGTTCTATAGTCCTCTGTCTACCTAACTGTCCGTTGTTGTGGGACCTTATGTTATCTCCTAGCTCGGAGGGGTGGGCCTTAGGGTCCCACATGGTTGGATGGTAAGAGCTATCCATTGGTCCTTTTTGGAGATACGGCTTGAGTTCTACGCAGAGGTGTTCCAGATCCAATTCGCTCTCCTCCTTCAGAGTTGTATGCTTTCTTATGTATTCTTTTGTAAACCGACATGATCGGTCTTATAATCTTGTAATCATGTAATCCTATACTGAGACTCTGTAATTAATTTATTCTGCTATAGTAGAAGTTATTTGTATCTATTTTAGCAGTGTAATGGTTATCGCTTCTATAGTTCTATTTTCTATCATTAATGCAGTTATGTTGCCCTAGAGTTGTTAGAAGAGTAATTTCATTTATACGGTGTAATATGATATGTATGGTTACTACTTTGCACTATCTTGCTTTCAAAAAAAAATTATTTCTGTAACTTTTGCACTTTAATCTAGCACTCTAGGGTTGCATGACGGGGCATTACACCTAGTATCAGAGCCAAGTTTAAACACTGGGTATTTTGGTTACAATTGAGCCCATTATGTGACCTAGTGCTTAAACTCTGTAGGGTAACTGTAGTCAAGTTTGCAACACTGGGATATCTAGTTCTTGTCATTGTTTTAGGTTAAATGGTCTTCTCCTTATGGCGAGTTGGTAATAGTACGTCTCACCTATGAACCTTAGTATGGTGTTAGAGGATGACAAATTTACTGAATTGTTCTTGACTCTAGGAGAAATAAATCCTTTATGCTTTGTTCTACTTGTGTGTCTGTTATACGAAAATGTGATGTTATATCTAACAATATGTGACCCCTGAACACTAGTGCTTGCTGATTGTTGAGGCCTCAAGTTCCTCTTGTTGTCTCTAGTGCTTTAGAAGATAGAAGCCCGATTACTTTTAGTGCATGGAATTAGGAGAGTAGAATTTGTCCCCTCTTGAGGTGTGAATATCCTGAACCCATTTTAGGTGAGGTATTGTGAAAGGGCAGTGGTGTTTTGTCTTCCCTGGGCTGGTGAAGTAACCATACCTTGTGAAGTATCTTCGTGTGCTTTCTTGATAATCTTATATCTTTCTCTTGCTGGCCATGACTTCATGTGGAAGTTCTGTGGTGGGTTATGAAAGGTACCATTGTATAAGCATGTGTAAGAACGGTGTGTAGGAGGACAATTGAATTTGTGTTAGACCCATGTGTTATAAATGTGATACTATAAGTCCAATGTGGTCTTGACTAAGTATGTTCTTGTGTGTGATATTAGCTACTCTTCCTCACATAAAGAAATGGTATCGCATTAAAGATAGAGATTGTTGTAAATAAGTAATGATTTTGTTCCCTTAAATCCTTGTATAGAAACTTGTTTAGGTTTGAGGATGTACATAACCTAATTATCTATGCGTGGCGTATGTTCTCTAACACATTCTAGACCTTGTGTCTTGGGTGTTGTGTAGCAGATACTCCCTTTTTGTGGCTAAAATTAGCCACATTATGATGTGGGTTTGTTTGCAATTTGGTTATTTTGAAATTTTGATGGATGTTTCATGTGTCATTAGGGGTTAACAGTGAATTTGTTTTCATTAAACCTCCTTCTGATAGGAGTGGCCATCAAAATCATTTTTTCTATACTTGAGTTGTTGGAAATTGCCAGCATTTGGGACTTAAGATTGGATTTGGTTATTTTCGCACTTGGGTTTTCACCTTCTTTAAAATTTCAAATGGTGGCTATTCTGAATGTTTGTTTTCGTTAGCCCGTACTGTGTTAAGTGTGGTTTCTATCATGTCATTTCGAAGCTTTGATAGTATGTACAAGGGAGGACTCTGCAGAGAATTGTACTTTACATGTTAGTAATTAGTTGGAACCATAGTGGAAATAGGAAATGAGATGTAATTTTTGATAATCTGTAAATACAGTTCCCTGAATCATATGAAATTCTCAAAATACGTGTGATTGGTTATAAGTAAATCACATGATACACCTTAAAGGGTAGGAAATGATCTCTTGTATGCCTTTATTGAACTATTGTGCTTGACTTAGAAACAATTGCTTAATGTGAATGCGTATGTTGGCAATAGAAAATTGTAATATTAATGTGTTATGTTTCCACCCTAGTCTGTGACTTCCAGGAGTAAGTCAAGTTTTAGGGGGGGAGGATGTAGTGCCCCTCCGTTTGCACCTTGGATGTATAAGTGAACTGGTCAAGGCGCATGAAGGTGAAGGTAAAATAACTGAAATATTCAAGATAAGGTAAACAATTGATGTTGTACAATATAGGTAGATGCTTCATCCATGTGTGGTTTCATATGAAAGATAATGTGTTTTATTGATAACCTCTATTGCAGCACTGATGATGCAAGCTTTGATATTGTTTTGCATTCCAATGATTAAGATGTCGATCTTACTACAATTGTTATATATTGAATCGATCTCGTGTGACTAATTCTGTTAGATTTATTCATTATGATGGTACTTTTGACACTTATGATTTCATGCACTTGTATGTTAAGTGTAGGGTTCTGTTCACATTAAGAGATAGATTTGATTTGGTTATGATTGAGCTAATCTAGATTGATATGACGTGGAAGGGACGATGTCGCATCACTCACTTGTGAGCGCCCTACAATGTTGCGATTCCTTTTACTACCTAGTGCTAGCTTATATACATCTATACATGCTTGACCGTGACATTTGTTGCAGGATGCAGGTACCAGGCATCGACTCCACCTGAATTAATAGATCTGAGCATGCCTTGAACCCAATGGATATGTTGTTTCAGAGATAACTTAAGGTCCCACATCCCAAGTCATTATCCTCGATCAGGATGCATGACATGTCTAGTTCAGCCTGTCAGTTCTATTAGTATGTTGGTCTTGCAATTGATTTATATTTGATGAAGCTTGTTGGCTAAGTGTGTTTTGGCTTGGCTTGTGAACATGTTTGGTTTGGCTTTTGACGATTGTCCTACATAGTGGGTTATGTTGTATGCCCAGATTTCGTTAGATAGTCATGCTATTATTTGATCCACTGTGATATTTAATAGGGTTACATCATATTATTATTATTATTAATATTTAATAAGATTTAAAATGGTAATTGATAATTACCTAGTTCCAGATACTTAAAGGAAGCATGTATGGCAGTCAAAACACTTAAAATTCACCACTCCCGCAAAATTCATGTTGTAATGCACCTGGTCAACCATAGGATTGACATTAGTAGTAGCTTGCTTCTTCTGTTCTTCCTTAGAATTTGTATTGGGGACTTGAAGAAGTGAAATTGCCCAAATGATGAGTTAACTTGGTCTCCAATTACTTATGCATATTTAATTGAGAAAAGAGACTGATGCCATACTGGTCAATGTGGTTAGCAATAAATTATTTAAGATAATGTAGACTGGTCAAGTTAAGCAGATAGGTTGGGCAAATTAAGTAGGTGGGTAAGAGTCAAGACAACTTAAACAGATTGGCCAAGATAAAATTAAGAGTTTTAAAAAACATAGTTTGACTGGGTTTGAAATGCCCATTTCATCAAAAATAAAATGGTGGGACTAGGGTCAATTGTCATGTTAAAAATGGGTGCATGATGTCAGACGATGTCATTTTGTCTCCCTATGTGTTTTCTCCTAGATATCCTTGTGATCTCTATATTGAGGCCTATCTCTATCTGTTTAACAATGTAATTAATGTTCCCATTGTGAAGTTGATATTTAGTCTGGGTTATAACATGAGCACCTTTTTGATAGTACTCTTTCAAAATGAAAACATTTACTAACATTCCTAATGGTTTTGAGCATTATTTATAGCAAATTTATTCCTTGTAAGACTTCAGATTTTGAAACTTATAAATTACTTTATTTGGGGTAATCCAAATGCCAGATTTTAATAATTTACTGCATTTATAAGTGATTTTTGGAAAAATAAGGCATCCAAAGGGGTTCACATGAATTATACTATTTTTGGGAAGAAGCCCTAATTTGGTCGGGAGACAAATAGATTAGGGGGAATGTAAGCAGCCACGTAACCACTTTTTATGTGAAATTATGCGCAGCGTACCATGCCCTTGCATGAAAGAAAAGAATGGGATTCAGATGAGTGGTGGTTGAAGGGGATTCAAAATATAAAGGAAAGAGCAAATCAGCATTGAAGAGCATCATGGATTTACACAGAAGATGATATAAAAAGTCAATTTTAGTGACTTGCTTATCTGTCATTATAGTTAGAAATCATTTCACATGGGTGTGGGGGATTGAGCAGACCACTTGGGAGCTAGACAAAGCAAAACCTTTGGGAAAAGTGCCCAGATAGGATTGATTTAACCCAACCTTCACTCATAACCAGGCTCCTTGCCGAACATGCCATGTGCTTCATCTCTGCTACCACAAACACATGCATAGACAGCCTTGGAAATATAAATGGGGGGTATGACGGTTTGTTTGTTGGGTCTGGGAAGAGATTCTTGACATATCTTTTCTTGGAAGCCTCTTTTGGGGAGCAGAGGAGATGCTAGGAAGGGCAAGGTTCGAAGAAATTGTAGAGAGAGAAGGGTGAGAGGGGTATGAAGTAATTTGGCTGCAGATGATCAGGAGGAGGTGATTCGGTTTCAGAGGGGATGAATAGAGGGGCAATAAATACTATGGAATCTCCCTTCAAAATCCTCTCTGCTTTCAAATTGTAGAAACTCCTCTACCTACCTAGTTAACTGCAATATCCCCATCAAAATAAATAGTGCAGAGTTTGGATTTTGTCTAGCCCTTCTGCTCACACTATAAATGCAGAGTATGGACTAAAGATGGAGTGGGTTGTGCTCGATAGTTGCTCAAATGTTAGCTGCTCCCCTAATGCACAATGTGGTAAAGCAACACCATCAAGGACGGTGTTCAATGCCAGTGTGAATCTAGCTATGGAGGGGATGGATTTGCAAATGGAGTTGGACGGTTCAAAGGTAAGCCTAACTTAACTTCTATCATTTACTTGGCAGTTCACATTTTATGTCTCTGAAAATGTGGCTAAAAAGTCCTTTGGCTTATACTCCCTATTTGTCATTCATGCTTCATTTAAGAATGCAACTCAAAAACAACTCCATGGGATTCGACAGCAAGACATTTTTATGTTGAATTTGTGAAATCCTGGCACTGAATCTAGTTTGGGCACTGAATTTGCATATTTTGCTTCTGGGCGGGTAAAAGTTTGAGTTTTTCACCTCAACCTTGCATATATACTTTGCATCAATTAATCGTAATCGGGACAGTGGATTTGTGCCTGTCAGCTTTGAATTGTGTTTTGTCATACTGTATAATACAAGAAAATTACAGAGCTGCATATTTGACATGCAGCCATTGTGAATGATATTCGATGCAATCTACAATTCTTCATTGGTCTCTAACTTTGAATACCCTACCTTAGGAATACCACCTTTATTGATAAAAATCTGCTTCTTATAGGCCGCCAATAGTCACATTATCGTACAAACTCGTAGGGTCTTATCACTGGTCATTGCACATGGGTATTGTGTAATTTTTCTAAGAAGATCAACTTCTAGACGAGTCATTGACAACTCCATTTTAAATATATCCTGCAAACATGGCATTCTATGTGACCATATTTCTTTAGGATCCCACGTTTTGCACGCCCGTCCACCAAGGCACTTGCAACTGCAACATCTTGCAAAAATTTCCCTCATGTTATGCTTCCTCATTACAGAAGATTTGTGTTGTTTGTATTCCACGCCCACTAACGTTGTTGCAGACACCAGGTTTGGTTGATCCCATTTTCTTTCCTACCTTCCAAACTTGCTTTGTGTTTCTAACTTGAGCTCATCACGCGTATGATATAATCTTGTGTATTTCAATGCTATCAAACTCAATATTATATAGCATGAACAATGAAGGTTTTTAATAATGTCCCTGAGGCCAAGCAACTTATGATCAGATACCCAACCACGTTGTTAAGCATCAAAGTCACTAACAAGTAAGTTGCCCACTAATTGATCTCTCTCACAACTATAAAATGAAGCCATTAGTATTATAATGGGGCAATCAACACATACTCAAAGGTCTTAACAACTCTAGTAGTTGTTCCATGGGGCATGTTTAACAAACCAAATGTGATTGCCGCCATGGTGGCAGCGAAATAATTCCTTTTCCTATTTCTCCACAGTATTAAGTAAATATCTTGAATCTGGGAAATACCTTGCTGCCTTCATCTTCCAAGCTAATTTCTCCAACTTTGCATAGATCTCTTTCATCTATGGATGTGATCTATCTACTACATAGAAGCATGTACCATTTTATGCCCTTAAATCCAAGTGCAGCCAATAATACTTTTAAACCCTTTATCTTTCCTTTATCTCTTTACCAAATTTGACCCTCACCACACTTGTCGACTAATCCATATTGCGCATATCATGTCATCGTTGTGTCCCATGAGTGACATTTCTTTGAGGTACTATGTCAAAGTTCAGGCACCTAGTATTTGTTTCAGTTAGTTTTTCCATCTCCGCATATATATTGCAATAGTTCTTTATCGTTGAAATTTTGTTAGCCATTCCAATGTTGCAATACTTATGATGGTGCCCATCTTTCTTATTGTAATTGTCACTTCCAATTCCATTGTGCCAGATGGCATGTTTACCTTTAACTCTGTTTTTAGATCTTGAAGACTAAAATGGAATTCCTCCTAGATAACTCAAGAAATATCTTTCCTTATATCTTTACAGTTACCTTTTCTTTTCGTCTTATGTCATATTAATTCCTTAAGTTAGTATCAGATTTTATTTTTTAGAAAATAAAGTTTTCTATTAAAATTTACGTTATGGTGTAATAAACTAAGAATTAGTAGTAATTGGTTTTTTGTAATAAAATAATAATTTTAGACTATTTGATTAAGGTAATGTTGTAATATGTGTTTTTATAGTCATTTGGAAGGTAGATTGTTGTTGGTAAGAAGTAATATTAATAGTATTTTATAAATAAGAATGTTTTGAATTATTGTGTTACACTACACTAGTCAACAAATTCAATCTTAACCAAATTTGCACTTAATATTATCGAATAAGTTTAGTAGCTTGATAGTTAGATTATGGACAATTTAGTCTATTGTCTTAGTGAATATAGCGGAAGTTGCTATCGTATTTGCGTTGTGTTGGCTATTGTATTGAAATATGTTATTAATTAACTATTGTGTTGAGATATATTGGAAGCGAAAATATGAGTTCAAATTAATTATTCTATCTAACAAAAATTATGTTTAGGAGTGAATAAGTGCGAAACCAAGTGTATTATGTTAAATCTATTTTAGTATCTAATTTGGGTATAATTGTTCTTCATTGCATTTGAAGATAGGATATCGTATTGAGTTTAGACTATGACTTATTCTTATTTTGATTTACTAGAATGGTATCCATGCTAGAATTTAACTGGCTAGGAACTCCTTGTGTAAGTAAAGTTTAATGATTGGCTTAATAAAGGTTATGCAAGTGATCAAGTTTGAATTCTCAAGACCTAGCTTGTCTATGTTTTAATCCAGGTAATGTTGTTAATAATAATATGTCGGTAGAGTATTATGTCTCCTGTATGAGAACTTTAGTTATCATAAATAAGGTAGGATGTAGGGTTTGGATCTTGAGGTTCTTAGTGAGCTTTGCATCTTATTTTAAAAGTGATATGCTTATCATGTTATTGGATTAAGAATAAAGTCAATTGTGATGTCTTTTAGATAGTTTAGTTCTAAGTGTTGCTCATCAAGTGTCTTGTCGAGTAATGGTTATTGTTAACTTCTCCTAGTAGTGAATTAAATGTTGAGTATAAGTGCTAACTCGTTGTTATGAGTGTTTTGAACTTTGATGAGTTGTTGTTTTCATTCATAATGAAGTCCACATTCATGGATCTCATTTGATATAATAAATTATGTTGTTGTTTATATCTTCTTAGTTACAAGGAATAGTAGAACAATTGAAGTGAATGTTGTTTTAATTCATGGGCATCTTATGAGTACGGTAGTGTTTTGAAGACCCATGGTTAGTATGTCTTATTATATATTGTACTTAGGGTATGTTAATTGGATTGGTCTAATTGAAGGAGTTGTGCTTTTGAGAGTA
This sequence comes from Cunninghamia lanceolata, assembly GCA_027924645.1. Lineage (NCBI taxonomy): Eukaryota > Viridiplantae > Streptophyta > Pinopsida > Cupressales > Cupressaceae > Cunninghamia > Cunninghamia lanceolata. Next base: position 4,789,106 of record BSBN01000046.1, on the reverse strand, counting down.
AATGTTAATGTGGGATTGTTGTGTTACAGTGGTGCCTAGTGAAAATTTATCCCAGAGGCCAGTAGGGGTAGTTGTGGGTTGATTCTTGTATTATTGCATTCTGGTTAAAGGATGAGCATGTTTTGGTTTTATGTGATGTTGACTTCTCTCTGCTTATGGTTTATGTGATTTTAACGACTGTGCAAGAGGGATAATGCCTTGCTCAGTACATCTAGTCCTGTTGTTATGTCTTGAATCCATGTGGTAAAGTCCTTCATAATTGTGGTGGTTCATTACTATTGTTGGCATGTAATAAATTTCTAGGTTGGTTTATTTTATGAGATTTTTGGAGCAAGAGGACCCATGCCTTGCTCTAAAATACACCTTGTTATGGTGGAGATGTTGGAGCAAGAGGACCAATGCCTGGCTCTAGTGATTTATTATGTTGTGACTGGTTGCAAGATGGTTGATGCCTTGCATTGTTATGTATATTTGCTGTTATGATGATAGTTGTTATGTGTGATGGATAGGGTTTCTAGGTGTAGGTAGGGGAGTGGCTTTCAATGTGGGGCCGGTGCCCAAAGTGGCTGCCAGGGTAACCCATTGGAAGTTGGTAATCAAGTGATAACCTAATAATTAATCTAGGGGTTGGGTAGTTTTCACACTAACAAGATAATTGGATGCCTCACTCATGCCTGTAGTGCTCGTTCAGGCTAAGGATGAGATTAGAAGGCCGTGGTTGGCAAAATCAACTTCCTTGTCCTCATGAAATGAATGTTGATTCCGCATGTGTCACCCTATGGGGCCGGTGCCTAGAGAGAGGCTGCCAGGGTAACCATAGATGGGGGCCAGCTTCTGGTGATAGATAGCCTAGGTAACCCATGTTAGGACCATGCGATGACACTCTCTCTACTACAGCCTAGAAATCCCTAGTTGTACTCTCCCCATTTGATAAGTGTTGCCTCTGGAAGTACTGTTGTGTTGTTAGTGATATTGACTTGTGCGGTTGAAAGTCATGTGTTGTCCTTGTTCTATAGTCCTCTATCTACCTGACTGTCCGTTGTTGTGGGACCTTATGTTATCTCCTAGCTTGGAGGGGTGGGCCTCAGGGTCCCACATGGTTGGGTGATAAGAGCTATCCATTGGTCCTTTTTGGAGATATGGTTCGAGTTCTGCGCAGAGGTGTTCCAGATCTAGTTCGCTCTCCTCCTTCAGAGTTGTATGCTTTCTTATGTATTCTTTTGTAAACCAACATGATAGGTCTTATAATCTTGTAATCGTGTAATCCTGTACTGAGACTCTGTAATTAATCTATCCTGCTATAGTAAAAGTTATTTGTATCTATTTTAGCAGTGTAATGGTTATCACTTCTGTAGTTTTATTTTCTGTCATTAATGCAGTTATGTTGCCCTAGAGTTGTTAGAAGAGTAATTTCGTTTATACGGTGTAATATGATATGTATGGTTACTACTTTGCACTATCTTGCTTTAAAAAAAAAATAATTTCTGTAGCTTTTGCACTTTAGTCTAGCACTCTAGGGTTGCATGACGGGGCGTTACACATTTTCTTTACCTACGTTAAGTAACCCTATATTGTTACTAATTCCTTAGTTTATCCAATGCATTAGGAAGTTTCTTATCATATTTTATCTAAGTTTTATGTGCAATCTATTCCTTGTACGTTCACAACAATCACACTTTCCTAGTCACTCTTCAATTTCACTCATACCTTTAATCGTTTTAAAACACCATCTTCTTTGTCTTCACATTTTTTGAGGCATTAGGATAGCTCGATCACTTACATTAGAGACAGAGTTAACATCTTCCTTAAAATGAAGTTGTAGCTTCATCTAGATTTGATTTTCTAGTTCTTCTTAGTCAACAACATTCAACCAAAGGTAAAGATATATTGTTTTATTCTTTAGATTTAGATTTAATTTATTATTTAAGCAAGCAGCATAATTAACATATATATTAGTTAGTATTTAATAAATTATATAATTCTGATTAGCATTTATTTCATGTTATTTCCTTTACATGTCATTAAAGAATTCATCAATTTAAATGTTTCAACGTTTATTTTCTAGATCTTAACGGCTGCAAGGGCGCCGTTGAAGTGACTTATGTCTAAAGATAATGTCACCTCAGTTTTATATTCACACGAAGGTAATATCAGTTTTCTATGATGGAGGCGCCAGATCGGCCACGTCTTCTAAGGATGACAGTGGATGTTTATGGCATAGTATGGCTTAGGGGTTGGTTTTATTTGCGGCTTCAAGTATACCGTATTCAATTTGCCTGCCATTATTATCAAGCGATTTGATTGGGATTTTTGTCAGGGGTGAAGTGAGATTCATCAAGCTAGGGCATCTTGTCAAGGACGTTAGGGTGATTTCTGAAGAGGCTTTAAAAGTCTCCATATTTGAAGGTTTTTTTTTTTGGTCCTAAAACAGATTTAGTACTTCGAAGGATGAGCATAATTATTTCAGTAATACTATGGGTGGTCTTCCACCTTTTTCTGCTTAAATATATATATATATATATATATATATATATATATATATATATATATATATATATATATATATATATATATATATATATATATATATATATAATCAATCTAACCATTAAAATAAAACTTAAACAACTTAAACATTATTTGAAATCTAAACATTCACACAATCAAAATACTGTGAATTCACATTTATGTGTTGAGAGATATATTCTTATGTGGTTGGTAGGTATTGGAAGCATTGCATTAACTAGACAATTTGCATTCTAGGTAAAACAATACCTTAAGGAATAATTGTATCGTAGTGAATAATTTACAATTGAGTCTTGTGGTATTGCTTCCATTTGTATCAAATTAAATTTTCTCCTATCTTAAGCAATACAATTAATGTAAAAAAAATGCCATCTATTTCTTAATGGCCTATTTAGGTTCTTAAATATGATATTGAAATGTGGTTCAAAAATTAGGAGTCTAATAGGCAATTAAAACATTTTGTAAACTTGACCATTTGTATTCCAAGTAAAACACCTTATGGGAATAATTCACAAATTTTATAAACTTGACCATTTATATTCCAAGTAAAAGGCCTTATGTGAATAATTCACAATTGATTTTTTGGTATTACTTCGATTTGTGTCATATTTAATATGTTTCTGTCTCAAGAAGTAAAACTAGCATAACGTTAAAACTAGCATAACGTCCAAAATATTTATTCGTGTAGTAAATATTCATGTTCTCCATATAACTATATGCCATATTATAAAAGCTACTCAACAGCTCCACTATATTATATCATCCTGAAGCAGTAGTACATATGGTTTTATTCTCTTCCTCCACCCTGCTAGAATAGATGTTTTATAATATTATATGTATAATTAGAAACCGAAACTTATTCATCTATGGGTTGTTGTGCTTTTGTGTATAGATGTAATCTGTATGAGCACCTGCAGTTCGCTGATCCAAGCATTCTTCTGTAACACATTCCTTCCCCACCTTTGGTTGCTGATATTCCACGCTGCTACCAAACTGTATTAACCACAGTGAAACATAACAGCAGGGTTAGAGATATGGAGTGGAAGAAAATATATGTGACATCACAAGAACGGTTTCAGTTTTCAAAAGAAGTAAATATTAGAAAGGTTACACTCGGTTTTATCTCCTTTTGATTTGTTGTCGATACCATGGAATCTTGAAGGTTAGATACACCATTATAAAAATAGAAATAAGTATATTTTTGGGAGGATAAACATGCTGAGTAGTATTCATTCTCTCAAACTATAAGCATTTATTATTTGGGAAACAAACATTCATACCAATAAACTAAATATTACAGTGATTGGTTTTTCAGCTACTTCTAAGACTTTGAATAGTATAGAAGAAACTACCTCTTTCATTTGGACGTATAGCCATGATTGTGGTCAAAAGGAAGATAATGCATACTAGAGTGAAAAGCCAAATCCTTCCCTGTTGCACTGAACTTGAACTAATTTTCGCCATTGTAGAATAGAAGAAACGCAGTTTATTTCAAGTTAAGAGATTACAGGAGGATTTGTATTCTTTAGTGTGGCATTGAGGATAGCTATATATACGAAGAATAAGCAGAAGCATATCATTAGTAAGCTACAAAAGGACGTCTCTGATGATGTCATCCAAAGGGGTAACCTATCTAGAACCAAAAACTAGCATTTCTCGTAGCAACGAATGACACCCAAAATAGATAACAGTTGGTTAATATACCACGTTTAACTCTCAATGGATTTTATTCGTGCTTGTCACTAACAAACTTCCCTCGCTACGCCTTGCAAAGCGCAATAGAACATTCTATTATATGTCTTTTTTAATGTGCGAACAATGTCAGTTAGCTTTGCAAACGGCTGCATCGTAATAGAACATTCTACGATATTTTTTTTTAATGTTAGAACAATAGAACAATGTCAGTTAGCTCTGCAAACGGCTGCATCCAACGGTGCATTGTAGTTGACGCACTGGCTTCCATCATAAACAACCAGTGCTTTGATTGTAATGCACCCGTTTTTAAAACTCTTCCATTAATGATATCTTAGTCCACTAGACCTCATAATCATCTTAATAGCGAGGATTAGATGTGAAGTTAAAGGAGGTGATTAGGAGATCAATCTTGGAAAGGCAATAGTCTGAAATTTGTTACAACTCAACTCACACTATGTAGTAGACAAATAATATCAACGAAAGAGTTAGGCACACCATGATTTGAAAATGGATGCAGTTTCGTCTTAGGTTTGACAGTAAGCTATTATAGTTAGAAGGATAAAAGATAAGTTTGATATAACATCAAAGTCTGAATATTAATGCATGCATGTATTCTTTCAAAAAAAATTGTGCAATTTTTAAAAAATGAAACTTCGTTTTAAATTTATATGCAAAAGTTATGCTCAACCTTGTATTTCTCTACTTCATTTTCTTTGTCTCTTCCCAAGAAGAGAGGAGCATCCCACTTTGTGTTTTTCATCAAGAGGAGATAAAAAATCAGAATTTCTCACATCGTGTAATGCCCTCATTTTTAGCTTTTGATAGTTGATAGTATTTCTGTTGCAGTAGATAGTTTTGAGATGTTTGGATGATAGACTTATTGGTTATGTTTATTTTGTTCATTTTGGATTAAAGATTATTGATGCAGTTGTGGACATTTGCTATGATCACTATGATGACATTATGGATATTATAGTTTATGATGTGTTTGATATGATCAGTAATGGTTAAATATTATCATGCTTTATGTAAATTGTTGATATCTGATTTTTAGTTAGAAATGTTTATGCTTATTGATATATTTTCAGAATAAGGACAATGTAGTATTAGTTGTTACGAGTACCCTACTACGCTATGATTCCCTAACTCTGTGTGGTTGTTATAATTGCATATGTTCATATACAACCTATCATTTTGATGCACGTTGCAAGTACCAGGCATCAACTCCACCTGGCTTAGCAGGTCTGAGCATGCCCTTGCATCAATGGATAATGTGGATGGGAGATAACATGGGGTTCCCTAGGTCAGTCTCCATTTCGAGTTTGTGGTTGTGAGTCTTGATGCCACTTTATGGTTCTAGCCTCGGGTTAATGGTCGTCACTAGTATATAATAGTTTTGCTTGAATTTGATAGTTTTTGTCTTTATAAAATGGTTGGAAATGATGAATTATAATAATAATAATGTTATTAATAAGTTAAATATAAAAGTATTTTTCCTTAGTCATAAATTATTGATGAGAATTGGGAATATTATTTAAGTAATTTTTAATAAAGATTAAACTAATAATTTTAATGATTTTAATAAGATTTGAGTCATAAGTATTTAATATTGTTTTATTATTAAAATAGTGTATGGTAATTTAAAATAATATTAGTTAATAATTTATTTCATGCGAGTTGTCGTATGAGATTCCTGACTTGAAAAATCTCTTTAGAAAAGAAAATTTGTTGCTTTCTTTTTAGGGGGTTAGTGGGATTCTGTAACGGATTCTAGAGTGGACATTGAATGGAGTTTGCCTATTTTTGGTTGGGAGGTGTTATTTGTGGGAAGTTTTCCTGGGAGAAGGATATAAAAAATTTGAGGGAAAAGTTGTTACGGGAAGCTGAAGAAATTTGGAAGCTGGGATTGAAATCCAAGTATGCTTGTAGTTTTGAGCAATTTGATAAAACTAGTTATGTCTCTGTTGAATTTCTTATTTAAAATTTGAACATGTCTCCGAAAGGTTCCTGTAACTCTAAACTTGATAGTTTTGCATTTTCACCTGAGATTCTTAAGAAATATAGGTTGGTTCTTTTCATTCATCTTGTTGAAGCCTCAGTTTATCCTTATGATTAATTTGCAAATTTTATCAAACAAGAAAAAAAATCATTTGATGTATCTAGGCCAAGAGAGATTGCTCTAATCAAATCTTTTACCAAACCTTTACCTATCTTTCTACCCTCGGTGATGGAATTCAGTTTACCCAGCATGTGCATCTCGGATTCTATTGCCTGAAAATGATGTTTTAAAGCCATATATCAGAATGAATTTGCATTGGAATCTTATTTAACTTTTACTTCTGCCTACTGTGAAATCTCACACTCTTACCTCTATCAGATTTTATGATTGATGTTTTGGTTGATTTTATTTTGTTGTCAAACTTCATTCTTCTATCATCTCTCTCTCAGCCACTACCGTGCAGCCTCCTCCCCTAACTTCTGAAATTTTTCTTCTGTCTTTAAATATTATTCTACCTTGCAAGCATTTGCTCGACTGTACGGTGTGGGAAGTGAGCATCCTAGATAATTTCTAGAAATTTAAATCTGAGTCTCCTCTTGGGCCATTGTATGATGTTCTGAAGGGCAGTTTCAGTCAATAAAAAAATAAATATTTATCTTGCCTGAAATTCATGCAGCTTGGGGTCATTTCTACCAGAACCCCTTGTAATTTTTCTTCTCTGACAGACGTTTCTTTTGAAGATCTCATATTCCTTTGTGAATTTCTTGTCTTCTAATTTCTTCTCTTCCTTCTTGCAATTTTTCGTTCTCCTTGTCAATGAAATCTTTGAAATTATATAATTGACTCATCCTCTACCTCTGTAATCTATATTGCCTTCTGTCTCTCATGGCTTCCTTCTATTAGACCATTCTCCATTTTTGTTAAAAACCTTAGAGGTCTTCTTCCAATTTCTTCTTTCTAGATTTAAAGACTCAATTATAATTACATTATTATTGTTTCTTTCCTTATGATGAAATTTTAGCAAGAGTCCATTTAAATAGAGTAGGAGGATTGTCAAAGAAAATGATTTAGAAAGTTTATAATAATAAACTCCATGAATGTTAGTAAATCTTACTTAAGTGATAAGTTAACTTATTAAATTGATTTTAAACAACTCATAAAAAATAAAAGTGATGAAATTAATTTTAGTATAACTTATATATTTGTTAGGATAGAATTGTAATATTTTATTTAGTAATGATCTTATTAAGAATAGAATAGAAATAGTAGATGTAAGATTGTTAAATGAATTAGAGAATTAATAAATTAAATTGTAATGCTAGTGTTTAAACAAATGTTAGATGGTATTAAAATTGTAGAATTAAATATTGAGTTAAAAACTTGATAGTGCTTCCATATTTAAATTGTTTGAAGGTGAAAGATTTGAGTTAAATTTAACTATATTACATGGTCTTTTAATTCCATTGTCAGTTAGTATCGACTAGTAGTAATGAAGAAATTGGTTTATGGAATGTCAGGGTAATTAAATGTCAAGTCATTTAAATCTTCACCTTTTGCATCTCAGGAAATGGATGGATTAATAGTGGTATTGAGTTTCAATTTACCCAACTCCAGAGGCTAGGCTACTTGGGTTCCAGTACAACATTGTATCTTGTTGTTTTAAATGTTTTAATTGATATGAGATTTTGAAGTGGATAGAGGAATGTTTTATGGTTTGAGGTTTTGGATTTGAAATTGCCTATGTATTGGTTTGCAAAAAGATAGATGATTTATAGTCCCTTGTCCATGCATGTCATTTAATTAGTTTCTGGATGTTGGTTAGGTGTTTCTAGTTGCATGTAGGATATTGGCTTTCATAGTGGGGTTGGTGCCCAAAGTGGCTGCCTGGATAACCCCATGGAAGTTTTATTCAAGTGCTAACTTAATAATTTATCTAAGTGGGTTGGGTAGTAATTCACATAACAAGATAAGTATAATGCCTCACCCATGCCTTAAGTTCTCTCACAGGCTAAGGATGGGATGAGAAGGCCTAGTTGGCAAGATTGACCTCTTTGTCTCCATGAGAGGATGTGTCAGTTCCACATGTGTCACCCTATGGGGCTGGTGCCTAGAGAGAGGCTATCAGGATAACCATAGATGGGGGTCAGTTTCTAGTGAGAGATAGCTTGGATAACCCATGCTAAGACCATGCAATGACACTCTCCCTACTACAGTCTAGTTACTTCCTCTTTATATTTTGTTGTTGCCTTTGGAGTACTATCTTGTCTTGATGATTTGTGTAGTCTTAATGATCTGAGTTGTCTGTATCAAGTCTATATATGCTTGCTTGTATCCTTTGACTTAGTGGAAGCTCATTATTATCTCCTAGCCTAGGGGATGGACTTCAGGGTTCAACATGGTTGGGTGGAAGAGCTTAATCCATTGGTTTTTCTTGGTCAACCCAATTCATGTTCACTGCAGATGTGCTTCCAGTTCTAAATTTGTACTTGCATCCTCAGAGCTGTATATTACTTTCAGAATTGTATAATCTTATTGTATATTGTAAACCAATGTAATTGGTCATGAATCTTGTAAGCATGTAATCTTGTATTTGATCTTATGTAATTGTTCATATCTATAAATGAATAATGTAATTCTGTTGTATCAAAATGTATATTACTTGTGTTGTTATGAATTTAAGTTTATCAGATGCAGTTATGTTCCCTAGAGGTGTTAGTTCATCATCTTGTTTAGATGCTATGAATAGTGTTAACTTTATCTAATGATAATGCATTTACTTGCTTCAAGAAAAAAAAAATATATATTTCTATAATTTTATCCCTTATTAGCCTAACTCTCTAGTGGTGCATGACACTGCATCACATTTGATATCAAAGCCAGGTTTAAACACTGGGTACTGTGGTTATAACTGAGCCCATTATGTGACCTAGTGCTTAAACTCTATAGGTTAACTTTCATCCTTGTTGTTTCCCTCTTTATGTGTAATGAACTATCTTTTGGTGTTGTAGGTAGATGCCTAGAGGTAGAGGCTGAGGTCATGGTAGAGGTAGGGGTCGTACGAGAGGTGGTGGTGGTACACCTCCTCCTAGTTCTCCTCGTGAGAGTGCCCATGAAGGTGGGGGTCATAATATGGAAGGTTAGGGTTAGCCTAAGGGAGCCCAGTTGTGACAATTACTCAAGGAGGCCATTTCCCATGTAGGCCCTAGACAAGAGGTAGAGTAGGCTAGAGGGGGATAGGAAGTAGACCAGCCAGAAGCTAGGGAAAGAGAGAGTTTACCTAGCTAGAGAGAATTGACATATGAGTAGGAGGCCACTTGAGCCAGTCATATGAGAGATCTTTTGAGGGCACGCCCTCCCACCTTTGATGGTGCTAGCAGTGGTTTAGAGGTAGAGACTTGGTTATTGGATATAAGCAGGTGTTTTTCCATGCATCCATATGGAAGCAAAACCAAGTGTAGATGTGCTATTCTACATCTAAGAGGTTTTACTTTGACCTGGTGGCATTTAGAGGAGCAGAAGATGCACTTGGACATTAGCACTATTTCTTGGGAGTTGTTCTTAGAGAGATTCAAAGCCTATTTCTTGTCTGATCATTGGAGGCAGCATCGCGCAAATGAGTTCCATGACCTGAGGCAGATGACCATGTCAGTTGAGAAGCATGAGCATAGATTCTATGAGCTCAAGTAGTATGTGGGCATCAGAGATGATGAGACTATGTTAGTGCAACATTTTATTAGGGGCTTTAATGCCTAGATCAGTGGAGGGGTTTGTTAGGTCTCAAAAATGCAGGTTGCAAATCCTAAGAGGATGCCAAACTCTATGGTCAGATTGGCAACATTTTTGAACTAACGTGACGAAGCTAAGCTTTAGGGTTTGAGATTCGCTACACTTTAGGCACTGCTATACCTAGGCAGGTGAACCTTGAAAATTAAAGCAGATCAAGTGTAAGTGTTTTGACTAAGTTAATGGATCTACCTACAATGGAAAATGGTGTAGAATAGATGAAATCTTGCTAACTAATTCTATATCTAATATCCAGTTAATGATTGGTATAAATTGTATAAGCAATATCAAGGTAAAAACTAATAAATGAATTTAACTATTAAAATAAGTAAGACCAGTGCCTTTGTTGGGTAAGCAGAGTCAAATGGAAATCTAAGACTAGTGGCTTATAGTAGGCAGTAACTCTAAATGTTTGGCACAATACTTTAGTTTATAACTTTTATAAACATGCAGGGAAAATGATTGACAGACTCTTCTTAATAATCTAATTGACAAAATCAGATTTCTTGTTATTAACCAGAAGGAACTTTTAATCTTTTCTTGAAGGAACCAATTGAATTAATTATACAGGAACAACAAACAAGATCAACTTGGAGATAGAATGACAATCCTAGTTATATAGTTCTTCTAAATAATCCAAATCAACACTTCCAGATTACTGTGACTAACCAGAAGGATTTTAATTCCTCTTTAAGGAAACCAATTAATCAAATCACACAAATACAACAAATGTGCATTGACAAATTAAATATATACTTGATATATTAATTTGAATAACAAGGAAATATTAAACTGGAGACAACCAAATAACTGGATAACTTCAACAAACTATTGATGCCCGTATAAATCCATAGAATTAGAGATCTTCTATTAACTTCTTAAATGTAAAACTTGCAACATGGTCTTTAAAACATTGTAAGCTTCATATATTATTTCCTACTGCTAATGATTTTTCAGTATCATATGTTCAACTTATATATAAATACTTATGAAGAGACATAACTCTTCAAAATGTCTTTTGGGAATTAACATGATTAACATAACAACAATAAAGATAATGATGCTTAAGCCCTATTTGACCATAGGTATATCTGAGCGATGTGATCCAAGTACTCTTGGCTGTAGTGTGTATCAGTAAACTCAATGGCATTTCTTGTGATCCGTTACCATCTTTTCCAGATGTTTGCAAGCTTCCCCAGATGTAGAGTCTTTGTCCTTAAGAGCTCTTAAGGCTTCATGCAATACCACTTGACAGTCCTTACTCCATTCATCTTTGCTCTTCAATTCTTTGTCATTTCTGAACAACATGGGCACTCCTACTTTTAAAGCCTCCATACATTCTTTGGCATTGTTCTTAAGCTGGTCATAATATTTCTGATGCTACTCAATCAAATCTTTTGTACTAGAAGTACCTGTAGTGTCAGAAACATCCTTGCCATGTATCTCATGGAGTCTCTCTTGCAACCTGTTGTTGAGCCTCTCATGCTCTTGGATCACTTTATAGTTTTCAAAATAAATGTCCAAAAATTTGTTCATCCAATGCATCATGTTAACATGCCTATTCTGGAGCACTCTTGCAAGTGTGTCAATTTGGACCTGAGCTATCTGATCAATAGATGGTGATTGGGTGCTTTGTGAGCTCTCTCCTTAAGTTAAACCTTTCACTGACCCTCCGAAGGTATCCTTAATAGTACCTTTCAAGAAATCATTTTCTTTTGTTAATCATTCACAACTCAGGTTATATGTATCCCGTTCTTTGATCAGCATCTGAGCCTGTGCTTTGTTCAACTTTGCAACATTTATGCCAATTTCTATAGCAATCAAGGGGTTAGTTTCCCCTACCTTCAAAGTCATGACATGCCCAAAAGCCTTTTCAATATCTATAATGGCTGTCTTTTTATGAGGTGGGTACAAGGTCCATATCATTGGTAAATTTTCATCGTTGTTATATTCGGTGCCCATATACACTTCTGTGACACCCTCAGGAGTGAGCTTATATTTGTCATCAGTATTATGCAAAAAACTATCAAACACCGAAGCAAAATTTAAATCAAGTCTGGGAAATATCATAACACCTGCTTCTCTGAGCAGTTGTCTACCTCTACTGGGAGTCATAGCTTGCAATTCACTGTCCACTGTTGTTTTCAACATACCAATTAATTGTCTTTCATTCTCAGCCGTGACATTATCAACTGATTCCCTGATCTTTTTACCCTTGCATTTACACAAAAATGATTTAAATTCTTTAGTATGAATAAATTGATCATCAACAATAAAAGAATCATATGCTACTTTTCTTGGATCCTCATCATTAGGCCCCTCTTCATCATACTTTTCATTAGGATACTGATAACATTACATTTTTTGTTTGGATATTTTGGTTGCCTGTTGATGTGGCTCTTCTTCTTCTGTAGACCCCTCATCAGTAGAGGACAACAACTCTATCTCTGTAAACTTACTCCTTTTCTCATCTAATTCTCTATTATATTTCTCAATCACTAATTCAACTTTAGTTTCTTCCATATTCATGATAATGTCATCATGTGGATATGGGACATGTGTATATCCACTGAGGTTTTGTTTTCTCCTAGCAAGATCAATGAAACCCTCAAGATCAAATCCTTTTCTCGCCTCTGCACATCTCATGTTATAATGCATCAGCTTATCTATGATGAGACCATAACCCTCTTTTGACACCATAGTAAAATCTCCAAAGTATAGAGTACTAGGCATGGAGGATTTCTTGTCATAGGAGATCAAGTTCATCACATTATAGCAGTTCATTTGCCTGACTATCTCTATGTAGGTAATTCTATCAGGAACTGTCTTGGGCAATATAAACGAGGTGTCTTCAAAACCATAAATTCTGACCATGGTAGCATCCTCAAAACAATACTAGTCTCCCCAGTTGTGGGCAACAGTAGGAGGACCACCAAAATCTTTAGGTCTGAGAAACCTCTTTATTTCATTTGGCAGTGAATATTCACAAGGATGATTGAGATATCTATACAACAATTTTATACAATATTCTTCAAAATGAATATAACTAGAATGGGCATACCTACTGTCCCATATCTTTGTCCATATTTTTATAGGTGACTTTTGTCCCTTATGGTCCATTTGACCAACTCTAAATTTGCTTGGCCATAACCCTATTTCCTGGGCATAATAGAGCACCATGTGCATGAAGAGTGAGTAGTGCTCAAAAGAGACTGATGGGGCATTGTTCTTGATTGCAGTCAAACCATAATCAATTCTTCCAAAAACATAGGCAGCATAGTCAAACTTCCTAGCATGTGACACTAGATGTCTGTGGCTATCACCATCAAAGGAATTGTCATAAAATTAGGGACCTCTGACCCTAGGACTTGGCCCACAGAGTAGGATGTGTATTGTATGTTTGGTTCAAATAATGAGACATGAAATGGAGGTCCATCATTCTCATTGAGAGGCATTGTTTCCCCTTCTACCTTAGGCTTGTGGATAGGTAATCTCCACCCATTGTAAGTGGTATCCATTCTCCAGTATTCTTTGTCCAGATCTTCATAGACTATAGGAGCAATGCACAAATCATCTAAATCAAAAACTTCACAAATAGCATTTTTAGATAAATGTACAACTAGCTCTCCTTGCGGATTGCATATGGCTTTGAGGCTAGGGTTGTAATGTTTAGCTAGGAGTCTGAAGAGTTCTACATTCACAAATGCATCAAGAATGACCAATTTGCCCATATTCAAGTGCCATGGATTTGACACTGGGACATTTCTAAATCTTCTATTGTAATGGAATTTGAAAAGATCATAACCTCTTATCGGTGTCTAGACATTTCCAAGGTATTTGCACTTGTCTTCCAACTTCTCTATCTCTACCCTAAGTTGTGTAGACCTTCGAGCTTTGGGAGCCGATCCAGGCAATTGGTCAATTAAGTCCTGGTTTAGTTTCATTTCTTTTGTTTTCTCATCAGGGCTTTTATTAATTTTTTGTTTCTTGGTTTTGCTAGTTTCACCTGACTGTTTTCTACCCTTGCTTTTTACAAGAGTCTCCATTTTAATCTTGGACAACAAATTCAAATTGTAGGCTACTACACAAAGGTTTGTATATATGTACCTGTTATCTGAGGTGATGACCGAATTCCTCTATTTTCTCCTCCAAGTCTTCACTTGCGTGCTCCTTTCAGACAATTATTTCAAACTTAGTTGCAGTGATTTCAAGTGGCATTTTAGAGGTTATCTTCTCAGTCTGTAATTAATCGTTCTAGTGTATTAATTTTCACAATCATCATGAGATGTCACATCATCATAACTTCTCTCATCGGTAAGACTTTTATAATATTGGGGTGATCAAATATCTTCATATGGCATGAAACATTTACAGGTGTATCTTTACAGGTGTATCAATCACTACGACCCTTCATTTTGTCTCCTCGATGTCATATCTTATAAAAAGATATATAAGTTTGTATCGACAAGATATTTCAAGGTCTACCTGATACAAAAATTAGCATAATTGTTGTCAACATGACTTACTTTATCGCCGTGGGAATAACATCTAATTTTGATATTTCAAGTGTCTCTGAGATGACTATCGGCATGAGTCTTGTCGATGAGTGTGGCTACTATCATCATCAGAATAACACATGTTATCGGGATGACTTAATTCAATTTACCCAATCACGGTTGTTTCCCAGATACCTTTCTCATAGGCTTCATTGGAGAGATTATTACAGTATGTTATTGATATCATTCATCATTGGACCATCAGTTCAGCAAGACTTGTAGGCTTTTCTTCTGACTTGTTTACTTTCACCGATGATTTTTATCCTTCTGAGACATCAGTGTGACTTAAGCCGAAATATTGCCTCTTTATCATTGAGACATTAGGAAGTTGGAGATACTTTAATTTCTTGCCCTGATGTGCATCTCTCCTCGATGATCATTAGTTTCACTAGTTTAATGGGTAGCTCAGCAATAGTCATACCAAACTCCTTCATCGGTATGATCTATATTGTCAAGGGGTGGGGTGGTTTGGAGTATTCCCTGATAATGCTTTCTTATGCCTATAGTCCTAACTTTTGATTAAATCGGTGTGACTGGGATTTCTATCTCTAATGAAGGGTCATCGGTGTTACTCCTCTTATCAGAGATCTCTGAAACTCTCTCTCTGACCATAGCTCTTTTGCCGATACACATTTAGCCCGTTTCAAAAGATCATGGATTGGTATAAATAAACTACCAAAGTCTCACCAAAATTAAGGAGTTGAAGCCCTTCATTACATTACAGTTTGAGGGGTGAGATTTTTATGGGATATACCAATTATTATTATGATTTTGGGTGTAATGTTTTTTTATTTGGTCGGACATGGGTGGGTAGGAATACAAGAAATTTTTAAATTTTCCTGTCCCAATAGTGGCTCTATCTGGGATGTATACCCCTTGCGGGTATAACAAGAATTCAAATCTCTTGGGGGAGTAGAACATATATTTTATTTATTGGGGATGACAGCTTCACAGAATTGTATGAATGAAATGAGAATGGGAGATGGAAGTGATAATGATGGGGAACGGGGATGATCCTATACTACTATACATGGAAAAGTTTTTTTTTTTAATTTAATTTTATTTTTATCTTTGAGAGATTAATAGGACTGTCCATGTACTGGCAGATCCTAATCTCTCTTGATTGCCCTAGATTATTGTGCATGGAATAAAAGTATTTCAAGAATTATTTAAGGGTTGTCCATGCACTGGCAACACTTAATTCTCTTTGTGCATGATTTTGATATTTTATGAAAAGAAAGGCCTCAGAAATTGCCCATGCATAGGCAGTTCCTGCTCTTCTCCAGACATATTTTGTAAATAGTAAGAATCATCACCTCCTTTACCAGTTACAATAAAAGGACCTAACCACAAAGCTTCAAACTTTCCATGCGTTCCTTTCTCCTGGCACCTAGCATTCCACATCAATACTAAGTCATTCATTTCAAATTTCGTGTCTTTGGCCCTTTTGTCAAAAAGGTATTTCACTTGTGATTGCAACTTGATATTCTGCCTTTGAGCCAGTCTCCTTGTCTCATCAAGCTCTGCAAGATGTTCTAATCTTTCCTCCATTGGTTTAGGAATGTTTAAGTCTTCCTGGAGAACAAATTTGTAAACTGGTAGAAGATTTTCTAATGGCATCCTTGCTTGTGTTCCATACACCAATTCAAAAGGAGATCTTCCAATTTCTCTCTTCACAGTAATTCTATCAGCCCAGGGGGCCATTCTTAACTTTGAATCCCATGCCTTTTTGTTTCCCTCCAACATTCTTTTTATAATTTTTAGAAGATTTTTGTTACCGGATTCTGCTTGCCCATTTTCTTGTTGATGATAAGGGGTAGCATAAGACACAGTGATGCCATGTGTATTACAAAATTTTTTGAACTCATCAAACCTAAAACACATTCCATTGTCTGTAATTAACCTCAGTAGAGTGCCAAATCTGAATATAATATTCTCCATCAAAAAGTTGATCATCACCTTGCTTGTTGCTTGTTTAGTTGGGATTGCCTCCACCCATTTTGTGAAGTAATTTGTTGCCACTAAAATCCATTTGTGTCCTCCACTTGATTTCTCTACAATTTCTCCTATGAAGTCAATGCCGTACTGATAGAATGGAGCCTCCACCTGCATGGGTTTCAAGGGTAGTGCTCCCTGATATTTTAATTTTCCTAAATTTTTTTGACATGCTTCATATTTTCTTGTGTAATGATATGAATCATTAAAAACTCTAGGCCAGTAGTATCCAGTCCTTAGGATTTTGTGGGTTGTAGTTTTTGCTGAGAAGGGCCCTCCACACACCCCTTCATGTAATTCTTTCATGACATGTTTTGACTGATGTTCATCTAGGCATAGTAATAGAATACCATCCCTATTCTTCCAATAAAGATCTCCATCAATGAATACATATTTTGATGCCTGTAATTTAATGTCCTTTTGTTATCATCATACCCTTCAGGACATTTCATGTGCTTCAGATAATATATGATGTTAGTATACCATGGAGTATGCTTAATGCTAGAACTTGTGTTGTTAACATCATTAGCACTACATATCTGAGAAGCCTCGAGATTATTTTCAGCCATTAATCTAGAAAGACCTTTTCCTCTCACTAGTTTGGTGATCTAGATTTCAATATTGAACTCTTGAATTCTATATATCCATCTGTATCTTCTACCTATGACCTTAGTTTGGACCAATACATCTTTTACTGTAGCATTAGGCACATACACTATTATTTTAGCTCCCACCAAGTATTGCCTGAAAGCTTTAACTGCCTTCACCAATGCATATGTCTATTTCTCAACTATGTCATATTTTAATTTTGCATTTTGAAGAGATTTGCTAAAAATGAAATGGGTTGTTCATGTCCTTCATTATTTTTCTGTAATAGTACTGCTGCAACTGTATGATATGAGGCAAATGAGAATAGTTGGAATGGCTTACTGAAATTAGGGGATATCAAAATTGGGGCTTCTTTGATTGCCTTCTTAATGGTGGCAAATGCCTCTACTATTTCTGTTGTCCACTTCACTTCTGAATTCCTTTTCAACATTCTTGATATGGGACTAACAATTTCTGCCAAATTTGATATGAATTTCCTGACAAAGTTGATTTGGCCAAAGAATGACTATAGCTTTTACATTCTTAGGAATGGGAACTTGGTCAATGGTTTTTACTCTTTCAGGATCTATTCTTACTCCATCTTTTGAGACTATGTGACCAAGCAACTTACCCTCTATTACTGTGAAATGGCATTTCTTAAGATTCAATGAAATTCCATATTCTAAGGCTCTAATAAAAATTTTCTCTAAATGTGTACAATGATCCTCATCTTTTTTGGAATATGTTGTCATGTCATCCTGATATACTATCATAATTTTATTAATCAATTCTACAAAGGCCACATCCATCACTCTTTGGAATGTTGCTCTAGCATTCATGAGTCCAAATGGCATCCTTAAATATACATATGTTCCCCATGGTGTGGTGAATGCAATCTTATATTGTTCTGATTCTTTTCCTTTCACCTGATTATATCCTGAGAAACCATCCATCATTTACAATAGTTCACACCTGGTAACCTTTCGCAATATTGCTTCCATATTAGGAAAGGGATAGTTGTCCTTAAGAGAAGATTTGTTTAGATTCTTGAAGTCCACACATAATCTAATATCACCATTTTTCTTTCTGACAAGCACCAAATTAGAAACCCAAGAAGAATGCCTAATGGGTTTAATTATAGCTCCATCTCTTAGTTTTGTGAGTTCTTCAAGCATCTTAGGGGCTAATGTAGGATTTATAGGCCTCTATTTTTTCCTGAATGGTTTAGCATCCGATTTTAATGGTATTTCATGTTGAAAAAGATCCTCCCTATATGCTTTCAAATCATCATATGACCATGAAAATACAAGTCTATACTTCTTGAGTAAGTTAATGAGCATGCTCCTGATTTTGGGACTGAGATTCTTTCCAATGTATACATTCTTTGGGGCCGTCTGTGTCCCTAAATTAATCTCTTCAAGGACGTTCTGTACTACTAGTGTATCTTTCTTTTTAAATCTATCACACCCATCAAACACTTTCTCCAATGCTATGAATCCCTTAGGTATTTTGTTTGTTTTTAGCTGAACTATCTCTTAACCAAAGAGAGTCTCTTTTCCATCATGTTTTTCCAGAAACACATTAAATTCAATCTCTTGGTTTACATAATAATCAACACAATGCAAGAAGTTGATTATATCAATATCATTATTGAACACTTGTCAGTTATGTACATTATCTGGGATAGTAGGTCTGGTTTTGAACTCAACCTTAGTAATGGCCCCTAATGTGATATCATCCCTTTTTAATGCAATATTTGCTAGAAAATCTGGCATAATATTTTTTGATCTATCAATCCAATTGATTGAGAAGGCATCAAACAACTCAATATCATCCTAGATAGCATTTCTATATTGCTTTAACCTCTTGTTTTTTGACAATTATTTCCCTCTTATTTGAGAAGTAACCAATTCTTAATCACCATATATAGCCAACTTTTTTATCTTATTCTTGATGGCTATATTCAAACCAATGAGCAAAGCCTCATATTCTGCTACATTGTTTGTGCATTCAAATGTCAATACAAATGAGTATTTGAAAGTTTTACCTGCTAGTGAGATAAATAATAGTCCGGCCCCATTTCCCATTTTGCTACATGCACCATCAAAATACATCTTCCACACATCATTCTACTCTTTCTTAGATTTAACATGTATTAGATCAGTATTCTGTAATTATGGCTGACTTGTTTCAACCTTAAAGGATCCCAAATTTGTATCACAAAATAAGTTTATTTGATTTTGATCCAAGCGTTCAATGATGTTCTCATATCTTGGCTCCCTACATAGCTTGATCTCTTTACCTCCCATTGGTATTGTGGCATATGACAAATCTAATTGGACATTCTCTCCTGCCATTGCAGCCCATTGTCTTGATAAGAGCATTCCATAATATGGTGGAATATCAACAACGGCGATATCAATGTTATAGGTTGCTTCAAGGTATGAAGCACGTTTTATTTCCACATCCCTCATAATGCCCATGACTGGGATGGATCTATTATCCATTGCATAACACTTACCAAATGTAGTGTCAACCCAGATCCCTAGTTCTTTCATGACTACTATTTGCATGATATTCATGGCCACACCTGAGTAAATCATGCAGTTCCTTACTATCCTGTTCTTGATTAACAAGGTAGTGTAGAAAGGGTCCACCTATGAGGGATTCTTTGTCAAGGTATCACCTAGGTATACTTTAGGAATTTGGAATGTTTCTTGGTGAACATTGTTTGTTCTATTCTCTGATTCTTTATGTTTTTAATTTGGTATATCTGAAATCAGTTTAACCACTGTATTTCTGTAATTGTCTATCTTCATCATTTCCAAAAGTGGTACTGATATCTTTACCTAAGATATTGCATGGGCAATGTCAAATGAATGGGCCATAGTTTGATCATTCCTTTCTATCTTTATATGTTCTTTTTATTGATTTTGTGGTTTAGCTTTCATTTTATTTTTATCAACTTTTTTTGGTTCTCTGAATGATGACTTTGCATTATTCTTTTTGTAATTTTGGTCTTTTATAAAGATACTCCCTGGTGTTCCTTGCTCAACATTTACTGTCCTGTTCCTTAGATTATAGGTATTTTTAGCTTGAGCTACTGTAGCTATTGTAAGAGATTCTCTTTCATTTTCAGTAGGCTTTCTCCACTGATCATATGGTAAATTGTTATAATAGGTAGGTTCCTCGTATTTGTCCTCCTGATTTGAGAATACTTCTTGTTTTCCCATGTTGATATGATGTTTTTGGTTTCCCACATCATATTCATATCCCTCTTCCTCTGTAGAAGAATAGTCTTCATTCAACAAATATGGTGTATCTTACATCATGTATATTGTGTGATTGTCTCTGTTATAATTGTATAATGTTTCTTCTTGTTGTACTATTTTAGCCACCACACAGTATTTAGGTGAGTGTGGTAAATTGCACACCAAACACCAAGGTTTATCTTCTACCATATGTGCCCCATTTATTTTTAGAGGGTCAGGAGTATCTTTGCCATAATGTTGTTTTCGACTACTTTCAACAGGTCTCCCATCTTTCAAATTTGTATTATATGGCATATCATGCAGCCTAGGTCTTTCATGTCTATTCTGACCTTCTTGTTTAGTCTGCTGAATGTTTGGGCTTTGAAGAGTTCTAGGATTATCTCATTTGCTAATCATACTTGTGTTGCAAGTATGGGTTTAACCAGTGTTGTCATTGATGTCAACATACTCATGTTGCATTAATGAGAAGGATTGGATGAGCTATGTGCTGAGAATATTGAGAAAATTACTCTTAATCAGGAACAGTGAAGAACAATGATGACAACAAGGTAAAAGTCCAAGATAGGTTAAGGATAAGAGGATGCAGTTTAAAGGGTTTGTAGATATAAGTCTTGAGATGCTCTAATCAAGTTTTTAGAAGTCCGCACGAAGATATGAAGATGTTATGGTCGCTCAAGTAGAACTGGCTCCGACAGGCGTCCAAAGGTGACAGAGTGACACAGATAGGTCTGGTGAGGTTCGGTAATGCATTATCCCATTCTACGGATTTGAGGAAGTGTTGGGGAAGTCTATGTGGTGTGTCAACTCATTTGGTTCATGGTTTGAAGGTCTGCAAGTATCTATTCCTTTGTGACAGCAATGCCAGACTGTGTTCTTGAGGTTTTAGATGAAGGAGAGAAGGATTTTAGTAAGTAGAGGAAGTGCGGATGTTCTTGGTGTTTCAGGCAAGTTTGTGGAGGTCCTTGGATCATGCTTAGTTTGTGTTTATGGTCCGCATTAAAATTGGGGTCCCAGAAATAAAGAATAACTTCCAGATGATGGTGCTCTTTCTGTGACTGGCCGACCGGATGAATTATACATCTTGCGGGTGTCTTTGTGGATGTTTGCCGACTTAGATGTTTGTTCCTAAGTTGATGTCATGTATAAATAAGGGATTACGAAGTCATGTCAGATATGGACTTGTGGAGATGAGTGTGTGGTAGAGAAGAAAAGAGCGAAAGGCAGAGCAGAAGGTTTGGGCTTAAATGGAACTAACTTAGGCATGGTGAAGATGCTATTTACCAGTTCAAGTATGTGATACTTATTCTTTTGTAGACAATGTCTCTCTTGTAGGTAGTGAGCTTCTTGTGAGCAGTGCGCTTAGGCAGTGAGCCCTAATTGGCATGCACCATTTTGTTCTTTCTATTCTTCTAACAGAGAATATTATCTTGGGTTAATCACCCCGTGGTTTTTCCCTTAACCTGGTCTTCCACGTCAAAAATATTGGTGTTATGTGTGTTAATGTGTATCTGCTCTTAACTTGTTACATTATGCTATCATGATTGATTTACTATTATGCTTGTGTGAAGTGAAGTATTTGATTTGGAAGAAAGTTTTGGACAACTGATTCACCCCCCCTCTGAGTTGTCTACCCTAAGTCTAACAACCTACATCGTTCCTATTGTTCTTAATAGTTAAAGCCACTTTATGTGCTTCAGCTATGGTCGTAGGGCACCAATTTCTAAGTTCATACCCTGTCTTGGGATCAAATGCTTTCAAATAAATGCTCAATGCTGCTGGATTAGTCAGTTTAGATCCATGTGGTGTTTTGTTATGTAACTTGGAAAATTTTAGATTGAAATCATATACTGACTCATTTTGGTATTTTTGGATGCTTATCAATTCGTGCAATGCAAACTCAGGGGCATACTGATTGCCATACTACTCTTTAAACTGACTATGGAAATATGTTATTGAACTGATTGAAGCATTAGGCAAGTTGTTGAACCAGTCTCTTACATCTTCAGTCAGAGACATCATGAATAATCTCATCTTAACATCTTTATAGTCCATACCAATATCTTGTATGAAAGCATTGAAGCTTCTGATGTGATCCTCAGCTAATACTACATTATTTCCAGTGAACTTGGGAACTATATTTCTCCAATTACTATCAATAGGGTATGGATACAATTGATATCTAGTTAGATCAAATTGGCCACATATGTTTGTAAGGTTTTGAGGTGGAAGATTTATGGGTGGCAGGTTAGGGTAGTAATTATATCCACCTAGATGCTGATGATAAGCATGTTGCTATTGTGGGTTTATGTGGGGATTTATATAAGGATTTTGTGGTCTATAATATTGTTGGCCAGGGGGTGGGTATGGATTAGCCATATGTTGAGAGGTGTTGTGTATGAGAGGTAGTCTAGGATTGTTAGGGAGGGTATTTTGATGACTTCCATATGCTTGTGAATTGGAAATACCACCTGTATTTTGGTGCAGGTTTTGTTGTGTATTCCTCAAAATGTTTCCTCTATGTGGAGGTACATATTTTGGGGCAGCTATTTTAGTCCTATTCCTTATCTATTGAATTTCTTGTTTTAACAACCTCTCAGTTTCCTCTATCTTGATCATTTCAAGTTCTTCCTAGAGTTTAAGCATATCCTGTTGTACTTAATTCATACTTCTTGTATAATTCTTTGGACTTTTATTCATTTCTTGATTTGGGAATCCATGTTTTACCCCTTCTTCCTACTGTATTGACATTTCATAGTCATATTCAGCTTGCCTCTAGTCAATTTCCCTCATGGCCCGTGCCTCACACTCAAGTTGTTCTTGAGGATCAGCTCTGTATTTTGCCAATATATCATCATTTACTCCATTGACATTTTCATTTGATTCTTACAGAGGAGTAAAACTATTATGAGTTGTGATAGTTTGTCCTGTATTATTCTCTTGAGCCTCCTAATTATTATTCTGATGAAAATAATTTGATGCTCCATTTCTCTTGGGGATGGTTCTATTTGGTGGAGATGATTGCAATTTCTTCCTTTCCATCTTGGATCTTCTACCATCCATTTAGTACTAACTTTTTGTTATAACAAGTTGTAGAGTCTCCACCTATTTTTGTAAATAGGAAAAAGGTTTATAATTTATCTTTCTGGATTCTTCTTCCTAGTAGAGTTACCAAATTGTATTTTTGAAATTTCTGACTCTATAAAAGAATGGTTTCTTACTAAGGTCCTTTATTTGGGTCCCTAGTAGAGTCTCCAATTTGTTAGGTCTCAAAAATGCAGGTTGCAAATCCTAAGAGGATGCCAGACTCTATGGTCAGATTGGCAACATTTTTTAACTAACACGACCGAGCTAACCTTTAGGGTTTGATGACTCCCTGCACTTTAGGCACTACTATACCTAGGCGGGTGAACCTTGAAAATTAAATAAGATCAAGTGTAAGTGTTTTGACTAAGTTAATGGATCTACCTACAATGGCAAATGGTGTAGAATAGACAAAAGCTTGCTAACTAATTCTATATCTAATATCTGGTGGATGATTGGTATAAATTGTATAAGCAATATCAAGGTAAAAACTAATAAATGAATTTAACTATTAAAATAAGTAAGATCAGTGCCTTTATTGGGTAAGCAGAGTCAAATGGAAATATAAGACTAGTGGCTTATAGTTGGCAGTAACTCTAACTGTTTGGCACAATACTTTAGTTTATAGCTTGTATAAACGTGCAGGGAAAATGATTGAAAGACTCTTTTTAATAATCCAATTGACAAAATCAGATTTCTTGTTATTCACCTGAAGGAACTTTTAATCCTTTCTTGAAGGAACCAATTGAATGAATTATACAAGAACAACAAACAAGATCAACTTGGAGACAAAATGACAATCCTAATTATTAGTTCTTCTGAATAATCCAAATCAACACTTCCAGATTACTATGACTAACTAGAAGGATTTTAATTCCTCTTTAAGGAAACCAAATAATCAAATCACACAAATACAACAAATGTGCATTGACAAATTAAATATATACTTGATATATTAATTTGAATAACAAGGAAATATTAAACTAGAGATAACCATATAACTGAATAACTTCAACAAACAATTGATGCCAGTATAAATCCACAGAATAAGAGATCTTCTATTAACTTCTTAAATGTAAAACTTCCAACATGGTCTTTAAAACATTGTGAGCTTCATATATTATTTCCTACTGCTAATGATTTTTTAGTATCATATGTTCAACTTAGATAGAAATACTTATGAAGAGACATAACTCTTGAAAATGTCTTTTGGGAATTAACATGATTAACATAACAACAATAAAGATAATGATGCTTAAGCCCTATTCAACCACAGGTATATCTAAGCGATGTGATCCTACTTTTGGCTGCAATGTGTATCAGTAAACTCAATGGCATTTCTCATGATCATGTCCATCGTTACCATCTTTTCTAGATGCTTGCAGGCTTCCTTAGATATAGAGTCTTTGTCCTTGAGAGCTCCTAAGGCTTCATGCAATATCACTTGATAGTCCTTACTCCATTCATCTTTTCTCTTTAGTTCTTTGTCATTTCTGAACAACATGGGCACTCCTACATTTGAAGCCTCCATACATTCTTTGGCATCCTTCTTAAGCTAGTCATAATATTTCTGATGCTGCGTAATCAAGTTTTTTGTACTAGAAGTACCTATAGTGTCAGAAACATCCTTGCCCTGTATCTCATGGAGTCTCTCCTGCAGCCTGTTGTTGAGCCTCTCATGCTCTTGGATCACTTTATAGTTTTAAGAATAAATGTCCCAAAATTTGTTCATCCAATGCATCATGTTAACATGCCTATTCTGGAGCACTATTGCAAGTGTGTCAATCTGGACCTGAGCTATCTGATCAATAGATGGTGATTGGGCACTTTGTGAGCTCTCTCCTTGAGTTAATCATTTCACTGACCCTCCAAAGGTATTCTTAACAATATCTTTCAAGAAATCATTTTCTTTTGTTAATCTTTCACAACTGAGTTTATATGCATCCTATTCTTTGATCAGCATCTGAGCCTGTGCTTTTTTCAGCTTTGCAACATTTATGCCAATTTCTATAGTAATCAAGTGGTTAGTTTCCCCTACCTTCAAAGTCATGACATGCCCAAAAGCCTTTTCAGTATCTATAATGGTTGTCTTTTTATGAGGCAGGTACAAGGCCCATATCATTACTGAATTTTCATCATTGTTATATTTGGTGCCCATATACACTTCTGTGACACCCTTAGGAGTGAGCTTATATTTGTCATTAGTATTATGCAAAAAAACTATCAAACACCAAAGTAGAATTTAAATCAAGTCTAGGAAATATCATAACACCTGCTTCTCTGAGTAGATGTCTACCTCTACTAGGAGTCATAGATTAAAATTCACTGTCCACTGTTGTTTTTAACATATCAATTAATTGTCTTTCATTGTAAGTCGTGACATTATCAACTAATTCCCTGATCTCTTTACCCTTGCATTTATACAAAAATGATTTAAATTCTTTAGAATGAATAAATTTATCATCAACAATAAAAGAATCATATGCTACTTGTCTTGGATCCTCATCATTAGGCCCCTCTTCATCATGCTTTTCATCAGGAGACTGATAGCATTGCATTTTTCATTTGGATATTCTGGTTGCTTGTTGATGTGGCTCTTCTTCTTCTACAGACCCCTCATCAGCAGAGGACAACAGCTCTATCTCTGCAAGTTGTCTCCTTTTCTCATATAATTCTCTATTATATTTCTCAACCACTAATTCAACTTCAATTTCTTCCATATTCCTGATAATGGCATCATGTGGATATGGGACATGTGTATATCCACTGAGGTTTTGTTTTCTCCTAGAAAGATCAATAAAAACCTCAGGATCAAATCCTTTTCTTGCCTCTACACATCTCATGTTATAATGCATCAGTTTATCCATGATGAGACCATAACTCTCTTTTGACACCACAGTAAAATCTCCAAATCACAGAGTACTAGGTATGAAGGATTTCTTGTCATAGGAGCTCGAGTTCATCACATTAGAGTAGTTCATTTACCTGACTATCTCTAAGTAGGGAATTCTATCAGGAACTATCTTGGGCAATATAAATAGGGTGTCTTCAAAACCATAAATTCTGACCATGATAGCATCCTCAAAACAATACCAGTCTCCCCAATTGTGGGAAATAGGAGGACCACCAAAATCTTTAGGTCTGAGAAACCTAATTATTTCACTTGATAGTGAATATTCACAAGGATGATTGAGATATCTATACAACACTTTTACACAATATTCTTCAAAATGAATATAACTAGAATGGGCATACCTGTTGTCCCATATCCTCATCCACATTTGTACAGGTGACTTTTATCCCTTATGGTCAATCTAAGTAACTCTAAATTCACTTGGCGATAACCCTATTTCCTAGCCATAATAAAGCACCATGTGCATGAGGAGCGAGTAGTGCTCAAAAGAGACTGATGGGGAATTGTTCTTGATAGTAGTCAAACCAAAATCAATTCTTCAAAAAACATAGGCAGCATAGTCAACCTACCTAGCATTGTGACACTGGATATCTGTGGCTATCACCATCAAACAAATTGTCATAAAATCTGGGACCTCTGACTCTAGGACTTGGCCCATAGAGTAGTATGTGTATTTTATGTATGGTTCAAATAATGACACATGAAATGGAGGTCCATCATTCTCATTGAGAGACACTGTTTCCCCTTCTACCTTAGGCCTGTGGATAGGTAATCTCCACCCATTGTAAGTGGTATCCATTCTCTAGTATTCTTTGTCCAGATCTTCATAGACTCTAGGAACCATGCACCAATCATCTAAATCAAAAACTTCACAAATAGCATTTTTAGATAAATGTACAACTGGCTCTCCTTGCAGATTGCATAAGGATTTGAGGCTAGGTTTGTAATGTTTAGCTAGGAGTCTGATGAGTTCTACATTCACAAATACATCAGGAATGAGCAATTTGACCAGATTCAAGTGCCATGGATTCAACATTGGGACATTTCTGAATCTTCTATTTTAATGGAATTTGAAAATCTCATAACCTCCTATCAGTGTCCAAACATCTCCAAGGTATTTGCACTTGTCTTCCAACTTCTCTATCTCTACCCTAAGTTGTGTAGACCTTCGGCCTTTGGGAGTTGATCCAGGAAATTAGTCAATTAAGTCCTGGCTTAGTTTCCTTTCTTTTATTTTCTCATCAGGGCTTTTCTCAATTTTTTGTTTCTTGGTTTTGCTGGTTTCACCTAATTGTTTTCTACCCTTGCTTTTTACTGGAGTCTCCATTTTAATCTTGGACAATAAATTCAAATTGCAGGCTACTACATAGAGGTTTGTATATATGTACCTATTATCTGAGGTGATGATAGAATTCCCCTGTTTTCTCCTCCAAGTCTCTGCTTGTGCGCTCCTTTCAGACAATTCTTTCAAACTTAATTGTAGTGATTTCAAGTGGCATTTCAAAGGATATCTTCTTGGTCTACAAATAATCGTTGCAGTGTATTAATTTTCACAATCATCATGAGATGTCACATCATCATAACTTCTCTCATCAGTAAGACTTTTATAATATTGGGGTGATCAAATATCTTCAGATGAAGAAAAACATTTGCAGGTAGATCAATCGTTGTGATGCTTCATTTTATCTCCTCGATGTCGTATCTTATAAAACATATATAAGTTTGTATCAGTAAGATATTTCAAGGTCTACCCGATATAGAAATGAACATAGCTATTGTCAGCATGAATTACTTTATCCCTGTGGGAATAACATCTAATTCTAATAATTCAAGTGTCTCTGATATGACTATGGGCATGAGTCTTGTCGATGAGTGTGGCTACTATCATCATCAGAATAACACATGTTATCAAGATGACTTAATTCAATTTACCCGATCATGGTTGTTTCCTCAATACCTTTCTCATAGCCTTCATCAGAGTGATTATTACAGTATGTTACCAATATCCTTCATCATCGTGACCATCAATTTAGCAAGACTTGTAGGCTTTTCTTCTGACTTGTTTACTTTTGCCCATGGTTTTTATCATTCTGAGACATCGGTGTGACTTAAGCCGAAATAATGCCACTTTATCACTGAGACATTGCGAAGTTGGAGATACTTTAATTTCTCACCCCGATGTGCATCTCTCATTGATGATCATTAGTTTCACTGTTTCCATGGGTAGCTCGGCAAGAGTCATACCGCACTCCTTCATCGGAATGATCTATATTGTCGGGGGGGGGGGTTTGGAGTATTCCCCGATAGTCCTAACTTTTGATTAAATTGGTGTGACTAGGAATTCTATCTCTGATGAAGGGTCATCGGTGTTACTCCTCTCATCAGAGATCTCTGAAACTCTCTCTCCAACCATAGCTCTTTTGCTAATACACATTTTGATCATTTCAAAATATCATGGATTGGTATAAATAAAATACCAAAGTCTCGCCAAAATTAAGGAGCTGAAGCCCTTCATTACATTACAGTTGGAGGGGTGAGACACCCATTTGTGATGAAAGTCATGTGATTTTTATGGGATATACCAGTTATTATTATGATTTTGGGTGTAATGTTTTATGATTTGGTCAGACATGGGTGGGTAGGAATACAAGAAAATTTTAAATTTTCCTGTCCCAATAGGGTTCATGTATTTGAACCTAAGACTAGGTAGCAGTGGAGAAAGCCTGGTTAGTGGAGGAGAATTTAACTATGGCACTTGGAGGGCATATAGGTGTGCATATTGGTAGTGCACCTCCTGCAAGATTTAGTTCTCATGGCGGACATGCTCAGGCATCAGGATCCTGGCACCCTCAAAGGGTGGACAACAGCAGTAGCAATACTCTCAAGCCAAACTGAAGAATTCCTAGCTGTAGCATGGTACCAGATTTTAGAATAAGAAGAATCAGAATTGGCAACATTCTAGACAAGATCGTGTTGATCATCCATCTCAAATCACACAATCTACAGCAAGCAGGGGTAGTTTGAAGCAGTCTAATTCCTTTTAGGGTGGCGGTGGTTTTGGTAGAGGCACAGGGTGCTTCTCTTGTGACCAACAAGGCCATATTGCTAGACAGTGTCCTTAGAGGAATGTTTCAAGATTTGGACATAGGTCATCAGTTTCAGAGCTGACAGTAGGTGATGCAGGTAGATCACACAGAGTCTTTGTAGTGGTAGATAACCGTGAGGTAGAGCATCAGGGTACCATGGTGGAGACTTCTAGTTTCATGCAAGGTATTGGTTTTTCTGTTGTCTTTGATTACATTGTTTCTGATTCATTCATTTCTCCTTCTCTTCTGGAGTGTTGTGGTTTAGTGGCAACAAAGCAAGATGATAGGTGGCAGGTTGAGTTAGCTTCTGGGGCTAAGTTGCAATTGAGTCTCTAGTGCATGGTTGTGAGTTGAGGATTGGCT
The DNA here is from genome assembly GCA_027924645.1 of Cunninghamia lanceolata. Classification (NCBI taxonomy): domain Eukaryota; kingdom Viridiplantae; phylum Streptophyta; class Pinopsida; order Cupressales; family Cupressaceae; genus Cunninghamia; species Cunninghamia lanceolata. Next base: position 4,759,248 of record BSBN01000046.1, on the reverse strand, counting down.
CTTTGTCTACTATAGTAGACCTTCACATCCTACCCCTTGGTTCATATGATATAGTATTGGGTATGGATTGGTTAGAGGCCCATCAGGTAGTGATCAACTGTCAGCGTAAGTAAGTCAGGTTTATGGATGATTCTGGTAGAGAGGTGGAGATAGTTGGTATCCAAGACCTATTTCCCTACATATGATCTCTGCTATGCAACTTAAGAGATGCATGCGTCAGGGATGTCAGCTCTTTGTAGTGACAGTTAATGACTTGGAGATGGAGGAGAGTCAGGAGACATCTCTTAACGATCACCCACTTTTGAGAGAGTATACTGATGTTTTTCCTTCTAAGATTCTGGGGATGCCGCCTAAGCGTGACATCAACTTCAAGATTGATATTGTACCCCGCGTAGAGCCTATCTCACAAGCTCCATATAGGATGAACACTCAGGAGCTTAAGGAGCTTTGATTGCAGTTGGAGGAGTTTCTAGCCAAGGGATTCATTCGATCTAGTGTTTCTCCATGGGGAGGACCTATGATCTTTGTGAAGAAGAAGGATGGATCTCTGTGGCTATATATCGACTACCCACAGCTTAATAACGTGACAGTGAAAAATAGATACCCCTTGCCTTGGATTGACGATTTGTTTGACTAGATTAAGGGAGCTAAGGTGTTTTCAAAAATAGATCTTAAGTCAGGATATCATCAGTTCTAGATATTTGAGGCAGACATTCATAAAACACCATTTCGTACCTATTATGGACATTATGAGTTTACTATTGTACCATTTGGGTTGACGAATACACCCTCAGTTTTTATGAGCTTGATGAACTGTGTTTTTTGCACTTATCTCGACAAGTTTGTCCTTGTATTTCTGGATGATATATTGATCTATTTGAGGACTATGGAGGAGCATGAGGTGCATTTGTGTTAGGTGTTGCAGTGTCTGAGAGAAAATTAGTTTTATGCTAATTTGTCGAAATGCAAATTATTTCAGATAGAGGTGAAGTATTTGGGTCATGTCATCTCTAGAGAGGGTATTGCATTGGATCCTTCAAAGATCCAAGCTATTATGGATTGGCCTGTACCCACCAATGTTTCTGAGGTCCGCAGTTTTATGGGTTTGGCAGGCTATTATTGTCGTTTTGTTATGGGTTTTTCAAGGATTGCCCATCCTATTACTTCTCTTCAGAGGAAAGGGAAGAAGTTTGTTTGGTGAAAGTAGTGTCAGGCATCTTTTCAAACCCTTAAGGAGCGGTTGACTAGTGCACCTATTCTGGTAGTTCCTGATCCTACAGGGGACTTTGTTGTGTGTACAGATGCTTCTTTAGAGGGTTTAGGAGTAGTTCTGATGCAGGATGGTTGCGTCATTGCCTATGAGTCTCACAAACTCAAGGATCACAAACTGAACTATCCCACTCATGATTTGGAGTTATCCGCAGTTGTGCATGCCTTGGTGAGGTGGAGGCATTTTCTTTTAGGACATCGGTTTGAGTTGCACATTGATCACCATAGTTTGCAGTATATTTTCATGCAGCCAAACTTAAATGCAAGGTAGAGTTGATGGATGGAGTTCTTGTGTGAGTATGACTTTGACGTCAAGTATATTTAGGGCAAAGCGAATGTGGTAGCAAATGCTCTTAGTCATTAGAGGCATGAGATGTCAAAAGTCACTCTCACAGTTGATTTTAGAGGTTAGATTCTTGCAACACTTCCTACTGATAGTTGGTATCAAGAGGTGAAGCCTGAGGTTGAGTCAGGTAGACCTTTGGAGGGTAGATTTACCAGTTACTCTCTTGAGTCAGATGGTCTTTTGTGACATTTGGGTCACATTTATGTTCCTAGTTCAGAGGGTCTTCGTACCCTAGTTATGTCAGAGGCACATCAGGCACCCTATTCTTCTCATCCGGGTGTCAAGAAGATGCATGCAGATCTTCGTTAGCTCTACTTTTGGAGTGGTATGAAGCGGGATATTGCTGATTTTGTGTCGAGATGTCTTTAGTGTCAGAGGGTGAAGACATAGCACCAGCACCTTGCGGGTCTTTTGCAGCCCCATCTTGTTCTAGAATGGAAATGGGACATCATTTTGATAGACTTCATAGTAGGTTTTCCAGTATCCTCCCATCGACATGATGCTATTATGGTCACTATGGATAGGTTGATGAAGGTAGCCCACTTCTCTCCTGTCCATTCATCTTATAATGCTGCTATGGTGGCCAGAGTGTTCATGGAGGACATAGTCAGACTTCATGGGATTCCTCATATGATCATCTCTGATAGGGATCCAGTGTTTACTTCAGTCCTTTAGACTTCTCTGTAGCATGCCTTGGGGACACAGCTGAACTTTAGTTTAGCATACCATCTAGAGACTAATGGTCAAACTGAGAGGGTTAATAAGGTTCTCGAGGATATGCTTAGGATGTATGTGATGGATTGATAGAGCCATTGGGAGGACTATTTGTATCTAGTGGAGTTTGCTTATAATAATGGATATCACAGTTCTATCGGTATGTCTCCATTTTAGGCTTTGTATGGTCATGCTTGTCAAACCCCACTGAGTTGGGATCATCTCGAGGATATAGTTCTTTTAGGACCAGATATGCTTAGAGATATGGAGTAGTAGGTTGAGCATATTAGAGAGCATTTGGTAGTAGCGCAAGATAGCCAGAAGAATTATGCAGATGCTCATAGGGTTGATCAACAATTTTTAGTTGGGGATCAAGTTTTTGTGTGTGCATCTGTGAAAGAGTCTGATTTGGTACAGAAAAGGCTCTAAGCTAGCACCGCATTTTGTTGGACCTTTTGAGGTGTTGGAGAGGGTCAATCCTATTGCTTATTCTCTTGCTTTGTTGCCCATCCTTTCATGCATCCATGATGTGTTTCATGTTTCTGTACTTAGACCTTACTATCCTGATATTGCTGATGTTCTTGATTGGACTGCTCTACAGGTAGAAGATGGGTAGCTAGCTTTAGAGCCCATAGGCATTTTGTAGCACAGGAGACTTGCTCTTAGGGGTAGACACGTAGTGCAGGTCAGGGTCCAGTGGGATCCTAATGATGAGACTTCTACTACCTGGCAGGATGCTTCTAGGATGAGAGAGTTATACCCTTACTTATTTGTAGGCTTCCAGGAGTAAGCCTGATTCTAGGGGGAGGATGTAATGCCTTAGTTTTTAGCTTTTGATAGTTGATAGTATTTCTATTGTAGTAGACAGTTTTGAGATGTTTAGATGATAGACTTATTGGTTATGTCTATTTTGTTCATTTTGGATTAAGGATTATTGATGCAGTTGTGGACATTTGCTATGATCAATATGATGACATTATGGATATTATAGTTTATCATATGTTTGACATGATCAGTAATGGTTAGATATTATCATACTTTATGTGAATTGTTGATATCTGATTTTTAGTTAGAGATGTTTATGCTTATTGATATACTTTTAGAGTAGGGACAATGTAGTATTACTTGTTATGAGTACCCTACTACGTTGTGATTCCCTGACTCTGTGTGGTTGTTATAATTGCATATATTCGTATAAAACATATCATTTTGATGCAATTTGTAGGTACCGGCCATCGACTCCACCTGGCTTAGCAGGTCTAAGCATGCCCTTGCATCAATGGATAATGTGGATGGGAGATAACATGGGGTTCCCTAGGTCAGTCTTTGTTTTCAGTTTGTGGTTGTGAGTCTTGATGTCACTTTATGGTTTTGGCCTTAGGTTAATGGTCGTCACTGGTATATAATTGTTTTACTTGAATTTGATGGTTTCTGTCTTTATGAAATGGTTGGAAATGAATTATAATAATAATAATAATGTTATTAATAAGTTAAATATAAAAGTATTTTTCTTAGTAGTAAATTATTAATGAAAATTTGGAATATTATTTAAGTAATTTTTAATAAAGATTAAATTAATAATTTTAATTATTTTAATAATATTTGAGTCATAAGTATTTAATATTGATTTATTATTAAAATAGTATATGGTAATTTGAAAAATAATATTAGTTAATAATTTATTTCATGTGAGTTGTCATATGAGATTCCTGACTTGGAAAATCTCTCTGGAAAAAAAAAATTATTGCTTTCTTTTTAGGGGGTTAGTGGGATTCTGTAACAGATTATAGAGTGGACATTGAATGGAGTTTGCATATTTTTTGTTGGGAGATGTTATTTGTGGGAAGTTTTCCTTGGAGAAGGATAGAGAAAATTTGGGGGTAAAGTTGTTACGGGAAGCTGCAAAAGTTGGGAGACGAAGAAATTTGGACGCTGGGATTGAAGTCTGGGTATGCTTACTTGTACTTTTGAGCAATTTGATAAAACTAGTTATGTCTCTATTGAATTTCTTGTGTAAAATTTGAACATGTCTCTGAAAGTTTCCTATAACTCTAAACTTGATAGTTTTGTATTTTCACCTGAGATTCTTAAGAAATATAGGTTGGTTCTTTTCATTCATCATGTTGAAGCCTCAGTTTATCCTTATGATTAATCTACAAATTTTATCAAACAAGAAAAAAAAATCATTTGATGTATCTGAGCCAAGAGAGATTGCTCTAGTCAAATCTTTTACGAGACTTTTATCTATCTTGCTGCCCTCAATGATGGAATTCAATTTACCCAGCATGTGCATCTCAGACTCTATTGCCTAAAAATGAAGTTTTAAAGCCATATATCAGATTGAATTTGCATTGGAATCTTATTTAACTTTTACTTTTGCCTATTGTGAAATCTCACACTCTTATCTCTATCAGATTTTATGATTGATGTTTTGGTTGATTTCTTTTTGTTGTCAAACTTCATTCTTCTATCCCCTCTTTCTCAATAGCCACCATACAGCCTCCTCCCCTGACTTCTGGAATTTTTCTTCTGTCTTTAAATTTTATTCTACCTTGCAAGCATTTGCTCAACCGTATGGCGTAGGAAGTGAGCAACCTGGGCAATTTCTAGAAATTTAAATATGAGTCTCCTCTTGGGCCATCATACGACGTTCTGAAGGGTAGTTTCATTCAATAAAAAATAATATTTATCTTGCGTGAAATTCATGCAACTTGGGGTCATTTCTACCATAACCCCTTGTAAATTTTCTTCTCTGACAGACGTTTCTTTTGAAGATCTCATATTCCTCTGTGAATTTCTTGTCTTCTAAGTTCTTGTCTTCCTTCTTGCAATTTGTCATTCTCCCTATCAATGAAATCTTTGAAATTATATAATTGACTCATCCTCTACCTCTACAATCTGTATTGCCTTCTGTCTCTCATGGCTTCCTTCTTTTAGACCATTCTCCATTTTTGTTAAAAATCTCAGAAGTCTTCTTCCAATTTCTTCTTTCTAGATTTGAAGACTCAATTATAATTACATTATTATTGTTTCTTTCCTTATGATGAAACTTTAGCAAGAGTCCATTTAAATAGAGTAGGGGGATTGTCAAAGAAAATGATTTAGAAAGTTTCTAATAAGAAACTCCATGAATGTTAGTAAATTGTACTTAAGTGATTAGTTAACTCATTAGAAATAAAAGTGATGAAATTAATTTTAGTATAACTTATATATTTTCTAGGATAGAATTGTAATATTTTATTCAATAATTATCTTATTAAGAATAGAATAGAAATAACTTATATGTAAGATTGTTAAATGAATTAGATAATTAATAAATTAAATGGTAATGCTAGTGTTTAAACAAATGTTAGATGGTATTAATATTCTAGAATTAAATATTGAGTTAAAAAATTGATAGTGCTTCCATGTTTAAATTGTTCGAAGGTGAAAGATTTGAGTTAAATTTAGATATATTACATGGTCTTTTAATTCCATTGTCAGTTAGTAGTGACTAGTAGTAATGAAGAAATTGGTTTATGGAATGTCAGGGTTATTAAATGTCAAGTTGTTTAAATCTTCACCATTTCCATCTCAAGAAATGAATGTATTAATAGTGGTATTGAGTTTCAATTTACCCAACTCCAGAGGTTAGGCTACTTGGGTTTAGTACAACATTGTATCATGTCATTTTAAATGTTTTAATTGATTTGAGATTTTGAAGTGGATAGAGGAAAGTTTTGTGGTTTGAGGTTTTGGATTTGAAATTGTCAATGTATTGGTTTACAAAAAGATAGATGCTTTACAGTCCCTTGCCCATGCATGTCATTTAATTGGTTTCTAGATGTTGGTTAGGGGACGCTAGTTGCATATAGGAGAGTGGCTTTCATGGTGGGGCTAGTGCCCAAAATGGCTGCCTGGATAACCCCATGGAAGTTGTAATGAAGTTATAACTTAATAATTTATCTAGGTGGGTTGGGTAGTAATTCACATAACAAGATAAGTATGATGCCTCACCAATGCCTTGAGTTCTGTCATAGGCTAAGGATAGGATGATAAGGCCTGGTTGGCAAGATCAACCTCCTTGTCTCCATGAGAGGATGTGTCAGTTCTACAAGTGTCACACCATTGCCTAGAGAGAGGCTACCAGGATAACCATAGATGGGGGCTAGTTTCTAGTGAGAGATAGCTTGGATAACCCATGCTAGGACCATGCGATGACACTCTCCCTACTGCAGTCTTGTTACTTCCTCTTTATCTTTTGTTGTTGCCTCTAGAGTACTATCTTGTCTTGATGATTTGTGTAGTCTTGATGATCTAAGTTGTCTGTGTCAAGTCTATATCTGCTTTCTTGTATCCTTTGACTTAGTGGAACCTCATTGTTATCTCCTAGCTCAAGGGGTGTACCTCAAGGTTCCACATGGTTGGATGGAAGAGCTTAATCAATTGGTTTTTCTTGGTCAACCTAATTTGTGTTCATTGTAGATGTGCTTCTAGTTCCAGTTTTGTACTTGCATCCTCAGAGCTGTATATTACTTTCAGAATTGTATAATCTTGTTGTATATTGTAAATAGATGTAATCGGTCATGAATCTTGTAAGCATGTAATCTTGTATTTGATCTTATGTAACTGTTCGTATCTATAAATGAATAATGTAATTCTGTTGTATCAAAATGTATATTACTTGTGTTGTTATGAATTTATGTTTATTGGATGCAGTTATGTTCCCTAGAGGTGTTAGTTTATCATCTTGTTTAGATGTTATGGATAGTGTTAACTTTATCTAATGATAATGCATTTACTTACTTAAAAAAAAAAATTGTAATTTTATCACCTGTTAGCCTAACTCTCTAGGGTTGCATGATGGGGCATCACACTTCCATTTCTAGAAGGAGATGAAAATTCACACTTTATCTCTTCATTTTTTAAGACAAAAAGAGCCTATTTAAAGACATGAAAGGGGTTGACCAAAATGAATAAATAATTAGAGAGATTGTGACTGATCTTAAGAACTAAAAATTGTTGTTTCAAGCTATATGTGTGGCTAAGATGCCTAAAATTATATTTTTCATTGAAGTCATGGATTTTATGTGAGTTTTAGCTCACATTTTGTTAGATTTTTCTACCATGCACTAGTTTCTCTGAGGTAAATCATTTGACTTTTTAATTTTGTCTAGTGTTTTCTCTCATTTACAAGATAGAATTTGTGTTAACTAATTGACAAGTTTACAACTCTCATTTGTTTCTTTAAATCCATAAGTTGATGGCTAGTATATGGAATATACATCATACTCTATGGATCAAGTAATATTAGAGCATGTTGAATTATTTCTTTGTGGAGTTTGTTGTGGTTGAATTTAGAGGTGCACAACACATAACAAGTGATAAATCTCATTGCTATATCAAATAGACAATTATTCCCAAAAATACAACTAAGAATCATGGAAAGAGATGCAAGGTTCCTTAAGCTCTAGAGACCAAATGTTATTTCAAAATTATCTCAATTATTGGAGAATACAAATTGCTAAATGAAGACTCCCATTAAAATAATATGCTCATTAAAGAGCATGGGGACAAGTTTCTCAAAATAAGAGGAATATTCCAATGGCAAAATTAGTCCTCTAAGCAAGCCTTTAGGGGAAGACAAAAAAGAATTGAGATCATGCCATTTGAAGGAGATATGAATAGAATAGAGAAATGGTTAGAGTAATTTAAATTATATTTTAATTTTTTTATCTCTAATTGGAAGAAAATATTCCTATGCTAGGCTAAGACTAGCCAATAATGCTTTAGATTGGTTCAAACGTCTCTTGATTTCTAAGGTTATTGGAACACACACTCCTATTAAATATTTGGGTAAGTGATCTCTAAATGTCATGATGGGGACACATGTATCGGGTAGAAGAAAAAAGTGCACATGCTCATTGTTCTTTATCAATCTCAAAGATAAGTGGTGTAAAAAGAATGAGAAAGAAGATAAAATTAAAATGATGCAATCCAGGACCAAAGACTCAATGAATAATTACCTTCTCCTTATGGAAAGATTGCACAACACCACTTATAATAGTTCAATAAGATCCCTAAGATGAAAAAGAAACTTAATTTGAACACTTTTTGAATAAATCTAAGTTTACACAAAGAGTCCACTCATATATTCATTGAATAGGACCACATAAACTATTCTTTTGTATGGATTTTAGAAATTAATTTCATGATCTTGTTTAAGTTAAATTTAGATACACCATAAAATTCCTAGAACACCACACTTATTGATTCAAATAAGTCAAAAAAATCTTGCAAAGAATCTCAAACTTATTAATTTTCAAAGAAAAATTGTGAACATAAATCATTGAACGTATGTGTTAATTATAATGCCATCAAATAATAAGATTACATAGTAGTCTTGGATAATTTCAATAAAATAACCCTTTCGAAACCTAATATTTCTTTGATATGAAATACCCTAAATCCACACAAGAATAGATTTGAAACATAAAATAACAATTACATGGAAACTAGATAGTCTTATGCTAAGACTATTTGTAAATATTGAATATAAATTTCTCGCTAATGCTCCCAATCTATAAATAACATATGCCAAGCCTTTTTCAAACTTAAAACTACAATGAAATAATATATAATTCAAGCTTCATAATCTTCCTTCAAACCTTTTAAAAAATATCTCCAATATGGTAGACAAATGAGATGATATCCAAGTAATTTCCAAGAAGATCAAGAAATAATTTAAAAGAGAAACTAGGATTCTAACTTCTCCATCAATGTGGCACCTAACTCTAACATGTCAATAGAAAAATTAGAACTTGAACTTCAACAAATAAGTCAAATTTAACATGCAATACTAAAACAAGAATTCAATAATCTACCAACTAATCATGTAAGGATCAAACATAACATGCAAAATTCTCTAAGCTGTAAATATTCCTCATTATAAATCAATCAATTCAAAATCAAGGCATGCAATCAAGGGAACATGTACTTTTTTATTCCTCTAAGATAAACTCTAGAATCTCCTCTAAATCCAAGAACATGAATTGCAAGTCACTATCTTATGTTGCAAGTGGAGTCCTTCACATATCTAAGGTGCTATTTTGAGAATAAAATTGATTTAAATTTAAATTTTACTATTGTCTACCACACCTAAGAAGTTAAAAATTAGAGCCAAAAAACAAAACATTTTTTGTTGATATTGATTGCTCATTTCCCCAAGATACTTTTACATCATGAAATCTACTAGAGATTATGATCTTTGTAGGAAAACTAGCCAATGCATAGAATTATTTTGTTGTAAATTGCATACTAAAAGGTACCCTCATAAACAAAATAAGAAGGGTAGAAGAAAAATTAATCTCTCCATAGAAATAGATAAAGAGGTTAAGGAAATTTATTGTGTTTCATAGGTGGATTCTAGGATTACTTGCATTATAAAGTAGGTTGGTTTATAGGATTGAGAAGGTTTTTTAACATCAATATTCATGTTAATGGTGTTAAGGTTGATTCACTATTCATGTTAATGGTATTAAGGTTGATGCACTATTTGATTGATGTTTATAACCTCACATTATTTCTCATGATTTGGTTGAAAATTATGGCATTAAAACTTTTCAATTGTCTCTGCCAAATGGTTTGGGGTGATCAAAGAAGGTGCTCATATGGAATCTAGTAAGCAATCAAAAAATATATTTTTAATTTGTTTAAAGTTTATTGATGAAGTAAAGGTAGATAAATTAGTCCTTTCGGTATTTGTAGTGTTGTTCTAGGTAGCCCATATATGTAATGATTGTAAGGAAATATTATACTAGAATGAAAACAAGGGATGCCTCACTAAGGGTGGAAATATATTCACATTATTTTCTAGTATAAAGCAAGGAGTGCCATAAATATGTCCTAAATCTTCATGGGAAGATGAGTGGAAAAAAATAATCATTCTATTAGAGAAAAATAAGTCTCTCCATGTTCAAGAACTTTTGCATTATATCATTTATATAGTTGGAGATATAGGCTAATTGAGTCTTGGTTTGAGTGGTACAAGGAGAAATGACATCCAAGTCATGTTCCTATTGGATGATTTTTCTTCTTTTGATTCTTTATATATTTTACCAACCAAAAGTCTTCATATTGGGGAAGTGTGATGACAAATAGATAAAATTTTGTTCTAGACTCCATAGCAAACAATCATAGCTAAAATAAAATTCCCATGGTAGGTACACACAAATAGGTATTATGACCTCAAAACCTAAATTTTATTACATATTTATAATCCTCTTGAACATTCATGTAATTTTAAAAAAATGGTACCCCATTTTGTGTTCATATGCAAAAGCTGTGGCTTATGAAGATGAAAGAAAAGAAGAGCATCCAAGAGAATTGAATGCCCTACTTTGCCCTTTCCCAATTTATCTCTTTTATCTCTTCCCATTTTAAGTGAGTTGAAGTTCACATTTTTGTAGTGTTTTCTCTGACACATGGTTTTTTCTAGGTTAAATCCTTTTGTCTTTTTAATTGTTCATGGTGTTTTCTCTCATTTACACATTGCAAGTTAAGTTAATTTATTGGAATGCATACAACTCTCATTTTCAATATTCATTAAATTTATAAGTTGATGACCAATGTATGGAGTATTCAAAAGAAAAAAGATCAACAAATCTTTATGTTGATTGGCTATCTCAAATGACTAATGACACTATCCCAATGACTACTACTAGTTACCTAGTAGAGTCATCAATCTGTTGGTGTTCCAAATTGTACCACACTAATCCTTAAACTACTCTTAGGTTTTGACAAATCAGTGGAAAATGGCCAACAAACAGGAGATGTTGTCTGAAACAAATCTCCTCTACACTTTAGGATCCACAAATCCAAGGTGGGTTTCCCTTCTCAAACATTAGTTATTCAATCAAGATTTGGTAAATAACCATAGTGTCACATAATAGATTTCTTTCATAAAGAATATGAAGAGATTGAAATACCTAACAATTCTGAATGAAGAGTCTCTTCTAACCTTTAATGAATCTTGTGAAAACAATGAATATTTAAGATTAAATTACACAATAGGCATGATTTATCATCTTCAAAGCATATTTGGTTGGGAAGTGGGGTAGTTCTAGATTGGTGCCTATCAAGGAATACAATGTCAATATATGATGCAGTGGCATCTCGTTTCCTCCAATTTTGGATTGCATTTTTTAGTTTTGGTGACTTGTTGTGGTGCGGCTCCTATCGCCTTAGTGTCGGTGCTATTTTCTCCTTCTCTGAGGACTATTTCATATCCTTTATTTCATGCTATTTGTTGAGAGGTCGTGGCTTTAGCCATATCCAGTTTTAAAAGGCATAAAAGCCTCAAATCGTGCAACTAAAGAAATGTATCTAGCTAGTAGATTTGATTCCTTCCTAGGATCAATTAATAAAGAAACAACACTAGACCTTTATAATGGATTGTAGGTGTTTATTTCTTCTGGCGACATCAGTTATACATCTATGTTCTTCCTGCAGACCATTTGAAGAAGACATTTAATTGCATGTGTTCACTAGCTATTGTTTAGCGTCGATGGCTCCATTATTAATTCCTCTGCAAGTCATGGGCAATAAGAGTGATATTTTTGGCCCCCAGTTTCTCTGCAATGGTTGTTGAAATTTATTTCTTCTACCACAAATTTTTAAATGAAGAAAGTATTATAAAAAGAGAATTGCGGTTAGTAAAAGAGAGGTGGGAGGTGAATAGATAAAAGAAGGTGATAGTCTGGTTGCAGGGAAGATCGACTTAGCAATGCAGGGTGAGAAATAGAAGAGGCCATTCATATTGGCCTTAGTAACTGAGCAATGTAGGTGAAATTAGAAGTAGAGTAAAGAGAGACTAAGTAGAGTTGATGGTATGAAATCATAGGGTGTTATAGTGGCTAACTATGCAACTACCGATCGGTAGTTATGTAATGTTTGATTTTGATAATAATATAAAATTTTGGTAATCTATTTCTTTCTTAACATTTTTGCTATGCAAATTCATTTCCTAGTCTGTAGTGTGGGATTGTTAAGACTATGCAGAAGATTGTTCAACCTCCAAGCATTCTAGATTATGAAATTCTTATCATTTTCAGCATATTGCCTTGATTTTAGTTTTTGTAAACAAGTTTTTGATTTGAATCTAAGATCTCTCCCATCAAGTGGTATCAGAGCACAGGTCCTGAGTGGTAAGTAGATCACCGAAGGAGGCAACTTACTCAGGTTGTGTAGGAAGGAGAGTATATGAGAGTTGCTGATTAACATAGTAATCGAAAGGAGAAGCACCAAAAGACCGGGTAGCGAGGAAAGAGAGAAGCCCTAGGTGAGGGGTAGAGGTGTGTTGTTGTGTGTGAACAGATCACCGAAGGAGAGGTAGTTTGCACTTGAAGATTGAATAGAGACTATGGATTGTAGCAATAAGAGAAATGTGTTTCTATGTAAGAAGACCTATGACAATCCCATATTGGGATAGATATTGGGATGAAATAGAAAGCAGAAGATACTAAGAGGGATTGGAAGAGATCTCGAGAAGAATGGAAATCTTGGAAAATAATTATTTTCCTAATAAGGTTATGACTACAAGAAGTAGACAAGGAGAGAAGAAGAATGTTCTCATTGCGGAGGACTTGAATAAAAGTTAGAAGAAGATAAAAGAGGAGGTGCAACAAGGAGTAGCGGAAAAAGAAAAGAAGAAGGTGTCCAGAACAAAGGCACTGGAGGAGACATCTTGGTCTCTTGATTTATTTTTTGATGAATTGTTTGAAGTAGTGAATACAAGTGTGAAGAAGACTAAGGACAAGCCCTTGGAGGCAAAGAAAGAAAGGTCAAGAAGAGAGTCTATCAATGGAGCTGAAAATAAGAGAAAAAGAAGCTAGATTGCAGCAATAGATAATAAAAGATAGTTTCTAGTAGCAATACCTGAAGGTGGAAAGAGGGTTGATCAAGAAAAGAAGAAATCTTGTAAAAAGGAGGAGTTGGCAAGATATGTAACCAAGAATATTTGCAAATTGGGGCAGCAGACCAATGAGAAGGTAAAAGTTTATTTTGATTGTGCAAGTGGTAATGGGAATGTAGATGTCCAAGTTCAAAATGAAAAGGATAAATTAGTAGATCATGGGTATATAATTGCATCTTGGCAAAAGAAATCAATTGTTGATGTGCAAAAAAGAGGAGTGGTTTGTATTAACTTTTGTGATGGAAAAATGGCATCAAGGGTGGAAGACTTGACAGAGAAATAGAGAAGACAAGGAGATAAGTTGAGAGCAGAGGCAACAAGGCAATCGTTCAGAATGGTGAAGAATCAAGTAGTGAAACATGGGACAGCAATAAGAGAAGATGGTGATAAGGAGACAATGTGCAAGTGATGGAGTCATGAAAAGAAGAACCAGCCCCTAGAACAAGGAGTCAAAGTGAAGGATGAAAAAGAGAATAAAGATCAAGGGCATGCAGTAGCCTTAGAGGAAAAGAAGTATAGTTTGAGAAAGGTAAAGGGTCAATTGCTTAATTTTGATGAAGATAAATTTGAGGCTTTAAATAAAATTAATGAATATGATATGAAAGTGTGGGAGAAGATAGATGAGAGAAGTAAAGGACAAGCAGACAATGCAGCTGAGGATGAAAATGTTGAATACATACAAACTAAAAAAATGGATTCCTATAAGGGGACAATAGTTAAAGTAAGTTTTGATGAAAATACAAGGAGTATGATGGAGAAGTTTTTTGGAATACATAGGAATGCAAAGTAATAGATGACAATATGACTACAAGGAGAGGTAAAATGTATTGTTTTTCATTTTGTTGATGGTTTGTATAATGAGAAGTCTAGAAGGACATATAGAGTAGAAACATGTTTTAACAAGAATATTGTGAGTTGTAACATGTATGGGTTGATAGGGAAGAATGATTTTGCTAATGATGAACAAAAGGATAAGAAGATATGGTTCATAATAGATGATGTCGAATGGTTGAGTATAGGTGAGATGGAGCCTAAGTTTTGTAGGCTTGTTGAAGGAAAGGAAATGATTGGAACATAGCAGGAACTAAATGAAAGCATGAAGTATGTGAAAGAAGAAAGATCTATTTTCTATAATATATTTGTTTCTTGTGCAGGCATGAGTGAAAGAGAGAATGATATTGTGGTTTACAATAGGAGAAAGGATAGGGGAATACTTAGAATTATGAATGCAAGTTTAGGGAAGGTGGAGCATGTGGAGAAAAGAAAGCTATATGATAATTGCAAAGGATTTCAGGTTGGATGGATGTATTGGAAAGTTGGTATTTTATTAACCCTTTACTGTTTGCAGGACATTCAAAGAAAGGATAGGGGAACACTTAGAATGATGAATGCAGATTTAGGGAAGGCAGAGCATGTGGAGAAAAGAAAGATATATGAGAATTTGCAAAGGATTTAAGGTTTGATGGATGTATTGGAAAGTTGGTATTTTATTAACCCTTTAGTGTTTGTAAGACATTCAAAGAAAGCCAAGGAATGAAAGCATGAAGTAGAGTCAAGTCAAAATTTAAAAAGTTCACACTGGGGTTGTCTAGTGGATTTGAAGAAAGATGGTGATCAAAGTAATTTAGAATCTGAGGATGCTGAAATTCTTTCTTGTAAAGATGACATTGATAATAGAGAGGAGAAGAAATTTGTAATTGCAAAAGAGCATATGAGATTAGAGGCAATGTCCAGTTTGGAAAAATATTTTGATGGAAGGAGCACATACCTAATGAAGGAGATTATAGAATAAAAATAAAGTGTAGAGGGTTCAATGGAGATTACAATAAAAGAACTAGAGGATATAGAAGAGGTAGAAGACCTAAGGGTACAATATAACATTATCGTCATAGAGATTCTGAAGGTAATTTCTTTTACACAAAGTAAGGATGAGCTTTTGTTTTGATTTGAGATAATGCCAATAGATGATTGTGATGATGAGTCAGAATGGTGGAGATTTGGAGTTGATAAGGAGAATCGAAGGTCAAAGTATGCACAGAGAGAAAGAAGCAAACAAATACAGACAACGAAACTTTGAAGACAATAATGCAAGTGTGGAAGTGCAGAATTAAGAAACTGGAAAGAGAGGAAAAAGAAAAAAAAAAGGAATCATGGACCTCATGAGTAGGAGCTCATGAATTTTTCTACCTAGGGAGTCTGATGCAGTGGCATCTCGTTTCCTCTAATTTTTGATTGCATTTTTTAGTTTTGGTGTCTTGTTGTAGTGTAACTCCTGTAGCCTTAGTGTCGATGCTATTTTCTTCTTCTCTATAGACCATTTCATATCTTTTATTTCATGTTATTTATGGAGAGGTTGTGGGTTTAGCCATATCTATTTTTAAAAGGCATAAAAGCCTCAAATTGTGCAACTAAAGAAATGTATCTAGCTGCTAGATTTGATTCCTTCTTGGGATCGATTAATAAAGAAACAACACTAAACCTTTATAATGGATCGTGGGTGTTTATTTCTTCTAGTGGCATTAGTTATACATCTATCTTCTTCCTATAGACCATTTGAAGAAGACATTTAGTTGCATGTATTCTCTACCTATTGTTTGGTGTCGATGGCCCCATTATTAATTCCTCTGCAGGTCATGGGCAATAAAAGTGATATTTTTGGCCCCTAGTTTCTCTGCAATGGTCGTTGGAAGTTATTTCTTTTGCCACAGATTTTTACATGAAGAAAGCATTATAAAAAGAGAATCGCAGCTCATAAAAGAGAGGTGGGAGGTGAATAGATAAAAGGAGGTGATAGTCTAGTTTGAGGGAAGATCGACTTAGCAGTACAGGGTGAGAAATAGAAGAGGCCGTTCATATTGGCCTTAGTAACTGAGCAATGTAGGTGAAATTAGAAATAGAGTAAAGAGAGACTAAGTAGAGTTGATGGTGTGATATCATAGGCTGTTATAGCAACCAACTGTGCAGCTGTCGATTGGTAGTTATGTAATGTTTGATTTTGATAATAATATAAACTTTTGGTAATCTATTTATTTCATAATGTTTTTGTTGTGCAAATTCATTTCCTAGTCTCTAGTGTGGGATTGTTAAGACTATTTAGAAGCTTGTTCGACCTCCAGGCATTCTGGATTATGAAATTTTTGTCATTTTCAGCATATTGCCTTGATTTTAGTTTTTGTAAATGCGTTTTCATTCTAAATCTAAGATCTCTCCCATCAATATACCTTGCATATATTCTATCTCAACATTACTTACATCTAGTGGTTGTAGTAGACTTCACTGAATAATATTACCTTGATAATAGCATCAGCCCACGAGAGCCTTCATTCGTATAAATTCATTCTTAATAATTCAATTATCATGCAAACAACATTATCATTCTTCTAGAAAGATTTATTCCACTACTTGAAAGGAAACTAACTAGAAATACAATCCATGCTAGCAAATGTAGATTGAAGAAACAATAACCTTTGATTATTATTTTCAAATGTTTGCTTACATCATAAAACTAAGACAAAGTGACATACAAACTTGTATGTTTTTTATATAATCTCAAACTAGAGAATTACATGCTTATGACAGAGACATGCCATACAAAGATTTATTATCCTATGACAAACTATAATACTACTAACATCCCATTAGTTTTTATAACACTTAAAAACATTGAGCACATCTCTTTTATTGAATAAGGGTGCCTCTTACAATCCTCTAGATGACTGACACATATTGCAAATAATAGTCTATTAGTAAGGTTTAGAGAACATGAACAATCACAAATGTCCCTTTAACAGTTTAGGAAAAAATGTATCTTGTTCAAAATTGCATGATGACTAAGCATGGGTCATTTGGCTACTATGGGGAAAGTGCATGAATTATTCTCCACAAGCCAAAGCTGAGCTAGAAACACCTTCTCATTGTGAAGATGGGGTTAAAGAAGATGCCATGTGTCTTCCATCCATTCCTTTCACTCTATGAATTTATAGGCCCAACTAATTATCTACTTCAAGACCACCCTAATGTGTTATCCTCCATCTATAGTGGGTTAATATGGAGAAGAGGAGGAGCTAGAAACATGTGGCCCTGCCTACACATATAATTTTTCCAATCAAGGTTGGCCACTAGAAATTATTAACCACCCTCATCCTATAATTTGCTACTATAAGGTGTAGAAGTGGTTAAGCAACAATGTCCATTCCTCATCGAATTCTAGCTAGTAGAAGGTGAAATTGATGAACCAGAATGGCTAGCACATAAATAGTTCTCTTTATTTCCCTAAACCTCCCATTCTACAGAAAATAATATTTGTTCTCTTATTCTTGAAAGCACAAAGTTGTAGCTAGGAGAACAATGCTAAACTTGCTTTGAGAATGGAGAATACAACTATGATGGAAGAGAAAAACATGCTCAAAAACATAAAAGGAGAGAAGTATAATATGACTTGAAAAACACTTGTTTCCTTTATAGCCAAAAAGGGATGATCAGTTGCCTAAGGTACAAAATAGATCTACCTCTATTCTAATAAATCATCCTTATCCTCAAAAGCCTCTGGCACACGCGCTGCTCTAACCCTTAGCTTGCAAGTTTATGCATTTTCTTTGTTAGATCTAATATTTTTTTTGTCAAGAATTGGTGATCAACTTTTGCAGGTGATCTCCTAGGCCAGATCCAACCTCACTATTGAGTCCGGAAGGCCTCGTAGATGAAGATCGACATAAAATACTGTATGTTTTGCTCACAGGAAATTTTTTGAATTCTTTTTACTCTCAGATCCACTGTACAGATCTGTTGTATGGATTACATAAGCTTCCTGGTGTAGTAGGCATTTGTGTTTTTTTTTATGTTCCCTTTTTGCAGGTTTTAATCTTATGTTGCAATGTTCTTTTATGGTTTGAAGGTTATGTCTTTAACACTGGTGTCGACTGTAACACTTTCACTTTCATCCTAGGTTTTCTATTGTCTTTCCTTGTTTTGATCTTGGTACTATTGTAGGGTCTCAATGATATTTCATATTCTTGAAATCTGAAGATTATTGGCACAAATCTGTGTAGTCTAAATCTCCAGGTCTTTGTGCTTTTTGTGGATCAAAATCGTAAGTCATATCTGCTCTACTTTTGCGTTTGCAATATCTAATACTAAGTCTAGTCATAAGTCATGAAGCAAACATATTCATTCTGTATCTTACAACACCTAGTCCTACCCTCAATCCGTTCCCCGTTGCCAGGTCAGAAGTTCACTTTGGCTTTTTCTGCTTCCATAAACTATGTTGTCCATCATGTTGAGCCCTGTCATTGACCACGATCTTAGGTAGTGGCTTGCTAACCACTAGCCTCTGCATTCCTTTAGCATTCAAATCTTTAATTTCACATGTCCAGGCTCATAATACTAGTAAAAGCACCAAAGGTGCTATCAAATGGCCGATAGGCACAAATATTTATAGGCCTGTCACTAAATAGTTTATATTTTTATTTTTATGGAAAGTCATTATGTGTAGTTGTTGGTAGACAAGGCTATAAATACAATAAGAAATTCAATAATTTTTTTGCAAATAAAAATAATTGAGTGGTATTAAATGAATAAGCACATGAATTAAATTGTAAATCATGAATGAAGTAAATAAATTCTAAGCAATCAAGAGATTATGTGAACCGTGTAGTACCTAAACAATGTATGATAATAAAAATCCATGTTACTAGTTTCGTATCAACCAAGCATTGCACAAAATAACTTTTAAAAACATATATGTATGAAGTGTCGGTTTGAATCAACTATGTGTGAAAGTGATTGAACTAACATTGTGTGAAGAGTGTGCTTTAACTTTGGCATTCACATTGTGTGTGTTTATTCTTTGGGATATTTGAACTCGAGTGTTTACTTGTGTGTGATTGAACTAACTTTGTGCATGAAGCATGTTTAAAATTTGGCACATGTTCACTTTCTATGTGTGAAGTGTGTTTTAACTTCGACATTCATTTTGTATGAATTGTGTGTGTGAAATTTAATTTGGGCATTCACTTTGTCCAGTGTGTGTATTTAAACTTTACCATGTTTTATAAATTTGGCACCCACTTTATGAGTGTGTTCGGAGTTTGGAATGTTTGAACTAAAGTGTTAATGCATGCTTGTACTGAATTTGTGTGAATGAATTATGTTTGAGCATTGACATATCAACTTTTTGTTTATGTAAATTATGTGTGTGTGGGAAAGTTAATATAGGCATTCACTTTGTGGTGTGCTTTTAAAAAAAATAATTTTGGTATTCACTTTGTGTGGTATATGTGTTTGAACCAACTTTAAAATTTGTTGTGTATCTATGTGAGCTTAAAAGAACTTTTACATTTAGTTTTTCTTTATTTATGAATGAACTTAGGCTAACACATTTTGTGGAGTGTATGAACAAACTTTGATGTTCACTTTGTGTAGAATGCAATTAAAAGATTTGAAATTCTTTATTTTGTGTGTGTACAAATGAGCCTTGGATATCCTTTTTTGTAGAGTGTATGAATGAACTTTGATGTTCACTTTATGTGGAATGTGCTTGAACGAACTAGCATTCCTTTTTTGTGTGTATGCATGAATGAACTTTGGATATCATTTTGTGTGATGTATGAATAAACTTTGATTTTCACTTTTTGTGAAATGTGTCTACAAACAAACTTCAATGATGTTCATTGTGAGTCTTTATGTGTTTGAATAAATTTTGACTTTCATTGTGTGTGTGTGTGTGTGAATAAACTTTGACATTCATTGTGTGCATGTTTGAAAGTTAACTTTGGCATTCAGTTCATGTGAAGTGTGTGTGTGTGTGTGTGTGTGTGTGTGTGTGTGTGTGTGCATGTGTGTGTGCGTGTGTGTGTGTGTGAAAGTTATTTAGTTTTTTCATTTAGTTTGTGTGAACTGTGTGCCTAAGTATTTAAATGAAATTTGTCACACTCTGTGTGTGCGTGCATGTGTCTGTGAATGAGCTTTGGCACTCATTCTATGTGTGTACAAAAACACTGATGTTCACTTTGTGTCAAGTGTATGTGTGTGTGAATTAACTATGGTTTTCATGGTGTATGGGTGGGTAGGTTTGAAAGTTAGCTTTGGTATTTATTGTGTGTACACATGTTTATGTGAATGAACTTTGGCATTCACTTTATGTGTAAGATGTGTAGGAACTAAATTTATTACATCAACTAACACTCATTTCATTTGTTCTCAATGGTGACTTAACCATAATAGTGTTTTCATTAAATAAAAATTATTTAAAATTATTTTAAAAAGCACGCCATAATAATTCATCCTCTAATTAAGGAATCCATAAACAAAAATTTAGAGATATGATTGCATATTGAATTTAAATATATATATATTTTTAAATATAAATTTAAATGTTATCACTCACTCTTAAATTAATTTAAAAATGCATGTTATAATAACTAAATTTTAGGGATATGATTACATATTGATATTTAAAAAAAAAATTATTTTTAAATATAAATTTAAATATTATCACTCACTTTTAAATTAATTTAAAAAGGAATGTTATAATAAATCAATCCACCAAATGGGAAATTGTTAGCTACTTTTAAGGAGTAGATTTATGCATTAGAAAAAAAAAATTTCGAGAACTTACTAAAATAAATTTATTCCTTAAATTGTATCATTTCTTTTTATCTCACTTTGCAATTAATATGTCAAATTAGAATACCAAACATAGAGAAAAAGAATATTAATAAAAACTATAATTAATTTTATTATTAATTTTAACCACAATAAAATAATTTAAGAACAATCATTTATATAAAGTTCATATGGCAATATATATGTATTTTTTTAAGTAAATAATGGTAATTAATTATTAAATATATTTCTATATAATAGTGGCTAATTAACTAAATAATACTTACTAACTAAATATTCCAATTAATATAAAATAAAATATTAATATCTCCACCTATCAATTATATCACAAGGAAATTCAAATCTCCTAAAATAAGCCATAAACTAGAAATTCTTTCAACTATTTTAAATGGATTGGATTGAGGCAATCACAATGAATAAACTTTAACTAAATATGAAAAGATTGCATTCACGCATTTAAGTTTAAATCATTTTATTTATATTTAAAATAAAATATAAGTGCTACTCTAAAATAAATGAAATTAAATGCATCCAACAAATAAGGAATTGCATTAGCTAAAATTTGGGGATATGGTTACTTAATAAACAAAAGTGATTTTAATACACACCTAAATTAGCATATAAAATTTATGACAACTAATTAACTGAACCTTATGACACATAAAATAAGGAAGAGGGGGCTATTTTGTAGGGATTTGTTTTACATAACTTAATGATAAGATTCTATTTTAAATCTCACCTAAAAAAATCATATAAACTCTAACATTCTTTTATTTTATGAATCTTCTCATTTCATTTCTTTGTTTTTCTTTAATATTTTTATGTTGTACAGGTAAAATGGAGTATTAGAAAAGTAGCCTGGAGAAACTATGGAAGCTACACAACTCTCCTCTCAAGCATGCAATCATGTTTGATGGATCTTCATTCTAAGATATTTAATTTATTTAAAATCTAATTTTTATTAAATATGTTGCATTCTAATATTTTTTTATACCTATTTTTTAATTTATTTTTTATTATTTTTGTTTATTTACAAATCTACAGGTTCAAGAATGATTATCCACATGCAAAATCCTACTTATCTATCCAAGCCAAGCCCATTGCATGCACAGTTTCAGGAAGGCAATGACACAATGGAGAAAAGATATTGTGTTTCCAATTGATTCTATGTTCTCAGTTTTATTTTTCCAAAAGTTACATTTTTTTTCTTCTCCATTAGAAAATAATAAGAAAGATTTTTATATTTCTTTATTTATTATTTTCTATGCTAAGATAGTTGAATACGTTTTAATATCAAAGAAAGATGCATGATAAAAGATCTAATGGAAAATATATAAAAAATAAATATGATTAAACAAATAAATTAAATAGCACTATCACTAATTAAATTAAACAAAAATCATTCTTAAAACTTAAGCTAGATCTATTTTCAACATAAATAAAGATGTCACATAACTTAAACTATTTCTATAGAATTTTCTTATTAAAATACAAAATATCTATAATCTAATATAACATTTCTATTTTTATACATATTTAACCAAAACATTAATGTATGTATGTATATGTACAATGATATGAAAATATAAAAAAATGTTTTTTTCTTTTTTCTTTTAATGTTTAACTATTAATAATATATATATACACACATATATGTCACAGGCAATAATTCCCTAAAGTATATATTTTTAAAGTGCTAATGAATGGAATATAGAGATATGTTCTTACTATATCTACTCACTTAAAATATATATATAGTTATATGATAATAGAAAAGTATAAATAACTTGGTTACATATATTGGAAAAGAAACATTAGTTCTATTTAGCGAAAAGCAATGATGTATATGAAATATATTTAATATAAAACATTGTGTTTATAATAACATAGATAATACATTTGAGTAAACAGATCATAATTACACTAAGTATTAACCTATAAAACTTAGATCATCGTTATATTATACAACTTGAACAAAAGACTCATTATCCATCTGTGCAAATGCACATTTACATAAATCTTGGAATCATATCACATTCTAGATTACATAGATATGTACTCTACTGGGATATTACATTTATTTATTTTCATTGTACAACTATTTCTCAAGGCTTCACAAGTGTTTCCTACAACAAGCATGTCAACAAAGATGCCTAGGCCTACCATAGGGGTTAATTTACAACCCCACCCACGAGCTGGAGGATTCCAGGAATAGGATTACATAATGCAAGAAGAAAGAACATAATATAGGAAGTGAGCACCAGAGAGTGTGGGTGAGGGCATCATGAGAAAGGCGATGCCAGCATTCTTTTCTCCCATGTGGGAACTCTTTGAAAAACCCGTGGATCAAAACCAAACAAATGTGGTGCTGATGGAGGAAATAGTGTTGTCTTTTCTATGTGGTTTCATCTGCATAGGCTAGAATGCGCTCATGCCCCTTCTAAAATATGGAGTGAAAGCCATACTTATAATCTGTAAAACTAAGTGTTATAGAGATGCATTTAACTCTCCACATAAATTATGGCTACTTAAAATATCCATGCATTTAACTCTCCACACAAATTGTGGCCACTCAAAATAGCCATGCATTTAACTCTCCACACAATTTTTTGGACCACAAAAAAGGAAGGACTACCAAAAAAACTATTTTTTTATTAGGACTACCAATTTTTTTTGGCAGTTACAAAATGTGTGCACATATAGAATGGCCTATAGGCCAAACTAGCATTTGCAACAATCAAAGGTTCAAGAATTATGGCGATAGGAAAATGAGGAGTTTAAAAAAAAATTAGGCATGAATTTTTTTAAAATGATGCTAGACCATTTTCCAAGCGCTATAATGCTCACATATAAAAGCCTATCAGCTAACTAATTCAGTTTAGTTTTTTATTCACTTTTTAGTTTCTAACATAGCTTTTTATTGTTTATCATAGTTTTTTTAAAATTTTGACATAGTTTTAGTTTGTTTTTTTTTAACTTACATTTTTTTAATAGTTGTTAATGTTAACATAATTCTAGTCTTAATTAATTCATTAATTTATTTTTATCTAGTTTTTAATTTAGTAATTGTAAAAATAGTTTTGAATTAATGTCCAAAGGCATTCTACAATGGCAGTAAGGGGTGGAGTGTAATGGTGTGAGTGTGTTAAAAAATATTAACTATTACCTTAAAATTCATAGCCATTTAGATGTCAAATTATTAATCTATAGTAACAAATATAATATAAATCCAACATCAATAGACAACTTTTCATAATCATCATTCTTCTCATTTTCAAAGTGTAGCAAGAAAGTAAAATAAAACTAGAGAAAACTGTTAGAAAATCAAATATTATTAAATTAAATCAAATTTTTAAAAAGTTTATGGGTTAGTAAAGAAAATATTTTGATTTCTTAATTTGAGATTTTTTTTAATTTCTTAATTATAGTTGAGAAATTGATGGACATAGGGTTGAGCTAAAAGCAATGTCACCAATATCAATTTGAAGTAAAATAAAATAACTTAAAGTAAATAAAACAACTTCAAATTAACATATCTAGCATTTAATATTAACATTTATTAATAAACATAATATTTCTAAAATAAGGAGGTAAAACAAAGATATGCCATCATCATGAAAGAAAATAAAACTCAAAAAACTATTAGAAAATGAAAAAATTACTTTGTATATATTAAATGAAAGAAAAGGGTTTTCATTTCCTCAAAAAAAAGTTAGAAAATGAAACATTACTTTGTATTATTAAATCAAAGAAAAGAGTTCTAATTTTTTTTGTGTACTATTAAAAATAATTTCAACCAAAATTTTATAATGTTTTAGGTTTGAATCTTAATTAATTTATATAAAAATATGTAGTAGTACAATTTAATCAATAAAATTTTAAATTTGATTTGTTAATTAATTTGGTAAACCTTAAATAATTAAATAATTAAGTAACACTATGTATGTAGTAAATAAAAAGGTTCTAATGTGAAGTAAATAAAATAACTTCTAATTGATATCTCTGGGCATTTTTTTAGATAGATGTATTTAAGATATCTACACTAGTTTAATTATGTCAAGAGGGGTAACCTATAGTGAGGGTGGAATGAGATGTGTGTAATAAAAAAATGTTAACTTTTTCAATTAAATGGTTGACACATTAAATAAGGAGTAATTAAAGAAGTGGGAGTAATTAAAAAATACCAACAAATAAAACAATAAATAAGGATTAATTAAAAAGTGCCGACAAATCACCTCACAAATTATAAAGTAGCAATAAATTGAGAGCCGAAAACAACAAATGAGAAGGTGAGAAAGTGCTGCGAACAAGAAAGTGCAGTGAATAAATCAAAGTGAAAAAAAATAAATCCAAGTCATTTCAGCAATTATTTCTAGAATAATTGTAGATCTTAGTGATTAATTATTTTTAAAAGTGTAGCGAATAAATCAAAGTTATAATTAATTATTTTCAAAAGTGTGGCGAATAAATCAAAGTTATAAAAATCCAAGTCAATTTAACATTTTTTTTTGAGAACAACTATACATCATAGTAATTAATTATTTTAGAAAGTGCAACAAATAAATTAAAGTTACAAAATCCAAGTTACCATATTGTATTTCATGTTTCCATATATTTTTTCTTTACTTTTTAAAATTAAATTTAATATTTGTAATTATATATTATATATTTCTCAAATATGAAATATTATTTATGTCTTCAGTAAATGATTAGATTTATCTTTATATATTTACTTTCTTTCAAATAGTAAAAACTTGGTTGTTTTTGGGATTTCACTTTCTATACAAATTAAAAATAACTAAGCACATCTAATAAATAAATCATAAAATTTACGGTTTATAAAAAAATTTCATTACTTTTATCTTTCTAGAGTTATATAATTTTTATGATAATAATATATTAAAAATAATTAATAATAATATTTTTATCAATAGTTACTAAAATTGAAAACTATTGATGATCAATATATAATATTTATTTGTAATAATTTATATTATATTATATGATGTATTATTAATGTATATTGGATTGAGAGAGTAGTCATTGTTTTGTATGATAAATATATTACATTTCAAACACATCTTAGAATTGATTTCAAATGTTAGTGATAATTTAATTGGAAATGTGATAAATATATTTTAATATATTTTATAGGATGCCTCACGCAAATTTAAATTTTCAAAATGAAGAGAAATGAAGACAATATAGAAGACAATATGCTTGAAATTATATGAGACAAAAACATGAACAAATGGTTGATGAACAAAGACAGGAAGAAAGAAGTCTTCAAAATGAAGTGCAACAAATAGAACAACAAAGAGAATATAATCAAAATTATATGAGCCAACGACGTGAACAAATGAGTGATGCAAAAAGAGAGGAAGAAAGAAATCATCATAACCAAAGTTATAGGGAGAAATGTGTTAAGCACAAGGCATATATGATTGTGGAAGAGATTGAAGCAGAAATGAGACAACATGTTGATGATATAATAACACATCATGCAGAACATGTCATGAGGAACAATATATATTGAGAAGAAGACATTGTCAATCTCATGGGAATGCTGAGGTTAATTATGAAGGTATGAATTCTATTACAATAGATTGTGTGCTAGAAACACCGAATAATAGATTGCAAGTTGCAATGAATGTTGATAATCAAAATCATGTTAATAATAATAGAAATGTTAATATTGATTTTAGAACTCTACAAGTGATATTCCAAACTAGACTAGATAAAATTTTTACCCCAGGTATGTGCTACATTTGTGAAGAAAGTTATATAGCAATGAAGGTTACACGGGTACCTGAAGGCCCTATTTGTAAAAGATGTCAACAAGAAAAACATGAACATCAATTTTCTGCAACAAACAACATGGATCTTGGGCCACAACCATTAGAATGTAGAAACTTAACACAAATTGAGGAAATATTGATAGCACACATCAATCCAATTCTTTAAGTTGCACATGCAACTAGAGGTCAGTATAAATATGAAGGACATACAATAAGTTTCCCACAAGAAGTAAGGGAAATAGATAAAATTTTACCAAATCAAATAAAAGATTTTCCAATTATAATTGTTCGAAGGAAGGATCAATGTGGAACAAATTACAATTTTACATTCAATAGAGAGAGGGTGTATAAAGCACTAAAATATAAGAGAGAACATGATAAGTTCTATAAAGATGTTCAAATTGGTGAAAATGCTCTTATTGAACTTGCATGCAATTTAGATGAAAACATTTTTGACAAATTGAACTCTGTTCTTATGGAATTTGATTCAGATGCAAATGAATATGTATTTGTGAGTCCAATGATAGAGATAGATGAAGGAAACATTATTCAACACACTACATCAATGACATCAAAACCACCAAATATTCAAAGAGAGATGGAACTAATCCATGCATGGGTAAATAACCATAATTTAGATCTTGGATTACTAATTGATTGGCCAGGAATTGGAACAGCTCCAGTAAATGAGTATGTCACTGGAGGATTACTTGATATGGCTTTTCCAACACTATTTATAAATGGGTGATGTGATTGGCTAGAACCATGAACAAGGAGAGTCCATTTACATGAGTTTGTTAAACATTTATTTTGATATGGAGATCATCACTTTGGACAACAACCTTGATTTGGATACTATATGATGAATATGATTGAGACATCTTGCATAAAACTCATCTGTCATGTTTGTGAAAAAAATCTTTGAAGATATGTCAATCATAATCAATGAGTTATGAGAGCATATGGAAAATATCCCCAATTCACATCTAGCTGATCATTTGATGCATTTTGGTACTACACTATGAGGTACAAGATCATACTGGATAAAATTTTGAGTTGAATTAACTGACCTCTTGGATCAAATTGGTACAACAACTATTTTCTTTACTTTGAGTGCAACATATATGTCTTGGCTAGGTTTGCATGCACTAATGCCAGGAACACAACCAACTAATCCACAAGAAGCACAAAAGTGGCAATGACAAAATATTATTGACTATCCAAATATTGTATGTTAACTAATAATATGTTATATCGTCAATGATAGCTCCTGTGAAAATTTTCACAATATCGATGCCTTCGAAATACACAACAATTAAACCAGATAGACTTGGAATGTGACTATGAAGAATTACTCAATTTTGTTGAATGTCATACAATATGCAAAGAAGGTGCTTGCCTCCATATGAAAAGAGGAAGGATGGCTTATAGGTAAGCTATTTAGACATTTAAATATTTGCGAACACATTAATTAAAAAAGTGCCGACAAATAAAACAATAAAACAATAAAAAAGATATATAAATGTAAAAGACATTTGAATCGATACATCACTTCATAAATTATAAAGTAGCAATAAATTGAGAGGCAAATGCAACAAATAAGAAAGTGCAACAAACAACAAAGTGCATCGAATAAATCAAAGTTAAAAATTCCAAGTAAGTCATTTCAACAAAAAAAAAAAAAAATCTAGAATAATTGTAGATCTTAGTAATTAATTATTTTTCAAATTGTAGTGAATAAATCAAAGACTTTATAATTAATTATTTTCAAAAGTGTAACGAATAAATCAAAGTTATAAAAATCCAAGTCATTTTAACATTTACAATTATAGATCATAGTAATCAATTATTTTGGAAATTGCAACAAATAAATGAAAGTTGAAAAAATCCAAGTTACTATATTGTAATTTAAGTTTACATTTATTTTTTATTTACTTTTTAAAATTAAATTTAATATTTGTAATTATATATTATGTATTTCTCAAATATGAAATATTATTTTTGTCTTTAGTAAATGATTAGATTTATCTTTATATATTTACTTTCTTTGAAATATAAAAAAATTGGTTGTTTTTGGAATTTCACTTTTCATATATTTACTTTCTTTCAAATAGTAAAACCTAGTTTGTTTTAGTGGTTTCACTTTCCATATACTAACTTTCTTACAAATAGTAAAAATTAGTTTTTTTAGGGATCACTTTCTATACAAATTAAAAATAACTAAGCATATCTAGTAAATAAATCATAAAATTTAGGGTCTTTAAAATTGTTTCATTACTTTTATTTTCTATTAATTTTTAGATTCTAAAATTAAATTAAGTATTTTTAATTTATAATGATTTAATTATTCTATAATTATATAATTTTTATGATAATAATATATTAAAAATAATTAATAATAATATTTTTATCAATAGTTATTAAAATTGAAAACTATTGATGATCAATATATAATATTTATTTGTAATAATTTATATTATATTATATGCTATATTATTAATGTATATTAGATTGAGAGAGTAGTCATTGTTTTGTATGATAAATATATTAAATTTCAAACATATCTTAGAAATGATTACAAATGTTGGTGATAGTTTAATTTAAAATGTGATAAATATATTTTAATATATTTTATTGGATGCATCGTGCAAAGTTAAATTTTGAAAATGAGGAGCAATGAAGAGATTATGGAAAACAATATGCTTGAAATTATATGAGAAAATGACGTGAACAAATGGTTGATGCAGAAAGAAAGGAACAAAGAAGTCTTCAAACTAAAGTGCAACAAATAGAACAACGAAGAGAATATAATCAAAATTATATGAGGCAACGACGTGACCAAATGAGTGATGCACAAAGAGAGGAAGAAAGAAATCATTGTAACCAACGTGGTAGAGAAAGACATGTTAAGTGCAAGGTAGATATGACTATGGAAGAGATTGAAGTAGAAATTTGAGAACATGCTCAAGATATAATAAAACATCACATGCACAAACATCTCATGAGGAACAATATATTGAGAAGAAGACATCATCAATCTCATGGGAATGCTGAGGTTAGTTTTGAAGGGATGAATTCTATTATAATAGACCATGTTCCAGAAACACCAAATAATATATTGTAGGTTGCAATGAATGTTGATAATTAAAATCATGTTAATAATAATAGAAATTTTGATAGAAATGTTGAGATTGATTTGATGACTTTAGAAGTGATATTCTGAGAAGGACTAGATAAACTTTATATGCCAAGCATGTGCTACATTTGTGAAGAAAGTTCTAAAGCAATGAAGGTTACATGGGTACCTGAAGGCCCTATTTGTAATAGATGTCGATAAGAGAAACATGAACATCAATTTTCTAGAAAAAACAACATTGATCTTGGGCCACAACTATTAGAACTTAGAAACTTAACATAAATTGAGGAAAAGTTGATAGCACGCATCAACACAATTCTTCAAGTCACACATGCTACTAGAGTTCAGTATAAATATAAAGGACGTACCATAAGTTTCCCACAAGAAGTAAGGGAAATAGCTAAAATTTTATAATATCGAATAAGAGATTTGCCAATTATTATTGTTTGAAGGAAGGATCAACATGGAATAAATTATGATTTTACAGTCAATAGAGAGAGGGAGTACAAAGCACTAAAATATAAGATAGAACATGATAAATTCTATAGAGATGTTCAAATTGATGAAAATGCTCTTACTGAACTTGCATGCAATTAAGATGAAAACATTTTTGACAAATTAAACTTTTTTCATGTGGAGATGGATTCAGATCCAAATGAATATGTATTTGTGGGTCCAATGATACAGATAGATGAAGGAAACATTATTGAACACACTACATCAATGGCATCAAAACCACCAAATGTTCAAAGAGAGATGGAACTAAACCAGGCATGGGTAAATAACCCTAATTTCTATCCTAAATCACTAATTGATTGGCCAAGAATTGGAATAGCTCTAGTAAATGAGTATGTCACTAAAGGATTACTTAATATGGCTTTTCCAACACTATTTCTAGATGGGCGATGTGAATGACTAGAACCATGAACAAGGAGAGTCCATTTACATGATTTTGTTAAACATTTATTTCGATATAGAGATCATTGCTTTGGATGACACCCTTGATTTAGATACTATATGATGAATATGATTACAAGACATCATGCACAAAACTCATCTACCATGTTTGCCAAAAAAGCTTTCAAGATATGCTAATCACAGTCAATGAGTTACAAGAGCATATTGAAAATATCCCCCATTCACATCTAGTTGATCGTTTGATGCATTTTGGTACTACACTATAGGTACAAGATCTTATTGGAAAAAAATTCAAGCTGAATTAACTGACCTCTTGTATGAAATTGGATCACCAACTATTTTCTTTACTTTGAGTGTAGTAGATATGTATTGGCTAGATTTACATGCACTAATGCTAGGAACATAACCAACTAATCCACAAGAAGCACAAAAGTGGTGATGAAAAAATATTGTTGACTATCCAAATATTGTATGTTAACAAATAATATGTTATATCGTCAATGATAGCTCCTACAAAAATTTTCACAACATCCATGCCTTGAAAATACACAACAATTGAACCGTATAGACTTGGAATGTGACTATTAAGAATTATTCAATTGTGTTGAATGCCATACACTATGTAAATGAGGTGCTTTCCTTTGAAAGAAAAGATGAAGGTTGGTTTGTAGGTAATCTATTTAGACATTTAAATATTTGTAAACACATTAAATAAGGAGTAATTAACAAAGTGCAAGTAATTAGAAAAAATGTCTCCAAATAAAACAATAAATAAGGATTAATTAAAAAAGAGCTTACAAATAAAACAATAAAACAATAAGAAGATATATAAATGTAAAAGACATTTGAATCGATACATCACTTTGTAAATAATAAAGTAGCAATAAATTGAGAGCTGAAAACAACAAATAAGAGAGTGCAACAAGCAAGAATGTGCAGCGAACAAATCAAGGTGATTTTTTTTAAAAAGTGTAGCGAATAAATCAAAGTTATAATTAATTATTTTCAAAAGTGTAGTGAATAAATCAAAGTTATCAAAATTGAAGCCATTTTAACTTTTTTTTCCAAAACAATTATACATCATAGTAATTGATTATTTTGGAAAGTGCAACAAATAAATTAAAGTTAAAAAAATCCAAGTTACTATATTGTAATTTATGTTTACATATATATTTTTCTTTTCTTTTTAAAATTAAATTTAATATTTGTAATTATATATTATATATTTCTCAAATATGAAATATTATTTATGTCTTTAGTAAATGATTAGATTTATCTTTATATATTTACTTTCTTTCAAATAGTAAAAATTTGGTTGTTTTCGGGATATCACTTTTCATATATTTACTTTCTTTCAAATAGTAAAAACTTAGTTTGTTTTAGTGGTTTCACTTTTCATATATTCACTTTCTTACAAATAGTAAAAACTTACTTTTTTTAGGGATTTCACTTTCTATGCAAATTAAAAATAACTAGGCACATCTAATAAATAAATCATAAAATTTAGGTTTTATAAAATTGTTTTTGATTATATAAGACAGCTAAACAAGGGGCCAAACCCTTACAAAATAGTAAAAAGAAACCCCAGAGGCATCAACACAAAAGAACCTCGAAATAGTTATAGCAAAACCTGCTTAACTAGCATAAACAACATAGACAGCAAAACCAGCCTAAAGACAGTATATGTAGAGTAGCAGAGTAGCAACAACATAAAAGAAACTAGAACTAAGGAAAAAGATTCTCCCATATTTCAGCCATGGATTCAATAAAATCATCCAACTCTTTGCAGTTGTCATCTTTGTGAATAGCAGCAGTAGCCCCAAGATCCTACAACATAGAAAGATTAAGTAAAACAACATGCCTGAGCATAGTGGAAAAGGATTGCTGTAGCTTCTAAACATGGCCCCTCAAGATAGCAATGTCATTCTTGTAACAAGCATCAGCCTCTGTTTCATTAGCAGCTTCCTCCACAAACTATCTTTCCCCTTTTGTTAGCATTATCCTCAGAATTGCCAATAGCACCACCAGAAGCCTCCGTTGGTTTATTCCCATTCTTACCATTAGCATCCTCAGAAATCTCCTAAACTTCCATAACCTTGGCCTCATCACCTTGACTGGACTCTTCAGACGCACTCTCAGAATAATCTATAAGTTTAGCTTTGGGCGCCAGTTTTCCAGCAATCCTCCCCGACCACCTAACCCCTGACAAAAAGCCCTCCTTTGTATCCTTAGTAGACAAATTAGTTTTACTACCCTATCCCACAGGGGTACTACAAATATTTTTAGGGGTGCCCCAGCAACCCCCACATTATCCTCTTTTGCCTCTCCTATTTTCCTCTTCTTTCTCTTCACACTAACTTTAGAGACCAGAGTGTTGGTAGTGGTCACCATAGGAATCTCCTTATTAGTAGAAAGAGAAATCCCTTTCATCTTAGGAGAAATACGGGAAGGGCACGGCTCTTCAGAAATAGTAGTATCATCTAGGTTAGCAGACATTTCCCCACTATGAGTATGGATAGGCTCAGATGGCTCCAAGGCAAGGTGGAAATTGTAAAGTTAGAGGATGAGACCCTGGTGCAGGGGAATGGGTTTCTTAGAAGGTTTCTTGGCCATCTTAGCTCTAACCCTAAGAACCGAATGCTCGAGGGAAGACAGAAGGTAAAACGGGAAACTAATATGAACATTACATCTAAAATGATTCAGAAGAGGGAGATGATAATTCTAGAACCTGGTAAAATGCCCCTCCAAAGTGAAGTACTTCATAAGGAGGAAACACAACCCATCCCATGGCTCAGGAAGCTTAGCATGTTTGAATCCTCCCTGGTAAGGAACAAGTTCTTCATCTTCACCAAGGAATAATTTCTGGTTAGAATGATCCACCACTTTAGCTTTCCTTTGCAGTTTGGTCCCCTGAGTCGACAGGCTAGTCACCATAGCAATAACACTCTCAGAAATCTCAAACCCAATTCCCCCACAGTGACGCGGCAGTTTTACCAAGACCTAGCAAATTGCTGAGATAGATTTTCATCATAACCATTAAGATGTTCCAAATAAGGGCTCATACTGCCTTCCTTACAGTAGTGCCAGACCACACCATTGTCTTTAAACTCACAATAGGAAATGGGCTCCATTTGGATCCTATTTCCACCCATATTAGCCTTACAGACAGAAGCACAGAAACCCCAAAACTTCACAGAGTTAGTGTGCAATGTAACACTAACTGCTTGACCAGGGGTTATGATAGTGATAATAAATCTGCACACATTATAATTAATGATAGCCGCCTTACAAAATTGATGCCTACTCTTCCCATGCTTGAACATAATTGTTGGCAATCGCTATAATTACTAGATAAGCAACTCGCCTTACCAGAAGCGAGTAATAAGGTAGGAATGACGTTACGCAGAGAAGTACAAAAAAGCATGTACTTCAAGATACATGTCAGCATCTTCCAACAAAGCTGATAGAGGGAGCTGTCTTTCCAAGTATATTGACTCATCCTCAACATGTCAACTCCTTTTGAATTAAGTCCCTTATGATTAAAGGGATTTGATTAACTTGGCACCAACAACACCAATTTGAAAATTGTTGGCCAAGGTTAGCAAAAGTGTCCACAACCCCATTACCCTCTCTATAAATATGGGAGATGTCCATTGGGAATCTTTTGCAGAAGGATCTGGATATCCACTATAATATCTTTCAGTTTCCAACCACAAGTCAACACATTATTAACAGCATCAATAACCAGTTTGGAATCCCCCTAAACATACAATTGCCTAATACCAAGAGAAATAGCCAATTTCACCCCCCATAGAAGAGCAGTGGCTTTAGCATAATTGTTGCTTTGAAAGCCTATCCCACCAGCATAAGCAACAACCATCCACCCTTTGTCATCCCTTATAATCCCACCACCACTAGCCTTGCCATCCACCTTAGATGCCCCATCAAAGTTTAGTTTGAGCCAATTGGGCCTTACGGGAATCCATCTAGTATTTAATCTCTGCAACTAATTGGAATTATTATGAGCTGGAATTTGGTTTAGGATCTTCCAATTAGCCGCTATTTGCTACTCTTCATGAGAAAGAGGTTTTATAAAATTGTTTCATTACTTTTATTTTTCTATTAAATTTTAGATTCTAAAATTAAGTAAAGTATTTTTAATTTATAATGGTTTAATTATTCTAGAGTTATATAATTTTTATGATAATAATATATTAAATACAATTAATAATAATATTTTTATCAATAGTTATTAAAATTGAAAACTATTAATGATCAATAAATAATATTTATTTGTAATAATTTATATTATATTTATAATGTATTAGTGTATTATTAATGTATATTAGATTGAGAGAGTCATCATTGTTTTGTATGATAAATATATTAATTTTCAAACACATCTTAGAATTGATTACAAATGTTGGTGATAGTTTAATTTGAAATGTGATTATAAATATATTTTAATGTATTTTATAGGATGCTTAACACAAAGTTAAATTTTGAAAATGAAGAGAAATGAAGAGAATATAGAAGACAATATGCTCGAAATTATATGAGACAACGACGTGAACAAATGGTTGATACACAAAGACAAGAAGAAAGAAGTCTTCAAAATGAAGAGCAAGAAATAGAACAATGAAGAGAATATAATAAAAATTATATGAGGCAATGACGTGAACAAATGAGTGATGTACAAAGAGAGGAAGAAAGAAATAATCGTAACCAAAGTGATAGAGAAAGACATGTTAACTGCAAGGTAGATATGATATTGGAAGAGATTGAAGTAGAAATGAGATAACATGCTGATGATATAATGATGCACAGGGGAAACACTCCTTGGAAAAATCAATCTCACAGAACATCAATACACAATTCTAGAAAATAATGATTAATTTTATTCACAAAAAATATAAATTTGTAAACTAATTACAAAATTTGGTTTCCAATGGTGTTTCCCAACTCCTATCACTCGAATCTACACAATCACTGGACACTTTTACACAACCATCTGCACACTCTCATTTATCTGCAACACCTCTCAAGGCTTCCTATCTCTCTGCACCTTCAAGTGCCTCAAACTCGCCTCTCTGAAAGTTCTCTCCTCATCCTAAGCTGATCCATTTCTTCTCTTAGGTAATCGACTCCTTCCACCTTATGCCTCTGCAAATTTTATATCTTCTCCATGTTACTCTTTCCTTTAGAAGGTGAAATGATCCATAAAATGGAATTTAATTTCTTTGTTTTTAACTATGTTAAATCACATCAAATACTTATAACTTTACCTTAGTCATTCATCTGTTCTACCTACCTTTTTGACGTATGCCACCCCAATTTTATTCTCCTTACAGTGTTCTCAGAATATCGACAGTCACAAAAAAGAAAGATAATTTAATCTAAAATTGGTGCTATGGCATTTCAATAATCTTCCCAAAGTCTTTTCTAAATTCCTCCTTCTTATCCAATCGTATTGTACCCCTTTTTCATCTTTCTTATTTCTAATTTTAGATTTATAAATGATTCTCTTTCAACATCGATTCAATCCCTTCAAATATGATTGAGATGACTTTAAACAAAAGATAAGATGAATCACTGTCATGAGGTGACACCTTTGGCATCTCAATGGTTTCTTCAACTTCCTGAAGCCAGTGTCATATCGACCTAATCATACAAAATCCCATGGAATGGAATTTAGATTGACTTAATCATTTAGATAGACAATTCAATCAAACTATTCTTCAATGTTTACAATCCTCTAATTCTTCATTTGGCCAATCGGATTGCACTTTTGGACTTTCTGCATATCAATAGATGAAATATTTTCTCTAAGAATAGAATTTTTTTTCTTAATCCAAGCACCATAAGGAAATGATCTATATTCACACATTCACTATGATTGGGCTTCATTGTAGCAACTTATCAGAAATACAATTGTCCCATCTTAAAATAGAATGGTCTTTCAACAATCCACTCTTATCTTTGATTCTCTTAAAGCAAGCATAAGATCACCATATGAATGCTTTGTTTGTACAACACTCAAGGCTTCAAAGGATCCATAAACTGTACAAAACCAAAATTACAAGGCTCCCTTTTACACCACTTCAACATATCCATAAAACTTCAAATTCTTTAATTGACTAGACAATATTTTAATATTTTCTCTTTGAATGTATTTGTCACTTCCAAAGTTGCATTAGTGGTTTCTTGTCTTGAACAAAACATCAACCAAACTTAAACACAAAACCATGACGAAAACCAAATAAAGCTAAAAAATATTTTTTGTCGACACAGGATAGCTGGTTCACCTGGGATGCTTCTGTACTAGACACGTCAGGTAGAAAAATTTGTGGGCATAGACTCACAAATGTAGAGTTGAGTAGCTCCACTACTCTTCCATGTTGCCATCAATTTGCAGGGAACTCCTTCTCTATCCAAGAGGTGAAAATCAATCTTTCTTTCACCTTTTCTAGCATCGCACCAAAACATGCACCACCTTCCTCCAGGAACACCACTTCTTCCTCCTCTTTCCCCTCATGGACTCATGTCCACTAAAGCTTGACCTCCTCCACCAAATTCTTTCCTCACTCCTCTTTTCCTCCATGGGTTCAAACCCACCTTTAATTGACCACCTCCACCAATATCCTATAACATCCTTAACCATCTCTACACACAACCACACAACATTCTCTTGTCCTCTATTCATCTCATTTTCTACTACCACATCTAAAAACAAAATAATATCACATAACTGATTTACCTTATTCACATTCATAGCTGCAACATCAAACTTCACTATGATGTCTTCCACGTTCTCATCAGCTACAACTACATTCTCTAATTCTTCAATCACTTTTTCATTTTCTTTCACCTTCACTTCTCTTACTTCTTCTTCCACCACCAAAATCAGCAACATCAAATCATCTTTCTCCTCATCCTTCACTATAAGCTCTTCACCTTTTATCATTACACCTTCAATATCTTCATCCTCACTGCCCACCTCTACATCTTCAACCGCTACAACTTATTTTACTGCAATCTCTTTCTTTTCTCAATCTTTTTCTTCGTCTTTGTCCTCATTTCCTACACACAAAAATCTACCTACGTACAAAACATCATTAGAATAAACATGGGTCTCCTCCTTACCCATTTTCTTTTCCATCTTCATCTCCACTATAGTTTCTCTCACAATATGTTTTGTCTCTTATCACAAATCCTATAGTTGATTCTCCAATTCTGCCATCATCACTCTTTAGCTCCTCACAAAGAATG
This sequence comes from Cunninghamia lanceolata, assembly GCA_027924645.1. Classification (NCBI taxonomy): domain Eukaryota; kingdom Viridiplantae; phylum Streptophyta; class Pinopsida; order Cupressales; family Cupressaceae; genus Cunninghamia; species Cunninghamia lanceolata. The sequence continues at coordinate 4,721,224 of BSBN01000046.1, read as the reverse complement.
AAATTCCCAAAAGTCTTCTCAAGACCAACCTCATAATTTTCCTCTTCGATAATTTAGGAAAAACTTACCACACACTCTATCTGCAACCACCAGCAAATCAACACTCACTACCTCTACATGTTCCTCCTACAACAAACTCTCACCACTATCCTCTACCCAATAGGATTATGAAAGATGCACCCTCACTATCTCTTCTACCCACTTCCTCTCGGTTAAAGAGATTTGTAGACCTTCTACCTAGCCTCATCTTTGTTAGAGGATAGTCAACATGATTCCCATGGAACCAATGGCCTCTCAAGGCTTCTTCACTCCTCACAAACTCTTCACTTACAGTCCTGGTGGATACTCTCCATGCTCAGGATAACTGGCTCTGATACCAATTGATGCACATGGGAGACACTCCTTTGAGAAATTGATCTCACAAAACACCAATACACAATTCCAGCAAACAAATGATTAATTTTATTCAAAAATAATATAAATTTGTAAAGTAATTACAAAGTTTGGTTTCCAATGGTGTTTCCCAACTCCTATCACTCAAATCTACACAATCACTGGACACTTTTACACAACCATCTGCACATTCTCATCTATCTGCAATACCTCTCAAGTCTTCCTATCTCTTTGCACCTTCAAGCGCCTCAAAATCACCTCTCTAAAAGTTCTCTCCTCATCCCAAGCCGATCCTATTCTTCTCTCAGGCAATTGACCCCTTCCACCTTATGCCTCTACAAATTTTATATCTTCTTCATGTTACTATCTCCTTTAGAAGATGAAACAATCCATAAAATGGAATTTATTTTCTTTGTTTTTACCTGTGTTAAATCACATCAAAGACTTATATATTTCCCTTCATCATTCTTCTGTTCTACTTGGATTTTGGACATATGCCACACCTCTCTTATTCTCCTTATAGTGTTCTCAAAATATTGATAGTCACCAAAAAAGAAAGATAATATAATCTAAGTAAAAAATGACCTCTCCAAATTGGCACTATGGTGTTTGAATAATCTTCCCAAAGTCTTTTCTAAATTCCTCCTTCTTATCCAGTCATTATACCCCTTTTCCATCTTTCTTATTTTAGATTTATAAATGATTCTCTTTCAACATCAATTACCTTGCAAGAAGGTGAATCGATCCCTTCAAATATGATTGAGATGACTTTAAACAAAAGATAAGATGAATCGATGTGATGAGGTGACACCTTTGGCATATCGATGGTTTCTTCAACTTCTTGAAGCTATTGTCATACCAACCCAATCATACAAAATCCCATGGAATGGACTTTGGTTTGACTTAATCATTTGCCTAGACAATTTAATCAAACTATTCTTCAATGTTTGCAATCCTCTAATTCTTCATTTGTCCAATCGACTTGCACTTTTGAACTTTCTTCATATCAATAGCTAAAATATTTGCTCTGCGAATAGAATTTTTTTGTTAATCCAAGCACCATAAGGAAATGATCCATATTCACATGTTCACTTTGATTGAGCTTCATTGTAGCAACTTATCAGAAATACAATTGTCCTATCTTAAAATAGAATGGTCTTTCAACAGTCCACTCTTATTTTTGATGCTCTCAAAGAAAGCATAAGATCACAATATGAATGCTTTGTCTGTACAACATTCAATGTAATGTCCCCTTCTAGTAAGCCAAAATTTTCGCACCCTTGCAAACAATTTCAACTTACCAAAAGAGAACATTAGTATTCCATTTTTCATTTCCTTTTAATCTTGATGATAATCATAAACATAACCATATACTATTTGCCATTTCATAAATTCATTTTTCCATACATCATGATTCTCCTCAGGTGAGATAATCATTAGGCCTCTTATTAACCTCACCTTCCACCTTGTGAGAGAAGATTCGTTAGGTAGGTGATGTCATCTCAATCCTATGGGTCCATTAATATTATTCCTTAGTTTTTTCAACCAATGCCCATAATTCCTTAGTTCATCAACTAAGGCCTATAATTCTTAGTTCGTCAACTAAGGCCCATTCCTTCGGTACTTAAATAGAAGGTCCATAGTAATACCCTTGATTCGTCAATCAAGGCCCATAATATCCTTGATTCATCAATCAAGGCCCATTCCCATGGAATGATCAATACCTACCATAACTATCTACCCCACCTTCTTAGTGTTAAGGGTTAATTAGGAAGTCTCGTATCTACCCTTAAGAATTCATGCCTTTATTAATCTTTAGGTTTTACCCTAAAGCCTTCATTAATCTTTAGGTTTTATCCTAGAGCCTTCTCCCTAGGTTTTACCCTAAGGCCTTAATTAATCTTCATCTATACATATACATACTTGTTATCTCTCATACGTCATTTAATCCATACCTTATTATCTTAGGCTATGATAATTTGCATTATTATTCATCATGTATTCTATTTACTTAATCAATAAGCTTCTAATCATTTCCAAAGTTCTTATGACTCTATCATGACATATCATGTCATAATGCCTATTATTAAAATCATACATGTACACATATATTTCATCATTTAATTTCATTTTCATACATAAACACATATAATTAGTTCCTACTTAGTAATCTTATCATTTATATTTTACAAGTCATAAATTGAACAAGTAATTATAAGTTCTTACAAATCATAAATTGAATAAGTAAATATAAATACTTACTTACCTGCTTTACCTCGGATTCCTTACCTATGCTGCAGTAATATAGTCTTTATTGCATTGCTGTTATAAAATGCAGATCTAAATATATGTATTTATCCCATACTCTTTTTATATTTTCTCCCCATGATCCTTTTCCTTGGCTGCCCTCGTGTCTTCCTCGTGATATTTTCTTGATGTGTCTTTGATGAATTCAAATGATGTTCTTTCTTTATTACCTTTATTGAATTCACAGCTGTTTATTTATTTCTTTTTATTACTTCATTCTTTCGATGATCCTTTCCTTCTATCTCACAACCTTTATTTATTTCCCTTTCAAGGGATATGTTCGAAGAGGTATGTCTCTTACTATTTTTATTACTTTATATTAATTCCCTTTTGTGGTAAAACTAGTTCTAGCCATACATAACTCCCTTATCATAAGAGGATAGGTTAAAAGATGTTTATTATTATTTATTTACCTTATTTGTATTTATATTATATCATTATAATAAATGATATATTATTTATATTTATATTAGAATATAAGATAATAATAATAATAATATTTGTATTTATATTATTAGATATATTTATAATATATTATTTATTAATGTGCTGCACTTATAAATATCTTCCTTTGACCTCCCCTTAATCTTTTTAAAGTACATTATTTATATAATATATATAGTATAAATAAATACTTTTGTTATTAAGTACGGAAGCTCTTTTATTTTATTTTATTTCCAAGCATATAATATGGTAGGATAATGTTTGTCTTATTAGACTTTTATTTTTATATGATTTTTTTTTGAATTTAACCTTTTGTTTAACCGTATTACTTTGTCTTATTCCAAATTACTTTACTTTCTAACTTTAATAGGTAAGACTCTTCATAATATTTATTTTTATATATAATAATATATCTTATTAATTACTCACATAAATATTATATTAAAATATTTATATTTATAATATATCTAGTTAATTAAAATATAAATATATATATATATATATATTTCATATATTTTATAATATTTAAATTATATTAATCTAATAATATTATTTATTAAATAATACATATTAATAATATATTTTAAATAAATATATTATATATTTAGTTTATATAAGGCTAACTTATTATTTAAATAAACAATTCAATTATAAATCATTATAGGGACATGACAACCCTCCCCACTCAAGATTGCTTGTCCTCAAGCAATTATAATTAGGTATCCTAAAGTAATATTTAATAACATTATATTTTATTAGGTTTCCTTATATAAAATAAGGTTTCACTCACCAATAATATAAAATAACCTCTAGAAAATGTAACAAATTAATATAGATAATAAACTATAGTGCTTCAAATAATATAGGGGCCTAAAATAATAATTTATAAATTTGGGTTTACCCTTTTAAATTTTCAGCACTAAATTTGCATAAAGGCATTTCTATTTATTTAATTATCAAAAATGTTTTAATGACTACTAATATTATTTTAATGCCATGATTAACCAATAGCATCAAATGAACAATTCAAACCAAATAACCAAATGTCAAACATACCTGACACAACCAAAGTGAAAACAGAGGGGCACTACATTCAAGGCTTCAAAGGATACATAAACTACATAGAACCAAAACCACAAGGCTCCCTTTTACGCCACTTCAACATATGCATAAAACTTCAAATTCTTCAATTGACTTGACAATATTTTAATATTTTCTCATTGAATGTATTTGTCACTTCCAACGTTGCATCAGTGGTTTCTTGTCTTGAATAAAACATCAACCAAAATGAAACACAAAACCATGATGAAAACCAGATAAAGCTAAAAATTGTTTTTTGTTGACACAGGATAGCTGGTTCACCTGGGATGCTCTTACATCATATAATAACACATTGTGCACAAACATCTCATGAGGAACAATATATATTGAGATGAAGACATTGTCAATCTCATGGGAATGTTGAGTTTAGTTTTGAAGGGATGAATTCTATTACAATAGACCATGTGCTATAAATACTGAATAATAGATTGCAAGTTGAAATAAATGTTGATAATCAAAATCATGTTAATACTAATAGAAATATTGAGATTGATTTGAGGACTTTACAAATGATATTCCGACAAGGGCTAGATAAACTTTCTATGCTAGGTATGTGCTATATTTGTGAAGAAAGCTATATAGCAATGAAGGCTACATGGGTACTTTAAGGCCCTATTTGTAATAGATGTCGACAAGAGAAACCTGAACATCAATTTTTTGCAACAAACAACATGGATCCTAGGGTACAACTATTAGAACTTAGAAACTTAACACAAATTGAGGAAATGTTGATAGCATGCATCAACCTAATTCTTCAAGTCACTCATGCAACTAGAGGTTAGTATAAATATAAAGGACATACCATAAGTTTCCCACAAGAAGTAAGGTAAATAACTAAAATTTTACGACATTGAATAAAAGGTTTGCCAATTATTATTATTTGAAGGAAGGATCAACATGGAAGGATTTATAATTTTACAGTCAATAGAGAGAGGGTGTACAAATCACTAAAATATAGGATAGAACATGATAAGTTCTATAGAGATGTTCAAATTGATGAAAATGCTCTTACTGAACTTGCATGCAATTCAGATGAAAACATTTTTGACAAATTGAACTCTGTTCATATTGAGTTTGATTCAGATGCAAATGGATATGTATTTGGGGGTCCAATGATAGAGATGGATGAAGGAAACATTATTGAACACACTACATCAATGACATCAAAACCACCAAATGTTCAATGAGAGATGGAACTAATCTAGACATGGGTAAATAACTATAATTTAGATCCTGGATCACTAATTGATTAGCCAAGAATTAGAACAGCTCCATTAAATGAGTATGTCATTGAAGGATTACTTGGTATGGTTTTTCCAATACTATTTCGTGATGGGCGATGTGATTGGCTAGAACCATGAATAAGGAGAGTCAATTTACATGAGTTTGTTAAACATTTATTTCGATATAGAGATCATCGATTTGGACAACACCCTCTATTTAGATACTATATGATGAATATGATTATGAGACATCGTGTACAAAAGTCATCTATGATGCAGAGTGGGACGCAACGGAGGCTAACTAACAGGAAGGAGTAGCCAACAATACAAACAGCATGATAAAATTCTCTATCGGCTGAACATCATCATCATATTTCCTAGAGACACCAACAGCATCATCACATTTCAACAGCATCATCATATTTCAGATGATCGCAAATATCCTCCTGTCGACTACTATTTACCTCCTCTGTTTGTCGCCTATCATCATCATCATGATAATCAATGGGCGCAAACATCCTCCGGTTGCACTGTTCATCGGGTGCCAAATACAAGCGGCATCATCATGATATTCAATATCACCTTCGTCAGCAGGATATCCAAATATCCGGTTGCTCCAAATATCCTGATGACGTTGCACTTCAACAACTTGCCTTCGATGCTCCACTGCCCGACGATACAAGCAACAGCATCATGATATTGTTCATCCGGTTCCTCGAAACCTCCTGATGATGCTACTACAACTTCCTGCCTACGCCGATACTTAACCACTTAACGACAACAGGATAAACTCGCATTGAGGGATTTCTTAATATCCTGATGACGATGACATCATATCCTGATGACGATGACGTCACACATCATCCTGATGAACTCTTCAACACTTAGCCAAAAAAAAACTTAAACTTTCACACCCGCATCCGTTAGCGATATGCGGATGATGAACTTCCCCGAGAGATGATCCTGACTGCGATATATACACTGAGTATATATCCAACTCAAAACATCATGATGCACTTGCAACATGCAAACTTCAACAACTTCATGACCCGATCCTGATGGCGATGGATTCGCAGATGACGATGCGGCTTGCTCCGACTGGGAACGCACATGCAGACTCCTGTGTATCCGTCCACTGCATGTAAACACTCAGAACCGCACAATTACATAAAGACAATATGACGACCGGGCCGGATCACCTTCAAACCAAAGTCTAACAACTTATCTTCTAGACCTAGCACATGAGGATGCTAGGCTGATTTACAGCATGCTCCTAATAGATCTCCTGAATAATGCAATGCATAAACAGAAACCACAAATGCAACCTAAGCTATGATACAGGACCATTCCACCGATTTGCAGGATCAACCGGTGGAAGGGTTGAAAGTGCCCATTAAATTGCAAACAGAAAAGGAAATCAACACAGATACAACTGATCAACTCAAATACTGCAAAAGATGAGATCTTATTCAATTGAGATTCAAATGTCCTGCTTTTACAATTCTACTTCACAATATCTGGACTAATCACCAGTACAGCATATCACCAGTACTACTCTCCTGAACATAACAACTATCAAAATCAAAATGAACTGTCAATATGAACTGTGTCTAAACCCTAACAGGTCGAAGGTATATATAACAAATCCTTCGAGTACTACTAACTTCACTTCCCAGCGGCTGGGAGAGAGGACAACTCAGACTATCTTATCCCGATCTCTAACTGCCTACACATACTCCTATGCTGATCTAATACATAGCATCGGTCCAATGGACCTTATTACAAGATAAAGTCAAACATACTAAAAATAGGCTATCCTGTCATCATACTGATAATTATCCTATATCCTGATCATGTATGTCATCATGCGGACCTATATCCTGATCATGTGCGGGTGCTCCTGCACCATACTCCCCAAAAGAAGAAATCTCAAGTCCACTTGAGATGAGAGTATCAAAGTCGGCACCATGTTTCTGTATCTGTTCTGCAGTCATCCATACTGCTTCAGAAGTCGGCTGTCCCTTCCAAGAGACGAGGTACTCCAAGTACTTCTTGTTCCTGGTCTGTTTGACCACTCTAGTATCCAAAATCTGCTGTATCTGTGGAGGATCATGTTGAGGAATGTCTTCAGCAACTGTATCCTGTAGGATATCCTGATCTGCATCTGGATTAGCCTTGTATGGAGTTAAATCACATACATTGAAGATAGGAGATAAACCAAGATCAGGTGGGAGTTGGATCTCATAAGCATTCTGTCCATGCTTTTGCATGTTGAGACATGGACCAGCTAGGACTCGAACCTAAGACCTTCCATACGCTGCTGGAGTACTCTACCACTGAGCTACTGCTCCAATGGCCATGTGACTGGCATCACACTCTACCTGAAAGATCTTGTTAAAATTTGGAAGTGCAAGGACTGGCTGCTGTGCCACCTTCCTCTTCAATGCCTCAAAGGAATCATCTGCTCCTTGAGTCCAAACAAACCTGCACTTCTGTCCTCCTTTGATGGTATCCAGCATGGGTGCACAAATATGACTGAACCCTCTGATGAACTTTCTGTAGAAGGTTGCTAACCCATGGAAACTTCTGACTTCATTCATGGTCTGTGGAGTTGGCCAATTCAATATGGCACTCACCTTCTCCGTATCCATCTGCAGCTTTCCTTGTGAGATGACAAAACCTAAATAGGTGATCTCCTGTTTCATAAACAGACACTTGTCCAAGTTTATCATCAGCTTCTCTTCATGTAACCTCTTGAGAACCAGCTCTATATGCCTGAGATGTTCTTCTCTGGTGTTACTGAAAATCAGAATGTCATCTAAATACACTATGACAAACTTCCCAATGAATTCCTTCAGAACCTCATTCATCAGCCTCATGAAAGTACTAGGGGCATTAGACAAACCAAAAGGCATAACCTTCCATTCATACAACCCTTCATTTGTTTTGAATGCTGTCTTCCACTCATCACCTGGTCTAATCCTGATCTGATGGTATCCACTCTTCAAATCTATTTTGGTAAAGTACTTAGCACTTCCCAAACAATCAAGTAAATCCTCAATTCTGGGGATTGGAAACCTATACCTGATTGTGATCTTGTTGATGGCTCTGGAATCTGTACAAAGCCTCCAAGTGCCTTCCTTCTTAGGTGCTAGTACAGCTGGTACTGCACATGGACTCATACTCTTCCCAATCAGACCTGAATTCATCAATTCTTCAATCTGCCTGGCTACTTCTGCATTCTGTTCTGGGGTAAGCTTATAAGCTGCTTTATTTGGAAGTGTAGACCCTGGAATCAAGTCTATGCAATGACTGATATCTCTGACAGGTGGTAGGGATCTTGGCATTCCCTCTGAGATAACACCTTTGTACTTATCTAATAACTCTTGGACAGCTGGGTCTATCAACCTTGGCTTCTTCTTTGTCTTGGCTTCTTGCTGTTGTTTCTTATTCACACTCAAACATGGGATTAGGGCATATGCAACTGTACCTTCTGCTGCTACTTCTTTCATGAACTGTTTGCCTTCCATCAGCATGACCTTCACTTCTTTGCCTTTAGACTTCTCCTCTTTCTCCTTCAATGGGAATAACGTTACTTCTTTACCATCTTTAGTGATTTTATAGGTGTTTTTAACACCATCATGCTGTGCCTTCAGATCATACTGCCATGGTCTTCCAAACAAAAGGTTGCAAGCATCCATCTTGGTAATATCAAACAACAACTTATCCTTATATCCACCAATCTGGAATTCTACCCAAGCCTGCTCTTCTACAGTTGTCTGCTGACCTTGAGTAAGCCATGAGACTTTATATGGAGATGGATGAGGCAATCTCCTAAGCTTCAGCTTCACCACCATCTCTTCAGACACAAAGTTCTCAGTAGAACCAGAATCAATCAAAACCTTACATGCCTTACCTCCTACTTTGCAAGTGGTTCTGAAAAGGGACTTCCTTTGAGGGGCTTCTTTATCAGGTACCTTCATGGTAGTCACTGTTCTTCTCATCATCAGGGACTCTCCACTTTCTGGATATCCATAATTCTCAGGACCATTCACACTCTGAAATTCATTAGAGCTTGTCCTACTTTGATTATCAGGTTCATTGACCAGATTTGTCCTCCTTTCTCCTGCTGAGCTTGTGGCCTTGTCTGGACATCTGCTAGCTATATGGCCTTCTTTGTTACAGTTGTAACACCTGATGGATCCTCTGCCCTGGGATCTTCCTCTGTAAGGTCTTCTGCCTCTGAAGTTTCCTTGCTGACTGAAATTCTCTCTCTGATTCTGACTATTGTTGCCCTTACTATTGTCTTGACTGGATTCTCCTTGATATCCCTGTCCATGTCCTCTGCCTCTGAAAGGACCTCTTCCACCTCTTTGTTGTCTTCCTCTTCCTCTATTGTTTTGATCTTGTTTTCTCTTCAGCTTTTCTTCCACTTTCAATGCCAACTGAAAGCTTTTCTGCACTGTATCTGGGTTATGCAGACTGAGATCTTCCTGAATATTAAACCTCAATCCATTTAGGTATCTAGCTACCTTTTCTTCTTCACTTTCTTTCACCTTTGTCTTCATACAGAGTTTCATGAACTCTTCTGTATATGAGCTGACATCTAGCTCCTTCTGCTTCAGGTTTTGCTTCCTCTTGTGTAACTGGATACTGTAATCCAATGGAATATAAGCTTCCTTCACCAATTCCATCATCTTCTTCCATGTGGCAATTCTACGTTTTCCCTCCTGCACTCTATCATCCTGAACAAAGTTCCACCATGTCAAGGCAGCTTCTTTCATCTTTGACTGTGCTATCTTCACTCTCTGCTGTTCTGGTATCTCCTCTGTTACAAAGAAATTGTTCAAACAATCTATCCATTCCATTACTGAATCAGGGTCCATCTTACCTGTAAATACTGGCAAATCTAACTTCACATCCATGGTTCTCCTCTCCATGGCCTTGAGGGCGTTCAACAGTGGTCTCTGGTCTGCAAGAACGACCTCCTCGCTCCAATTAGGGATCTCTTCTTCTTCCCTATCATCTTCTCTACCAGAACCTACTTTACTCCTCAACTTTGCTAACTCATCTTTCAACTCCTGATTCTGAGCCTTCACGGCCTTACTTTCTGCAATCTGTTTCTTCACCAGAACTGCCAACTCAGCGGTGGTCATCCTTGCTGGAACCTCAGATGTTCCTTCTTCATCTGACATCCTGCTTATCCTTTCCAGAAGATCCTAACCTTTGCTCTGATACCACTATGATGCAGAGTGGGACGCAACGGAGGCTAACTAACAGGAAGGAGTAGCCAACAATACAAACAGCATGATAAAATTCTCTATCGGCTGAACATCATCATCATATTTCCTAGAGACACCAACAGCATCATCACATTTCAATAGCATCATCATATTTCAGATGATCGCAAATATCCTCCTGTCGACTACTATTTACCTCCTCCGTTTGTCGCCTATCATCATCATCATGATAATCAACGGGCGCAAACATCCTCCGGTTGCACTGTTCATCGGGTGCCAAATACAAGCGGCATCATCATGATATTCAATATCACCTTCGTCAGCAGGATATCCAAATATCCGGTTGCTCCAAATATCCTGATGACGTTACACTTTAACAACTTGCCTTCGATGCTCCACTGCCCGACGATACAAGCAACAGCATCATGATATTGTTCATCTGGTTCCTCAAAACCTCCTGATGATGCTACTACAACTTCCTGCCTACGCCGATACTTAACCACTTAACGACAACAGGATAAACTCGCATTGAGGGATTTCTTAATACCTGATGACGATGACGTCATATCCTGATGACGATGACGTCACACATCATCCTGATGAACTCTTCAACACTTAGCCAAAAAAAAACTTAAACTTTCACACCCGCATCCGTTAGCGATATGCGGATGATGAACTTCCCCGAGAAATGATCCTGACTGCAATATATACACTGAGTATATATCCAACTCAAAACATCATGATGCACTTGCAACATGCAAACTTCAACAACTTCATGACCCGATCCTGATGGCGATGGATTCGCAGATGACGATGCGGCTTGCTCCGGCTGGGAACGCACATGCAGACTCCTGTGTATCCGTCCACTGCATGTAAACACTCAGAACCGCACAATTACATAAAGACAATATGACAACCGGGCCGGATCACCTTCAAACCAAAGTCTAACAACTTATCTTCTAGACCTAGCACATGAGGATGCTAGGTTGATTTACAGCATGCTCCTAACAGATCTCCTGAACAATGCAATGCATAAACAGAAACCACAAATGCAACCTAAGCTATGATACAGGACCATTCCACCGATTTGCAGGATCAACCGGTGGAAGGGTTGAAAGTGCCCATTAAATTGCAAACAGAAAAGGAAATCAACACAGATACAACTGATCAACTCAAATACTGCAAAAGATGAGATCTTATTCAATTGAGATTCAAATGTCCTGCTTTTACAATTCTACTTCACAATATCTGGACTGATCACCAGTACAGCATATCACCAGTACTACTCTCCTGAACATAACAACTATCAAAATCAAAATGAACTGTCAATATGAACTGTGTCTAAACCCTAACAGGTCGAAGGTATATATAACAAATCCTTCGAGTACTACTAACTTCACTTCCCAGCGGCTGGGAGAGAGGACAACTCAGACTATCTTATCCCGATCTCTAACTGCCTACACATACTCCTATGCTGATCTAATACATAGCATCGGTCCAATGGACCTTATTACAAGATAAAGTCAAACATACTAAAAATAGGCTATCCTGTCATCATACTGATAATTATCCTATATCCTGATCATGTATGTCATCATGCGGACCTATATCCTGATCATGTGCGGGTGCTCCTGCACCAATCTACCATGTTTGTCAAAAAAATCTTTCAAGATATGCCAATCACAATCAATGAGTTACAAGAGCATATGGAAAATATCCCCCGTTCACATCTAGCTGATCGTTTGATACATTTTGGTACTACACTATAGGGTACAAGATCTTATTAGGCAAAATGTCAACCTAAATTAACTGACCTCTTGCATCAAATTGCAACACCAACTATTTTTTTTTACTTTGAGTGCAGTAGATATGTATTGGCCAGATTTGTATGTACTAATGCAAGGAACACAACCAACTAATCTACAAGAAACACAAAAGTGGCGATGACAAAATATTATTGACTATCCAAAAATTGTATGTTAACTAATAATATGTTATATCGTCAATGATAGCTCCTACACTTTTTTTGATTGGCAGTACCCAGGGTTTTAGCCTAGTTTGGGCCTAGAGAGACCCTTATTGTCACGTCTCAAAATTTGATACTAGTATGTGGTTACTTTTTGTGGAAATAATCTATGGATAATTATGTGCATGTTAGATAGATAATTTATTATTTTGAAAGATGAATGAATATTTTAATATGAAAAGATGTAATGAAATGAATATAATATTCATGTTAGTAATGCTTCGGCTATGCTTCATCTATTTGGTTACTAACCTATTAATGGGAAATTGGAGTTTATTATGAATTGCAGGTTGTCGAAGACAAGGGTGTGGTTGAGGTAAAGGAGATTAGCATCTTGGCAGGGTTAAGATGGAGGGGATATCTCACACACACTTCACGTAGAGACATGTAGTTGCATTTGTTTGCATATTAAATGATTCTATTTTATGTGGTTTAATTGCATTTTAATTTAGATGATTTTATTATATAGTTTAGTTATTTGTGATTTAATTAGATTATTTAATTCCTTGGTAATTAAATATTGAGTGTGCATAGAAAAATAAAATAAATGATTTAGTTAATTATTTGATTTTATTTGAGAAAAGATTTTATTAATTATTATTTTAGAAATAATTATGTGGCAAATTTATTTAGTAAATTACTTTTAGTTTTTTTTAAACTTAAATTTAAATTATTAAATTTATGCCATTTCGAAATTAAAATTATTCTTTATAATTATGTTGTAAAATTTAGTAATAAAACTACTCCTTAAATATGTGTTTTCAAAAAATAGAAATATGTGTTTTATTTGATAAATTAGAAATAAATCTTAGAAAAATATAAAAAAAAAAGATAGAAACAAATAGAAAAATAGAAGAAGACTCAAAATTAGAAAAAGGCAAAAATAAAACAAAATTAGGAACTAGAAAAAGATAGAAAGAAAGAAGATTGAGAAGGAAAGAATATAATATAAAAAGAGACAACTCTCTCATTCTCAAACACACAGAAAAACTCATTCTCAACTTGCACTCTCAAAATTTGTTTTCTCATCTCTAAAAATAAGAAAAACCAAACAAAGGAATTATGGAAGAATTTTTGGGCAAAAGGAGAAAACGGTTCAGATTAGGGAGCTTCTAGAAGCTATTAGACATCAAGGGATTAGAAGAATTTTCTAGTTAGAAGAACAAAACCAAATTTTTTATTCTAAACAAATTGTGTGTTAAATCTCTGATTTCTTCTTCTAGTTTGATCTTAAAAAAATACCATTTCTTTTTAAATTTGTTACTAAAAATTGTACTTAGAAATGGATATGTAGATATATAATTGTACTTACATTATACCACACAATACATCTACAGGGTAAGAAAATATGCAAATCACAATCAATGAGTTATGAGACCATATGGAAAATATCCCCCATCACATCTACATGATCATTTGATGTGTTTTGGTACTATACTACGGGCTACAAGATCATACTAGGCAAAATGTCGAGCTGAATTAACTGACCTCTTACATCAAATTGGAACACCAACTATTTTCTTTACATTGACTACAACAAATATGTATTAGCCGCATTTGCATGCACTAATGCCAGTAACACAACCAACTAATCCACAAGAAGCACAAAAGTGGCAATGACAAAATATTATTGATTATCCAAATATTGTATGTTAACTAATAATATGTTATATCATCAATGATAGTTCCTAAATTTTTTTCCACAACATCCATGCCTTCAAAATAAACAACAATTGAACTAGATAGACTTGCAATGTTACTATGAAGAATTACTCAATTGTGTTGAACACCATACAATATGAAAAGAAGGTGCTTGCCTCTATAAGAAAAGAGGAAGGATGGTTTGTAGGTTAGCTATTAAGACATTTAAATATTTGCAGACACATTAAATAAGGTGTAATTAAAAAAGTGTGAGTAATTAAAAAATGCCAACAAATAAAACAATAAATATGGATTAATTAAAGAAGTGTCGTCAAAGAAAACAATAAAATGATAAAAAAGATATATAAATGTAAAAGACATTTGAATCTATACATCACTTAACCAATTATAAAGTAGCAATAAATTGAGAGATGAAAGAAGCAAATAAGAAAGTGTAGTGAAGAAAGTGTAGTGAATAAATCAAAGCGAAAAAAAATCCAAGTCATTTCAACAATTATTATTTTTTTCTACAATAATTGTAGTTCTTAGTAATTAATTATTTTTGAAAGTTTAGCAAATAAATCAAAGTTATAATTAATTATTTTCAAAATTGTAACGAATAAATCAAAGTTATAAAAATCCAAATCATTTTAACATTTTTTTCAAGAACAATTATACATCATAGTAATTAATTATTTTGGAAAGTGCAACAAGTAAATTAAAGTTGAAAAATCCAAGTTACTATATTGTAATTTATGTTTACATATATTTTTTTCTTTAATTTTTAAAATTAAATTTAATATTTGTAATTATATATTACATATTTCTCAAATATGAAATATTATTTATGTCTTTAGAAAATGATTAGATTTATTTGTATATATTTACTTTCTTTCAAATAGTAAAAACTTAGTTTGTTTTAGTGGTTTCACTTTTCAAATATTCACTTTCTTACAAATAGTAAAAACTTAGTTTTTTTAGGGATTTCACTTTCTATGCAAATTAAAAATAACTAAGAACATCTAATAAATAAATCATAAGATTTAGGGTTTATAAAATTGTTTCATTACATTTATTTTTCTATTAATTTTTAAATTCTAAAATTAAAATAATTATTTTTAATTTATAATGATTTAATTATTCTAGAGTTATATAACTTTTATGATAATAATATATTAAAAATAATTAATAATAATATTGTTATCAATAGTTATTAAAATTGAAAACTATTGATGATCAATATATAATATTTATTTTTTATAATTTATATTATATTATATAATGTATTATTTATATATATTGGATTGAGAGAGTAGTCATTGTTTTCTCTGATAATTTTTTTTATGATAAATATATTAAATTTCAAACACATCTTAGGATTTTAATAAAAAAGAGGGTAAAAACTTTATTAATCAAAAAGAGCAGTACAAATCATAAAAGTAGCAGGAGACCCAAACGAGCCCAAAAACATCAAACAAGAAATCAAGAAGTGGTCATGCAACATCATACATCTGCCATAACCAAATCCTCCAAATCCTGAGCAAGATCCCCAGGTAAACTATCCCAATCATCCACCAACCAGGTCCCATTCTTCTCAGAAGCCCATTTGGCCAACCCGTTAACCACCTTATTCCATTCCTGAGGGATATGAGAGAAGGTGATAGAATCAAGTAATTCTCCAAGACTGGTGATTTGCTTAGCCACCACTGCAAGCTACCAACTAACATCATTAAACTGCCTTCTATTTATCAAGTCTATCACCACCTGAGAATCTGACTTGTAGATAATCTTTTTCCAGCCAAAGGCATATGCCCTCTTCAAAGCCAAAAGAATAGCCAAGGCCTCCATAAGATTATTGGAGTGTTGCCCCCTATATTCCAAGATGAAAAACACAACCACCCCAGAACTATCTCTGCCCACCCCACCAATGCTAATGTGCCCAGGATTACCCCTTGCAGACCCATTAGTATTGATTTTCAAGACTCCAGTGGGAGGGGGCAGCGAATGCCCTCCCTAAATACCTTCCCTCTAGAACACATGATCTACCCAATCTTGGGCTTTCTAGTACCCCCAATAGGAATCCCCAGATTACAAATCACTCCAGTATCAACAGGATCCACCGGGGCTGATAGATCACATTTAGCATACAAGGTCTCTTGCAAGGTCCCAAGAATGCAAGACCAAACTTGACCCACCAACAACTTCTTATCCAGAAAGACCCTGTAGTTGCACTCCAACTAGATGTGCCATATAATTAGACTAGGGCCAATTGGCCATGCTATGTGTAGAAATGAAGTCCTCACCAGAATGGGCCCAATGTTCTACCAAAACTCCTCTAGAGAAGAAGGGCGCCTACAATACAAGTTCCAGGCCCCCCACCAAATATGCCAAATAGTCCTAGCAAATGGGCACTAAAAGAAAATATGTGAAATAGTCTCAATATCTTTTAGGAATAAGAAACATAATGAAGGACCTTGGAAGCCTCACTTACAGAGGTTATCCCAAGTCAAACACCTGCCATAAACCACCAGCCAAGAAAAGAAATTGCATTTTGGCCAAGAGAATTTATTCCAAATATTTTTCCACTAAGGAACCTCAGCACTACCCCAGGCTTGTCTATCCAAAACATGATATCCTAAAGCAATAGTTAACTTCCCTTTAGGATCCAAACCCCAAGCCAATGCATCCCGCTCTAGAAGAGAACAATAGACTCTACCAGTCAAAATGGAGGACAACTCCCTCCTATCCTCCAAAGATCCACCCATGGGCCAATTTTGCATATCCTTCCACTGGTAAACAATGGTCTATCTCAAAGCCTAAGGGGCTTTGAAATCCATCACTCTACTCCAACTAGCTTGAACAAAAATCCTACATAAATCCCCCAAGTGAGGATGCGAGGAGAGGATAGACGAGAAGCCATCCCAAGAGTCATGCCAAAAAGGGCATCAGAGCCTCTATTGCAGATCCAAAATAGGCCTTGTTTAACCATCATAGGCCCCCTCTTGAGAGTATCCCAGATCATAGAACGTTTCCTTGAAAGACTAAATCGAGGAACCTTAGCGCCATCCACCTCCCCAAGGTACTTGAAAGTAAGGATCCTAGACCAATACTGATGCTAATATGAACACCATCTCTAGTACAGCTTAGCAGCCAAAGCCTGACCATTCCAATCTACCCTACACAAACCTAGTCCACCATCCTTCTTTGGCCAACAAACAACTTCCAACTTAATTAAGCTCCACTTCTTCGAAAGGAGATTACCTAACCAAAGAAACTGCCAACAGATGCCCTCAAAATCTTTGATAAAGCTTGAGGGAGCAGTCAACATGAAGCACATGCATAAAGGAAGGGCCTACACCATAGACTTCAACAGAGTAACTCTACCAGCCATGGATAAGCATCTATAGGTCCAATGACAAACCAATCCTCAAAATTTATTAACCACATCCTCCCAAAAACACCTGGGAAGTGGGCACACATCTAGAGGGATGCCAAGGTATATAAAGGGAAGTTTCCCCACCTAAAACCTTAAGATCCTGGTAGTACGCTACTGAATAAGCATGGGGGTATTAAAGAAATAAATGCAAGACTTACTTTCATTAGTGCTTTGTCCTGAGTCAGCGAGGTACAATCCAAAATCTGTCATAAAGTAGCTGCTTCAGCCACCTTAGTAGCACCCATCAAAGCCGTATCATCCACAACTGAAGATGAGTTTGAGGAGGAAGAGACTTGCTCCATTTCCATCCCTGAAAGTGCCCATCCATAACACGGGACTTAATGAATCTCCCCAAGCCTTCAGCCATCAAGATGAACAAATATGGGGATAAGGAGTCCTCTTGCCAAAGACCTTTAGAAACACCAAACAGATCTGAAGACTCCCCATTTATGAGAATGGAAAAAGATGAAGTCTTCACATAGCTCATGACCCAATCAATCCACTCACCACTGAACCCAAAGGCTATGAGAATTTTGATCAAAAAGCCCCATTTAACTATGTCATAAACACATCTTAGAATTGATTACAAATGTTGGTGATAGTTTAATTTGAAATGTGATAAATATATTTTATATGATGCCTCGCGCAAAGTTAAATTTTGAAAATGAAGAGCAACGAAGACAATATAGAAGACAATATTCTCAAAATTATATGAGACGACGACGTGAATAAACGGTTGATGCAAAAAGATAGGAAGAAAAAAGTCTTCAAAATGAAGTGCAACAAAAACAACAACAAAGACAATATAATCAAAATTATATGAGGTGAGGACATGAAAAAATGAGTGATACTAATAGCACTAGCCTTAATACCCATCTTCCAACACTGATAACTTCAAACATTTTACTACAAACTTACTGTCATGATGGCGACAGGAACCGGGCAGTAATGTTAAAGATGCAAGCAGTTCAGAACCCAATTCATTCATGGGATAGGAATAACGATAAATTTAATCTTAGTTCTAACCATCTAAACGAGTTGTCCACACACATGCTATAGACACATAATGAACAAGAAGTTTAATCTTTCATTTCATACAACCAAATTGGCCACTATTACAAAATGTCAGAACACTATACAAAATCACATCACAACAATGTAATTGATCCACATGCTAGACCATCAATCACTATCTACTTCATTCTACTTCTTAACCTCATTAGCCTCTAATTGGCCTTTAACTCCTTCACTTGGCTTAGACTATTTTACCTCTTGCCACACTCGATTTCTTCTCCTCAACTTGGTCTGTTTGTCCTGACTGCCACCCAATCTTTTCCTTGTTGGTCTCCTCTGGCTTCTTCTCACAACTTGATTCCTCTATTCCTTTTGGCCTTCCTGATCTTCGGCCTTCTTTCTAACATAATCAGCCTGCACTCTCCCTTAGCCCTGTATTGGCAATTAATCAAAATGTTATGCATCTTTTGCCATGGTTGCAACTATTTGGCCTTCAACATTTTATTCTGTATTGGCCTTCCAAATCTCTTCCCCATGAAGACCTTCTGCCTATACTCTACTTGGCTTCCATGCTCTCTACCTTCTCTATGTCCCCCGACCATCCTCTTTTTAAATTGAACCTTCTTTTTTTCTTCTAGTCAGCCCCTCATGGGTGTTCTTCATGGGCTGCTAAAACAATTCTTTTCTCTGGCCATTACAAAGTGGCATACCCACATTTGCCATGTGGTTATGACATGATAACCACATGTCATGACCACAATTGTCATGTGGTCATGACACGAAATATCAAAAATTTTCCCCCTAACACCACGAAACCCCCTCGCGTGCAACATGCACCCTTGGTGACACTAGCTCACAATGCCATTGACTCTGCCACTAACGTTATGTGCAACACCCGTAGGCGGACAAGTTAATCAAGATCAAGTTAATATGATCTCCAATCACAACCCTATGATGTTAGTCACTAGGGGGTTTACATTGTGAAAGGCAACATTGAGAGGGTTGGATTCCAACACAGGATTTCCACCCTAGATAAACCCTAATGAAGTGGGTCGAATTTGATTAAGGTTTGAAATCCATTTTAAATCACACTAATCACATAAAGTAGGGAATATTAAAATAATGAAATCAATTATATCCTCATATAGGCTAAGGAAATTTTGCCAGCATAATGGGGTAAAATGACAATAAGAAACCTCCTATAGTGATTTCAGTAGCATATCGCCACCTCATCAAATATAGGAGAGTACGAAAATTGCATTAAAACAAAATTCCCCATCTAACCCCTTTGTCATTTTTAAAATCAAAATAAAAGCATTACTTTGATAATATTCCCATACTAAGCCTCTTTCAAAAAAATTAATAAATTTAAGCACATTATTTTACCCATATCTTCCACCCAACAGTTTTGAATTTAAATGAACCCAATCAATAATTGTCTAACAACCATCCTATTAAAAAGAACCTTAAACAAACATTTTAACCTACCCATCAAAGGTATACGACATTGATAATATAATTTGCAAGACAAGAAAGTAATAAGGTAAAATAATTAAATGCTCCAACCATTTGAATAAATTAACTAAATTAAATTAAATTTCTACACACCCACACTAGAAGACAAAAAGGCCTCTCCACTAACTAGGATTAACACATAATCCAGATGTTAACAAGAGTAATCACCTCAAAACCATAAGGCACCAAACCCTAGATGTTTGTTATAAAACCAATCAATATTCTCATTTGCACTCACAAGTTGATTTGATCTTTTTGGTTAGATGTGTAGGTTGAGGAAGTTAAGGAGCTAGATGGTACCACCCAAATGGGAGGTATCATCTCAAGTATGAAATTAGTTCATTAGTTTTCTATGATTTTCTAACATTTTTATTTGTTTGTTTTCTAACATCCATTCTTTTTTTTTTTTTTTCTAACATTCATTTTGTTTTCTAACATCTCTATTTACATATTACAAGAAAAATAGCTCTCTAGTTTAAATTTTCCTTAAAAACTAGAGACCTATTTTCTTTGTCTATACACAGTTAAGATTAAATTTAGAATGGCACAACTATAACATTTATATAAAAATTGTAGCACATAAATAAATAGTTATTTATTTTATTCACTGATTCATTGTTAGCCCTACTGGTAGGATACACAAAGATATTAAAAATAAGAATAGAGTTATTATTATTATATATATATATATACTGGTCTACAACTAAACCAAAACAGAGATATAGCGTTGGCATTTAGGGCTGACCCTAGGGTTATCACAGAGTGAATCACATATGGGTCACAGTGATAAACAGTGGGTCGAAGCCTGTTACATGGCCAATGGCCAAACACCAATAAATTTCCATAGAGTTTAAATGACAGTAAAAATCATGGCTCACAGTGCGCATGGGGGTTAAACCCCATTTCAATGGTGAGAATGTTAAGGGGGTGGGGCTCCCACCCCACTCGCAGGACACTACCCTATGGTGGGATGGGGGTCCCATCCCTTTCCCCTCTACAAAACCTTCGCAGGCTGTTTCAACTCTACGCCACCATAAGAAACACTTAACAAAAAAATCACAGAAGCTACGTCGAAACCTTAAAATTCGATCAGCCTTTCTTGATTAAAACTTGCGAATGATATTTTATACCACTTTTAATAAATGGTCGATATTCGACTATTAAAGGCATTTGATATATATATATATATATATATATATATATATATATATATATATATGTATGTATGTATATGTATATATCTATATATACATATATATATATATGTAGATATATATATATATATATATGTATGTATAGATATATACATATATATACATATATAGATATATACATCTATATATATGCATATATATATATATGCATATATATATATAATGTTTTTATATATATAGCTATATATGTATATATATTTAAAAATGTATTCACACATACAACTAGTTATTAGGGAAAGAAATATATTGCCATTACTAATAAAAATAAGTTTGTTTATAAAAAAGAAGAAGACACATTTTATTTTCAATAAAAATTACTCAAGTTATACTTTCTTTTAGAACCTAAAGAAATGTATTTTTCTTTCATCTCATTATTCATTTCCATAATACTATACATAAATATATACTTTCTCCTAAACTCATAAATACATTAATCCTTTTTTCTTTTCTACACAACATAGCAATAATAAAGAATTAGTTTAAGGAGAGATAAATCAAATTTCTTTCAACACACATAAGAAATCAAACCATTTCCATTACTTCTCAAAAATAGGATTACAAGCTAATATCAAAGTAAAATAGACATCCTTCTTGAGATTTCCACTTTCCATTACAAGGATACACATATTACAATCCATAAGGGGAGTTAGGCATCTCATTGCCTTCCCTTTTACAACAAAGAATAGAACCGCTAAAAACAAGTTTTACTCCTCCAACATCGACTCCTCCAAGCCACCATAGAAACCTACAACAAAAATAACCAAGGTATCCATACTCATGGGAAGCTCACCTCCCAACCTAGGCCTTAAATAGGCCACCCCCAAGCTTGGAGGTCTTCCAAGCAACCAATGATCATTCCACATCCAAATTACACTCACACGAAACAAATTTACACCCATCCCAAGTTTTAATCACAAAACTAATCCATCTTAGGAATGGATTTAAAAGGGAGAGAGAGTGGACTCACTCTACTGAAGGAGACCCACAATCTTAAACACATTATCCTTTTGAATCACTTGGCCTCTCGCCATATTTCACATATCACAAAATCAATGCACTCTTGTCATAACCCAACACTTCTCCAAACTCCAAAATAAGGCCCTTGGCCACAAAATAAATACCATAACTAAGAGGGGAACCGAGGAGGTTCTCATCCTCTCTCACCCAACACTAAGGTGAACTCTCTCATAAGGATAGTCACCCAAATAACCCATTAAAATCCTTACACATAAAACCAAAAATACATAATCATAAAACATGCATACTCACATAGCAATAGTAACAAAACAATGGTTCAACTTGAGAAATACCTCAAAGCTTCAATAATGGAGTGAGTTTTGGTGAAGAGCTTCCACAAGTTCTCCCAAAATCTCCAAGTCTTTCACTCTCCCAACACGATTCCATAAATTCCCAAAAGAAAAGAAAAAAGAACCCTCCTCTCATCAAAATGAAGGAGATATAAAGACAAGGCTCTTAAACCCTAATAGATGAGAAGGTGACACTTGTCACCTTGTCCTCCATCCACATAACCCTTCTCACAACCCCACATAAATGTGGAGGTGACACTTGTCACCTCCCCATTCCACAAGACTACACATTCCCCCACAAGTGTTCTCACATGTGTGAGAGAATAGGGGAATGTGAGCACACAAGGGAATCTTCTTATGAATGGGGAGGTGACACTTGTCACCTCCTCATTCATCTAAGCTACACTCTTCCCCATAAGTGCTCTCACATGGGGAAGAGGTTCACACATGGGAGAAGCTTCTAAAGCATGAGAAGCAAGGGTAACCTTACCCAAGTGGGTGAGGTTGGGGTTAAGTGGGATGGTGACCTTCCAACCACCCACACACTTCCCAAACTCGTCACTTGACCTCAGGGTCAAGTTTGGGTTACCACACAAAGTCCAAATCAAGTTTAAATAAGCTAGAAATGGTCCTAGACCCTAGGGGTATGACCTAGGGTCAAAATTGGACCATTAGGAACCCTTAGAAAAACATAAAATCACATAAAAGTGGCTTTAAACATTTCACACTTTAAATTAGTGTAAACTCAACAATGCATTTGTAGAACACTTCAAGAGATAAATTGAAAAGGTAAGAACTATACAAAATGTCATAAATCAATTACAACAATTATCAACATTCTCAATCACATGTGACCTTAGTCCTACTTAGGACTAGGTTGGCTAAATAGGGGATAACAAATGGTTGTTGTTTGACCTCTGAATTTCCATGGGTATGGAAAGATAACCTGCACACTTCCAAGCACACATTAATAGTACATGATATATGCATTTCACACACATGATCACAATATACAACATCAAGATAATCCATGCTAAAATAATGTCTCTCAAAACATCCATTACTCATAAATATAAATCAGGATCACATAAGGTAAGAGGTAACATCAATCTCGACAACTAAGCTCATATCAATAGCATCAAGTGACATCCTAGCATATAACAACATAGCATCAAAGAGAAAATCTAACATGCCATCTAAATAACCATAATGCATAATCCATCTAGCTAATCCACTATAAGATACGGTAATAAAGTCCAAGTGCAGGATCAACAGTCCCCAAAATACACAAGACCATAATAAATCCATCGAAAGAGTACCATAAGAAAAATAATGCAAGTGAGAAAAAATAGCCCTCACATCCTCCTCCCTGAGACTATACTTCCTCCTAGAAGTTAGCAAAGAGGTGGGCATAGAGTGCCCTCAAACTAGTTGTGTCCTCCCATGTAGCCGAGACCTAATAAAAATGGTCCAACTGAACTCTAACTTGGTGCAGTTCTCGGCCTCGAAGGTCCAGCGTCCGATGAGCCAAGATGTGAATTGGTTCCAAAGCCATCTGCCCGTCTGACTCTACCTGTAAGGCATCCCAGTCCAAAACATGTGACATGTCATAAATATAATGTCTCAATATAGAAATGTGAAACACATTGTGGATGCATGACAGACTAGGTGGCAAGGCAAGATGGTAAGCTCTAGGTCCTATCTGCTCCAAGATCTCAAAAGGTCCAACAAAACAAGATGTGAGGTTAGAGCCCTTTCTATAACAAATTGGACTCTTATGCAGTTGCACTCTCAAGAACACCTTGTCACCCACAAAGAAGTTTTGATCCAATCTCTTGGCATCAGCATACTTCTTCTAGTGATCATATGCTTCCTGTAACCTCTATTTGATCAAAGTGACGTACTGCTCCATATCCTACACTGACTCTAGTCCAATAGCCACCATGTCCTCATTACGATCCCAACTCAAGGGAGTCTTGTACGGCTTGTCATACAAGGCCTGATAGGGAGGCATACCTAACGAGATGTGATGCCCATTATTGTAAGCAAACTCAACCAAGTACAGGTAGTCCTCCCATCTAGATTGGTGATCCATAACATCCATGTGAAGCATGTCTTCTAACACTTGATTCACCCCTGATTCACCCTCCTAGTATGTCCATCTATCTCAAGATGATAAGTTGAACTAAAGTTGAGCTGAGTGCCCAACACCTGCTGCAAAGCCTTCGAAAAGGTTGAAGTGAACACTGAATCTCTGTCAGATATGATACGACGGGGTACACCATGAAGTCTCACTATGGTGTTCAAGAAAACTCTTGCCACTACTAGTGCATTGTACATCATTCATATAGGTGAAAAGTGAGCTACCTTGGTCAACTTGTCAACTGTCACCATTATGGCATCATAGCGACAAGCTGACAAAGGTAGACCAACAATGAAATCCATGCAAATGGTGTCCCATTTCCACTTCGATATCTCATGTGGGTAAAGTAAACCTATTGGATGCTGATGCTCGGACTTCACCCTCTAGCACTCAAGGCAATGAGAAACAAACTTTGCAATATCTTGCCTCATACCTGCCCAATGGTACAACTATCTCAAATCTGTATGGATCTTCTTCACCCCTAGATGTGTTGCATAAGGTGCTCTATGAGCCTCTAATAAAACCAATGATTTAAGATCACCTACAAGGGGAACATAGATGCGTTGATGATGTCAAAGAAGACCATATGCCTCAAGAGAATACCCTACAAACTTGCCCACAAGGGCCCTCTATGACTACAACTCCTGTTGAACCTCTAGAAACCACTCATCTTCTCAAAGGTGCTAAAAGATACGCCCTCTCAAGTCAACACTCAAGGTCAAGGTTAGGATCTTGTGGTGCCTCTAACTCAAGGCATCAGCAACTATGTTCTCCTTCCCTTTGATGTAGTGTACATCAAAGTCATACTCACAAAGAAACTCCATCCAACGCCATTGATGGGCATTTAGATTCGGCTTCACGAAGATGTACTAAAGACTATGATGATCAGAATGTAACTCGAAGAGATGTCCTAAGAGGAACTATCTCCAACAAACAAGAGCATGAACTACCACTTCTAACTCCAAATCATGTGTCAGGTAGTTCAGCTCATGGGTCTTGAGCTTTCGCAACACATACGCGATCGCCCAACAATCCTACATCCACACTACTCCTAAACCCTCTAATGATGCATTTGTAAACACCATAAAGTCTGATGCTAGGTCTTGTACTGCTAAAATAGGATTGCTAGTGAAATGCTCCTTGAGGACCCCAAAGGCCCTCTCACATTGCTCTGTCCACAAGAAAACTCTTCCCTTTCCACTGAAGGGAAGTGATGGGGTGTGCTATCTGGGAGAAGCCCTCAACAAATCTACAATAATAACCTGCTAGCCCCATGAATCTTTGAACCTCTGTGACACTGGAAGGTCTTGGTCAATCCCTGATAGCTCTAATCTTCAATGGATCTACTTAGATACCATCACCAGATAGAATTTGATCCAAATACTGCACCTCTATCCTAAAGAAGGCACACTTCTCTAGGTTTCCATAAAGTTGATGCTCTTTCAAACACTGTAGTGCCTAGCGAAGGTGCTCCCCATGCTCCTCCTCAGTCTGTGAGTAAATCAAAATGTCATCAAGGAATATAATCACGAACCAATCAAGGTATGTATGAAACACTCCATTCATGAGACTCATGAATACTGCATGAGCATTTGTCAAACCAAAGGGTACCACAGTGAACTCATAATGACCATAATGAGTCTGAAATGCAGTCTTATGGATATCTACATCTATGATGTGTAGCTGATGGTATTTGGACTTTAGGTCATTCGTAGAGAACACCTTGGCTCCCTGCATATGGTTGAACACATAGTCAATCCTAGGCAAAGGATAATGGTTCTTCACCATCACCTTATTAAGCTGCCTATAATCCATGCATAGCTTAAGCGACCCATCCTTCTTCTTCATGAAGATGACTAGTATGCCCCATGGAGAGACACTAGGTTGGATGTGCCCCTTCGCTAGAAACTCCTCTAGTTAAAGCTTGAGCTCTGTAAGCTCATGCGTGGTCATCCTATAAGGTGTACAAGACAATAGCTCGGCACCTGGTACAAGGTCTATATGAAAATCAACCTCTCCGCGAGGTGGCATCCCTGGAAGCTTATGAGGAAACACATAAGTGAACTCCCTAAGGATGGGGTGATCATCAAGTGTAGCCTTAGGCTCATCCTCTGATCTATTACTAATTGTGATCATGAACATCTGACATCCTTTCTACATATAGGGTTTAAGTTGTTTAGCAGATATCATACCAATTGTTATGGGCTTCTAAACACCCACTATCTCTGTTGCTATGCTGTGATCATTGAGGCATCCTATCACCTTATAGTGACAATCTAGCTTGGCTCTATGAGCCGCAAGCCAATCCATGCCTAGTACCACATCGTAAGACCCTAAGGGTATAACCCTAAGATCCATCACTGTCATGAAGGCACCAAGTGCAATCTTACAATCTCTGACCACTGCATCTACAACCAACTTGGCCCCTAAAGCTAACTTAACCACCCACCTAACGTCTTGCCTAGAGGCCACCAGCCTGCAAAGCTCCACTAATGATGGATAAATAAAGGAGCATGTGGCTCCTAAGTCAAACAATATAGTGATAGGTATAACCATAGTAGTACCTAGAGTCTCTATGACAGAGGCCTGAAAGTCAACCTAGTAGTTATCAACCACTATAAAGACTTGGTGAGATCGACCCATATCTCCAACTATAGCCTCAGAACCACTAGCTTGTTGTCCTCCAACTGTGAATCCCTGTGGGCACTCCCTAGACAAGTGCCCAGCACCACCTTAAACATAACAAGGGCCACATGTCTAAACCTGAACTAACTGAGTCTGACTGGACTACTATGCTCCAGGTCGAATTGTACTACCCTACGATCCCCTAAAGGACTACTCAAGTCTAACAAGTCTTGTAGCTAGTGCATTCTATCTCTAGTCTCTTCGGGGACCCTGCGACTGCCATCCTTGATTAGGACCACCCTGTCCCCTCTGCTATGGTCATGACCTTTGCTAGTACTATTGTTGCTACTATGCAGGTCTAGGTGGTAGAGATGCTGATCTAAATCAGCTCCGATTATGAGGCTGGGGTCTACAAAAACCTTAATCCTACTAATGGCTACAGTCTTGAAACTGAAGACATGACCGTTGGCCCCACCCATGTACCTCCTCTGTGATAAGTGCCTTCTTGGTGACCTTGCTCATAGTCCATGGATCCACCATGCGAACCAGTCTTGCTATGTGAGGATTCAATCCGCTAATGAAATGACTCACAAGGAGCTTCTCATCATGAAGATACTCGGCATATCAAGATAACTCCATGAACTTGTACTCATACTGTGCAACTATAGAACCTCTCTGTTGTAATTCATGGAATTCATCAATGCAACACTATCTATAGTGTTCTAATAGGTAACACGTGTTGTAGCGCTCAAGAAAAGTGTCCCATGATAGACTATCTAATGAAAGGTGGACCTTGTACTCCTCTGTGCATCACCAAGTCGCTGTCGCGTCTCATAAAAGATGAGTTACTACTCATGCCTTTGTGTTTCTCCCATAGGGATGCAACACAAAGCACCTATCAAGGTTGACGAGACAAGACTCAGCCTTAGCTCCCTCTGATGTACCCATGAAAGTAGGTGGATTAAGCCTAAGCAAATCCCAAATCAGGTCTCCGTAGTCTCGGGGACCTCAAATAGGTGCATCCACCTCATCTCATGGTACTAAAGGGTTGGGTGGAATATGCTCCACTCCAATCCCTACTGCATGATCCTTGTGGTGTGGTAGACTCCTACTACGCTCCTGATGAGCTGATGCACCATCATCAGCTGCTGCACCTACAATGTCCATGTGTGGCTCATCCACAATTGAAGGCAATTGTGCTAACACTACCTGAAGAACCTGAAGGATCTGGCAAGCTAAGTCAGGTCTGAGTAGAAGCTCCTGATTAGGATTCTAAGGTGGTGGAACAGCCCCTGCTCTGGCTCCCCCAGGCCCACTGACACACGGGTGCCCTCTCTTGGTTCTAGGTGGCATCCTACATGAACATGATGTCTAAAATTAAAACAAAATAACACAAATATGAAATAAAGTAATGTGCCCTCAATGCCCAGTGTTTAAACATGGGCTCTAATACCAAATGTCATGCCCACATTCGCCATGTGGTTATGAAATGATAACCACATGTCATGACCATAACTGTCATGTGGTCATGACAAGAAATATCAAAAAAATTCCCCCCCGACACCACATAACCCCCTCATGCGCAACATGCGTGCTCGGTGACACTAGCTCACAACGTCAAAGTCAATCAAAATAGGATCAATATGATCTCCAATCGTAACCCTATGATGTTAGCCACTAGGGGGTTTACGTTGCGAACGGCAATGTTGAGAGAGTTGGATTCCAACATAGGATTTCCACCCTAGATAAACCCTAATGAAGTGGGTTGAATTTGAATAAGGTTCAAAATCCATTTTAAATCACACTAATCACATAAAGCATGGAATATTAAACTAATGAAAGCAATTATATCCTCACATAGGCTAAGGAAATTTTGCCAGCGTAATGGGATAAAATGACAATAAGAAACCTCCTATAGTGATTTCGGCAGCATAATTCCACCTCATCAACTATACGAGAGTACAAAATTTGAATTAAAACAAAATTCCCCATCTAACTCCTTGCCATTTTTAAAAGAAAAATAAAAGCATTACTTCGATAATATTCCCATACTAAGCCTCTTTAAAAAATTAATAAATTTAAACACATTATTTTACCCATATCTTTCACCCAACAATTTTGAATTTAAATGAACCCAATCAATAATTGTCTAACAACCATCCTATTAAAAAGCACCTTAAACAAATATTTTAACCTAACCATCAAAGGTATAGGACATTGATAATATAATTTGCAACACAAGAAAGTAATAAGGTAAAATAATTAAATGCTCCAACCATTTGAATAAATTAAATTAAATTTCTACAAGCCCACACTAGAAGACAAAAAGGCCTCCCCAGTAACTAGGATTAACACATAATCCAGATGTTAACAAGAGTAATCACCTCAAAACCATAAGGCACCAAACCCTAGATGTTTGTTATAAAACCAATCAATATTCTCATTTGCTCTCACAAGTTGTGGTGCAGGAGCACCTAAAGGAACACCTTGGAGCAAGAAGACACCAATGACCATGGGAGGAGCCTATGGAGAAAATCAAGTCAATTGGGACATCTTATAGCTAGTTATGGTGTGTTGTAATGGTCAAGATGATGTAATGGTCAAATGTCCTGAGGGTCCTGGCAAGGACCCTAGGACCAAAAATGATGTAAGTTGGGCCAATAGTGCCTCTAGAGTCAAATATAGGTGTCTAAGATTAGGAAAAAGGTGTAATGATCCTAAGGAGATTGAACATGATGGTTTGGTAGGGTAGAAATCAATTAAAACAAAGTCTAAAATTCAAAATTTTGAAACAAGCATTTAGGCGGGAAAGTCATTTTGAACTATTTTGATGGTTTAACCAACTCCAACCGATGGGAATCAGTTGTGGAAGTTGGGGTAGAGGTAATGTAAGCCTATCCAAGGCATGAGATGGTAGGTGTGGAATCATTTGAGATCTGGGTTGTACGGTCTGACGGAAATAAATAGAGGTTTTCATCTAGTTCTTGTTTTTCCTTCCATTTTTTGTGATCTTTTAATTTGTGGTGGCATGGTAAATGTCTTAAATCTTCATTGAATAGTATTAGACCTTATTTAATGCTTTGAGAAGGTTTCTAGACTAGTTTTACTTCTTTTCATTTGACTAATACAAAGAACATCAAACTATCCTGTGTGTTTTGAGAGGTGACAATGCATTTTTGGACCTTTCCATGAATGTAAGACCCTGATTCTCATGGAATAGGTCCTTGATGACATGTACAATATGATTTCTAACCTTAACAAGGCAGGAGGAGTGTAGCTTGGGAGGTGATCACCGTTAGAAGGCAAGATTGCATGTGAAAAGAGCATGGGCATGATGGCACAGGTGTAATAGCAGGAGATCTACCTTAACAAGGTAACCTTTTTATGATTGATGTTGTTTGGTATGAGAACTAAGATGGTGTTAGACCTTTGAATGAGGTCTAGAAGTGATTGGAAGTGCGAGTTCTAGTAAACCCTAGGTTTTGGGTCCAAGAGATGGGGGTTTGGTGTTTAAACATTTGAATGAGCAAATCATTGTCTGAAACCTTGAAATTACCTTGTTTTGGAACCTCTTGTAAGACTGTTTGAAGGTTTAGAATGAGTATGACAAGTATCCAATAGGGTTCCTTTGAAAAGTGGGTGAATTAGGCCTTGTAGGAAGGTTGCAGGGTGTCAGAACAGTCAGTTTGGTCCAAAATAATAGTGCATGAGTTTTTGATATGTTATAGAACCCTGAAAAGGGTACTCAAATCAGTCATTTTTTTTAGAAGTTCTTTGGGAAATATTGGAGAAAAGTGTAGATTACCTGTTGAATAGGGCTACTAGGATTAGGCCTAGTTAAGAGGAGTTGTCAATGAACCAGTCAAAATGGTGTGTGTGACCTTTTGGATCTTGTTGATTAGGGCGTTAAGACCCTAGAAGGTGTAAGATTGCATCTTAGAAGTTGGAACCTAGTTTGAGTCCTTTGGTGGAGTTTAGGGCAATGAGAAGACTAGTGAGTCTTATTGGTTGAAGCCCACAATTGATTTAAATCTCTTGATCTTGCTAAATTGCCTCTAGAGACCCGACACCTCTACATCAAGTTGATTTGATCTTTTTGGTTGGATGTACAGGTTGAGGAAGTCAAGGAGCTAGATGGTACCTCCCAAATGGGAGGTATCATCTCAAGTATGAAATTAGTTCATTAGTTTTCTATGATTTTCTAACATTTTTATTTGTTTATTTTCTAACATTCATTCTCTAAATTTGTTTTGTTTTCTAACATTCATTTTGTTTTCTAACATCTCTATTTACATATTACAGAAAAATAGCTCTCTGGTTTAAATTTTCATTAGAAACCAGAGACCTATTTTCTTTGTCTATACACAGTTAAGATTAAATTCAGAATGGCACAAAAATAAATAAATAGGTATTTAGTTTACTCTCTGATTCATTGTTAGCCCTGCTAGTAGGATACAGAGAGATATTAAAAATAAGCATAGAGATATTATTTATATATATCTATATATATACTAGTTTACAAATAAACTAGAATAGAGATATGGCATTTGCATTTAGGGCCGACCCTAGGGTTATCGCAGAGTGAATCACATATGGATCGAGGTGATAAACAGTGGGCCAAACCCTGTTACATGGCTGATGGCTGAACACTAATAAATTTCCACAAAGTTTAAATAACAGTGAAAATCGTGGCACACAGCGTGCACGACGGTTAAACCCCATTTCAATGGTAACAATGTTAAGGGGGTGGGGATCCTGCTGCACCTGCAGGGCACTGCCCTGGGGTGGGATAGGGTTCCCATCCCCTTCCCCTCTACAAAACCTTCGTAGGTCATTTCAGTTCTACACCGTCATAAGCAACACTTAACAAGAAAAACACAGAAGCTACACCGAAACCCTAAAATTTGGTCAGCCTTTCTTGATTAAAACTTGTGAATGATATTTTATCCCACTTTTAATAAGTGGTCAATATTTGACTATTAAAGACATTCAATATATATATATACTGGTAAAAAAAACATAGACAGTTCTCTGTTACAAAAATAAAATAGAGACCCAAAGAATACAGTAGCATATAAATTAGCCCAATTTTATTTATATATATATATATATATATATATTACATATCATGTATTTATATATATAGCTATATATGTATATATATTTAAAAATGTATTCACACACACAACTAGTTATTAGGGAAAGAAATATGTTTCCATTACTAATAAAAATAAGTTTGTTTATAAAAAGGAAGAAGACACATTTTGTTTACAATAAAAAATACTAAAGTTATACTTTCTTTTAGAACCTAAAGAAATGTATTTTTCTTTCATCTTGTTATTCATTTCCATAATACTATGCATAAATATATATTTTCTCCTAAACTCATAAATACTTAATCCTTTTTCTTTTCTACATAACATAGAAATAATAAAGAAGTAGTTTAAGGAGAGATAAATAAAATTTCTTTCAACACACATAATAAATCAAACCATTTCCATTACTTCTCAAAAATAGGATTACAAGGTAATATCAAAGTAAAATAGACATCCTTCTTGAAATTTCCACTTTCCATTACAAGGATACACATATTACAATCCATAAGGGGAGTTAGGCATCTCATTGCCTTCCCTTTTACAACAAAGAATAGAACCACTAAAAACAAGTTTTACTCCAACACCAACTCCTCCAAGCCACCATAGAAACCTACAACAAAAACAACCAAGGTATCCATACTCATGGGAAGCTCACCTCCCAACCCAGGCCTAAAATAGGCCACCCCCAAGCTTGGAGGTCTTCCAAGCAACCAAGGATCATTCCACATCCAAATTACACTCACACCAAACATATTTACACCAATCCCAATGTTTATTCACAAAACTAATCCATCTTAGGAATGGATTTAAAAGGGTGAGACAGTGGACTCACTCTACTCAAGAAGACCCACACTCTTAAACACATTATCCTTTTGAATCACTTGGTCTCTTTCCATACTTCACATATCACAAAATCAAGGCACTCTTGCCATAACCCAAAACTTTTCCAAACTCCAAAATAAGGCCCCTGGCCACAAAATAAACACCATAACCAAGAGGGAAACTAAGGAGGTTCTCATCCTCTCTCACCCAACACTAAGGTGAACTCTCTCATAAGGAGAGTCACCCAAACAACCCATTAAAACCCTTACACATAAAACTAAAAATACATAATTATAAAACATGCATACTCACATAGCAATAGTAACAAAACAATGGTTCAACTTGAGAAATACCTCAAAGATTCAATAATGGAGTGAGTTTTGGTGAAGAGGTTCCACAGGTTCTCCCAAAATCTCCAAGTCCTTCACTCTCCCAACACAATTCCAAAAATTCTCAAAAGAAAAGAAAAAAAGAACCCTCCTCTCATCCAAATGAGGGAGATATAACAACATCCTAGCATATAACAACATATCATCAAAGAGAAAATCTAACATACCATCTAAATAACCATAATACATAATCCATCTAGCTAATCTAGTATAAGATATGGTAATAAAGTCCAAGTGCGGGATCAACAGTCCCCAAAATACACAAGACCATAATAAATCCATTGAAAGAGTAACATAAGAAAAATAATATGGGTGAGGAAAATGTAGGGCTCACACAAAGAATCTGTTGTTTCTTAACTGGAAATTATTCAATCACCAAATGACTGCCCACTCTTCTATGCTTGACCTCCTTATCAACGGTGTCTATTCCTTCTATCCATTTTGCCTGCGTACGGCTGTTATCGTTACTGTTACACTATTTAGCCTTATATCTTTTCTTGGTTTAATCAGCCTTTCTCTCTGCATGTGGCCTACTTTTATTTTCTTCTATGACTTTTGTCTATTTTTCTTGGTCTTTCTACCTTTCTCCACCTTCCACTGTTAGTCACTAACTGTCCCTCTTTCTTTTGTAACTGACTCCCAACGGTTAAGAATATGTGTATCTATCAATAACATCTATCACGAGTAGCTAACCTTTTCATTATCAGTGACAGGAAGTCTACAAGATGGTGATAGGAAGATAAAATGAAACACCTCTGAACACTCAACCAACAAAACACCACAAAAACCCAACACACAAAACCAAACTTCAATGCTAACCGAAATTTCAAAAATGCATGAGATGCCCCTACATCAGACTCTGCAAGGGACAAGAATCATGTGCTCCGGCACATGTGATTGTTCAGCAAATTTACCAAAATTTCTTCTTCTTTTGCTTCTTCCACATTCTCTCCTTCTTATATGCAATATTCCTCCAACACTGTTGTGCACTGTTGTCCACTATTCTCCCAAAATTACTTTCAACAAATTCCATCCTCCTCCGATTTCTAACTCTCTTTTATTTATATCTAACATATTAGAAACAAATGGAAAAATTTCCATACCTTCAACATCACCTACTGCATTATCAACATTTACCATCTCTACATCTAACTTTCTTTTCAACCACTCTTCCTGCATGGTCATCTGCTACAACAATATATTTTCCAACTCATCCTTTATCATCTTCCTCTCCAAATCTACAACATCTTCAATCTTCATTTCAGCCAACACTTCTAAATCATTGTCTTCAATTTCCTCTGCTATCCTACTTATGCTCA
The DNA here is from genome assembly GCA_027924645.1 of Cunninghamia lanceolata. Lineage (NCBI taxonomy): Eukaryota > Viridiplantae > Streptophyta > Pinopsida > Cupressales > Cupressaceae > Cunninghamia > Cunninghamia lanceolata. The sequence continues at coordinate 4,685,969 of BSBN01000046.1, read as the reverse complement.
AACCTTTAATCTTCTCATTCCATTCTTTCTCAGTGGCTGTGAATTGTCTCCACAAATAATCTCCAATGTTTTCAGATGCTGCTTCTCTTTCTAACATTATGGCTACATCATCTTCATTCTCCTTTTGTTTGCCTTCTTCCTCTATAACTATGGTTGTCGCACCATCATCTTTTTCATATGCAGTTGTGCTCTTATCCAAATCTGCATCTTCATGTTTTGCAACATATACCATGGCTATCCTCTTTTCAGGTTCAACTCTACCAATCAAGTTTTCCTCTTCTCCTGCATGGTTCTTGTTGTACCTTTCAATCTACCTTTGTTTACCTTCTTGTTTCTTCTGATATTTTCTCCTCTTCATCTTTTTCTCATCCACTAGCTTCCACATTTTGTCCTCATACTCATTCATCTCCCTACCACTATTCAACTCATCAACACTGGCAACTTCTTTAAAATTATAAATTTCATTCAAAGCCTCATCACCAACATCACAATCTAGCACCTTGTATAATCTATCTTTTCTTACAACAAAAACATCAAAAGTTTCAAAAACATCATGAATTAACTCAGATTTCTTACCTTACACAATGCACTTGGCATTTTCTAACTTCTGCCAATCTAGTGCCTCCATTTTCTTCTCATCAAGCTCTTTGCCAATATCTTTCTGTTCAACTTCCACTCAACATCACTTATTGCAGCTTCCCTTGCCTTCTCCGTTGCCACACTCTTGGTTCTCCATACTTTGTTTGCCACAACCTTTGGATAATCTCTTGCACTTGTGCTTGTCATTCCTTGCTTTGTTTTCACCCTCAAATCATCTTCCCTAGGCCTTTTTGCTGGCCACTTTATCTGCACAGTTGTTTCCTTCATGTTCATCAACATACTCCTCACTCCTTGCATAGGCTTGTTAGTATAAACATGATAAAAAACAACATTCTTCCTATCCCTCAACTCTAGCTCTTTATCCAACTTTCTCTTTTACCAACATGGGACTATGTACCCATGATCCACCCATTTCATCTTTTCACAAACTTGTTCATTTACATTCACATGTTTATTTACCCAATCAAAATTAACATTACAATCTTTATTTTCAAAATAAAAATTAGTATTGCAACTTTCCTTTACCTTCTGCCCTGATTTATTATCTTCATTGGCTTCTTCCATTTCCATCTCTTCCTCTTCATGAGCAACTTGTGTTGCATCTGCAACTTCTTCCAAAGCATCATAGAATTTAGGGATTTTCTTCTTATCTTCATCTTCTAATCAGTGATCCTCAACTTCATGTTCCTCTTCATTTTCAGGCACTTTACAATGTACCTCTGCTACAAACTCTTTTTGACACGCTGCTACAATCAATCTTCCCTCACCTTCAACTCTCTTTTCAGGTGCTATTCTTACTCCATTTTCCATCATCTTCAAGGTCTCATGTTTGACCTTCTCTAATGCATTCTTCAAACCTGCATACATAGTTGCAAGGATAATATTAATCAACAAAATAAGAGACCACAGTGTCTTTCTCAATGCCTTCTTCAGGGACACTCTTCTCTCTTCATTTCTCTTTTTCACAAGTGCTACTTGCTGCACTTTTCCTTCTTTCTCTCCTTCTTTTTCTTCTCTCATGTTCTCTTCAATGAGAACTCTCTTGACCTCCTTTGGTCTAGGCTATTCTAGAGGCAACTCCTCGTTGTCCCCATCCCTATGGGTGCTCTTTTCATTCTTCTCTACTATTCTCAAGGCATTCATCTTTTGCCTTTTTCTTTTCTCCATAATTTCTATTACAGGCCATCTTACTTTCTTCTCCATTGGCCATACCCAAAAGTACTCTTAGCTATCTTCATCATATCTTTGTTGTACAGCAATCACATACTCTTTTAAATCTCTTTTTAATGCTACCATTTCTCTTTCAAAATCCATATTTTTCTTCTTCATCTTTTCCAGGCTAAGTTGCCTCACTTCGGTGATCTACTTAGCACTCAGAATCAACCTATCAATCAACCACAAACCCACAACAAATAACACATTCAATCAGATCATTATGTGGTCTGATACCACTTGATAGTGCTAGCCTCAATACTCATCTCCCAACACTAATAACTTCAAACATTTTACTACAAACTTACTATCACGATGGCAACAGGAACTAGGCAGTAATTTTGAAGATGCAAGTAGTTCATAATCCAATTCATTCATGGGATAGGAATAACCATAAATTTAATCTTATTTCTAACATGCTACAGACACATAATGAACAAGAAGTTTAATCTTTCATTTCATACAACCAAATTGGCCACTATTACAAAACATAAGAAAACTATACAAAATCACATCACAACAATGTAATCGATCAACATGTTGGACCATCAATCACTATCTACTTCATTCTTCTTATTAACCTCATCAGCCTCTAATTGGCCTTTAACTCATTCTCTTGGCTTAGACTATTTAGCCTTTGGCCACACTTGACTTCTTCTCATTGACTTGGTCTGTTTGTCCTGATTGCCACCCAATCTTTTCCTTATCAATCTCCTCTAGCTTCTTCTCACAACTTGATTCCTCTATTCCTTTTGGCCTTCATAATCTTCAGCCTTCTTTCTGACATAATTGGCCTACTCTCCCTCAGCCTTCTATTGTCAATTAATCAAAATGTTATGCATCTTTTGCCATGGCCACGACTATTTGGCCTTCGACCTTTTATTCTGTATTGGCCTTCTAAATCTCTTCCTCACAATGGCCTACTACCTATACTCTAATTGGCCACTATGCTCACTCCCTTCTCTATGTCTCCCAACCATCCTCTTTTTAATTCGACCCTTCTTTTTTTCTTCTGGTCACCCCCTCAAGAGTGTTCTTCATCAGTTGCTAAAACTATTCCTTTCTCTAGCTATTACAATGAATCTACCATTTCTTAACTGGAAACGATTCAATCACCAAACAACTTCCCACTCTTCTATGCTCGACCTCCTTATTGATAACCTATCTGCGTTCTGTCAATTTGGCTTGTGTGCGGCTATTACCATTACTGTTACACTATTTAGCCATGTGTCTTTTCTTGGCTTAATCAACCTTTCTTTCTACATGCGGCCTACTTTTATTTTCTTCTGTTGCTTTTGTCTATTTTTTGGTCTTTCTACCTTTCTCCACCTTCCACTGTCAGTCACTGATCATCCCTCTTTCTTTTGTAACTGACCCCCAACTGTCAAGAAGATATGTATCTGTCAATAACATCTTTCACGAGTAGCTAACCTTTTCATTATCAGTGACATGAAGTCTATAGGCTAGCGACAAGAAGATAAAATGAAACACCTCTAAACACTCAACCAATAAAACACCATAGAAATCCAACACATAAAAACCAAAATTCAAATGCTAACCAAAATTTAAAAAATTCATGAGATGCCCCTAAATCAGATACACAAAGAGAGGAAGAAAGAAATCATCGATGCTAACATGATAGAGAAATACATGTTAAGCATAAGGCAGATATGACTGTGGAAGAGATTGAAGCAGAAATGAGACAACATGTTGATGATATAATAACACATCGTGCAAAAATGTCTCATGAGGAACAATATATATTGAGAAGAAGACTTCGTCAATCTCATAGGAATGCTGAGGTTAGTTCTAAAGAGGTGAATTTTATTACAATAGACCATGTGATAGAAACACTGAATAATAGATTGCAAGATGCAATGAATGCTAATAATCAAAATCATGTTAATAATAATAGAAATGTTGAGATTGACTTGAGGACTTTAAAAATGATATTCTGACAAGGACTAGATAAACTTTCTATGCCAGATATGTACTACATTTGTGAAGAAATTTATAAAGCAATGAAGGTTACACAGGTATCTAAAGCCCTATTTGTAAGAAATGTCAACAAGAGAAACATGAACATCAATTTTTTACAACAAACAAAATTGATCCTGGGCCACAACTATTAGAACTTAGAAACTTACCACAAATTGAGGAAATGTTGATAGCATGCATCAACCCAATTCTTCAAGTCACACATGCAACTAGAGGCCAGTATAAATATAAAGGACATACCATATGTTTCCCACAAGACGTAAGGGAAATAGCTAAAATTTTACCACACTAAATAAAAAATTTGCCAATTATTATTGTTTGAAGGAATGATCAACGTGGAACAAATTAAAATTTTACAGTCAATAGAGAGAGGGTGTACAAAGCACTAAAATATAAGATAGAACATGATAAGTTCTATAGTGATGTTCAAATTGATGAAAATGCTCTTACTGAACTTGCATGAAATTCAGATGAAAACATTTTTGACAAATTAAACTTTGTTTATATGAAATTTGATTTAGATGCAAATGAATATGTATTTGTAGGTCTAATGATAGATATAGATGAAGGAAAAATTATTGAACACACTACATCAATGACATCAAAACCACCAAATGTTAAAAGAGAGATGGAACTAATCTAGACATGGGTAAATAGCCCTAATTTATATCTTCGATCACTAACTAATTGGCTAGGAATTGGAACAACTCTAGTAAATGAGTATGTCACTGACATATTACATGATATGGATTTTCTAACTCTATTTCTAGATGGGCGATGTGATTGGCTAGAACCACGAATAAGGAGAGTCCATTTACATGAGTTTGTTAAACATTTATTTCGATATAGAGATCATCACTTTGGAAGAGACCTTCCAATTTAGATACTATATGATGAATATGATTGTGAGACATCGTTGACAAAACTCATCTGCCGTGTTTGTCAAAAAAGATTTCAAGATAATATGGAAAATAGCCCCCATTCACATCTAGCTAGTCATTTGATGCATTTTGTTACTATACTACATGGTACAAGGTCTTACTAGGCAAAATGTTGAGAGTAATTAACTAACCTCTTGCATCAAATTTGCACACCAACTATTTTCTTTACTTTGAGTACAACAAATATGTATCGGCTAGATTTGCATACACTAATGCCAGGAACGCAACTAACTAATCCACAAGAAGCACAAAAGTGGCAATGACAAACTATTATTGATTATCTAAATATTGTATGTTAACTAATAATATGTTATATGTCAATGATAGTTCCTAAAAAAATATTCACAACATCCATGCCTTTGAAATACACAACAATTGAACCAGATAGTGTTGGAATGTGACTATGAAGAATTACTCAATTGTGTTGAACAACATACAATATGCAAAGAAGGTGCTTACCTCTGTAAGAAAAGAGGAAGGATGGTTTGTAGGTAAGCTATTCAGACATTTAAATATTTGCAAACACATTAAATAAGAAGTAATTAAAAAAGTGTGAGTAATAAAAAAAAATACCGACAAATAAAACAATAAATAAGGATTAATTAAAGAATTGCTAACAAAGAAAATAATAAAACAATAAAAAGATATATAAATGTAAAAGATATTTGAATAAATACATCACTTTGCAAATTATAAAGTAGCAATAAATTGAGAACTAAAAAAGTGCAGCAAATAAATCAAAGTGAAAAAAAATCCAAGTAAGTCATATCAACAATTATCATAATTTTTTCTTGAATAATTGTAGATCTTAGTAATTAATTATTTTTTAAAGTGTAGCGGATAAATCAAAGTTATAATTAATTATTTTCAAAAGTGTAGCGAATAAATCAAAGTTATAAGAATCCAAGTCATTTTAACATTTTTTTTCTAGACTAATTATACATCATAGTAATTATTATTTTTGGAAGGTGCAACAAACAAATTAAAGTTTAAAAAATCCAAGTTACTATATTGTAATTTATGTTTACATATTTTTTCTTTACTTTTTAAAATTAAATTTAATATTTGTAATTATACATTATATATTTCTCAAATATGAAATATTATTTATGTTTTTAGTAAATGATTAGATTTATCTTTATATATTTACATTCTTTCAAATAGTAAAAACTTAGTTTGTTTTAGTGGTTTCACTTTTCATATATTCAATTTCTTACAAATAGTAAAAGCTCAATTTTTTAGGGATTTCACTTTCTATGCAAATTAAAAATAACTAAGCACATCTAATAAATAAATCATAAAATTTAGGGTTTATAAAATTATTTCATTACTTTTATTTTTCTATTAAGTTTTAGATTCTAAAATTAAATTAAGTATTTTTAATTTATAATGATTTAATTATTCTCGAGTTATATAGTTTTCGTGATAATAATATATTAAAAACAATTAATAATAATATTTTTATCAATAGTTATTAAAATTGAAAACTATTGACGATCAATATATAATATATATTTCTAATAATTTATATTATATTATATAATGTATTATTAATGTATATTGGATCAAGAAAGTAGTCACTGTTTTGTATGATAAAATGTTGTATGATAAATATCTTAAATTTCAAACACATCTTAGAATTGATTACAAAATTTGGTGATAGTTTAATTTGAAATGTGTTAAATATATTTTATAAGATGTCTCACGCAAAGTTATATTTTGAAAATGAAGAGCAACGAAGAGAATATAGAAGACAATATGCTCAAAATTATATGAGACAATGATGCAGACAAATGGTTGATGTACGAAGACAGGAAGAAATAAATCTTCAAAATGAAGTGCAACAAATAGAACAACAAAGAGAATATAATTGAAATTATATGAGGAAATGACATGAACAAATGAGTGATGCACAAAGAGAGGAAGAAAGAACTCATCTTAACCAAAGTGATAGACAAAGATGTGTTAAGTACAAGGAAGATATGATAGTGGAAGAGATTGAAGCAGAAATGAGACAACATGCTGATGATATAATAACACATCGTGCACAAATATCTCATGAGGAACAATATATATTGAGAAGAAGACATTGTCAATCTCATGGGAATATTGAGGTTAGTTCTGAATAGATGAATTCTATTACAATACACCATGTGCTAGAAACACCGAATAATAGATTGCAAGTTGCAATGAATATTGATAATCAAAATAATATTAATAATAATAGAAATGTTGAGATTGATTTGAGGACTTTAAAAATGATATTCTCACAAGGACTAGATAAACTTTCTACACTATGTATGTGCTACATCTATGAAGAAATTTATATAGCAAAGAAGTTTACATGGGTACCTAAAAGCCCTATTTGTAATAGATGTCGACAAGAGAAACATGAACATTGATTTTCTACAACAAACAACATGGATCCTAGGCCACAACCATTAGAACTTAGAAACTTAACACAAATTGAGGAAATGTTGATAGCGTGCATCAATGGTGCAGGAACACCTAGAAAATCATGTTTTGTGTTGTAATAAGGTCTAGTTGACCAATGCATTTTCATTTTCTATTTGTAAGTTCCAAGTGACTTAGGTCACATTTGTCAAGTTGTTAATCCTAAGATGGTTGGTCTCCCAGCTACTTGGAATCGGTTGGTTTTTCTCCCAGTTGCTTGGAATTGGTTAGTTTTCCTCAGGGCAAGCTTATAAAGCTAGAGGAAGGAACCAAATCAGTATGGATAATCAGATCGTACGAGAGATTGAATGTAATTATGCATTGTGTTAAGGAGAAATTAAACTATTCTATTTCATCAATTTATTTTCCATTCTCTGTAATTACAAATTGTATAGTTGTAGATTTCATTTCCTTTCTGTATTTCCATTGTTGCAAAATGTTGATGCGAAGCATTCCACTAGAGAGATTTCTATCGAAATCAATGGAATGGCTTTGTTGTACATTATTCATTTGTTTCCTATTTTGTTTCATTGTATCGGCAGCTATTTTGTTAAGTCTTGCCGACTATGAGGAATTAGGGCACATTCTGTAGTTTCCATTGTGCACCTCCCCATCATATTGGTATCAGAGCCTGAAAAGATTTGGGTGGTAAGTCGAATTGAGGATTTGTAGGAGTGTTGGCATTTGGGTACTATCTGTGAATAGTGTATGTTAGACAGAAAAAGTGAGACAGAGGTGAAGAGGATGCCTCCCAAAAGTATGTTGCAGGATGCCATCAAGACGCTGATCAAGGAGATACTTGAATCCAAGTTGGGAGAGTTCAAGCAGTCCAAAATCAAAGATAGGGAAGATGAAAGTGACATCGATGAAGGTGATATAGAAATTGATGAAACCAATAAGAAGACAGAGGAGATACTAGCAGACCAGAGGGCATTTGTAAATGCACTGAAGTCAGTCAATAGGGACACCATAGATGGGTTACCTATGTATAGTGGAGGTATGGAAGCTTAAGAGGTGATCGACTGGATTGAGGCATTAAACAATTACTTCCAATACAAAGAAGTCCCTGATGATAAGAGGGTTAAGTTGGTAAAGGCAAGATTGAAGGGATCCACTCTTGCATGGTGGAATTATTAACAAGGAGAGAGAGTCAAGGAGGGGAAGAATATGATAACCTCCTGGGAAAGGATGAAGACCAAAATCAAGGCACAATCCTTACCCTTAGACTATAATGTGCAGATGTATAAGAAATTGTAGAACTTCAGATAGAGAGACCTTGATGTGAATGCATACACACAAGAGTTTCATAAAATCAGTCTCAAATCAAAGAGACAAGAAGAAGAGTCAAAGAAGGTGGCCAGGTATTTGAATGGTCTAAAGATGAACATCCAAGATGAGATCAACATCTTAGCACCAGAAACAGTGAACAAGTGTTTCCAAATGGCCTTAAGTGATGCAGAGCACACAACAGAAGTGGACAAATAGTCAACAGATCAACTCGTACACACTGCTTGACTTGTTATCACTAGTTTACATGCACCGTTTCACCATTAGCCCCAGTCGCTGCTTGTATGTCCTGCCACATACAATCTCAATGTACATTCGCAGCATACATTCAAACCACATTCATTGGTGGGACTTGGATTGTCAGCTGAGCTTACCACAGGGTCGTCGTTTCACTGTTCACGCCGAATAACATTCTAACACATTCGTCGGCCCTATTTCAATCATCAACAAATAGTAGGTTTTCTTACACCGCTACTCTCATACACCTTTCCACAGTCTACCTTCACCAAACCCTAGTACATACAAAATGCTAGGCGAACTACTATGCGCGACCCGCGAATTGGAACATCTGTGTCATTGAAACAATGAAACAAATAGGAAATGAAAACAAATATATATACAGTGAAGCCATTCCACTAATTTTGACAAAAATCTTATCAGTGGAATGCTTCAAATTGGCATACTGCCATAATGGGAAAACAAAAAGGAAAGAAAACTACAACTATGCAACTCGTATTTATAGAAAATAATTTGACGACACAGAAAATAGTTTGATTCTCCTTAACAATGCTTGATTACATTCAATCGATCTGACTACAATACTGATCATTATGCCTGATCCTGTTCCTTTCTCTAGGTTTTGTAGATTTGCCTAGAAGAACTACAACCCTATTCCTAGCGGCTGGGAGAGTGATTCCAATTGGCTAGGACTAAAACTAACTATCTCCAAGCGGCTAGGAGAAAACCCACCATCTTATTTTAATTTGACAATTACAACCTAAGTACTTGGGGCCAACAAATTGAAATTACATTCATTGGTTGAATAGATCTTATTACAACATGATTTAAAACAAAACATGAACTTAAATGACTTGTGTTAGGTGCCCCAGCACCATACTCTTGAGTTTTAAAAGAACTCAAGTGCCTTGAGGAACCAAATCTAAAATATTAACCCCGTGCTTGATGATGTCTTCCTCACTCATCCAAGTTGCATCCTCATCAGGTAAACCACACCACTTGACTAGATATTGCTTGTAGGTTTTGTGTCTAGTCTTCTTCTGAATCTTTGTGTCCAAAATATAGTCCAAATGAACTAGCTAGCTGGGTGGGAGATCAGAAATCAATTCTGCATCTTCTGTGATTGTCTTTGCTGCATTGGCCCCTCTGAATGGAAACAAATCTACCACATTAAATATGGGTGAAATTGTTAATCCAGGAGGAAGTTCAATTTCGTATGCACTAGGCCCAAATTTGTGTACAACCTTGCATGGACCTATCTTCTTCATGAGAAGTTTTGTGGGCTGCCCTTTTAGAAGTCTTTCCTTCTTCAAATATGCCATAACTAAATCCCCAACTTTGTATTAGACATCCCTCTTCTTCTAATCAGCTCTATCTTTGTATTTCCCTATATTCTTCTATATAGTTTCTCTGACAGCATCATGGATATCTTTCATATTGACTACAAAATATTCTCCTTGTGCACTCCTTTTCTCCATGTTCTGGAGATCCCTGAGCTCCAAAATTCCCCTGGGATGAATCCCATATACAACTTCAAAAGGACTCTTTCCTGTGCTCCGATTGACAGAATCGTTATATGCAAACTCTACTTGTGGGATGATCATATCCCATGCTTCTCCATGTTGTTTAGTCAAACACCTCAAAAGATTACCCAGTGATCTATTCACCACCTCAATTTATCCATTAGTCTAAGGGTGATATGCAGATGTGAAAGATAATTGAGTGCCCAATTTCTTCCACAAAGTGCGACAAAAATGTCCCACAAACTTGAGATCTTTGTCAGTGACAATATTCAGTGGCAAACCATGAATTTGAACTATTTCTTTGAAGAAAAGACCAACAATATGTGAAGCATTGTTAGTACATTTACATGGCACAAAATGAGCCATTTTACCAAACCTGTCAACAACCGCAAACACACTGTCAAATCCCTTTTAAGTCCGGGGAATACCCAAAACAAAATCCATACTGATGCACTCCCATGGCCTTTTAGGAATTGGAAGTGGCTGATAGAGACTTGCATTTGATGAAGTTCCTTTTTCTCTCTAGCAAATGTGACAACTGTTTACAAATTTCTTGAGATTTGTTTGCATCTTAGGCCAGAAGTAAAGCCTTCTCACTTGTTCCAATGTCTTGTCCAATCCAAAATGACCTTCAAGACTACCGCAATGTTTCTCTTTTATGATATTCTCCCTCATGGAACACCTAGGAACACATAGTTGGTTGCCTTTGAACAATAGCCCTTGCTGTAACAAATATTTAGAAAAATTAGAATGATAGGAATCTAAAAATTGTGAACAACCCGCATATATCTCCTTGAAGTCTTTGCCATCTTGGTACATATTCTTGAGAGAATCCACTCCCACACTTTGTAACTGGATCTCCTGTATAGTGCACACCCTTCTGCTCAAAGCATCTGCCACTTTGTTGGCTTGTCCCTTCTTATGTTTGATGGAAAAAGTATACACCTGGAGTTGTTCGACCCACTTCATATGCCTGTGATTTAGCTTCTCCTGTGAATTCAGGAAACTCAAAGCATGGTTGTCAGTATAAATAATGAATTCCTTGGGCAAGAGATAATGTCTCCATTTTTTCAATGCTTGAACCATTGCATATAATTCCAGATCATATGTGGAATACTTTTGTTTGGCATCATTCAGCTTTTCACTAAAGAAAGCAACAAGTCTGCCTTCCTGACTCAAGACAACACCAATGGCAAGGTTACTGGCATCACATTCCACAGTAAACAACTTGTTAAAATCAAGCAAAACCAAAATGGGTTTCTCTATTATTTTCTATTTGAGAATCTCAAAAGACTCATCAGTTGTTCTATTCCAAACAAACTTATATTTATGTCCTCCTTTATGGTATCTAGAATGGGTGCACAAACATGACTGAATCCTCTTATGAATTTCCTATAAAAAGTTGCCAACCCATGAAAACTTCTTACATCACTTACTGTTTTAGGTGCTGGCCAGGACAAAATAGCATTTACCTTCTCTGGATCCATTTTCAAATTGCCCTGGGATATCACAAATCCAAGGTATGTGAGTTCTTCCTTCATGAAGATACTCTTCTCCATATTGATCATTAGTTTCTCCTCATGCATCTTCTTCAACACCTATTCCAAATGCTGCAAATGTTCTTCTTTTGTCTTGCTAAAAACCAGAATATCGTCAAGATAGACAACAACAAACTTGCCAATAAAATATTTCAATACCTCATTCATTAGATGCATGAAAGTACTTGGAGCATTAGACAGTCCAAACGGCATCACCAGCCACTCATAAAGACCTTCATTATTCTTAAAGGTTGTCTTCCATTCATCCCCTTCTCTAATCCTGATCTGATGGTATCCAATATTGAGATCAATTTTAGAAAAATATCAACCTCCTCCCAAACAATCCATGAGGTCCTCTATTCTAGGCATAGGAAACCTCTATCTGATGGTGATCTTATTTATGGCTCTTGAATTAGTACATAACCTCCATTTTCCATCCTTCTTGGGAGCTAAAAATGTGGGTACAACACATGGACTAAGACTTTTACCTCACCAAACCCTTATTCAACAGTTCTTGTACTTGTTTAGTAATCTCCTCATTCTGATTAGGTGTCATTTTATAGGCTGGTTTATTTAGCAATGTGGATCTTAGGATGAAGTCAATCTGATGACTTATGTCTCTCACAGGGGGTAGTACATTGGGCATATCCTCCACCATGATACCCTTATACCTGTCTAATAATTCCTGCACTTCTTTGGGGACCTTCTCCTTGCTATTTTTAGATGAATCAGAATTGTCTTTAGGTTTCAAAATTAGAGCATACCCCTAGGTTCTCTCTTCTTTCAGAGTATGGAGAAACTCTTTCCCATTTATAATCATGACACTTGAACCAACATTCCTTTCTACAAGCTCATTAGGTAATGGATCCATTCTATACTTTTTACCATTCTTAGTTATGATGAAAGAATTAGTCTTATCATCATGTTGTGATTGAACATCATATTGCCATGGATGTCCTGACAACAAATGATAAGAATCCATAGGAATCACATCACACAAAATTCTGTCCTTATATTATCCTATCTCAAATTCAACCCATGATTGTTCATCTACCAAAACTTGTTGTCCCTTATTCAACCATGATTCTTTGTAAGGACTAGTATGAGGAAGCCTTTTCAATTTGAATTTGTCTACCATTTTAATGGAAACCAAATTTTTAGTTGAGCCTGAATTAACAATTACCTTGCAAATCTTACCATAGGCTTTGCATGTTATCCTGAATAGTGTCTTCCTTTGAGGGGGTTCTTGAGTTTGAGGCACCTTCAACATAGTTCTTCTCATCATCAAGATTTCTCCTTCATGAACCGGGGCTGCACTTCCAATTGGAGAATTGACACTTTGGCAATCTTCCTCTTGGATCAATTGGTTCCTTCTCTCTCCTCCATGAGAGCTTGAGGCTTTCTCTGGATACCTACCTGCTGTGTGCCCAATTTGGTTACAGTTATAACATCTTACCATGAAGACATTAGGACCTCTACCTAGTCCACCAAATCTACCTCTCCGATTGGGTCTCCTTCCTCTAAAACCCTCTCTGGAACCAGATTCTTCACTATGTTCTTGCTGACTAGACTCCCCTTGATTTTTATGGAACTAATTTCTACCACCAAAGCTATTTCTGCCCCTGAAATTCTTTCCACCTCGACCTCTATTTTGTTGTTCTCCTTTTCTTTTTTGCTTCTCTTCTACTCTCAATGCCACCTGGAAACACTTGTCCATGATGTCTAGTGTCAAGATGGTAATCTCATCTTGTATACTATCTTCAGGCCATTAATATACCTAGGAACTCTTCCTTTCTCATCTTCAGCATGTCTATACCTTAGGGACAATTTATGAAATTCCTCTATATAGGTGGATACATCCATATCCTTTTGCCTGAGGTTCTACATTTTTCTGTATATCTACACTTCATAATCTGCTAGTAAGAACTGAGCCTTGATCCTCTCTACCATCTGACTCTAGGATGAGATCATGCTCTTGGCACTCTTCACCCTTTCTCCTTGGGTGTAGCTCCACCACGTGAGTGCAGCGCCTTTCAATTTTGTCTTTGCAAACTTGACTCTTCTATTCTCCAGTACCTCCTTGTACTCGAAGTAATTATTCAAAGCCTTGACCCATTCGATGACTTCTGCTTAGTCCATCTTTCCACTAAACATCAAAATATCCATTCTTGATTCAGATGATTCCTTACCAAGTGATTTTATGGCCTCTAGAAATTGTTTCTAATCTGTAGATATATCTGTCTATCCTGGGGTTGTTTCCTCTTCCCCATCTTTTTCTTCTCCATCAGACTCCTCATCTGGTTTCTTACCTTTTCCTAAGGTTTTCAACTCAGCCTGGAGTGCTTCCTTGACTCCAGTCTTGATCATATCCTCCATCTCCTTGAATTTATTAGGCACTTCATTGGTCATCCCCTTTGGAGGCATCTCGCTAGCCCCTCCTTCGCTTTCTCTATCTGACATAAACATTCATAGACAATGCCAACACTTTTGTAGATCCTTCGCTAGATCTGATAGCAAAATGATGCAGAGCGCACAATAGAAGTGGACAAACAGGTCAATAGATCAACTCATACACACCGCTTGACTTGTTATCACCAGTTTACATGCACTGTTTCACCATTAACCCTATTTGCTGCTTGTATGTCCCGCCACATACAATCTCAATGTACATTCGCAACATACATTCGAACCACATTCATTGGTGGGACTTGGATTATCAACCGAGCTTACCATGGGGTCATCATTTCACCATTCACACCGAATCACATTCAAACACATTTGTCAGCCCTGTTTCAATCATTAGTGAACACTAGAGTTTCTTACGTCGCTACTCCCATACACCTTTGCACAGTCTGCCTTCACCGAACCCTAGCACATACAAAATGCTAGGTGAACTATTGTGTGCGACCCGCAAACTGGAACATCTATGCCATCGAAACAATGAAACCTTATCAGTGGAATGTTGCAAATTGACATACTGCCACAATGGGAAAATAGAAAGGAAAGAAAACTACAACTATGCAACTTGTATTTACAGAAAACAATTTGACAACACAGAAAATAGTTTGATTCTCCTTAACAATGCTTGATTACATTCAATCAATTTGACTACAATACTGATCATTATGCCTGATCCTATTCCTTTCTCTGGGTTTTATAGATTCACCTAGAAGAACTATAACCCTATTCCAAGTGGCTGGGAGAAAACCCACTGTCTTATTTTAATTTGACAATTACAACCTAAGTACTTGGGGCCTACAAATCAAAATTACATGCATTGGTCAAATTAACCTTATTACAACATGATTTAAAACAAAACATGAACTTAAATGACTTGTGTTATGTGCCCCTCCACCATTAAGGGCTGAAGAGAAGATAAAGAGAAAGATTGAGCAGAATAATAGAGGTAGAGGTGGAAGAAATTTCAGAGGCAGAGGTAGTTTTGGAGGAAGAAGTCCTAACTAGAGGCTTAGTGGTGAGTCTAGACAAGAAGAGCAAGTTGGAGACTCAAGTACAGAGGAGGCTACAAAGGAAGAAGGCCTAATCAAAGAGGTGGAACAAATGGATCAAGTAGAGGATCTAAATTCTCCAATATGAGATGTTATAACTGCAATCAGATTGGGCACCCAACATACAAGTGTCCAAAGAAGGCCTCAACTTCTCATGGTGGTGAGAAGAGAACCACTTTGATTCAAGAAGATACAAGGAGTGTGACATCTCCTAAAGTGAATCTAGTATCAGAAATGGGAGAAAATCTGATGATCAAGAGGACGTTGCTCTAGGAACCCGTACAGACTGAACCATCTCAAAGGGCTTTGTTTAGAATCAACTGTAAGATCCAAGGTAAGGTTTGTAAAGTTATTATTGACTCTGGTTCTACTGATAATATCATATCTTTGGAAGCAGTGAATAAGTTAAAGTTAGAAAGGATACCCCATAGTAGTCCATATAAAGTCAGTTAAATAAGGGGCAGCACATACTCATCAATGAACAAGCATGGGTAGAATTTAGTATTGGGGTTATAGAGACAAGATTTTGTGTGACATCCTTCCTATGGATGCTTGCCATCTTCTGGTAGGCAAACCATGGCAGTTTGACAGAAAGGCTCACCATGATGGAGAAAAGAATGCTTACTCATTCCAAAAGGATGATGTGACTTATAGGATACAGTCATTGGTAGAAGGGGATCCACAGCCTGTCAGATCTAGTGTAATGCTGGTAGGAGAAAAGGAATTCCTTGAAATAGTAGAAGAATTAGGTGGAGTAGGTTTTGCTCTGGTTGTGAAACCTAAGGAGAAGAAAAGAGAAAATATGAGAGAGGTAGGACCTAGGGAGGTCAGAGAACTACTTGAGAGTTATAAGGAAGTAATTGCAGCATATATACTAGATTCAATACCTCCTATTAGAGATATCAGCCATCAGATAGATCTCATACCGGGAGATGTACTTCCCAATAAGGCAACCTATAAGATGACCCCTCAATAGAATGAGGAGATAGCCAGGCAGGTTCAAGAAATTTTAGACAAGGGGTTAATAAGGAAGAGTTTGAGTCCATGCACAGTCCCCACTGTTTTGGCACCAAAGAAAGATGGGAAATGGAGACTATGTACTAATTCTAGGGCAATAAATAGGATAACCTTCAAATACAGGTTTCCTATTCCTAGAATTGAAGACCTAATGGACTATTTGGGGGGTGCTACCTATATCTCTAAGATAGACTTGAAGAGTGGGTACCATCAGATAAGGATAAGGGGATGAGTGGAAGACAACATTTAAAACCAATGAAGGGTTATATGAATGGCTTGTGATGGCTTTTGGTCTTTCAAACGCCCCTAGCACTTTCATGAGGCTAATGAATGAAGTATTGCATGATTTCATAGGTAAGTTTGTGGTAGTATACCTAGATGACATTTTGATATTCAATAAAAGTAAAGAAGAGCATTTGCAACATATAGAGATAGTCTTGAAGAAGTTGCAAAACTAGAAGCTGTTGATAAATTTGGACAAATGTGATTTCATGAAACAAGAGTTGATCTACTTGGGTTTTGTCATTTCCAAAGGTGATCTGAAGATGGATCCTTCAAAGGTGGAGGCTATTCTAAATTGGTCCACACCTAAGATAGTAGGAGAGGTAAGGAGTTTCCATTGTTTGGCCACATTCTATAGGAAATTCATTAAGAACTACAGTGACAGCTATGCACCTATGTTGGAAACCATCAAGGGTGGTTTCAAGGTGAAGTTTGTGTCGACAAGAGAAGCAGATAGGAGCTTTGAGAGTTTGAAACAGAAGGTTGCTAAATTCCCTATTTTAGTGTTACCTAATTTCAATAAGGTTTTCACAATTGAATGTGATGCAAGTGGGTTGGCCATAGTCACAGTGTTGAGCCAAGAAGGTAGACCAATGGCCTTCTTCAGTGAAAAGTTAAATTAAACCAAGAGGAAAAACTCCTCTTATGACTTAGAGTTGTATGCTATGGTATAAGCTCTAAAAAAGTGGAGACATTACCTGCTTCCCAAGGAATTTATTGTGTATATAGATAACCATGCTCTTAGTTTTCTGAATGGGCAGGACAAACTCAGCCACAAACATATGAAATGGGTGGAAAGTCTGCAAGCATACACTTTCACCATTAAGCATAAGAAAGGAGTCACAAACAAAGTGGTAGATGCTCTCACCAGGAGGGTGTTGATAGTCCAAGAAGTGCAGTTGCAAAGCATGGGTGTTGAGTCACTCAAGGAATTGTATGAAGAAGATTAGGATTTCAGAGAAATCTACAAGGTATGCAATGAATTTGGTAATACTTTTCATAGTGAGTTTTTAGATTTTACATTGCATGATGGAATTTTGTTTAAAAGGAGTCAACTATGTATCCCTAAGTGTTTAATGAGGGATAATATAGTGAAGGAGAAACATAGTGGTGGTTTAGGAGGACATTTTTCATTGAATAAGACTTTAGATTTGGTAAGGAGATTTTATTTCTGGCCAAGAATGCAATCTAACATGAGAAAATTTGTTGAAAGTTGCATAATATGCCAAAGAGCAAAAGGAGTCTCAGCCAATGCAGGATTGTATCAACCTTTGCTGATACCCAATAGGCCTTGGGAATGTCTGAGTATGGATTTTTTGATGGGGTTACCCAAGACAAGGATAGGTTATGATAGTCTATTTGTTGTGGTTGACAAGTTCAACAATATGGCTCACTTTATTCCTTGTAAAACCACCAATGATGCTAGTTACATTGCAGTTTTGTTCTTTAAAGAAATTGTCAAGATTCATGGGTTACCTTTGAGTATTGTATTTGATAGACACAACAAATTTGTGGGACATTTCTGGTGAACTTTGTGGAAAAGATTGGGAAGAAATTTGTCTTTCAGTTCAACCTATCATCCTCAGACTGATGGCCAAACTGAGGTTGTGAATAGGTCATTAGGCAATCTGCTGAGATGTTTGACAAGCGAACATGGTAGTAGTTGGGATGTGGTACTCCCACAAGCTGAGTATGCCTATAATGATTCTACAAATAGAAGTACAGGTCTAAGTCCTTTTGAAGTTGTCTATGGTAGTCATCCTAGAGGAATTTTTGAATTGCGAGATGTTCAAGGGTTGGATAAAAGGATTGGACATGCTAATACATTTATAGAGGCCATAAAAGAGATCCATCAACAAGTCAGAGATACTCTACACCAAAATAGTCAGAATATCAAGGCTAGGGTGGATCAAAGAAGGAGGGATGTGCAGTACCAAATAGGAGCTATGGTCATGGTTCATCTCAACAAGAACAGACTGTCGACAAGAAAACACATCAAGTTGATGATGAGAAAAATTGGACCTTGTCAGATTCTAGAGAAATATGGTCCTAATGCTTACAAAATTGAACTCCCTGATGATATTCCTATTTCACCTATATTCAATGTTGTTGATCTAACATTATATAGGAGTCCTAATACAAGAGAAGGTACAACAGATTCTATCCAAAACAATGCAGAATGGGTACAACATTTACCACCTAAGGAACCACCAAAGATGGAGTGCATTTTGGATAGTAGAACAGCCAAGAAGACAAGAAATTAGACCTATTTTAAGCAATTAGTCAAATGGAAAGGACTTCTGACTCAGAGGCCACATGGATACTGGAAGAAGACATCAAAAAGCAGGGTGGTGATTTACAGTAGTCAGTCTCTAAGAGGACTTGAGACAACTTTCACCTGGGGAGTATGCTGCAGGGGCACCTAGAAAATCATGTTTTGTGTTGTAATAAGGTCTAGTTGACCAATGCATTTTCATTTTCTATTTGTAAGTTCCATGTGACTTAGGTCACATTTGTCAAGTTGTTAATCCCAAGATGGTTGGTCTCCCAGCCCCTTGGAATCGGTTGGTTTTCCTCAGGGTGAGCTTATAAACCTAGAGGAAGGAACCAAATTAGTATGGATAATCAGATTGTAGGAGAGATTGAATGTAACTGTATATTGTGTTAAGGAGAAATTGAACTACATTATTTCGTCAATTTGTTTTCCGTTCTCTGGAATTACAAATTGCATAGTTGTAAATTTCCTTTCCTTTCTATATTTTCATTGTTGCAAAATGTCAATGCTAAGCATTCCAATGGTGAGATTTCTATCAAAATCAGAGAAATGGCTTCATTGTACAATATTCATTTGTTTCCTGTTTTGTTTCATTGTATCAGTGACTGTTTTGTTAAGTCTTGCTGACTATGAGGAATTAGGGCTTGTTCTGCAGTTTCCTCTATGCACCTCCCCATCAATCAACCCAATTCATCAAGTCACAAATGTAATTGGAGATTAGTATAAATATAAAGGACATACCATAAGTTTCCCACAAGAAGGGAAATAGATAAAATTTTACCACATCGAATAAAAGATTTGCCAATTATTATTGTTCGAAGGAAGGATCAACATGGAGCAAATTTTAAGTTTATAGTCAATAAAGAGAGGGTGTACAAAGCACTAAAATATAAGATAGAACATGATAAGTTCTATAGAGATGCTCAAATTGATGAAAATGCTCTTACTAAACTTGCATGCAATTTAGATGAAAACATTTTTGACAAATTAAACTTTGTTCATATGGAGTTTGATTCAGATGCAAATGAATACATATTTATGGGTACAATGATAGAGATAGATGAAGGAAACATTATTAAACACACTACATCAATGGAATCAAAACCACAAAATGTTCAAAGAGAGATGGAACTAATCCAAGCATGGGTAAATAACCCTAATTTAGATCATGGATCACTAATTGATTGACCAAGAATTGGAACAACTCTAGTAATTGAGTATGTCACTGAAGGATTATTTGATATGGCTTTTCCAACACTATTTCTAGATGGGTGATGTGATTGGCTAGAACCAAGAATAAGGAGAGTCCATTTACATGAGTTTATTAAACATTTATTTTGATATAGAGATCATCAATTTGGATGACACCCTTGATTTAGATAATATATGATGAATATGATTATGAGACATCGTGGACAAAACTCATCTACCGTGTTTGTCAAAAAAAGATTTTAAGATATTCCAATCTCAATCAACAAGTTATGAGAGAATATGGAAATTATCTCCCATTCACATCTAGCTAATCTTTTTATGTGTTTTGGTCCTACACTACAGGGTACAAGATCTTATTGGGAAAAATGTCAAGCTGAATTAACTGACCTCTTGCATCAAATTAGAACACCAACTATTTTCTTTACTTTGAGTGCAACATATATGTATTGGCTAGATTTGCATGCACTAATGCCAGGAACACAACCAACTAATCCACAAGAAGCACAAAAGTGGCAATGACAAAATATTATTGACTATCAAAATATTGTATGTTAGCTAATAATATGTTATATCATTAATGATACCTCCTACATAATTTTTCACAACATCCATGCCTTCGAAATACACAACAATTGAACCAAATAGACTTAGAACATGACTATGAAGAATTACTCAATTGTGTTGAATGCCATCTACAATATGTAAAGAAGGAACTTGCCTCCGTAATAAAAGAGGAAGGATGTTTCATAGGTAAGCTATTCAGACATTTAAATATTTTGTATCAAGTAATAATTAAAATGTTTATATTTCCTAACAAATGACCTTTTGTTTGTAGGTACAATGCACCATGGACATTACACCTAGATGGATCAAAATTATTTGAAGAACCAATGATAGGTGATAAAATATATGAACCTGCAAGAAATGATGATCGGGTGAATACACATAATCATAATATACTTCAGTAATGGAGAGAAAAATGCATATTTGAAACTTGTTCTTTCAAGACATGTTGTAATGAATTATATTGCAAAGTATGTAGTAAAATCTTAAAAGAGTTCAAAAATGTATCACCAAATGTCAATGTGACTTGTAAATATTCAAAACCTAGATGAAGCAACATCAAGAGAATATAGAAAACTTCTAACATAAACTCTCATTGAAAGAGACATTGGAGCACAAGAAACATGTCATATGTTATTGGAGTTTTCATTGGTAGAAAGTAGAAAAGTATTTGTCTCACTAAATGTTTCAAGAGAGGTGTTGAATCCAGTGATAAAAAAAGAAGAAAATGAAGATGAAATCCATCTAAAATATTTTTTTAAAGGATATTTGGATATACCATATGCAATTGAAAGTGTTACACTTATAGATGCATCTAGATCATGGTCTTATAATCCCAAGCAGAGAAGTGATAACAAATGGGAAGCAAGGACTACGATAGCTATTGTGAGAGTGTTTCCAAGATTTACCACCATACCTACAGATCAATCAGAAAAATGGGTTGACTTTTGTTGGTCAAAATTATTATTGTACAAGTTGTTTTGTAATATAGAAAGAGATATCAAACTTGATGAGACTAAAATTATATCAAATTGGGAGTCACTCAACTACAATCCATGACATTTGGAGTGAAGGAATATTATTGATGTAGGAGCATCTGGGCTCACAAGCAATCTTGTATTAACCAAAAAAAAAATTATTTCTTTTACCCTTTTTGTTTGTCTTGTAGGTTTCTAATCAACAACATACACCAACATTGGAGAAAATAAAATAAATATGTTAATTCTCCAACTCTCCAAGGAAAAGACAAGATAAGTTGCATATGAACAAAATCCTACTCACCTAGATATGCTAGAAGACAAAAGTTGGACAATGAAGAGTTTTTAGGCAACCAATTCATGAAGGAAAGAAACAAAGGAATCCCAAGAGTCACATTCCCCTGAGTTGGACACCACCCAGAAAGAAGAGGAATACCAAGAGTCGTTGGAGCCCAAATAAAGAAGATAAAACTTGGCAATGGAGATATTATAAATAGATGGAAGTTTGGCTCTGAAGAGACATTGAAAATAAGAGAGGAGCCCAAGTTTATTTCTGATTTTTGTAGGTCATCAAGAGGACATCTATGGGTGATGTTGAAGATAATTATCTAAGGGAAATACATCCATTTTGATGAGGCAAAGAAGGTGAACATCCATGGTGACTTGTTTGATGAAAAATTTCTGAATTTGTAAGCTTGTGGAGGTGGATAGTTGGAAAGTTTGTTGGAGATATTTTATAGTTGGATTTGTGGAGGTTAGATATGTGTGTTACCATCTTGATTGGCTGCATAAAAACATTTGGGTTGTAAGTATTTTCTTTTGTTCATGTTTTATGAAATTCTCAAGATATGGTGTTACTTCATAGCTGAAATTGTTGCTACATCATTCACAATTTATTTGAACTTAAGGGATGCATGTTTAAGACATTAATATACATTTATTTTGCTACAACTAAAGGAATAAAAGGGAGAAACAAAAATCCTTAATGTCTGGAAATTATCAAAGTTAATTTTTATCTAAGAGAAGAGGAGTAATCTTAGCAAACAACAATCTTAAGGTTGAAATTTAATAAGGATATGTTGGCACATACAATTTGTTTCAATCTTTGAATTTTTGAGCACTTGATTATGATTATTTAAAGGCATGAATATTGTTGTTATCACAATACACATAAGAGTAGTTGATTAGGCTGCATGATGGGACAATCTTTCATTAGATTCTCTTATCTTGTCTGCATCAAATGGTATTAGAGCTAGAGTTCCTGAGTGGATAGGCAGAGCACCGAACATGAGGCAGTCTATGCCAGGACCTATAGGAGAGTGAAGTGGTTGTGGAGAGTTCGTGTGAAGATTGTTGTAGGTAGAGAAGCCCTGAGAAATTGAGATCTAAAGAGTTGTGAGGAATTGTAGATTGTGAAGAGTGTGATGTAGATTGAGGTAAGATTGCAGTAGTAGATTGAGATGAGATTGTAGTAGTGGGACAGATGGGGATATTGTTTAGGAAGAGACCCATGATATGGGAAGGTTGGAGGTAGTATCAAGAGTGAAAAACTCTTGAGATGTTGGTAGGTATATGTGACAAATTGGATAAGAGATTGAGAAGAATGCAAGCATGGTAGGGTGGTGAGTTGGTCAAGCAAGATGAAAAGTTGTGTGTAGTAGAGGTTGAAGATTAAGAGGTGGGTAGTGAGAATGAAGAGGTTGAAGTTACAGAGATGTAGCATGAGGATGTGGTTTCAGCAAATGGAAAAGATGATGACTTGTTGGCACAAATTTCAGCGACAGAGGAAGAATGGTTAGAGAAGATTGTAGTGATTGAGGGTGAGAAACCTGTTGCATTAGATGAAGGTGAGGAGATAAATATTGTAGTGAAGGATGATGATGGAATAATAAATAATGAAGAGGTAAATATTATTGTATTTTGTGATGATATTGATTTCCCTTAGTTTTCTATGATGAGGGTTAGAGAGTATGAAGAAAAGAACATGGAAATCTTTAATTTCTATGGAGTTGTAGATGTAGATTTTGTTGAGGATGTTGCAGGTAGTGATGTGGATGATGAAATATTTTGGTGGAGGTGGTCAATTGATGGTGGGATAGACCCCACAAAGGAGGAGAGGAGAGTAGAGAGCATTTGGTGGAGGATGACATATGGTAGATGTGAATCCATGAGAGGAGAGAGGAATGGTAAATGGAGTTGTGGGAGGAGGATGGCGCTTATGCTAGCAAGATACTAGAAAAATAGAAAGAAGAAATAACCATGTGCACATTACGCAACAATGGAGTTCACTGCAGTTGGTTGCAACCTAAAAGGGTAGTTTGACTACTCAACTCCACCTTTGTGAACCTATACTCACAGACTTCTTACCTGACATGTCTGATGCAGGAGCATCTAGGCTCACAAGCAATCTTGCATCAACCAAAAAAATATTTTATTTCTTCTACCCTTTTTGTTTGTCTTGTAGGTTTGTAATCAACAACATACACCAACATTGGGTAAAATAAAATAAATATTTCAATTCTCCAACTCTCCAAGAAAAAGACAAGACAAATTGCATATGGACAAAATCCTAGTCACCTACATGCTAGAAGACAAAAGTTGGACAATGAAGAGTTTTCAAGCACCCAAGTCATGAAGGAAAGAAACAAAGGAATCCCAAGAGTCACATTTATCCAATTTGGATACCACCAAGCAAGAAGAGGAATACCAAGATACATTGGAGCCCAGATGAGGAAGATGAAACTTGGCAGAGGAGATATTATAAATAGATGGATGTTTGGCTCTAAAGAGATATTGAAAATAAGAAGGGGGCCCAAGTTTACTTCTCATTTTTTCACATCATCAAGAGGACATTCATGGGTGATGTTAAAGATAATTATCTAAGGGAAATACATCCATTTTGATGAGGCAAATAAGGTGAACATCCATGTTGACTTGTTTGAAGAAAAATTTCTGAATTTGTAAGCTTGTGGAGGTGGATAGTTGGAAAGTTTGTTGGAGATATTTCATAGTTGGATTTGTGGAGTTTATGTACGGGTGTTACCATCTTGATTGGCTGCATAAAAACATTTGGGTTTTAAGTATTTTCGGCTGTTCATGTTTTATAAAATTCTCAAGATATGGTGTTACTTCATAGATGAAATTGTTGCTACAACATTCACAATTTATTTGAACTTAAGGGCTGTAAGTTTAAGAGATTAATATACATTTATTTTTCTGCAACTAAAGGAATCAAAGGGACAAAAAAAAATCCTTAATGTCTATAAATTATCAAAGTTAATTTTCATCTAAGAGAAGAGTAATCTTGGCAAAAAACAATCTTAAGGCTGAAATTTAACAAGGATATGTTGGCACATACAATTTGTTTTAATCTTTGAAGTTTTGAGCACATGATCATGATAATTTGAAGGCATGAATATTGTTTTTATCACAATGCACATAAGAGAAGTTGATTGGGATGCATGATGGGACAATCCTTCATTGGATTCTATTGTCTTGTCTGCATCAATTACAGATGAAACTAAAAATTATAAGGATTCTAAAGATGACAATGTTATAATGAATGATCATAATACAATTGAACATGAGTGGGAGATCATATCAAGACTATGCCATGGACAAATTATGGATATAACATAGATAGATATGTTGGGTAGAAGAGATGTTGATAGGCAAAATCTATGGACTACTGAATATAAAGGAGAAAATTATATGAATAAAGCAATAAAGTTTATTAGTACCATGAAAGAGAATAGATTAATATTACTAGAAGATATGATGTCAAGTATTTCTTATGGAAACTTATGTACTAAGAAAAAAGAGTACTTGTTATTATTATGTCACATTATTATCAAGATGAAAATGTTGTGCCATTGTGCATGATAATTCAAGGAACAACTAGAATAAGTAAATCATATCTAATTCATGCAATTTGTCAAGATCTTCAAGATGCATCAACAACACAATGCTCTCCCCTATTATTACTAGCACCAACTATAATTGCAACTTTTAACATTGGTGCATCAACTATTCATTCAACACTGAGAATTCCACTTACAAATTTTGTTGAGTTAGAAGGCACAAGGTTCACAACCTTCCAAGAAGAATTGCAACATATAAAATACATATTGATTGATGAAATGAGTTTTATTGGACAAAATTTGCTTTAAAATATTGATTCAAGACTACGCCAAGCTTTTCTCAAAAATTCAAACTTACGTTTTAGAGGAAGATCAATCATTTTGGTAGGAGATTTGGGTCAACTACCTCCAATTAGTGACA
Source organism: Cunninghamia lanceolata (assembly GCA_027924645.1). Taxonomy (NCBI): domain Eukaryota; kingdom Viridiplantae; phylum Streptophyta; class Pinopsida; order Cupressales; family Cupressaceae; genus Cunninghamia; species Cunninghamia lanceolata. Next base: position 4,660,062 of record BSBN01000046.1, on the reverse strand, counting down.
AACCACCTTATGATAGTAATGTACATGCAAAATTATTATGGGAGGAATTCAAGATAGTTGTTACTTTGAAAAAGGTATTCAGACAAGAAGGTCAAGGTGATGATAAACAAAGGTTTCACCAATTACTTACAAATATTAGAGATGCACATCCAACATTCAATGATTGGAAATTATTGATGACAAGAATAGATGTTTCATTGCATCAAACAGTTCGAGAAGAGTTTGACAATAGTATCCATCTATTTGCAACAAATGATAATGTACACAACCATAATAGGAAAAAAATATATTCATTAAGAAGACTGATTGCCCATAGCATTACAACAAAAGAAGGTAGTATTAATCCAACAAGAGGTCAAAATGATGAATTGGATGTTGAATTATTAATTGCAAAGGTTACAAGAGTCATGTTAACATCTAATCTATGGATAGAAGTAGGCCTTGTGAATGTAGCTTTAGGATACATTTGAAATATCATATACAAACCTGGAAGTGCCCCACCAGATCCACCAACATATGTCATGGTTAAATTTGATAATTAATTAGGAATACCATTTGAAGCTGCAACTCCAAATATAATTTTAATTGCACTGATACATAGGGGACACACACGTCAATTGCCATTATGATCAGCTTGGGCACTAACAATCCATAAATCATAAGGATTGACTCTTTCCAAGGAAACAATTGATATAGGACTGAAAGAAAGAACAAGATTAACATTTTTTGCTATTTCATGTGATAAATACTTTGATAGACTCATAATGTCACCACCATTTTCATACAATCTTTATGAAAAATAAAAACAGGGAAGCAACTCACCAAAAGGAGAGCTGAGGAAGAAAGACTCAAATCTTTGGAAGCACAATAAGTTTATGTAATGTATACATTATTGTATATAATTCTTCTATTAAACTCTATTGATATAGCATGAAGATTATTTTTTTGGTTTAATGTGAAATGTCTCATTTCATATTTGCAAAGGATAAAAATACATTTTCCAAACACAATAAAAACATGCTAAAGTAATATTTTACATACCACACTATGGATGCTACTAGATTAGATATCTTAAATACATCTTTCTAAAATACATTGAGAGATATTAGTCTCAAGGCACCTATCTATTCTTAAAAATAATTAAACTATAGGCACCTCGAGACTGATATCTCTTGACATATTTTAGATAGATGTATTTAAGAGATCTAAGATAAATAATTTAGATTAATATTAATTTTTCATGTAGTTGTTAATTTAGATATTAATCTAGATTTTAATTACGCACAGAGTGAAATGGCATGAGCATGTTAAGAGAAACAAATTTAAAAATTAATTAAATAGCTGACATAATAAAATAAATAATTATAAATATTAAAAAATTATAGCTGACATATTAAACTTAATAATTAAAACATATATAAAACATAAAATTTTGAAAGTCTCCAATACTGAAAATAATTAGATAAATTTAGTGAGTGAAAATAAAATCACGAATTATAGAAGAAAGAAAGAAGCACAAAATAAAAATCAAGAAGCGGCAAAAAAATCAAAATCTAAGAATCAATGAAAATCACAGTTATGAATTTCATGATTTGCTGGAATATTAATAAATTTAAATTCATTTAAATCCCCTTTCTTGATTATATGAATTTAGTTTTCTTTTGACAAATATTTTATGAAAGATGTAACAAGCACAAAGTAAAAATTAAGAAGCATATAAAAAATCCAAATCAAAATACTTTTGATAAAAATTTAAATAATCTCTCAAAATTATTTTAGCTTGTTGTTAATTTGTATGGTTTAGCATGGTGTTAATGGTGTATGCATAAATTATTTCATATTGCTAAGTATTAAAAACTTAAATTAAATATTTTTTCATAATATTTTACAAACATTATTATATATATTCCAAAAAAACATGACACATGACATGGGGTCAATTGAACAGCCATAAAATTTCTTTCTAAAAATATTTTATGCAAGCCCACAAAATGTCTATTTTATTTTCTTTTATAAATTTGCTAAGTGTTATATTAAAAGTTAAAATAGTATTCATTCTTTACCTTAGAGTATTTGGTAATGAAGTAAAAACTAAATATATAAAACTAATTAATTACATTATTCATGAGCCTTTATAATAACTACTACAACCACAAGTTTGGAGAAAAAACTAAGTATAAGCAATGTATATAGTAAAAACAATAGATAGCCTATACTAGTAACTAGCATGAGGTGAAATGGCGTGTGTTAAGAAAAACAAATTTTAAAAATAATTAAATAGTTGACATATTAAAATAAATAATTATAAACTTTGAAAAAAATATAGTGGACATATTAAACTTAATAATTAAAACATATATTAAACTTAATAATTAAAACATATATAAAATATAAATGTTTGAAAGTCTCTAATACCGAAAATAATTAGATAAATATAGTGAGCTGAAAATAAAATCACGAATTCAGGAAGTGGTAAAAAAATCAAAATCTAAGAATCAAGGAAAATCACAGGTATGAATTTCATGATTTGCTAGAATAATGGTGTTAATCGTGTATGTATAAATCATTTCATATTGCTGGAATATTAAAAAGTTCAAATTCATTTAAATCCCCTGTAAAATCTCCATTTACTTTTAATATTCTTTTAATTCCCTTTCTTGATTATATGATTTTAGTTTTCTTTTTAAAAATATTTTATGCAAGAAGGAACAATACAAAATAAAAATCGTCAAAAATATCAAAATCAAAATAACTATTGATAAACATTTAAATAATCTCTCACAATTATTTTGGCTTTCTATTAATTTGTATGCTTTACCATGGTGTTAATGGTGTATGCATAAAATATTTCATATTGTTGAATATTAAAAATATTAAATCAAATATTTTTTCATAATATTTTTACATTTTACAATTTACAAACATCATAATATATATTCCAAAAAAACATGACACATGACATGGGGTCAATTGAACACCCCTAAAAAAAAATTTAAATATTTTATGCAAACCCACAAAATGTCTATTTTATTTTCTTTTATAAATTTGCTAAGTGTTATATTAAAAGTTAAAATAGTATTTATTCTTTATCTTAGAGTCTCTTGTGATGAACTAAAAACTAAATATATAAAATAATTAATTACATTATTCATGAGCCTATAAGCAATGTATAAGCAATGTATAAAATAATTAATTACATTATAATAACTACTACAACCACTTTTGGGAAAAAAAATTAAATATAAGCAATGTATATAGTAAAATCAATATATAGCCTATATTAGTAACTAGCATATCTATATTTTAAAAATATATCTAAAATATGCTGAGAAATATCCTTCTTGAGGTGCCTATTTTTTTATCAATTTACCACACATAGTGGAATAGGCACCTCAAGAAGGATATCTCTCAGGGTATTTTAGATATATTTTTTAAATTTAGATATGCTACTATTAAATTTTAACCTAATTGTTTAGATTTTAATTTAGATTTTAGCCTAACATTAATTTTAAATTAGTTATTAATTATGTTTTAATTTGGGCTTTAATTTAATACTAATTTTAATATTTAGTGTTAAATTTTGTTTTTAATTTAGAAATAGAGTTTTCACTTAGTGTTACTTTTAGCATAATTTTGAATTTTAACTTAGTTTTAATTTAGATATTAATTTAGTTTTTACTTTAGTAATGTTAATTTAATATTTTTATTTAGGATTGTTAACTAGGTTAATTAGGTTACCTAATTCTAATATAGTTAAATTTTAACACATTTAAATTTGTTTGTCAAGATTTCTTTAGATTAGCTAGTCCATTTTTTGGGTTTTACTAGGCATGATAGTCATTTTTTTATTTTTCTTGTCACTAACTCTTTGATTACAGCCATATCATTTTTCAAGGATAATTTTCATCAAACTACTCACAAGTGCAGTGCATGTTTTTGCTTGTCAAAGACATCATTTGAAACATTATGTTTGCTTGGTCTTGTGGTCTTGATTGTGGCATGTGCCTCGTAATCACACTTGAAAAAATTTCCAGGTGCACTCAATACAACTTTTGTCCCCCAAAGCAACTTGTTTTCCATCACACTTCGATTTGGGCTTTAAAATGAATAATTGTTGGCAAATACACTTTGAAATTGGGCTTAAACTACACACGTGTCTTCCTCATCACATTTTGATTTGGGATTAAAATGAACGTGTGTGACTTGTTTGGTGGATTTGAGTGCGATTGAGGGTGTGTATGCTCTTCTCATGCACTTCAAGTGACCTTGACATTCAAAAACATCCTTTCATCCATTCATCTTCACAACACACATTTCAATTTCTAAGGGTAAATAAACATTGCTAGTGTGAATCTAGTGTGTGTGTATGCTCTCTCCTCACATTGCAAGCTGATCTTGAATATCAAAAGCACCCACTTGATTTACTTTTGTGACACTTCCTAGGAGGCCTACTTGGAGACACACCACTCCAAATGACGATCTCAACTCTAGTGTTCCGATGGAGTCTAAATAGTGAGGAGTGAATCAAAAGACTCTTAGGAGTTGAAGTCTTATTATTCAGGCTAAGCCCCCAAGAACTTTATACCTTGGGGAAGTTAAGGTGAAGGGTGGGTTACCCCTTTCTCCTAGATGTGTGGCATTATTTCACTTTCATTTCATGTAATTGAGCCCCCCATACCTTGTGTATATTGGGGACATCCTTAGACCACTTTTGTATCCTACACTAAGACCTATTGGCCACACACACTTGATTAATATTAGGCTTGTTGATGTGTCTTCAAGTGCCTTCATAATCTTATCATTTGATCTTGAAATAAAAAATTGTCCTTGTTTCTTGTGTGTGTGATTCATGCATGTACATGTGAAATCTTTTGCTTGAACATTGCCCAAGTCGAGATATCAATAAACACATTCCACATCATCCTAAAAATTATTGTCATCAAATCCATCCTATATACACATCATCATAATCATTATTCACTTCAATTTATTTGTATTTTGAAACAATTTAAAGCTATGTTTGGACATCTTACATCCACTAATCATTTGGTCCTCACCGAAAAGGACATTGGTACAGTCACGATCGGAGGGTTCATAGAATGAATTGTCCAAGCTGTACAGCAAGAGTAAACATAATGGAAACAACTCAAATATAGAATGCAAAGAATAATTCAAATGCTTAATATATCATATATGAAGAATATTTATATGCCAAAAACATGTAGGCTACAAATTAGGGCTCACAAGCCTGATTCTAGATACAACAGATATGCAAGATATGGAAATGAAACACCTTCCGGAACCAAATACTTATTCTAATCTATCATAATCACTAAATAACTTCCTAATACATCCTAGATATCTATATATATCTTCTCCAAGCTCAAGAAATCCTCTATGTCAGCCAAGGAAGATTATAAACTTCAATGAAGAGATGTAATGTGTAGAAATAAATAGGTCAGCTTAAACAATCGATACTCCTCTGTAAATGAGTGAAACTTGGTGTGGACCTCAACAAAGGTCTATCTAATTATTATGTGCCATGTGATATGCTTCATTTAGCTCTGGAAGTCACAGAAGTTCTTCAGAAACCTTCTCCTTTAGCTAATTGTTCTGTATGCTTTGTTCTATGAACATAGGTGATCTTATAGCGATAACTTTTAGCATGCAAGTCCAAATGACTTAAATTTTGGATATGATGTAGATGATTTTTTCTAGATGATAAGTCCTACTCTACAATCTCTAAAATGATAATGTGGCAAAATGCGGTACAAAATGATGAAACTGCTACTAACTTAACTATACTAGAAAATGAAAGAAAATAAAAGAATGCAAATGTTTTTGGTTGATGCAAGATTGCTTAGCAACCTGGGATGCTCCTATATCAGACACTCAGGGTTGTTGAAAAAGTGAGTTCCTCACTTTGTTGGGGCTAGAGTAAAACCAAGATGGTCCACCTTAGACTAAGAAATCCATGATGAATCTTCTTCCGGTTTACCTTTCCACTTAACCAAATATTCTTTGTATTGCTTGCCTTTGGTATTGCGTCCAACTCTATTGTCTAAGATGTCTTCTATCTACTCTGGTTGTTGCTATGGTAACTGCTTCTTCAATCCATATTCAATATTGTCATGGTTTCTCCTTTATGATACTGATATAGGTATGCAATGTTGAAAATAGGTGATATACCCAATGTCTCTGGTAGCTCCACTTCATATGCATTTCTTGAATCAAATTTCCTTGGTATCTTAAATGGTCCAAACTTATTCATCTTCATCTTGTTATATGTGCCTACTAAAAATCTATCTTTTCTCAGATATACCATCACTTAATATCCAACTAAAAATTCTTTGTGTCTCTTCTTCTCATCTTCTTGCTCCTTATACTTACTATTCATCTCTTCCAAATGCTTCTTAACCTATTTATGCATGGTCTCCATATGTCCTACAAATTCTTCTACCTCTGCACTTCTCTTATTCTCCATACTAATGTCTCTCAATTCTGCTACTCCTCTAGGATTGACTCTGGTTACAATCTCAAAAGGTGTCTTTCTTATACTCCTATTCATAGAATTATATCCCAATTAGATCCCAATTCCTCATCTTTTCTCCTACCAAACATCTCAATAAGTTTCCCAAACTAGACTATTTACAACTTCTTTCAGTCCATCAGTCTGTGGATGAAATTTTGAACTAAACTTTAGGTCTGTCTTCATCTTCTTCCACAATGTTCTAAAAAAGTATCCAATAAATCTTGTATCTCTGTATGAAATTATGCTCTTAGGTAATCCATGCAATCTTACAATCTCCTTAAAAAATAGGTTAGCAACATGTATGGCATCAATTGTCGTATTACAAGGTATGAAATGTGTCATCTTTGAAAACCTATCCACCACTATAAATATATAATCATGTCTTCTCTATGTCTTTGGCAAACCCAAGATAAAATCCATACTTATGTCTTCCCAAGGTCTCTCTAGCACTATCAAAGATTTGTACAAACTAGTATTCTAACTACTCCCCTTTGCAACTTGACAAACTCTACAACTCTGCATAAACTTCCCTAGATCCTTATCTATATGTGGTCAAAGTAATGTTCACTTACCAAAGCCACTATCTTGTCAATTCCAAAATGTCTTGCTAATCCACCACTGTGTTTCTCCTTGATCAAATTATCTCTCATTGAACTCCTAGGTATACACAACTGATTTCCTTTGATCAACATATCCTCTTGAATGAAATAATCAAACCACTTACTTCTATCTATTAAAATAGGTTCCTTACATGCTTTCTAAGCATCTACAAAATTAAGATCTTCCTCATACATATGCTTGAGTTCTTGAAAACCTAATACTTCAATTGTCATCTCTGTTAGAAAATTCCTTCTTCTACTCAATGCATCTGCAACTTTGTTTGACTTCCCACTCCTATGCTTCAATACAAATGTGTAACTCTGCATGAACTCTACCCATCTCATATGTCTTTGATTCAACTTCCCTTGATTGTTCAAGTACTGCAAAGCTTGGTGATCTATATACCACACAAATTCCTTAGGCAACAATTAATGTCTCCACTTCTTCAAGGCTTGTATTATGGCATAAAATTTCTCATCATAAACTAAATATCTTCTACTGGCATCATTCAACTTCTCACTGAAATATGCTACCGGTATACCTTCTTGACTTAACACCACTCCTATTGTATTTCCACTTGCATCACAATCTACTTGAAATACATTGTTGAAATCTGGTAATGCTAATACTCATTAATTTGTCACTTTCTGCTTCAACAATTCAAAAATTTTATTTACTCGTGATGTCCACTTAAAATCCTCTATGTCACCTCTCATTGTCTCTGTCATAGGCGTGCATACTAAACTGAAATTCCTAATCAACTTTTAGTAGAAACTAGCTAATCCATGAAATGATCTAACTTTTCCAATTCTCTCAAGTTTATCCATTCAACAATTGCTCTAACTTTCTCACAGTCCATCTTCAATCCTTCTACAAAAATCACAAATCCCAAGTATACCAATTCTTCCTTCATGAAACTACATTTCTTGATGTTTATTAGCAATTTTTCTTCTCTCAGTCTCTACAATACTTGTCTCAGGTGCCACAAATGTTCTTCTTTTGTCTTACTAAAAATTAGAATATCATCCAAATATACAATAACAAACTTACCTAGGAATTTCTTCAAAACTTCATTCATCAATCTCATGAAAGTACTTAATGCATTTGTCAATCCAAAAGGCATCACTAACCACTCATACAATCCTTCATTAGTCTTAAAAGTAGTCTTCCATTCATCTCCTTCTATGATTTTGATCTGATGGTATCCACTCTTTAAGTCTATCTTTGTAAAATACTTAGCTCCACTCAAACAGTCCATAATGTCATCCATCCTAGGCAATGGAATTCTATACATAACTATGATCTTGTTGATTGCTCTAGTGTTTATACACATCTTCCATTCTCCATCTTTCTTCAATGCTAGTGTTGCAATTACTGCACAAGGGCTCAAACTTTCTCTGATCAAACCTTTCCTCAATAATTCTTGTATCTATCTATTCAAGTCTACATTCTCTACTGGTGTCATCTGGTGTGTTGCTTTATTAGAAAAACTAGCTCCAGTCATAAGGTCCATATGATAACTGATACTCCTGATTGGTGGAAATCCTTCAGGTACATTATCTGATATGATTTCTTCATACTCTATTAACAATTTAGTTATCTCCTTTAGATGTGATTCTTTAGTCTCAATGCTTAGGGTTCCAAGCTTCTTAGGAATCAAATCATAACACATATTCTCATGTCTCAAACCATCCAAAAATTTCCTTCCATCTACCGAATAGATTTTACAATTTCCACATACTTCACTCTTAGGTTCATCTTCCAAAGGTATCAAGGTGATTTTCATTCCATTAGATACTATATAGTGTAAGTGTTCTTTCTCCCATCATGTATAGCTTTTCTATCATACTACCATGGTCTATCCAATCAGATATGACATACATCCATCGACATAATATCACACAATACTTCATCATGATAAGATCTAATATGAAATTTCACCAAACATTGTTCACTCACCAATACCTTGTGCTCATCCTGAATCCATTCTATCTTGTAGGGCTTAGGGTGTTTCAATCTCTCTAGGTTCATTTTAGTCACCATCTCCTCTAAAACCAAATTATTAGTACTACCACTATCAATGATAACCTTACAACATTTACCTCCTAATTTGCATTTGATCTAGAAAAAACATTTCCTCTATGATGGTTCCTTAGTTGTCTTTGCTTGAAATAGTTCTCTCCTCATGACTAATGATTCTCCTTTTCTCTAGTTTTCCAACTAAATTAGGTGATCCAATAGGTTCTTCTTCTACATAAGCTACTTTTCCACTATTCTTTGTCTTCTTGCTTGTACTTCCCTAATGACATTCAAATTCTCTGTCCTTCACCCCCACACTTAAAACAAGTTCCTCTGAATGTTATCAAAACCTCTTTCTTCTCTTATGTATCCTTCACTCCAGTAAGAATTATGGTTCCCTCTATGGTAGAAAGTTCTATCATGTCTTTGGTATGAACTATTATTTGTCTTCGTTCTTGCATGTTCTATCTTGTTTGTTCTTCTCTATATATGATCAATCTCCTTTGGAATATGGTCTACCTCTCTAAAATTTACCTCCTCTACTTCTCTGTCTCTGCTCATGCTTCTTGTTGAAATTTTCTTCAACTTTCAGGGTAAACTGATATGCTTAGATTCTATTGTTGTCATCCTTACCAAACTCAAATCTTCTTGAATGTTCAATCTCAGTCCATTGATTTATCTTGCCACTTTCTCCTTTCTTTCTTCACTATTTCCTATCCTTATGATCATCTTATGAAATTATTTAGTATACTATTTCACAGATTTCTCTTTTTTGTTTCAGGTTCTACAATCTTTTTAACAATTCCAATTCATAGTCAGTAGGTATAAACTGATTCTTCAACTTCATCACCATTCTATCCCATTTTATGATCTTTTTCTTTTCCTCTTCTATTTTGATCCAACTAAACTTCTTTCCACTAGATAGTAGCATGTCCTTTCAACATAGTCTTCACAAATCTCACCTTCTCTAGATCTTCAATTTATTCATATTCAAAGTATTCCTCCAAGTCATTTATCCAAACAATCAATTCCTATGGATTCAAATTTCTAGTATAATTCGATACTTCCACTCTAGGTCTCTTTCCAATCTTTGAAATATCTCTCAACATCTTCACTTGATCTGATTCTTCTTCTTCTTCTAGAATTTATTCTTTTTGACTGATTGATTGAAATTCTTCATCATCACTTTCAACATTAGGTCAAGGTATTAATCATCTTCTTCAATCTTCTTTAACAACATCTAGTCGAACTTTCATTTTTTCATCATCTCCATCATTTCGTCCATCCTTCCAACCATAGTGCCTACAGTAGGTATTCTCCTTGGTGGCATCTCTTCCTAGGATCTAAGTGCAACTACCTCAAACTTAGTGATCTAACTACAAGGTGTTATGTCAAAAAAGTCCCCTTGGGGGCTTTTCCCTCTTCAGGTTTAGCTCTTGAGTCCTATTATTGCATTTAGAGCATCTTGTGTGATATTTTTAAGTCCCAATGAGAAAACCCTGAAGTCTTATGGAAAATAGGACCTAGGGGATTACATTTTGATGAGTCTTGAAAAAAAATGGCAAGGTAGACTTTGGTGCTAGCACCCTAGTCCTGTCCTAATTTCAAATGTCAGTTTAATGACCATTATTTAGGTCCTCTGCCGACATCTAAAGTTTGAATTACGAAATTCTTAGCAGGAATCTTTGTAGTTGCATATATAAGCATGATTAGGTTTCATTTGCAAACAAGATGGACACTAGATGGAAATTAGATGAGCATTGTGGTTTTGTGAAAGTGATTCAAGACATTCATTCTGTTGTAGAGCAGTACTTTTGTTGTAATTGTGTTTGTATTTGTAGGTTTGACATCCATCTCCTCATGGCATGACGAGCATCTTCATTCCATGAGATCTACAATTCAAGGTGATATCTATTATTTTTTCAATCATTTATCACTTGGATTTTTGTCTCTATCCCATTAGGATACATACTCTTATCTGACAATGGTGTTCAGAAGACTTGAATGTCTCTCTAGGGCTTGACTGAGGTAAGCCTCTAAACACCACAACCCCCTCCCACACTTCTTGTGATTTTAGGTTACAGGTGTCGCATTCGGAAGAAGTGGAGTTGCAAGGAAGGTTGGTAGACATCAAAGATTTGGGATTTGAAAGGAAGCCAAACATTGGAGTTTTTCCTAGACTAGGGCACTAGTCCCCATGTCCTCCAATTTTCCTAAGGTAGAAACAGAAGCTATAGTGAGGATCAGTGTCAGAAGGTGATTAGGATTTTGCAAAGAAATAGGTACCTTGGACTTAGGCTCTAGTCCCTGTGTCCCTGACTTCTTCACCTTCCAAACTTCAAAAAATAGTGAGTTAAATATCTTTGTCCCTTATCTCAGTCTAAAAGGATTTGTCGTGTTTTGATAATTTGCTTATTGTTTTGCATATTTAGGGTTTTAATTGAAATTGAGCATTAAATTGAGATATTGTTTGACACATCCAAGATTCCACAACTTCCCAAGTGGTAACCCAACCTAATAGGTGAATCCTCTTGCACAAATTGGAGGTTCAACTCAGTTAATATGCCCTTGGAATGTTTGTAGGGAAAGGAGGATTCTGCATAAACCTTAAAATCAAACAAACCCCATCCTTCTTCTCCCCACTAAAACATTTTGTTAAACCCATTTTTTTGGACTTTTTGGCACATTTGTGAGTGTTTTTTGATAGATTTACATTCATTCATCTAATTACATTTGAAAAATTACAAAAAAATTGAAAATTTTGAAAAAATTGACATTTTCAGCTTGCATTTTAGCATAATTTGAATTATTTGGAAATCAATTTAATTAAATTTATGTAATTTTCATTGGATATATTTTAAATTACATAAATTCATCATTTAGTATTCACTTTCATTGCATTTTTGTGCTTAAATTCATAAAAATTGCTTGAAATTATGCATTTTCCATAAAACCTAGTTTTGCATTAGCTAGGGTTTGTATTCAAAATATTGTTTCAGATTTTAATAACCTTTTTAAAACACTAATTAGGACTGATTTATAATAGTATTTTTGCATCACAGTGGTCTTCTTGCAAAATTTCATGTCTAGGGTTTGAAAACCTTGCATTTTCACTAGATTTTGGCCTTATCATCTCTCTATATTTAAATCAAAAGTGTATTGTAAGCAATTTTTATGCACTAATTGGCTGTTATTAGGTTTTTTATCTTCTTCCCCTCCTCACATTCCTTGCAACACCATTTCTATTAGGCCTTTGCATTGAAAATTTGTGAAAATTTGCATATTTTAGTTATATTTTCACTAGGGTTTGACTTATATTGACACTATAGGCTTGTTGTGATGGATTTTATTACATTAGGTGATTGATATTACTATTATAATCTTATTTCCATCACAATTTTCCTCATAACACCCTTTCTCTTACTCATTTGCATGGAATTTTTTTTTTGCATATTTTAGCACATTTTCACTAGGTTTTGACTTGTCATTACTCTAGGTTTGCATCAAAAGCATGTTGTGAAAGATATTACTGAATCATTGGAATTTTATTAGGCATATTATTTTCTATCCCTCTTGAAATTTTTCACAAAACCTTTTCTCCTAGTGATTTGCATTGAAAAAAGTTGAAAAATCAAGCATTTTAGGTTATTTTCATACATACTTTTGCACTTGTTCTTGCATAATTTTTTGAAAATACTTTAAAATATATTTGGAACTCATTTGAACACATCCACATGGATTTTCAATAAAAAATTAATGCTAGGCTGCCTCATAGGCCTCATTTGAAAAGACAAGCCCCTAAACTTGAAATAACATTTACACCTCATGACAAAGAAATGGTAGATACTAAACGGCCTCTTTATATTATAGTGAAAATAATGGAAATACCTATGGATGGAACACTTATAGACTCTAATTTCATGACTAATGTGGTTAATAAATATTTCCTTCTTAAGCATGATTTGGCACAAAACTATTATGACACACCGGATTTGAGAATTAAAACACATAATGGATCTTTGATGAAAACATTTGGATTGATAAAATTGTTAGTTTCAATTTATGACAAAGCCGTGGATAAGTTATTTGATTTTATCACTTTATCCAACCTCTTACGTGTTAAACTAGGACATCCTTGGCTTAAGGCTATGAATGTCATCCGCTCAACTATTCACAAATGTCTAAAATTCCCTTTGGATGGAGAGATCCATACTGTTCATCGTAATACATACCAAACTCCAAGTAAGAGCAAGAATTTCACCCTTGATTGCTTTTGGCCTCAACTTGAAACATAACCTAAGCCATGAAGAGACCAATCCTTCCTAAATTATAGATGATACAAAGAAAAACAACTAGCTAGAGTGGCTAGGCCTCCTTTTCAAACAATGAGGAAAGAACAACATGCGTTTGAAGATCCTCTTAGAGAAAAAGGAAAATGACAAAGTGACATAAGAATTACACAAGACTACTATGAATATGATGAGATAATTGGCATGATAGATTTGGATAAGGAAAAGTTTCATAACTCACCTCATCCATGGAGAGATGGTATCTATGTTGAGGTCCCTCCCTCGTTATCCTTGCAAGGATTGGGAGGTTTTCATTGACAACAATACATTCCACCATGAACAATGAAATTTGAACATGGCGCTTCCTCCTCTAATGTGGAGAACCCTATGGAAAAACATGACAATACCTTTGAATAAATAAGTAGTAAAACAAGAAGGAATAGCCAAGAAAAAGAAAGGAGGAGAAGAAGACAAGCTTTTTCCCAACGACTTGCCGCTTAACAAGAAAACATTCAACCTAACATTGAATCAAACATAGAAAACCTTAACACTGAACAATTGGAAGATAAGAACAAAAGTCAAGCTATGATACCTTACACACCTCTTTCCTCTAGCATTTGATATTGGGAAGAGGATGATTTGCTCGATGACAACCCTTAGTTTGTTTTCCCCTGTAGGTAAGTATTTCTAACCATTTACCTCTATGTTGTGTTTCCCCCGTGATGTGTTATCTGTTGTTTATGTCTCCAAGGATGACCCTTGATACTCTTGTAAGGTCAAGGATACTAGGAGACCACCTCTGTTGTGACCCTTCTTCTATTTCTATCATCGTTCTATATTGCTTCTCCTCTATTTTCATTGATGTGTGTTGTGTCTTACGAACATAGCATTGTAGTTGGCGACTTAGGGGCACCCTCCTACATGATTGTCCCTAAGACACTTTTTTCTCCTCTATTGATTTATTGTTTCCCTTCCTCTAGTGGTTCTTGAGAGAAAATAAAATAAACAAGGTTAGAAACACAAACAAAATCCACAAAAATACTAAGTTATACCTTGAAATCTTCTTTCTCCTTCGATAAGATGGAGGAGCTTACAGTCGTGAGCTCCTAGCTTTACCCAATGTGGAATGGAGTAGAATGTGGATTGCTCTTTGGGATTCAACACAATGTGATGGGGATTTGTCTATGGATTATAGAAGATTGGATAGAGATTGGATATCAATAGATAGGCTAGAATAATTTTGGCATGTTAAGGGTATGATGAGAGAAGATGAGACAAATTTTGGCATGGATTTGATAGGATGAAGTTATGAAAATGGCTTGGGTGAGGGCTCTATTTATAGACCATTTGAGGGGATTTGAATGCAATGGCTAGGATACAAAGTAGAGATCAATGGTTGAGATGTGAAGATGAGATCAAGGGTTAATATCTCATCAACAATATTGGATGGATGGGATTAAATGTGAATTTTAAATTCACATGGGGAAGAGTGATGAGAATTAAAATGAATTAAAAATTATTTTTTGGGAAGAGTTGGATATGACAAGTGAATGAATTAAAAATTCATTTCATGGGGGAGTGTGAATTAAAAATTTAAGTTTATTTGGAAGTGTGAAGGTCAAGGACACATGTGCACTTACATGTGTAAGAGGGTAATAAATGAGTTGGTGGGTCATGTGACCTTTTGAATAAAAAATTTGTTTTTATTCAAAAGTGTGTGGGAGGATGGGTTAAGCAAGTTTTGACCAATCTAATCAAGAGGATTAGCTTAATTAATGTGGCTAGAGGAAATTAATGAGTGGGCTAATGAGAGGTTAAAATTAATTAAATAAGGGTTTATTTAATTAATTTAGGTCTAGGTGATAGGTAGGCTAGGGTAGCTAATTAAAAATTTTCTATTTAATCAACTAGGCTAGGTTTAGGTTGATTAGTAGGTTAGATTAATCAAATAAGCATGATTTATCCAATTAATAAGGATTAGGGAGATGGACAAATTAACTAAATAAATATTGAGAATATTTATTTAATTAATGAGGGATAGTGTTGTAAGGTATAGTGATAAATTAAATTAATTGATCACAAATGATGGATAAATGGTTAAGGGTAGAGGATTAGGGATAAATTAATTAAATAAAATAAATTTATTTAATTAATTGGAAGGGATGGTTAGTGGTGTGAAGATTTCAAAGGGTGGTTGAAGGGTTAGGATATTTTTAGGTGTCTACATTTTCCCCTCTTTGAAATGGTGTTGCGGATAAGTAATACTATTTCAAAGAAGTTTAAAATATAGAGTTGAATTGGATAGAAAAAAAAATTTGGCTTAGAAGAATAGGGTAAGGTTTAGGGATGATTGGTAAGGGTGATGCCCCCTTGAGAGGACAAGAGGGTTCCAAGAACATGGGTGTGCTCTCGAAATGGATGAAATGAATTGGTTGAAGTGGTTTGGAGGATAAGGGGTGAGATGAAAGATTGGTGATTTTGGATAGATTGGTTGATGGATGATTATTGTGTTGAAAGTTATTTAGAGCAATCCTAGGTTTGTTATAGAAAAGTGGATATTTTCATCAAGGTATAGAAGATCAGGGTGATGATGTTTATCCAACATTTGCATGGACTAGACACGAAGACAAAGGGATGATCCCAAGCATGCCCAAGATAGTACAACCTTGTCCAAACAAGGGAAGGGGACTCATAGCATAAGAACTTAATACACAAAAGGTACGATGAACCTTAGATGCACAAGGAGATCAATATGCTAGAACTAACCCTACGATTCACAAGATATGAATACAATCTTGGATTAATGAGACCAACCCACAAGAACAACATACAAAAGCAAGACTATGCCCCATTCTAGATGTTTTTGTCACATACCATGATATAGTGAGATCAAGGTAGTTTTGATGTGATCTTCGAATAGGACAAAAGATAAAAATCAATAACCAAAAGACTAACGTACCAAACAAATAGCCATTGTATCTCTTGCCAAGATGGATGATGATGGGATGATGGATTCTACCTATTGTGGGAACAATATATCCATTAAGGCATGAACCACATGATGATATTGATGGTTGATGTTGTTGGATTCGTGTAAGATATGATGGTTACAAGTTATGGTTGATGATGATTTCATAGTTCATGATTTTTGTTAAGGTATGATTTCTTTTATAGGTAATGTGATGCTTGGGATATTGCAATTGGATCTAGTGTAAGCTCAGGGGATAGGGACCATCCAAGCAGGTTGGATGGGTGCATCTTATGTACCTAAGTACTAGAAACTTCCTTCATATTCCAGACTGCCTACATACACTGTATCCATGGGATCAAGGCACATTAAAATGCAAGTGGTGATGATATGTAGTTCTGATTTGTGATGATGATGTGGGATGATTGAGGATAGATGTGATGATGTTAGAAGATGATGTGTTGGATGATTTAGGTGACTGTGATGTTGTTGTGGGATTGTTTTTGGGATTTTTGTAATTTTTTTTTTTTAGAGTTTTTGGATTTTGTATTATTTTTGGATTTTTGGGGATGGTTTGTTATGAGATGGTTGCATTGGATTGCATTTGGATAACCTTTGTGCTAGATACCAATGACAAGGAACACCAAGTCTAGAGCTGAAGGTGATTGGGTTGGATAGGGGGATTGACGATGAAAGATGATGGGTAGGCCATTCATGATAGATGGATTGGCAGATAGAGATAATGGATAGAATAGGGATGAAGGATAAATGGATGGGGGTTTTAGGATTTTCTCCAAAGACTAGGTTGCAAGGAATCATATGCCCCACTCTAGGTATGATGCGTTGGATTGTGTATGATGGGTAAATGCTTGGAAGGGATGAATGAACTTTGTAGTAGATGGATGGATGAAGGATATGCCTGGAAAGGGACATATGCCGAGAGGTGTAAAAAGCATGTTATTGATATTTTGCCCCTTATCTTTACCAAGATCTAAAACTAGTAGAATTTTGCCAAATACATTCCTAGGTGACTAAAACTTTTAGTCATGATAGTGAAAAATGATTAAAGTCTAGTCATGTTTTGCAACACAGCTATAAATGACTAATTTGATGGTGGGTAAAAAACAAAGCTATAAATGACTAAATAATTAGTCACACAAGTAATAATTAGAAAGAGATGGAAATTAAAATAATATTTTGAATTGGAAAGAGGGAAATTTAGAGAGTTAAATTTTTCCATGAAAATAATTCAAACAATAGAAACCTAACTATCTCTACACTCAAGACATTGTTCATGCACTGGATGTATTGTATAGGGGTTGAATTCACGCTCAAAAATAGGTAAGTCTCATTGATGTCCCTCTTTTTGCATTAATGAATTGGAACACAATCGCTTGAAGATGTTAATTTTATTGTATTTTGTTAAATTTTGTATTGGGCAGACCCATTTCAAGGGATTTCCCAGAAGTGATAGAAGAGTTTCTAAAGAAGGGCATGGCCAGATGCATTCCATTCAATCACCGAGGAACCTTACTAGTAGGTCTGGTATTCATGCATTTTTTAAACTATAATTTTTTGTTGTATTTGGTACTCTGTTTGAGTTATGCCCATTTTCCAGATGCTATAAATACAAACACCAAAATCTAATTCAATCTGTTGACTGTTAATACTCAAACAATACCCCACTCTTATTAGGGATCAAGGTTTCACCTAATTGTAGAAGAACTGCCTCAACCTTGCAAACTTTTTAAAAAGAAACTAACAAATAATATTATATTGCTTAGTACCCATTTCATTTTCTACTAGCCCTATCATAGTTTAGTCCCTTGAATAGTCATTATTGTGTTGAACTATTGGTTATTAATACTAGTGTTGGTGTGTTCTAAAGAGTATTCAATATGTTATGTTGTTAAAATAGGGTTTAATTTTTTTAATTGGGGTCATCTTAGGTAGTTCAACTTGGCTTAAGATGCCCAAGTGACGAGCTTGCAGATCAATCTAGGGTTTGTAGCTTTTTTTTGTGATATAGAAGTCACCCTTTCGGATGTTTCTCTCCCTAATGATCATCTAACTAAAATGTCCTTTTAGCATGATGATTATTACTTTTTTTAAAATAGAAAGTTCATAGTTTATAATACTAAGAAATCATCAATCTTTTTGCCATTTCTATGATCTGAAAGCAAATAACAAGCACTCAAGAAAGAATAAAAAATAACAAAGTCAATTAATATGGCAGCCTAAAATAAGCCTCAAACACTACAAGGAAACAAGGATTAAAACCTTGTTTGAAGTCTTTCCCAAAATTTTGAATCAAGAGTAAACCACTAATGATAAGAAACAATAATAGGAAACATGGTTTACAACCTAGTCCCCATAAATTGTTGACACAAAGCAACCTAAAGAAAAAAGAAACTAAAAGATGACATTTTTAAATAATCAGAGCTCTATAATTGTTTAATTATGATTAAGTATGTGTACATGCTAATCTATCTCTATATGACGCATTGTACTAGCATGCCTAATGTGTTGATGATTACCACCGTGCCATGAGGATGCTCAATAGGATTCATTGCCACACCACGAACCTTGGGCCAATAGTTTCTTTTGACCCTATATTTGTGATATACATTTCCAGCTTTGAGCATTGGCTTTTTTGTCCTTCCACCACTAGTAACTTGACCAATCATGGCTCTGCAACTACTTGGCACAATCTTCTTAGCTTCATATGGAAGCTTTACCCTATAAATTGAAAACAATTTCCAAGACTCGTCAAACAAGGCTATTAAAAATCTGCAAGACAAAAAATTATACAAATCTAAACATTAAGAGAGAACTTAGATAATTGTTCAAAAAATATTTCCACTACCTTTTGAATAATTGCATTTATCAGCTCACTATAACCATGGAAAAAATTAAGCATAGAAATATCCCATAAGTCTCCACAAGGTGTACATCTAGAACTTAAAATAGTTTGAAAATAATTCAGAAAAAGCCACCATCCATATGACATCACAATAGATGCATCACATGTTTGTTTCTAGCCAAAAAGCAAGATGATAAACAAAAATGATAATGAGTCAAGGGGAGCATCAAGAAGCAGTACATTCAAATTAAATTTCAACCAACTACTAAATGAGAACAACCTACTTTGACTTGTCATAAGTTCAAAATATTAGAATAGGTACATTTTTATGTCTGTAAAGGTGACAACAATCCAACAATGGATCAAACATTTCAGATTGAAATGCAATAGAAATGCATTGCAAATGACAGCAATTAAATTTGAAATTACTTAGCTTATAAAAGAATAGTGGAGAAAAGGTAGAAAAAGTGTTCTTTAATTTGATCAAGCCAATGAGAAATATTGTCTCAAAAATTCAACTATATCACCATGTCTTTGGCAACCTTGTTACCAATGCCTTGGCGAACATTATTACACAAATGAAGAGCATTATGGGCAAAAATAAAAACTAATTTGAGGCTTCACTAAGATATCTTAACAAAGAGAAATGATATATCTTACTAAGACAGGCATATGACCCTGGAGATGGGATAATACCAAAAGCTAAAATAGATCATACATCTAGACACAATCCACAAAATGCTATTAATGGTGATATTATCTAAGATACCAATAAGCATTGAAAAAATGAGATTAACAGTTATTGTCTACTGGTTTGACTTATTTTAACAAATGAGTTTCCAATGTGAAGTGTCAACCAAGGATTGTATTATCATTCTATTAATTGTCATTTTCTAAGTCATGACTATCAATTTTGAACCAAATGAGGCCTTCCAATGCTTTGGCTTTGGGGGCTCATGATTTTATCGATTGCCTGTGATGGAGTTGCCTACCATGTCTACTTTTATGGCTTTGAGGAACACACAAAATCAACAATAGAAACAAGATAGGATGGTAAATATTGGAACCAATGGGCCATAGATGAAAAACTAAAGTGAATGTCTAAGCATGCTTAATGATCTTTTATTTTGTTGCTTCTAATTATATTTGTTCAACTGTCAAGGGGGTGTAAGTCATGGCATAGCTTTTTATCTCTTTATTTCCTTAAGTTAGATCCTCACATGATTCTTATCTTAGTAGTAGGGGTATCTCAACACCAAAAATTATTTAAGATCCCACTCCATGAAATGTAATGACTGCAAACTACTATCCCTTGACTTATCTCTACCATAAACACAACTCTATGGAACATGTAGAGGGTGTAAGTCATGGCTTGGCTATATCTAAGAAAGTTCATAGTTTGTTCATCTCCATTTAAAAAATATTATCTCAAAAATTCAACTATATCACCATGACTTGTTCCTTACCACAGTACCACAAACTATTTCTTTGACCATCGTGGAACCACGATATACTAAACATCGCTTGAAGCCTTTCACCACACTACTACACTCCTTCATTCAAAATGTCATAAGCCCATGGTATTCAACACTTAAATAACTTAAACTCCTTATACTACCATACCACAAGCCTCACTTGATGCTACTGTTGGGACACAGTGTACTGTTTTCCTCTACTCCCTATTACCACCATATTGCAAGCCTCACTTGATGCCGCCACGAGGGCATGGTGTACCATTTTCCTCTACTCCTTCTTACTGCCATACTGCAAGCCTCACTTGAGGCCACCATGGTGGCACGGTGTATTATTTTCCTCTGCTCTTTATTACTGCATTACCGCTAGTTATTTTCTCGACTGTCGCAGGACTGCAATGAAGTATCATATGCCACTTAAATTTATACTGCCAACCTGCCACTTCATTTTGAGACTATTGTGGGGTTGTGGTAATTGATCTCTGCATCTTGCAATGCTACAAGTGCAATCTCTTCATGCTGCGGGATAGCGATAACTGCTCCCTTGTTATCCTTGGTTCCTGCACACCTGCCAAGACCTTTTGAGTGACCTACAGGACTACGGTGAGAGACAAAAACACATCAATGGTAAAAAATACAAATATCTTTCACATGGACTTGGTATGGGGTGCTTATGAATGACTCATGGAATAATTTTAAAAGAAATATGGATCCTTAAAATGGATTTATGGAAGGAAATTTGCATGGATTTATGGATTTATCAAATGTATAAGGGTATCTTTATTGTAGGTTATTTTCCCTATATTATTTATTCTTGGTTTGAACTCCTTGATTTTGTGGTTTTTTGTTAGGACCCAGAGCTTTCATATGTCAGACCACCTACAAGGTGCCAAAGGAGTCATCTAGATCATGACTTAGGAGCTAGTTAGTATTCATTGAATGGTATAATGGTGGTTGAACTGTCCTACTCTATACAACTAAGAGATGTACTTGTGTGCTTTGTATTTTGTTTGTTTAATTTTTTTATGCTTAGAAAAATATCATCATCATAAATAGATAGGATGATAGTTTTTGTAATTTATTCCTTCAATCACTTGTCATAGGTCCAGTTGGAGGTAGCAAAGCTGGTAGAATGGAGGGTGTACCTTATCCTTCTATTTATTCAAGCAAAAATGTTGCAAGTTCCACTTCGGATGACCAAAGCCTTCACAAAAACATCTGCACAAAATTCAATAATGAAGAATTTATACACAAATTCTCTTTTGAATGATGCACAAAGCCTCCACCGCAACATTTCACTATTGCTGGGCCTTGTGGTGATGTGAATGATTCCCACATCATCGCAAGGCCCATCAACAAACTATGAAACGTTGTGGTGGAGGCTTTGTGCATCATTCAAAAGAGAATTTGTGCATAAATTCTTCATTATTGCATTTTGTGCAGAAATTTTTGTGAAGGCTTTGGTGATCCAAAGTGGAACTTGTAACTACAATATCTGATAAAATTCTACTTCCAAATATGCTTTTGATGGATGTTCATATCCTCATCCAAAGCTCCAATTAACACATAGGTAGGAAGGATGCTTTCAAAGGTTGAGGAGTTGGGCTTTACACCCACTGGTTGCATTTTCTTAAAATTTTCTAAGGACTTTTCAGAAAAACCCTTTTTAAACATATCCTTTAATCACGGCATTCCATGATATCATATTTCTTTGAGGTTTTCTTTGAAACAGTTCGCTTGCCTTGTCTATTCTTCCACATTTTCATGTATGTTTAGCAGGGCACTTTTAACTACAACATATAATGACGAAAAAAACCTTGCTATTATGCTTTGATGGATGTCCCTTCATTATTAATGGATATCTAATGTAGTGAACATTATTATAGTGCAAGCCTATTTTTTAGATTATTTCATTTAGCATCACCAATATTCTCCACAAGAACATTGTTCCTATTTAAAATGATGGAAATGGTTCACATCTCTTAGAACAATTTCTCTTGCAACAATCTTGGAGATCAATTTAGATACAGTGTGAAAATCAAAACATACTCGAAGGTTCTTAACAACTCTAATGGTTGTACGAGGGACCATGTTTAACAAACCAAATGCAATTGCTAACTTTTCACTATGGTGGCAGATAAATTCATATTCTTTTTTCTTCTATTCCACACCATTAAGTAAAAGTCTTGAATCGAGAAATATCCTATTGCCTTCATTTCCTAAGCCAATTTCTCCAATTTTCCATAGCTCTCCCAGGTTTGTGGATGTCATCTGTCTCCTACACAAAAAAGCATGTACCATTTTATGCCCTTCAATCCAACTACATGCAGGTATCTTTTTAATTCCTCTATATTTCATTATTCTCCTTACTATTTGAACCTCGCCACACCTACCCACTTCTACATAGATGTTTTAGAGAAGAACATAAGTTGCAACATTTTTACGATCTGACTAAAAAAGTAGTGTTGCTGGAATACTCAGCATACATTCAAATTCTGAATTTTGGGAAATTATATATAGTAAATAGATTGATGGTTGTTTGGATAGTGAAATTATTAGCTTTCTTAGAAATTAAATAAAATATCTTGTCTTGAAATATCTAGAAGGATTATTTTAATTAAAGAGGATTCTGTGGTTATTTTTGTAAAAATGATTAACAGTGATTTTACAGTGCAGCTGGCTTGTTATTTTCTTTCAAGATACAAGTCATCAAAGTCAAGCACATACCAAGAAGATGGTACTCTACTTCAAACCCTCAACCTCACTTAGTTTAGTATGCTTACATGGAGATATTAAGGAAGTTCCTAAAAAATTAATATATATATCTTTTATTGTTTGTGAAGGAGAATCATGTGAGATCCAATATGGTAGTGGATCAATATCCAGTTTCTTAAGTAAAGATGGTGTCACAGTTGGGAAATTTGTTGTGAAACATTAGGTTAGTAATTTTTGGATGTTAAGGCTTCCCAGTTGGATATCAAAGATCTTTTCTCATCAACTTAATTTAGAATTTATGAATAATTAATGGATTCTTTCATGGTGTAGGTCTTTACTGAGACAACACATGAACCAGGGTTGACATTTTTTTTGAATATGTAAGGATACTTAAAGTATCATAATATATTAATATTAATAAAAAAAATTTAGAGATTACAAAAAAGGCCCTTCCTAGCCAAAAAGATAACATATGCAGAGCATTTTAACTAAGAGCCCTGAACAGAGCCATAGATCTAAAAGGCCCTTTCTGGCCAAAAAGGAAACCAAAGTTATAGCAAAGCCAACAACTTAAAATAGAAAGAGTGGTTCACATGTTGTCCATATTTAAATCAGCAACCCTAAAGCCATGAACCCCCAGTTGGATTCTCTTGAGAAAGGACTGTGTCATCATTGGTGAAGGGAACTCCTGGTGCTTGGAAATTTGACAAGAAGCTCCATGCATTGAATACTTCCTCTATCCTTTCCCTCTTGGACCTTCCAAATGTAGATTTGTGAACCCACAATGAATTATCAAAGAGCTCTCTATTACCTAATTACAAAATTGAAATCATCGCTTGATAAACACAATTAAAACTAGCTTTATTAATGATATCTTCATGGAGGAAGAGTCTCCCTACCAAAGATGATCCATCATGGAGATTATAAGTAGCAAAAGGTTCAAATAGCTTGACATCTGGGACTAGATAGTCATGAACAAACATTGATGCTATCCTTTTAACCTTATCAACTTGATGAAATAAGTACATCGCATTTGAGAGAAAATGAGATATACGATGCGAAGCATAACATACCCTGGATTGCAGCAGAAAATCTCTATCACATACATCTATCAAAGCATCCTCCATCGGCTCTTCATCGAGTGGTTTAAAGGCTCTAGCCATGAAATCTGAGTTGATGCTTTCATGCATTGGTTGTTCCCATGATGGAATAGGCAAATGAAGTCGACAATTGCAAGGATAGATATACATTGCAGATACACAGCAAGATCAAAATGAAGAGGCAAGAATGAAATAATTAATGACACATATACCATTGTCTCTTGCATAAAAAGAGGATCACACGAGCCAACATAATGAATTGAAGTCATTCAAGCCAGTGGGGAAATAAAACCAAGGTAGATGAGATCCAAATTGGATTATATTGCTCAGCTCACAACACTCCTCTTATAGAGCATTCAATGAATAAAATCAAAAAGACATGTGCGAAGTGAACATTTAATGTGAGATGGAAATCTACATAGATTGCAAGCTTCAAAATGACTAAACACACTACTAATTGATGAGAATTAATAATTAAATTGACTAAATATACTACCAATTGACATAAATCAGTGAACAATGATTAAATATGACTAAATATGTGACCAGTGTTAAATTAGTGAATAAAAATGACTAAATATACTACCAAATTGATCAAAATGATGATTAAAATTAATGACTAAATACACTACTAATGGACAAAAAGCAGTGAATAAAAATGACTAAATAAGTGACCAGTTAACAACAATCAATGACTAAATTAATGACTAAATATATCAGTGAAAAAAAATGACTAAATAAGTGACCAGATTACAACAATCAATGACTAAATATACTACCAAATCTATCAATCAAAAAAACCAATAAATGACTAAAAATGGTGTAGTCATCAATTTGGTCATCTTATAAATGGCTGACAATAAACTACTAATGGTCACGTGACTATGTTTGGTCTTTTATAAGTAGTTTTTAGTAGTTTTTATAGTTATATATTGCTCTCTCTACTAGTGTAAGGAGGAAGATATAGTAGATAGAATGGATGGGAAATGATAGGATAAATAGGGGGATGGTGGATATGAATATTAAAGGATAAGGATGGATGATGGGTAAGATATGCAAAGGATGTGGAGGAAAGGTATGATTTTGCCCCCAAGTGTAGGGATACAAAATGGATGGAGAAGGGTTACACATGATGCCCGCAAGGGGTTTTCATCATGGTACTTGCCCAAGGCACCACAAGGAGTGGTTTTCACCGTTGGAAAAAAAATTCTATTTACTATTTTCATGATTTTTTTGATTTTTTGCTTTTTTTTGTATTTTTTGCTTTGGGATAGGATCAAAATTCTCATAGGCATATTGAAGTCTTTGTAAATGTTGCGTTTCTACATAAGGATCCATGTTGAAACGATATGAGATGATGGAGGATAATAGATGATTGTGATGTTAGGGATCAAATTTCAAGACCTTAGGATTAATTGATTTGATTTGTTTAGATGGATAATTGATGATTCTCTATGTTTAATGTAGACTAATGACACTTAAGCAATAGAGTTGATTGGGTTGATTCGATTGGATGACTTACTTAAGATAGGCTAATGATCTCAAGCAAGTTTGGATAAATGTTGATAATGATTAACTAAGGTCTTGATTTTTGATTGGGTTGATTTGGATTTGGATTTTGATAATTATGAGGATGATTGTGATTGGGATTGATTTCGGATGAGGATTTGGATAATATTGATTCTAGTTGGATGATTTTGGTTGGATTTGGAAGGTTTGATGGTGAATTAGATTGATCAAATGGATGAAGGAATGCAATTAAGATGATGATAATTAATTGGATTAAGAATGATGGGGATGATTAGGATGGTCGAGATGAAAGAGGTAGGATGGGATAAGTGATTAGGAGGATAATATAGGATTAAGCTCAAATGATGGTATTTCATAAATGGAGGGGGTGGTTTAGTGGTGTTGGGAGGAAAACCTTACCCGATGTGAGGGGGTACTGGGGGAAGACATGACCCCCTGCTGACAGGGGTTCGGAGGCGTAGCCCCTGACTGCAAATTTTTTGAAAAGTGGGGTTATAAAATTGATGTTTTTTATGGGAAAATTTGATTTTTGGACATGGAGGAAAATGGTGCTAAAACAGATGCAGAAGATGCTAAAATAGAGGAAAATGACAATAAATCAAATGGAAATTGTACTAAAGGATGATCAGATGGTGCTAAACAGAGGAGTGAAGCTGTGAAGTTTTGAAAATTATTGGATAGATGGATGAATTTGATTTTTCTTGGCAAGTAGACAAACAATCAGACAATGGCTAGATGTTTTGATAGGATAGCATTATGAAAACACTTTGTAAGTGTTGTACAACCTAAGGTAAGAAAAAGACAATACTTGTTGGTTTCCCACTGTGAATAAATCTGAGCCACACTTAGAGTGGATAGCTTAGAAGTTTGGTGGTGCTGGCTCCCCCTTACATAACACACACTTCTCGGGCACACCAAATTTTGAATTCCTAAAGACCCAAAGATCTCAAGGAATTTTCTATCTCTACTTTGAATTGTGAGAATGTGCGATGGTTTTAGAGGTCTGACCTCTTGTGTCAACAAATAGTTGTTTGTCTACTAAAATAAAGGTGTTTAGTGGGGGAATTTTTGGGGGATTGGCATGTTACGAGCATCTAGTAAACCACTTAAGGTTTTGACTAGTTCTACTAGGAGTATCATATACACAAGGTACAACTTCCTTTTGAACTAGCACTGTATGGTAAGCCCTTATACCGATTTGGACTTGGCTTTTGCCTTATCCTATTTTGTATAGTGGACCAAATGAAAGTACTACTTGGGATCGCTAATGAGTTCTCCTTGTGGATGTGTCTCAAGGGTAGGCCTCCTTTAAGAAAAAGAAAAAAAGAGTAGATCCATTTCTCTTCACCCAAGATCCTTTTGAAGGTGAGGGGAGAGGATACTTTGATTCTATCTTGTGGGTTTAACATAAGTGTGCAAGTGCACAAGACACGTCAAACAAAGCTATGTTCTTTCTTAAGATCCAAAACGAAGTGTTCCTATGATTGTTTGCAAATAAGGTTCATTTTAAATGCCCCAAAAGCAAATGTTCTCTAAGCTAAGCACACAATGTTCATTTTAGTGCACCAAATATAAATGTTTCTAATCTAATCCATGCAAGCATACACACCAAAAAATGAAATCTTGCAAGGAGATGTTAGTAGTTTGATGTTTATGACTTTGACTAGCATTTAGATACCTGTAAAGATGAGTTAGATTCCTCCACAGACTTCAAAAAATACTATCAAAAAATGGTGCCAAAATAGAAGATGGCACCACAAATTTGGAATAGAGTGCCAAAACAGAGAATGACACCACAGAATTGTAAAATAGCACCAAAATAAAAGATGGCACCAAAGCAAAGGATGGAGCCAAAGTAGAGGATGACACAAAAGTAGATGGCACCAAACTATGTAGGGATAGCGCTAAAGTATGACAATGTGCCAAAATCTTGCTTAAAAACACACATTAACTCTTAAAAAATGAACTCAAACAAGGTTAGGGTCTCTTTCCCTATCAAGCAACACTCAAAGAACCAAGTTAGAGCTGAAATATGTTAAGATGAAAACTAAACATGCTAGGGTTAGATGAGAAGACTATCATATGATCCTTAGAAAAATTTTGCCATTATGTTCCCTTATCCTTGAGTTATTCTGATGAAAACAAAGAGCAAAGAAGCTAAAAAAGCCAGCAAAACTTCCAAAAAAACTATTAAGAAGAATTTTTAAGCACAAGAGGTTAGTATGATGTCATGAAAATTAGCACCAAAACAGTGAAGAATGGTGCCACACAACCATGAAATGGTACCACTACAAAACAAAATAGTGCCAAACATAGAGATTTTGGTGCCAAACCTACAAAAACACGTCTTTCTCACACAAAAACTCACACAAAGTTAGTAGCTAAGGACCGTGGGGTCCCACCAAGCATGCCAAGTGAGAGAAAAGGAAATGGACAAGGTTACAAACACAAACAAAATGCACAAAAACACTAAGTTATACCTTGAAATCTTCTTTCTCCTTCGATAAGGTGGAGGAGCTTGCACCTGTGAGCTCCTAGCTTTACCCAATGTTGAATGGAGTAGAATGTGGATTGCTCTTTGAGATTAAACATAATGTGATGGGGATTTGGCTATGGATTGATAGAAAATTGGATAGAGATTGGATATGAATAGATAGGCTAGAATAATTTAGACATGGTAAGGGTATGATGAGAGAAGATGAGAGAAATTTGTGCATAGATTTGATAGGATGAAGAAGTTATGAAAATGGCTTGGGTGAGGGCTCTATTTATAGGCCATTTGAGGGGGATTTGAATCCAATGGATAGAATTCAAAGTAGAGATCAATGGTTGAGATGAGAAGATGAGATCAAGGGTTAAGAACTCATTAACAATATTGGATGGATGGGATTAAATGTGAATTTTAAATTCAGATGGGGAAGAGTGATGGGAATTAAAATTAATTAAAAAATTATTTTTGGGAAGAGTTGGATATGACAAATGAATGAATTAAATATTCATTTCATGGGGGAGTGTGAATTAAAAATTTAGGTTAATGTGAAAATGTGAAGGTCAAGGACACATGTACACTTACATGTGTAAGAGGGTAATAAATGAGTTGGTGGGTCATGTGACCTTTTGAATAAAAAAATGGTTTTTATTCAAAAGTGTGTGGGGGGATGGGTTAAGCAAGGTTTGACCAAGCTAATCAAGAGGATTAGCTTAATTAATGTGGCTGGAAGAAATTAATGAGTGGGCTAATGAGAGGTTAAAATTAATTAAATAAGGGTTTATTTAATTAATTTAGGTCTAGGAGATAGGTAGGCTATGGTAGCTAATTAAATAATTGTTATTTAATCAACTAGGGTAGGTTTAGGTTGATTAGTAGGATGGGTGCAAAAAGTTGGGGGGCCAAAAAGTGGCCAACTTTTTTTCAAAAAAATTTAAACCATAATGTGAGTACGTTATAACACGCTCGTGTTATAATGTGCTTGCGTTATGGTTTGGTGATGATGAGCCTAAGGCTTGGCAAAACCAAGCCATAAAACACTCGCGTTATAACGCGAGCGCCTTATGTTTAACTATATATAAAAAAAAACATTTCTACTCATTCATTCTTTTTATTTTCTCTACACCCACAGCTTGCAAACCCTAAGGAGTGTGCCCGCATTTTTGAAGACCAAATTTAACATAAAAAATCTCGTCGATTCATCGCCAAAATGCCGCCATGACATTGAGGAGGCCAAAGGAGTGTGTTTTATTTGTTTTTTTGTGTGAATTTGTTTCTAAATAGGTAGGTTTAAGTTGATTTTTGATGTAAATTTCCTTAATTGATAGGAAATGTTAATGCACCTCCTCCTCCTACAAATCCACTAAATCCTGAATCACCTAAACAGGAAATACCTGCCGTAGAACAACTCAAACAACAAACTCCTCCATCCATTCCTCGACATGCCCCTGGAACACAATAAAATCTAATGGGGCAAATTGAAAATAATAAAAAAGAAATTGAAGACATAATTGTTGCAAGTATGAGGTTAATCAGTGTTGTCATTGATGTCAACATACTCATATTGCATTGACAAGAAGGATTGGATGAGCTGTGTGCTAAGGATATTGAGAAAATTAGTCTCAGTCAGGAACAGTGAAGAATAGTGATGAGAAGAAGGCAAAAGGACTCAATAAGTTGATGATCAAAGAATGTAGATTAAAGGGTTTGTAGCTATGAGTCTTGATATGATCCAATTAAGTTTTCAGACCTGTCCACATGCAAATTTGAAGAAGTTATAATTGATCAAGTAGAACCGGTTCTGGGAAGTGCTCCAGAGTGACAGAGTGCTACAAAGAGGTCCGGTGAGATCTAGAAGTGCATTATCCTATCTTGCAGATTGGATGGAGTGTTTGGGATGTCCTTGTGATATGTCATCTTAATTTGTTCATGATGTGGAGGTCTTGAAGCACATGTTTCAGTATGACAGTGGCGGTAGACTGTGTTCTTGAAGTTCTGGATGAGGAAGAGAAGAGATTCCGGTGAACAGAGGAAGTGCGGATGTTCCTGGTCATTCAGGCTAGCTTGTGAAGGATCTTCGATCGTGTTGAGGTTGTGTTACCGATCCGCATTGGTGGTAGAGCCTGAAATTGAAGATATTGTTCTGGATGAAGTTTTTGTTCAAACTAGCCAACCAGGTGAGTTGTTCATCTTGCAAGTGTTCTTGTGGTGGCTGACCAGATGTGTTATTCATCTTGCAAATGTTCTTATGTTTGAGTGCCGACTTAGATGCTTATTCCTAAGTTGATGTCTTGTATAAATGAAGGTTTGTGAATCCTTTTTGGAAAGTGTTGATGTGTGGAGGAGTGTGGTATAGCGAAAGAGTGAAAGGCAGAGCAGGTGTGTTTCGAGCATAAATGGAACTAATCTAGACATGGTGAAGATGTCATTCTCTAGTCCAAGGTTGTGATACTTATGATCTTGTAGACAGTGTGTCTCTTTTGTAGGCAGTGTGCCTCTTTGTGAGCAGTGTGCTTGGGCAGTGAACCCTAACTGGCATGTGCCATTTGTTTTTCTTATTCTTCTAACAGAGAGTAATCCTTGGGTTAATCACCCCGTGGTTTTTCCCTTAACCGGGTTTTCCATGTCAAAAATCTTGGTGTCTAATGTGTTGATGGTTATTTGCTCCGGTGTTTATGCTTTCTGCTTTCATGAATGGTTAATTGATATGCTGTTATCTAACAAAGAACAATCAAGTGTCTAAGTAGAAGCAAGTTTTTGTACAACTGATTCACCCCCCCTCTCAGTTGTGAGCCCTAGATCTAACAATTGGCATCAGAGCCAAGTTCCTCTCAAAGGAGCTTAACCGCTTGAGGAGATCCAGGATGTCGTCATATAAGAAGGATAGTCCGAAGTTCGATGGAACCAATTTCTCACTCTGGAAAGGTCGCATGAGATGTCACTTGGAGTGTATGGGAAAAGCATATCTGTCCATGATCACAAAGGCTTATGTACCTCCACAGGGTGGTCTGACAACTCTGAATGAAATCACAAATGCTGAAAGCAATTTGTGGACCAAAGAAGCTCTTCTAAGTGCATTAAATGACTCAAATCTCTCAAATGTTATTGACCTACCAACTGCATATGAGATCTGGACTAAACTGGAACTTCTGTATGAAGGAGATGAGTTTGTCAAGAGTGGAAGATTGCAAAGTCTGAAAGGGAAATTTGAAAGATTGAAGATGAGAGATGATGAAAACATCACTACCTTTATGCCAAGAGTGAATGAGCTGGTATGTGGAATCAGGAATCCTGGTGGAGTTCTAGATGAAAATGAAATTGTTTACAAAATTCTCAGATCCCTTCCTGCTGCCTACAAAATCAAGGTTGCTGCCATTGATGAATTCAGAGCCCATGCAACTGTGACAAGAGAGCAATTGGCTGGCAATCTAGCTGCATTTGAAATGACTGAGTTTGGAGATGACCCCCCCAAGACTGAATCTGCATTCAAAGCCAGTGCCTATGTGAAAGGCAAACAAAGATTTGATCCGGGAGAAAACTCTTCAAGAAAGCTGTCATGATATGATCAAGCAAGGAAAGACATGGAAGAGGAAGAAGTAGAAACAGCTCAATCTGAAGCCCTCATTACAGAGAGACTACCAAGAGGATCTGGTAAGTATGAAGGAAAACTACCCTTTAAGTGCTTCAACTACAATAAGATTAGTCATTTTTCTTCAAGATGTCTGGAAAGATGTGCAAGGTCAAATGCTAACAGACAAAGGTTCCAAAAGAACTATTATTATGTTCATGAAGAAAATGATAATGAAGGAGTAATAGATGATGAATCAGAAATGGGAAGCAAATCTAGAAATGAATGGTGTTTATTGCCATCAAGGAAGAAAATTCAATATCCTCTGAATCTGTCAATCATAAGGTTGTGGAAAGAGCCTTGGCTGCCCAAATTGAAGAAAAGGATGATTGGGTTATTGATAGTGGATGTTCTCACCACATTACAGGTGACAAGAACAAGTTCTTAGATCTGGAAAGGTATGAAAGAGGAATGGTAAAGTTTGGTGATAATTCTGCCGGTAGAATCAGAGGTAGGGGAACTATTTCTTTTGATGGAAAGAGCAAAACCGGTAATATACTATATGTTGAAGGATTGAAGCACAATCTTCTCAGTGTTGGTCAGTTGGTGGACAAAGGCTATGATCTCCGGTTCAAGAATGGAAGATGCAGGATCTTTGAAAGCTCCAGAACTGAGATTGCATCCGGTACACAAACAAAAGGTAATATCTTCCATCTAGTTGGTTCAAATAAAAGTTGTCTATTTGTTTAAGTTGATCAAAGTTGGTTATGGCATAGAAGAATGTGTCATGTGAATTTTGATAACATCATCAAGATAAGCAATACTCAAGCTGTAAGAGACCTTCCAAAATTGGTGAAACCTACAAATAGTTTGTGCAAAGAATGTCAGCTAGGTAAATAGAGCAGAGTCTCTTTCAAAAGAAAGGATTAGTCCTCTACCAGATTGTTGGAATTAGTTCATACTGATCTCTGTGGTCCGACAAGAATCAAGAGTATGCAAGGTGAGAGGTATTTTATGTTACTGATTGATGATCATTCCTGGATGATGTGGGTTACCTTCCTAAAAGAGAAATCAAAAGCCCTTGAGAAGTTCAAAGTCTTCAAAGCTATGGTAGAGAATCAAACTGGATTGAAACTGAAATGTTTAAGGTCTGATAGAGGTGGTGAATTCACATATGGTGAATTCATAGATTTCTGTGAGAAGCATGGTATAAAGAGACAGTTGTCTACTCCTAGGACTCCACAGCAGAATGGAGTAGTTGAGAGAAAGAACCAGACCATCCAAGAAGCAGCTAGGACAATGATGATGGAAGCAAGTGTTCCTCAGATGTTTTGGAGAGAAGCTGTCAGCACTGCAATCTATACCCTTAATCAAGTTCAAATCAGAAGCAATACTAGTAAGACTCCTTATGAACTTTGGTTTGGCATAACTCCCACTGTGAGATATTTCAGAGTATTTGGTAGCAAGTGTTACATCAAAAGAGATGAAGTTTTAGGAAAGTTTGATGCTAGAAGTGATGAAGGAATTTTCTTGGGTTACTCCACTCAAAGAAAAGCATACCGGTGTTACAATAAGAGATTGAGAAAGATGATAGAAAGTACAAATGTGAAGGTTGATGAAGGAATTGAGAAGCCTTCAAGATTCTATGAATGTGATGAAGATGATCAGAATGATTCTCTGGTGCAAGGAGCTCCATCCTCCTCTGAAATTTAGATCCAGACTAATCTGGTAAATCAGGAAGAAGAAGTTTGTCTGAATGAGCCTGATCAAGAATTAGTTGTGCAAGAAACTCCCAAAGTTCCAAGGTATGTAACTCTAAATCATTCTGAAGAACAAATCATAGGTGACAAAAGTAAAGGGGTACAAACAAGGAGAAGAATTGCTCAAGATTCAAATGAATACTGTCTGATTTCAAAGATTGAACCTAAGACAGTTAATGAAGCTTGCAATGATGAAAACTGGACCAAAGCAATGGAGGAAGAATTGATGCAAATTGAGAAAAATAATACTTGGGATCTTGTTCCTAGACCTAGAAACAAGAATGTGATTGGAACCAAATGGGTCTTTCAGAACAAACTAAATGAAGTTGGTGAAGTTATTAGAAACAAAGCTAGATTGGTCTGCAAAGGCTACTCTCAAATAGAAGGAATTGATTTTGAAGAGACCTTTGCTCTGGTGGCAAGAATTGAAGCAGTTAGATTATTTCTTGCATTTGTTGCCTTCAAAGACTTCAAGGTATATCAGATGGATGTCAAGTCTACCTTCCTAAATGGTGACTTGGAAGAAGAAGTGTACATTGAACAACCAGATGGATTTTAATTGTCTGATCATGATGATATGGTCTGCAAGTTGAAGAAAGCACTGTATGGTTTGAAGCAAGCCCCAAGAGCATGGTATGAAAGGTTGGATAAGCATCTTGTACAGATTGGCTTCAACAAAGGTACTGCTGATAGTAATCTATACATCCAAATAGATAAGGAAAACATCTTTATTATTGAAGTATTTGTTGATGATATCATCTTTGGAGGAAAGGATAGCATGTGTAAAACTTTTGCAAATCAAATGAAAAGTGAGTTTGAAATGTCAATGCTTGGTGAAATGAATTTCTTCTTGGGTCTGCAAATTACTCAGACAAAGAAAGGCATCTTTATCTGTCAAACCAAATATGCAAAAGAATTGTTGAGCAAATTCGGAATGGAAGATTCAAAGCCAATGAACACCCCTATGGCAACCGGATGTAAGTTGAGCAAAGATGATGACTCCCCTAAAATAGATCAGACCAAGTATAGATCAATGATTAGAGGACTATTGTATCTCACCCAGACTAGACCAGATATAATGCAGGCTGTTGGTCTTGTGGCAAGATTTCAGGCTGATCCCAGAGAATCTCATTTCATGGCAATCAAAAGAATTTTTAGATACTTGAAAGGAACAGCTGAGTATGGTCTATGGTATCCTAGATATCAAGATTTCTCTCTTCATGCATACACAGATGTAGATTGGGTAGGAGATGTGGATGACCAGAAGAGTACAAGTGGAGGAGCATTCTTTTTGGGAAAAAGGTTGGTTTCTTGGCTAAGCAAGAAACAAGAGGCAATATCTTTGTCTACAACTGAAGTAGAATACATTTTAGCAGCAAGTAGTTGCACTCAGATCTTATGGATGAAGCAGATGCTAAGTGATATGAAAGTAGAATATGAGGAGCCTATCACAATCTTCTGTAATAACTCAAGTGCAATAAATATTTCTAAGAATCTGGTATTACATTCTAAGACCAAACACATATCTATCAAGTTTCACTTTCTGAGAGAGCAAGTGAACAAGGGAGAAATTAGATTGGAGTATGTACCCTCCAAGGATTAGATTGCAGATATTTTCACTAAACCTCTTCCCAAGGACTCTTTTGAGTATCTCTGGGAGAAATTAGGGGTCATGGCCCCTCTGGTGATGAACTAGGATGCACTGATGTGCATTAGTCTAGTGGATATCACAGTCATATCTTGTGATCCGGATTGATGATGGGAAGCTGCTACTAAGGGGGAGCAGCTAGTATGATTCTGGTGTGTTAGAATTGCAAGTATGAGCCCTTTGCCATTGATGTCAAAGGGGGAGAGAAGACATGTGAAAAACAAGTGGTTGATGATCAAAGGGGGAGCAGTAAAGGAAGAGAAGACATGTGAAGAATTGTTGCTGATAGGGGGAGCTGTGACAGAAAGGAGAAGATCTTGTCTTGATGGTTTTTCACATCATATGTTGCCATAAATGACAAAGGGGGAGATTGTTGCAAGTATGAGGTTAATTAGTGTTGTCATTGATGTCAACATACTCATATTGCATTGACATGAAGGATTGGATGAGCTGTGTGCTGAGGATATTGAGAAAATTAGTCTCAGTCAGGAACAGTGAAGAACAGTGATGAGAAGAAGGCAAAAGGACTCAATAAGTTGATGATCAAAGGATGCAGATTAATGGGTTTGTAGCTATGAGTCTTGAGATGATCCAGTTAAGTTTTCAGAGGTCCGCATGCAGATTTGAAGAAGTTGTGATTGATCAAGTAGAACTGGTTCCGGGAAGTGCTCCTGAGTGACAAAGTGCTACAAAGAGGTCCGGTGAGATCCGGAAGTGCATTATCCTATCTTGCGGATTGGATGGAGTGTTTGGGATGTCCTTGTGATATGTTATCTCAATTTGTTCATGATGTGGAGGTCCGGAAGCACATGTTTCAGTATGACAATGGTGGTAGACTGTGTTCTTGAAGTTCCAGATGAGGAAGAGAAGAGATTCCGGTGAACAAAGGAAGTGCGGATGTTACTGGTCATTCAAGCTAGCTTGTGAAGGATCTTGGATCGTGTTGAGGTTGTGTTACTGATCCGCATTGGTGGTAGAGCCCGGAATTGAAGATATTCTTCCGGATGAAGTTCTTGTTCAGACTAGCCAACCGAGTGAGTTGTTCATCTTGCAAGTGTTTTTGTGGTGGCCGACCGGATGTGTTATTCATCTTGTGAATGTTCTTATGGTTGAGTGCTGACTTAGATGCTTATTCCTAAGTTGATGTCTTGTATAAATGAAGGTTTGTGAATCCTTTTTGGAAAGTGTTGATGTGTGGAGGAGTGTGGTATAGCGAAAGAGCGAAAGGCAGAGTAGGTGTGTTTCGAGCGTAAATGGAACTAGTCTAAACATGGTGAAGATGTCATTCTCTAGTTCAAGGTTGTGATACTTATGATCTTGTAGACAGTGTGTCTCTTTTGTAGGCAGTGTGCCTCTTTGTGAGCAGTGTGCTTAGGCAGTGAGCCCTGACTGGCATGTGCCATTTATTTTTCTTATTCTTCTAATAGAGAATAATCCTTGGGTTAATCACCCCGTGGTTTTTCCCTTAACCAGGTTTTCCATGTCAAAAATCTTGGTGTCTAATGTGTTGATGGTTATTTGCTTTAGTGTTTGTGCTTTCTTCCTTCATGAATGGTTAATTGATATGCTGTTATCTAACAAAGAAGAATCAAGTGTCTAAGTAGAAGCAAGTTTTTGTACAACTGATTCACCCCCCCTCTCAGTTGTGAGCCCTAGATCTAACAATAATTGCAAAGTTAAAAGATCCTTCAACTTCAAACTTGCATAGATCCACACTTTCTTAATCTCTTGAATCTATGTTATCAAATGTAGATTCAATTAGCAAGCAAATATCTAGTTGGTCAGAAAAGAGGAGAGAATTTAGAGAGTATTATGTAGACAAGCTATTGTATGAAGAAGTAAAAAAGTTTCAAATTACAAATTTGGACTTGTGTTCCATTTTCACAAACCCACGAACAAATCAACCTCTACCCATTACATGCAAGAGGTTCCCTATCCATTGGTTCAACAACCAAGCAAGAAGGGACAATTTTAGGTAAAGGTGGTGGATGGTTTTTGATCATCCTCCATGCAACAATAATGATGTCCTACAATATTTTTTGAGGAAAATCTACTACAAGTTTGTCAAAAATAAAGTGTCAAACTATTTTGATATGAGAGAGTTTCAGGGTAGAGGTGGGAGGTTAGTACAAGATAGACCAGGGGCACGTGTTGACCCATAGTGGCCAGCAAGACAAGTAGTTAGCAGACTAGCCCATGAGCATGTGTCTATCCCTTCCATTATGAAGGAGAGTGTTGAGGTTACACTTCAGTCCATTAGTTCCTTGACCCAAAGCATCATAGAGCATGCTAGTCCTATAGCACAGCGTGGGTCAGAAGAGAGTGCAAGGAGTAGGGTTCCACCCCATACTTGTTAGACTTGCAAGTTAGCCAGTGGTTATAACCCCATGGGTAGTCAATACATAGGTGCATAGGCTACATCTGCAGCTGAGCAGATGGTGATGATAGATACACTCATGAGTGAGACTTTCTGTCTTGATACTCAGGTAAATGTTAGCAAGTTCATTGAATTTAATTTATTAAATTTAATTTTTGAAATGCAAGATTAACTAATTTAGTTTGATGATTTTGATGAAATATCAGGGTCATAGCATTGACGCAGTTCTTAGCAGTACTCCACCTGCATTTTACACTATGACATCTACTACCGGGGTATGTAACTAGTAAACAATTATAAATATTACATGTGAATATCATTGTTATATGAATGGTATTCTAATATCTAATTTTAGATGTTAAAAAGGTTAATCTTGGAGATTTCACTACAACACCTGCCAGTGGTGGTGTAGTTCAAAGCTTCACTAAGGTAATAAAATAAACAGTTTAAATAATGAATCATACTTAATAGATTTTTATATTTTATATTCATATTGTTGATTACATTGCATTTCACATCTTTCAAACTCAAAGAATTATTAGACATTGCATAACTAATAGCTAGATGTTGATATATGACTAAATTTCAATTACAATATAGTTAAATTTGAAAAAATGCCTTAAATAAATGTGCTCTCATGGAATGCCATGAGAAGCAGATGCATAGACAAGGACATCACCATGAGACCACTTTTCTTTGAGGCATCTTTTCAAATAGCTCACTACCTTGTCTATGCTACCATATTTTCCATACATGTCTACCAAAGCTTGTTGATCCCCTCCACACTATTCTTCGACAAATTCTCTCTAATAATCTCATCTAATTACCACCAATTAGACCCTAGGACATGACACCAAAGAGGGGCATCAGCCTATGACATCTTATATAGCATATGATTGACTTGAACATCATCTAGGTTTTAGGTATTAATTATGGGGGTTACAAGTCACCCCTAACCAAAATCTTCAAATCTACACTAACCCTTTCCTCTACAAACTTATTTCAATCCTATTGGCTCAATTTCTTCCATCCCTACATCTAATCCTACATATAACCCACTTAATGAGTACCCTTCATTTAATACTACTATATTCTTTGAGATGAAAGAGAGGAAAAAATCCTCAAAGAACTCACATAAACATGTACCAAAAGAGCACAACAGAAATGGAGACTTGAGGAAGCATAAGAAAGAGATATAGTATATGACCAAGAGAGAAAAATCTTCACTGTGATTATGTGTATTATGTGTCTAGTTGTATCATAGTGATGCATTGGTGACAATGAATATCATAGTGTGCTTTATTGTGTGTACTTCCATGTTTAGATGAACATGTGTGTATGTTAGGAGTCATGACTTGCATCACTATTCTAGTTTCATAATTTAATAATGTTGTTTTATTTTCAGATGATGTAGGCTGTGGAGACACCTCCCTAAGTTCATAGGGCAATGGATCATGGTGTGTCCACTGTAATTCATAGCTCCATGCCTTTGATAGGGGTATGAGGCAGATTAGCAAATTTCAAATTACATTCATTGTTATAGTTGTTTATTTTTAAAAAATCAAATGATTATATATTTGAAGTTCAATTTCTATCTAGATGGTTTCTATAGGACATGAGATTACCACAACCTAATCCTGCTACTAATGCAAATGAGGAGACAGATTATATGGTAGCAGTAAGTGATTATTTTTTGAATGTTACATTTTATAACATGTAATTTCTATATATTAATGTGTATACTTTTTATTGTAACAGCTACAGATCCACAAAGAAATAAATAGGAGGAGCAGCCCTCAGGTTCGTAGTAGACTATCCTCATATACGTCTCCATCATCCCGAAGATAAAAGGTTGCTTGTGATCTATTCCCTTCATTGAATAGAGGGGAATAAATGCTTATTGGGGTCCTTTGTTGTATGCCTATATGGCATTTGTGGACATATATTTTGTATTGCATATAGGAGACATTGTATGCCTATATGGCATTCTTGTAAGCCTATATGGCTATTTTGTATATATGTTATACTTATATCAACAAATATTGATGTATGCCTATATGGATATTTAGTTAATACAAATCTTTTTTATTGATGGAATCATATTTGCATTATAAATCCATGTTTCAATGGATATTTGTAGATGACTACTTCAAATATTTAAAGTCCAATTGTATTACATAGGATGTTTGTTGATCCAATAAGCCAGCTATTGTTATTCAAGTATCACCTAAACCTCATTCTAGAACTAAAAGATAAAAGTTGTATTTAAAATAAAAATGAATCATCATGTTGAATAGAAAATATTCATATTCTTTATGAGTTGCTCTATTTAAAATATTCAAATGAGTATGCTAATCCATATTCTTTATGAGTTGCTCAATTGAAACTATTTCTTAATTTCTTTTTATTATACCATATTGGGATGCAAAGAGTATGTTTGTTGTCTTGAATAAGATAGTCAAAATCATATGCTTATGAGTACTTGATGACCATTGTGATTATTAAATGTAATACCTCTTGCATATAAGGCAAGGTTATGAGAGTACATTGAGTCTTACCTAATTTGAGTATGCAACATAACATTGGGGCTATAGGCTTCCATAAGTCATCAACAATCCCTTTGAGAATGTGGTTAATATTATAAATGTATACTTTGCATTTCACCATGTTAATATGTATCATGTCATCACATTTACCAATTTGACTCTAATTCCATAAAGCAATTTGTAGATTGTTTGTCATTGATGTCAAAGGGTCAAGGTTGTTTGTCATTGATGTCAAGGTTGATGCCATGATGTTGATAAAGTGATACAGTGATTCAAGGTAGGTGATGGTCATGAGGTGCATGATGTTTTGAATATGGTTTTCATGATAAGGTCTCTTAGTTCATGTTGATGTTGTACAAGACAAACATGGTTCATATGATGCAAGGTTCATGTTCATGGTGGATGTGGTTTTGTTCATGCAAGGTTTTGTTGTGAATATGGTTTTCATGATAAGGTCTATCTTGGAAGGTTGATATGATGTAAGGTTCATGTTCATGGTGGATGTGGTTTTGTTCATACAATAAGAAGTCAGAGAAGACACAAGATTTCATAATCATACTTCAATGTCATCATCAAGGAGAGTTATATTTATCAAGGGGAGTCATGAGTTTGACTCAAATGTGAAGTTGTTCATGTCTTAGAACCCTAATCCTATGATAAGTGTCATACTCTAATGTATTTCTTTTGATGTCCCTGAGGTCTCTGGAATGTCCTAGATATCTCCTGATGAAAGTTAGAATTTTTAAGTCTTTCTTATTGATAGTTAGGGTTTGCATATTGGCCATTAAACCCTAAAAAGAATCTACTTTTCTTAAGACTTTAAAACCCTCATTTGCCTATCATGGGGAAAGTGCACCTTTGTTTTAATTTAATATTGACTTATAATCACAGGTTACTATCACTTAAGTCAACCTACTAAAGGGTCTTTAAGTCATTAGTTCACCAACCCTTCAACCTAACTCAACTAGCCTCTTCGGTAAACTCTCATAAGCCCGAGCACCAAATCATAATCGAAGGCCATATTTAATTGATAGGAGGGTGGGAAAAAGGAATCAGGAGGTCAGTATTTAAAATGCATTTGGAATACAAATGGTCATCTCTATATGGTTGAATTTGACGGGCATGCCTTTATAAAAGGCTAAAAGACAGCTTTTTAATTCTTCTCAGCATTGCAATGGCCAGAGAAATTGTTTTCTCTCTCAGTGTGACAATTTATGACGTGAGACTTGGTTTATGATGACATACAAAGACATGCCTAAGTGGTGATGTGCAACATGAAAAGAATAGTGAAGAAGAACTGATGATTGAATGTTGTCTTTCAAGGAAATTGCAGAGAACTTGTGAAGGAATTTTATCATTTAGGGATTGTAATATGATTTAAAGGGCTAGTAAATTTTAGAATGAGATCTATGTGACATGTTTGGAGATTTTGGTCATTGATATGATTTTTTGGTAGGAATATCTACATGTCTACATAAGGATTGATTAGTTTTATGTAGGATGTCATGGTATTTGAAGTGTTTGAAGATTGAAGACTAGTTAGTGTTTGTAGCTCAAACTGTTTCAGCATGCTTGGGTCTGAAAAAGGACCATACCTAGCCTAAACATTACAACATAGATGTGTTGGAACTATTGGTTTGGTCGCACGAGGAGAAGAACAAAAATTACACCCCTTTGCAACTTTACACTACCTCCTTCTGACAATTTTTTGGGAAACAAAAAACCTTTCACCACGGGAAAATATCTCAGAGATATAAAAAACTAAGAGAGGTTATTGTAGAGGGACCCTATGTGATCATGTTACCTTAGATGAAATGTTTCTAACACTGTTTCTAAGTAACAGCTCATCAAAGATTGTTGCCTTTTTGCACTTTGGACTCTTTAGGGATATCGCCAGTACAATCTAGCTTAGATTATTTTTGCATGTTTAGGTACAAAATAGGACCATGCCTAGCCTAAATATACCCATCTAGATGCATTGGAATAGTCAGTTTGTCTGCATCAGGAGTAGGATGAAAGTTACACCCCTTTGTAACTTTACACTATCTCCTTCTAATGATTTTTAAGACAGTAGAAAACCTTTCACCATGGGCAAATGCCTCAGAGATATAAAAAATTGAGAGAGGTTATTGTAGAGGGATTCTACATGATTATTTTACCTTAAACAGAATGTCTCTAAATTACATGGTTTCTGAGTAACAACTTTTCAAAGATTGCTACCTTTTTGCACTTTGGACTCTTCAAGGATATCACCGGTACAATGTAGTTCAGACTATTTTAGCATGTTTTGGTGTGAAACAGGACCATACCTAACCTAAACGTACCCATCCGGATGCATTGGAATAACCTGTTTGGCCGCATCAGGAGCA
The DNA here is from genome assembly GCA_027924645.1 of Cunninghamia lanceolata. Lineage (NCBI taxonomy): Eukaryota > Viridiplantae > Streptophyta > Pinopsida > Cupressales > Cupressaceae > Cunninghamia > Cunninghamia lanceolata. Next base: position 4,617,218 of record BSBN01000046.1, on the reverse strand, counting down.
GGATGATAGTTCACCCCTTTGCAACTTTACACTATCTCCTTCTGACTATTTTTGAGGCAGCACAAAACCATTCACCATGGGAAAATGCCTTAGAGATATAAAATAATGAAAGAGGTTATTGTAGAGGGACCCTACATGATCACATTGCCTTAGATGGAATGTCTCTAAAGGACATAATTTTTGTGTAACAACTCGTCAAAGATTGCTGCCTTTTTGTACTTTGAACTCTTCAGGGATATCATCGGTACAATGTAGCTTGGACTATTTCAGCATATTTTGGTGTGAAACAGGACCATACCTAGCCTAAACGTACCCATCTAGATGCATTGGAATTGTTAGTTTAGTTGCATCAGGAGCAGGACAAAAGTTACACCCCTTTACAACTTTACACTACCTCCTTTTGATGATTTTTGGGGTAACAGAAAACCTTTCACCATGGGCAAATGCCTCATAAATATAAAAATTGAGAAAGGTTATTGTAGAGGGAACCTAAGTGATCATGTTGCCTCAGACAGAATGTCTCTAAGTGACATAGTTCTGAGTAACAACTCGTCAATGATTGCTGCTTTTTTGCACTTTCGACTCTTCAGGGATATCGCCAGTACAATGTAGCTCAGACTTTTTTGGCATGTTTGGGTGTGAATGTTTGGGTGTGAAATAGGACCATGCCTAGCTTAAACTTACCCATCCAAATGCATTGAAACTGTTAGTTTGGCCGCATCAGGAGCAGGACAAAAGTTACACCCCTTTGCAACTTTACACTACCTCCTTTTGATAATTTTTGGGGCAGCAAAAAACCTTTCACCACAGGTAAATGCCTCAGAGATATAAAAACCTGAGAGAGGTTATTATAGAGGGACTCTACATTATTGTGTTACCTTAGACATAATGTTTCTAAGTGACACGGTTTCTAAGTAACACCTCGTCAAACATTACTTCCTTTTTACTCTTTGGACTCTTCAGGGATATCACTGGTACAATGTAGCTCAGACTGTTTCAGCATGCTTGGGTGTGAAACAAGACCATGCCTAGCCTAAACATACCCATCTGGATGCATTGGAACTATCTATTTGGTCGCATCAGAAGCAGGACTCAAAGACTCAAAATAACCCCAAATGACTCAAATTGACTCAAAAATAGTACAAAGTAAGATAACATTAGGAATTTCAAAAACTATACAAATAGATATATTACTTGGTTGAGCTAGATCTGATATGTGGTCAAAGTCAATTGACAATTCCATCTCTATTAGTTCCAGTGTTGTTAGGGGTCGATATGTGTCAAGTGGGCTAAGATAACTTAATTGCCATTCGTCAACCCACTCCTTTGACTCGCACTCATCCTAGGCTTGAGTTGTACATGAAGAACAAAAGCATGACATCTTCCATGTATGGATACTCTATGAACCTGCAATTGAGTTTCTAAAAGAGTGCATCTCATTTTATCTTGTCAGTGTAGAATAATCCTCATATGGTGCAATGTTAATATCATCTATCAACCAAAAAAATCTATGAACTGAAGACTTACCTTCATTACCTGGACAAGCATTACACCACTTGATGATTGATTTTGCATCTGGAAACTTTGCATTGTCTTTATACTTTAACTCTTCTCATGTTATGGCTCTTTTGATACATGCTCATGCACCATCATGCTCCGCTTTCCATGCCTAGCCTCACAAAAGTTCCACATATGCTGAACACCTATAAAATTATGCCTCTTTCTTAGCCAATAGAAATTTCGTGAGTTCTTGAATTGTGACGCACAGTAATCTGACCATATGATATGCTAACTAAATGATATGCCCCTTCTATCCAAATCATTGTAGAACACCTAAAAGAAACCTTGCACGAACTCTGTAGAATGTGTGCAATCATCACTAATATAGAAATGATACTCCCTTATGATCTTTCTGTCATCCTTTGTACTATCATTCGCATGAATGAATGTGATGTGCATAAATATAGAAACCTGTGTTGAGTTGTAATATTATGATTATACCTCATGCTATGGCTGTAGACTGTAGTTCTCTATAAAGTTGATGACTAAAACAATGCTACAAACTTGAAATGTGTCCTTGCATAACTTGAATTGCAAGTCCAACCATCGAGCTCTATGGGCATGTCTTGCATATTCATACACTATACTGTCAAAAAATATAGGCATAAACTGATACACTAGAATTTTTTCAATAACCAATTCACACTTCTTTGCTTCTTTACCATCTTTTGTATTATATGCCAATTTTTTATACTTTCTGAACTCTACTAGTTTGTTTCCAATTGCATGTGTTCTTTCCATATGTTCACATATTGGCATACGTTGCAAGCCACTGCAATGCTGACATGTGCCATCCAAGCATAATTTCCTATAGAAGATTTGACCTTCCTCTCTATCACATAAAATTCTTGATATGAAGTCTCTTGAAGATGTTGGTGGGGCATGTATGCCACAATCCTACAATAGATTGTTAGTATGCAAATCTAAACATCTAGATTGATAAACATCAAAATGGTTAGAAAATTCAATATGTAATCTACAACAACAAGTATCGCATGTGTGATTTATCCTGACATAGAAAGGTTTTAGTATTTAAAAATATCTTTGACAAATTTTAATTTGAGGATACATCTCTAGAAACTTACCAAAAAACTGTGTCTGAGTCATATCCAAAAAATGCTTTGGATGTGGCTCATGGTTCTAACTACTGATTCTCCTTCTTACCACATCCCTTTGATTCAGAGATACCCTTGTGTAATTCTTCCAAAAGTCTTCAATTAGTGATATCCTTGCTTCAATAAATGGTTTATCTTTTCATGGTAGTCTCCTCGAGAATGCCCATAATTCATTAGCATTGGTGTCCTCAATTATTTGGCGCCTTCCAACGGCTCTTGATAAAGTTTTCCTATTAATTCTCAATGCTTGGCTCATCTTTCTAATGAGATGAGTTTTCTTCATTTAACTACTTATTATAGTCGATGTAATCACATGCTGTGTTGCATTACTATCTTTTGTGCGTGAGGTGTTACCCACACTATCATATGCACTCATAAGATTCTTGACAATATATTTTTCACTTGAAGCCTCTGATGTTTTCAACCCAAGAATCTTCATGATGGACCTATACTTTATACTTCGCATGATTTCAGTGAATAGTTGACATCTTAAAGTCTCATTTTACTTTTCAAAGAACAATCTCCAAATGTTATGAGCATATCTTCTACAAGTGCATTTTGGAATCTTACCTTCCATTGGCTGCAAAATATTCTCATCAATATCAATCAAATAGTTTGGCTTTCTATGTAAAATTCTAGGTGGTGTTAAGATAGGTAAATTCATCTCAACATTAGGAATTTCATCAATAATTAAATGAGATGGGCTAGATGGCATACCTTCGATCGAAGATAGAATAGATGACATACCTTGAGGTTGAGGTGGTAATGATGGCATACCTCATTCATCACATGTGAGTGATGATTTACTCTCAACTTGAGATGTGGTAGACGGTGTCCCTACATGTTGACTTGCGGTAGAGGACGTGTCTCCAAGTACGGTATTCAAATCTCTCATAACATGAATTTTTTGTATTCGTTCTCTTTGTGTCACCAATACCATATCTCTTTTTGATGGTTGTGGTTCCTCTTCAATTGGCATGTCTTCATTTATCTTGTTCAATTTCCTCTTCTCACGAGGTTCTCTCATAGATGATGCTTTCTTTGCATTCTTAGGTTCTATCTCTTCCTGTGTTGTTTTAATTCTTGATCATTTCCTCAACATGAAGGAGAATTTGTATGTAGCATGATAAAGAGACCAATATTATTTCCTAAAAAATGAATCCATACAAATAACTAAAATATATGTCATTTAATCCTTCATAGTAAATGTACATACAATCATCTTGTAGAAGAGTAATAAGTACAAACCATACAAAGTATTATTGCAGCCATACAAAGCATTATTGCACAATTTTATTGTAGCCATACAAAACATTATGGTACAATGTTCACTTAAGTCCTATGAGGATAAGGTCAAAGGAGAGTCACCTATTGAGACTACAAGTGAAGAGTACATGGGACTTCATGTTGACTACTTGTTGATAACCATCTAGTCATGAAAGGATATGTGATTGAAATTGTGGGAGACATCACACTAGGGCATGTTTTGGATTATTGTAGAGGGTGAAGAAGGAATATCAAGAGACAATTATTAAATTCAAGGCTCATTAATATGGCAATGCCAAACTCAAGTAGATAATCATGTGCATTTTAGAGGCAAATTATTCCAGGCTAAAAACTCATGTTTTTAGGCAATTGAGTTGCATAAGGGTTAGGTTTTGTAGAGAAACTCTTTGGAAGGTGTTTGTAATGCTTGAAAAGGTTGAGACAGACCCAATTTGACATGTTTGGAGTCTTGATTTGAAGATTGGAAGCCTAGAGATAAAAAAACCTTTAGTGACCTATTTGTACAAGCCTAATTAGGCCTCTTGTCAAGTGGGACAGTCAATTTTAAGGTCTTGTATTACAAAACAACCACCCTTAAATTTTGGATATGTTTTAAAACTCCCAAAAGGATATCCTAAATAGCTTTTGGATTGTGGGTTGGAGATGTTTTCTACAAGATATACCACAAAAACCTTGTTTGTTGTCATACAAGGAAAATAGAAGATTGTGAAGTTAATCACTAAGTTGGGACTCTAGAATTTGGAAACTTGATTGTTTTAGTGTTTGTAGAAGTTCTCCACCCTACTCTACATTAGGATGGGTGTTGCAAAAAGATATCCTAGACAAGTTCATTGCATGGAGACATGACTGTCATATTCAGATGCAAATAAGACTGTCATAGTTATGAGGGCAGTCATAACAGTCCTAACTATCTAATACTATCACACCTAATTCTAGGGAAAACCATTATTGTTGATCACTTCATGCACATGATAATAACTTTATTTGTAATGTTATAAGAGGATTATTTTAGATATTTTTCAATATAGACAAAAGGTAAAGTTTGAAGAAGATTGACCAAGTTCTCATAAAGTATTGTCATGCCATAACTGATTTATTCAAAAGGATAGTCATATTCATGAAATTTGGATTGAGTTTGATTTCATTTGAGGTGGTGTGATAGTGTGTAATTCACAGAGTACAATAGTGTGCAATTCACAGAGTAGTCCTAGAGATAGCCATCTAGGGTTATTGTGATTAGATAATTATGAAATGATGAAGCCACTATGACATGATGAATTATATAATTCAGAAGACAATGATGGCGATCCATGGAGAAAACCAAGGAGGACAAGATAAGACACCAAATTTGTGAAGTTGCCAATGGCAACAAATTTACCACCTAGCTGTCCTTAACTAATCCATGATTGTAAATGGATGTATTTTGGCTTCTATTGACTAAAAGTGACTTATTTATGATGAACATAATGCTTAGAATTGTTTCTTGCACATCTAAGAAGTTGGAAACAAGTGGACATTAGCTAGAGCTATCTTGGAAACATGAATATTTGGAGACATACCTAGGACTGTTATAAAATCATTAGACTAATCTCTGTAATTTAGGGTATTGAATGGTATATAGTCAATCAAGGTAACCACCATCATGTGCTAACAAACGACAATTAGGAAAATTTGAAATATTGTTGTGTTATGTGCATACTAATCATCGTGAATCTAGGTTCATAAGGAATGTCCTAGCCCAAGACACTTAAGAGGTCTCCACATCCTCCAACATGAAGAATAATGTAGCATAGCATGGATCATGATTTCATTATGCTTAACGGATTGTATATTTATATGTTCTAATGATTTATTCTTGTTTAGTTTGACATCACAGTATGATAAGGTCTATTTAATTCATTATTGCATGTAATTATTAAAGAGCCCAAGTGTAGAAAATATACATGGCACCATGTGAGATTGTAGGTTGCTTTCTTGATCATGATTGTGTCTATTTTAATTAATGTTGACCTTTGAGATATCTTTTATTATGCATACCAAGAACTAATTTAAAACATAGTTTATTATATAAACACAAAATATGTATACATAGTCTTTTATTATGCATATTGGATACAAGTGATATAAACATACATATGATAAAGCGTGATAAAATAATTCAAATAGAATTAAGGAAAATGTAAAGAACATGCATGTAAAGACTTGACATACCTAAAAAATGGAGATTTGAATGGAGAGAGTACCCAATTATGTAGTGTTTTTTTCTTCTTGCATCAAACTCCTCAACAATTTGAGTTTTTCACCACTTGCTTCCTTTTCAATGTTAAATTGAATAACACTCAAATAGAATTAGTAACAACAATACTATTAACCAATCTATAATGTGAAATTCCTACAATTCAATCACAATTAACATTACAACATTACAAAAATTGAAACTTGAATTGATATATATAAAATTCGATGTGAAAACTATGTTATTTCCTCCTTAAGTTGGCAAAGTAGAAAAAGGTGGTGGAAAGTTCATGCAAAGGTGGTAGAATGTGCAAAATGTGCATGTGAACTTCCCAATAGAATGAAAACACTTTTTGTTTGTCAGAACATGTGCATAAACAACATGAAAATAGAGTACGTGGGCCTAGATCATGAGGGTCCAGGCCTTTTTACCATTTGTACAGCAAGAAAAAACACAAGCGCATTATAACATGCTCACATTATGTCATGTTATAGATTGATCCATATATATTTTTGCCTATCTCACCTTTGATAGCACCTTTCCAATATCTCTCACCTCTATCACTACACCCCATACCCTATCACTAAACCCTTGACACTCTACCTTAACCCTAATCCCTCAACCCCCAACCCTCAACTGTCAACCCTAATCCCTCAACCCTCAACCCTAATACCTCATCCCTAAACCCTAAACGCTATCCCTATTTGTAAACCCTCAATACTCAAAACTATACCCTAAACCCTAATCCCTTATCACTAAACCCTAAACCCTATCCCTCAACCCTTAACCCTTAAACCTTAAACCCTAAAACCTATCCCTAAAACCTTGACCCTCGACACTATATCTTAAACCCTAATCCCTTAACTGTTAGCCCTACTGCCTCAACCCTTAATCCTTAAACCTTAAACTGTAAACCCTATCCCTAATCCTTGTACCCTCAACACTCTACTTTAACCCTAATTGCTCGACCCTCAACCCTATCCCTAAACCCTCAACCCTCAACCTTCAAACCTCAACATCAAATCCTAATCCATTAACCCTAAACCCTAATCCCCTAACCCTCAACCCTAATCCCTAATCCCTCAACCATAATCCCTCATCTCTAAACCCTAAAAGCTATCCCTATTCCTAAAACCTCAACCTGCAACACTCTACTTTAACCCTAATCCCTCAACCCTATCTATAAACCCTCAACCCTCAAGCCTTAATGTCACCATAATTCGTCAACCCTAAACCCTAAACCCTTAACTCTAAACCCTATCCCTAAACCCTCAGCACTATCCCTCGACCCTCAACCCTCAACCCTAATTCCTTAACCCTCAACCCTAATCCCCCATCCCTAAACCATAAACACTATCCCTAGCCCTAAACCCTTGACGCTCGACACTATATCTTAAACCCTAATCCCTTAACCCTCAATCCTAAATACTCAACCATCAATCCTTAAACCTTCAACCCTAAACCGTATCCCTAATCCCTCTACCCTTGACACTCTATTTTAACCATAATCTCTTGACCATCAACCCTATCCCTAAACAATCAACCCTCAACCCTCAAATCTCAACATTAAACCCTAATCTATCAATCCTAAACCCTAATCTCTCAACCCTATACCCTATCCCTAAACCCTTAACCCTCAACACTATACCTTAAACCCTAATCCCTCAACCCTAACCCTAATCCCTCAATCCTAAACCCTAAACTCTATCCCTAAACCCTCAACCCTCGACACTATACCTTAAACCCTAATCCCTCAACCCTCAACCCTCAACCCTAATCCCTCAACCCTCAACCCTAATCCCTATCCCTCAACCCTTGACCCTTAAAACTTAAAACCTAAAACCTATCCCTAAACCCTTGATGCTCGACACTATACCCTAATCCCTTAACCCTCATGCCTAAAGCCTCAACCCTTAATCCTTAAACCTTCAACCCTAAACCCTTTCCCTAATCCCTCTACCTCGACACTCTATTTTAACCCTAATCCCTTGACCATCAACCCTATCCCTAAACCCTCAACCCTCAACCCTCAACTCTCAACATTAAACCCTAATCCATTAACCCTAAACCCTAAACCCTAATCCCTCAACCCTATACCCTATCCCTAAACCCTCAACCCTCAACACTATACCTTAAACCCTAATCCCTCAACCCTAAACCCTATTCCTTCAACCCTCAACCCTCGGTACTATACCTTAAACCATAATCCCTCAACTCTCAACCCTCAACCCTCAACCATAATCCCTCAACCCTCAACCCTAAACCCTATCCCTCAACCCTTAACCCTTAAAACTTAAACCCTAAAACCTATCCTTAAACCCTTGACACTCAACACTATATCTTAAACCGTAATCCCTTAACCCTCAACCCTCAATCCTTAAACCTTCAACCTTAAACCCTATCCCTAATCCCTCTACTCTTGACACTCTACTTTAACCCTAATGCCTTGACTATCAACCCTATCCCTAAACCCTCAACCCTCAGCCATCAACCCTCAACATTAAACCCTAATCCGTCAACCCTAAACCCTAATACCTCAACCCTATACCCTATCCCTAAACCCTCAACCCTCAACGCTATACCTTAAACCCTAATTCATCAACCCTAAACCCTAAACCCTATTCTTAAAACCTCAACCCTCGACACTATACCTTAAACCCTAATCCCTCAACCCTAATCAGAACCCCTGGTCATCATTAAGTGAACATTTTTATTATTTTTTTAAAAGATCAGTATACTCTCTCCACTTGTTCGCTTGAATTTAAATTAGGACCATAAAAATGTGCACACATTTGGTCCCACTATATAACCTGGGTGTAATTAAAACCATCAACTAGGTAAAATAAACAACTTTGGCCATAATAATCAATCAGTCTTTTAAAAATAGATATTAGTAACTATACATTTTAGATATCAATAACTATACATTTTAATACTGTTTCTTTCTTCATTTTCTATTTTTAATTAACTAATTTTTGTTTGTTTTAGACAAAATATTACAATTCTCATGAAGATTTTTCCTTGTATAATTTTCTCCTTTTGCATCTTTGGTATGTCTTTTCCCTCCTCTCTTTCAAAAGGATCCTCATTTTATCTTTCGATCTATATGAACTCTAAACATAAACATATGTTTCTTTCTATCCACCTCCTCAAAGATGCAAACATCTCCTTCCTTGATATTGTTATGATGTACAAAATATGCCCACCCCACACTTAGGGCAGGTCTATTTTTATGAAACAAGCAAATAATCGCCCATTGTTTACTGGCTCTATCCACAAGAACTACTAAACTTTTTTCTAGATTGGTAATTGTAGAGGACATTCAACTATTTTTGGAAACTCCTGCATTCCCAAACCATTACAAAACTAAGTTATTTTAACCCAATAAATAGTTGATTGCATTGATTTAATACACTACTCTTAAAGCTTAGCATTCAGACAAATGTAGATGTTCATATTATAGAAGACTGCATTATATTAAACTATTAGAGATCCCTTAGAAAAATGTAATAACAAAACTACTTTGCCTTATGTTAGCTTGTTAAACCCATTCTTTTTGACACTCTTCTCTTAATAAAGTAAGAGTAATAAGAATAGAAGATAGAGAATTTGATCTTACTAGTATGCATGGTCGGTTTACATTCCGTGACTTCATTTTCATTGAATAAAAAGGTTTATCTAATTTGAAAGGTGGTGCAGAGTTCATTGTCATGTGTTTTTCTAGATGACAAGTTCCATAATGTCTAGGGTTCTTCAAAGAAAGGCCTGCAATAGAATTAAGTTTTTGTTATACCAATCCTCCTAGTAAAGCTAGAATTCAAATGCCTGCTTTAAAAGTTGAAATAAATTAAATTAGACTTACAATTTTGATTTTCAACCCTATCCCTAAATCCTTAACCCTCAACACTTAAACCTTAAATCCTAAACCATATCCCTAAACCCTCAACCCTTGACACTATGTACCTTAAACCCTAATCCCTTAACCCTAAAGCTTTAAAGCCTTAACCCTTATCCACCCCTTTCGTCCCCTATCTACCTCACCCCATCTCTCTCCTATCTCTCAACCCTTAGCCATCTAGGTCTCTCTCTTATCCCTAAAGCCTCAACCCTCAACCCTTAAACCTTAAATCCTAAACCCTATCCCTAAACCCTAAAGCCTTGACATTGTACCTTAAACCCTAATCCCTTATCCCTAAACCCTAAACCTTCAACCCTAAACCCTATCCCTAATCCCTCTACCCCCAACACTCTACCTTAACCCTAATCCATCGACCATCAACCCTAATCCCTCAACCCTAAACACTATCCCTAAAGACTCAACCCTAAACCCTAATCCCTCCAGGTCCTAAACCCTAATCCCTTATCCCTAAACTCTAAACCCTATCCCTAAACCCTCAACCCTCAACCTTAAACCTTACTCCCTCAACCCTAAACCTTAATCCCTCAACTTCAACCCTGATTCCTTATCCCTAAATCCTAAACCCTTACATCCATCAACCCTAAACCCTAAATGCTTTCCCTATTCCTAAACCCTCAACCCTCGACACTATACCTTAAACCCTAATCCCTTATTACTAAGCCCTCAACCCTAAACCCTAATCCCTGAATCCTAAACCTTCAACCCCAAACCATATCCATAATCCCTCTACCCTCAACACTCTACCTTAACCCTAATCCCTCGACTCTCAACCCCAATCCCTCAACCCTAAACCTTAATCATTCAAGGTACTAAACCCTAATCCCTTATCCCTAAACTCTAAATCCTATCCCTAAACCCTCAACCCTCAACCCTCAACCTTAAACCTTAATCCCTCAATCCTAAACCCTAATTGTTATTGACCTTAAACCCTCAACCCTCAAACCATAAACCCTTGACCCTTAAACCCTCAACCCTTATCCACCCCTCTCCTCCCCTATCTGCCTCACCCCCATCTCTACCCTCCTCTACCCTCGACACTATACATACATACATTTAGGCATACATATAGACATACATACATACATACATACATAAATACATATAGGCATACATACATACATACATACATGCTAAATAACCTTGAACATAAAACATTCCAAGGGAGACATAACGTGAGCACATTACAACGCGCTCGTGTTATGTCGAACATGACAAACATCGGGCAAACCTTTACGAAAAAGAAAAAAATGCAAAACAAAACATAATGCGAGCGCATTATAATGCACTCGCATTATATTTTATTTTGGGAATCCCAAGCCTTAGGCTTGGGATTTTCTTTGGATTTCCAGCCCAAAGACTTAGAGTACCTTCCCAACGTCCATAGACGTGTTTTTGCAAATTCTATAGGATTTCATATAATTTCGTTTGTGCTAACCTTCAGATTTGCATGTGTTTCAAGGTTAAACAAATCAAACACCTAGGTAATGGTAGGCTTTCTCTTAGCTATTTAACGATGTAATTTTTTTCCAATTTTGACAATGTTAAGCCTTTCATCTTTAATTTCTTTTGTTTATGTGTCCGTTTTGGGGCAAAAACTAGTGTTTGGCATTTTTTTCATTGTAAATTAACTGTTCATTGAAATTTAAAAAAAAATTACATTTTTAGAAACTAGACTCCATTCTACACATATTAAAAAAAAATGATTTTCAATTAGTTTTCAAAATTTATAGGGGTAGCATGGCCAAAATTATGTTTTTTAGGATGTGTCAACTTTGAAAATTAGTAAAAAATCAAATATTCATCAAAAAATTATCAGAAAAATAAGGCATAAACTACATGTTGTTAGCTAATTTCTCTCCAAAGTGATTTTAGAAATACCAAAAAAAAGTTAACCTTTTGAGGGAGCCACAAAACATGCTATGTTATGTTTTTTTACAAAAACAACACCAATTTATGTGGCTCCCTCTTTTGAACCCCTTAATCTATACCATTTGCAAAAAAAATTAGTAGTTTAGAAAGTAGACTCGAAGCACTACGAAGATTGTTTTGGTTGCATCTCCAAATTTTGAGTCTAACTATGCTCAATTTCTCATCCAAGGCTAACATTTACTAATTTTTTAAAAAAAGTGGCCACTTAAGACCCTTTTTTGGCCCCCCATCTTCTTGCACTTACTCAGTAGGATAGATTAATCAAATAAGCATGATTTATCCAATTAATAAGGATTAGGGAGATGGACAAATTAACTAAATAAATATTGAGAATATTTATTTAATTAATGAGGGATAGGGTTGTAAGGTATAGTGATAAATTAAATTAATTGATCACAAAGGATGGAAAAATGATTAAGGGTAGATGATTAGGGATAAATTAATTAAATAAAATGAATTTATTTAATTAATTGGAGGGGGTAGTTAGTGGTGTGAATATGTCAAAGGGTGGTTGAAGGGTTAAGACATTTTTAGTTGTCTACAGTTCTATCTAGCAGGTGGATGACAAAAAACATATTATACTGATGCGGACCTAGTGTCCCTTCGGCAAGAAATCAAAAAATGTACCTAGTCAATACATGACAATGAGGTTAATATATATTATCTGACACTTGGCTAGTAGAATCACTCCATGTGATCTAGATGTTGTCTTATCACACTTACAAAACATAACAATATTGCTGCTCTGTGCACTTTGTCTATCTTGAATCTCGCATTCCTTAGTTCTTTATGTGAATGATCATATGCATTATTGATTATCATGATTATATGGATGTTAAAACCTTTTCTTGTAGGGAATGGTGTGTTTGTTGGAGCATTTGGAGATCATAAAGTACATGTCACCTCCAGGGGGCATGGGCTTTGCGAGAGCTCATGTTCCCTTGTATGTTTTCTACCTACCTTAATGTGCTTGATATCAGTACACGATATCAACCACCTTAAGGTGGGGGCATATATAATTTAAGTTGTCTATTCTAGATGCTAGTAAAGTGTCTTTGAACAATCTTGTAATCAACTTTGTATACCTCCTTTGCACCATAAGGCAACTCCATGATGCAAGTGGGGTTGTATACTTATACCTCCTTTTCACCATAAGGCATCTCTGTGATGCAATTGGGGTTGTATACCATGCTTCTTTTTCACTGTAAGGTGTCTCCATGGTGCAGGTGGGGTTGCATTTTCAAAATTCCTCTGAGTAGGTAGGGAGTAGATCTAAGACTATCCTAACCTTTAAGAGTGTCTTCGACGATTGTTGTGGCAAAGCCTAATCATTGGTGTCTACCTATAATGTGCCTAAGATGGCTGCGAACCTATCAATAGGTTTCTTCCATCACTTGTCTACCATGTTTTCTCTGTGTCTTCTATGTGTGTGTGTATTGCGTGTTTGTTCCCAAGCATAGTCTTAAAGACTGGTGGCGATGAGTCCCTCCTATGCTTTGGGATTTATGTCACGTGGTTGATTCGTATGTTATGTTTGTTCTCAAGTGCAGTCTTAAAGACTAGTGGTGATGAGTCCCTCCTGCATTTTGGGTTGTGTGTTTACTTTCCTTGTACTTGCATCTGCATTTCATATATGAGAAAAAGAAAAAGAAAATAATCACTATATTCACTATAATCACTGTGTTTTGTGTCTCTTCAATGCTGTATTCTCCATGTTTTGTGTGACTGTAACTATCTTCTTCATGTTTTACATGCCTTTTACTATCTTAAATGTCTTTGGCATGTCTTCATCATGCTAGGCGTGTTTGTTGTATTTGTTGACCTTACTTTAATGCATGTATTGGCCTTGTGTTTATACATACATTAAAGTGGGGGCTAAATGTTATGTAAAAAATGTCCCCTTGGGGGCTTTTACCTCTAAAGGTTTAGCTCTCGAGTCTTATTATTGCATTTAGAGCATCTTCTGTGATATTTTTAACTCCCAAAGAGAAAACCCTGAAGTCTTATGGAAAATAGGACCTAGGGGATTACATTTTGAGGAATCTTGAACAAAAATGGTATGGTGGACTTGGGTGCTAGCACCCTAGTCCTACCATATTTTGGTTCTATGCTAATTTCAAATGTTAGTTTTATGACTGTTATTTAGGTCCTATGCCGACATCTAAAGTTTGAATTACAAAATTCTTAGCGAGAATCTTAGTAGTTGCATATATAAGTATAATCAGGTTTCATTTGCAAACTAGATGGACACTAGATGGAAATTAGATGACCATTGTGATTATGTGAAATTGATTCAAGGCATTCATTATGTTGTAGAGTAGTACTTTGTTGTTATCATGTTTGTATTTGTAGATTTGACATCCATCTCCTCATGGCATGAAGAGCATCTTCCTTCCATGAGATCTACACTTCAAGATGATATCTATTCTATTTTTAATCATTTATCATTTGAAATTTTCCCTATATCCTACCAGGATATGCACTCTTATTTGACAAGAGTGTTTGGAAGACTTGAATGTCTCTCCAGGGCTTGACCGAGGCAAGCCTCTAAACATGACAACCCCCTCCCACACTTCTTGTGATTGCAGGTTACAGGTGTTGCATCTAGAAGAAGTGGAGTTGCAGGGAAGGTTGGTAGACATCAAGGATTCAGGATTTGAAAAGAAGCTAGACATTGGAGCTTTTCCTAGACTAGGGTGCTAGTCCCCATGTCCTCCAAATTTCTTGAGACAGAAATGGAAGTAATAGTGAGGATCAGTGTCAGAAGGTGATCAGGATTCTGCAAAGAAATAGGTACCTTGGACTTAGGCACTAGTCCTCATGTCCCTGACTTTTTTACCTTCTGAACTTTGAAAAATAGTGAGTTAAATATATCTGCCCATCATCTCAATCTGAAAGGATTTATCATGATTTGATAATTTGCTTACTATTTTGCATATTTAGGGTTTCAATTGAAATTGAGCATAAAATTGAGATATTGTTTGACACATCCAAGATTCCACATCTTCCCAAGTGGTAGTCCAACCTGATAGGTGAATCCTCTTGTAGAAATTACAGGTTCAACTCAGTTAATATGCACTTGGAATGTTTATAGGGAAAGGAGGATTCTGCATAAACCCTTAAAATGAAACAAATCTCATCCTTCTTCTCCCCACCTAAAACACAAGGTGACAACTGCCTCACAATAAGTGATTAGTTGACAACATAAGTAGGCTACATCAAGTCATTGATTGGTTCACCACAAGATCTTATGAAATGCCTCGACAAACTTCACTCCCAAAGGACTCAAAACTTGCTATGATACCACTTGGTGTAGTAACGGTCGGAGGGTTCATAGAATGAATTGTCCAAGCCATGTAGCAAGAGTAAACACAACTGAAACAACTTAAATAAAGAATGCAAAGAATGATTTGAATGCTCAATATATCATATATGTAGAATACTTATATGTCAGTAACATGTGGGCTACAAATTAGAGCTCACAAGCCTGATTCCAAATACAACAGATATGCAACATATCGTAATGAAGCACCTTCTAGAACAAAATGCTTATTCTAATATATCATAATTGCTAACTTCCTAATATATCCTAGGGATCTATATATATCATGGCTAAGCTCAAGAAATCCTCCACTTCAGCCAAGGAATGTTACAAACTTCAATGAAGAGATGTAAGGTGTAGAAAAAAATAGATTGGCCTTAAACAATTGGTACTCCTCTACAAATGAATGAAACTTGGTGCGGACCTCAAGAAAGGTGTATCTAATCATTATTTTCCATGTGATATACTTCATTTAGCTCTATAAATCATGGAAGTGCTCCAAAAACCTTCTCCTTCAGCTGACTGTTATGTATGCTCTATTATGTGAAAAGATGTGATCTTCTGATAGTGATATCGTTTAGCAGGCAAGTCCAAATGACTTGAATTTTGGATTTGATGTAGATGATGCTATCTAGATGATAAGTCCCACTCTATAATCTTTGAAATGATAATATGGAAAAATGTGATACAAAATGTAGAAACTGCTATTGATTGAACTGAACTGGAAAATGAAAGAAAACAAAAGAATGCAAATGTTTTTGGTTGATACAAGATTACTCAGCAACCTGGGATGCTCCTGCATCAGACATACTCAACAATGATTCATCCCATAATGAACCCCTTTACATAGAAATTATAATCAAAAGGTGTTTAGTCAAAAGGGTGCTAATAGATTGTGGCTCAGGGTGAAACTTCTGCACTCTAAGGTGTGTTAAACAATTGGGATACTCCACTAAAGATATTGAAAAATACCATTCCATCACTATGAAGGCCTATGATGAAACTTAAAGGAGATCTAAAGGTACTATTCGAATGATTGCCTGTCAAATTATGTCTAGCCCTAGTGGAAATCACTTGTCAAATCCTAGATCTCAATCTCCCATATAATATCCTCCTAGGACACCCATGCATTCATGCCATGAGGGCTATTCATTCCACCTATCATAGATGCATCAAATTTCCATTTAATGACCAAGAGGTTACCATTTATACTAACTTAGATCCTTTTGAATATTATCACTTGTTGGAAAGACCATATCAAAAATCTTATTATTGCCTAATAAATGACATGGCCCAACCATCTGCCTCATATATTGATCCATCCACCTTAGCCTCTTCATCCCAGTCACCACCATCATCCGTACAACATCAACAACTTCCAACTAAATTCTATGAGTCATCACCCTCAACTTCATACCAACCTAATTCATCGACATATCATCTCAATTCTACATCACCTTACCCTACTTCTTACAATATAAACCAACATCCATATCAATCCATGCCTCAAGATCTTCCACCTACATATCCCACCATTTCACCTTACCACCAAATTCATTCACAATACTATCAAGTGCCTTCACAACAAGAACATGCAAACCCAAGTTACCCTATGCACCAAGATCAAGTGTCTTTAAGTCCTCATTCTACCTTTGACAAGAGGAATACCACTCTAGCTTATGCATCCTATTAGTATCATCCATCATCATCCAATCGAATGCCTATCCCAAAGCCTACTAGTCCTATACCAGCACTACCATGTACTCCCAATCCTAATTCATTGGTCTATCCACCTTCTAATCCACCAAGCTCTTTATTACCCTCACCATCATCTAATCCTCCATCAACTCTATGCCCTAGATTCAAATCACCTCTCTTACATGACCTCTATAGACACTATGAATTATATTACAAAAACAATCCTATGGAGTCATCCAAATCCACCCATCCAATTTCATCCCTATCTAGCACAAGCAATCCTTATCCTAATCCTAAGCCTACAACACCTTCCACCTATTATCCCTCCACCTCATTCTAATCATAAGCCTACACCATCTACCATTATTATCCATTCATTATTTTGTCCATCCACCCATACACTTATGAAGGATGTGATACATTGGCTACTAGCAAGGAATAAACTATCTCCATGTCATCAAACACCTATACTTGAGCCTATCAAAGAAACTTTAATCATCATCCCTATTCCCTTAGTCTCATCATGTAGTCCACAACCCATCAAACCTATGTAAGAGTCTCCCTCCACAAGTCCAATTCAAACTCCATCATGCACATATGTTGATGACCATCAAGATCCTATTGAAGACTCTCCAATCTCCAGTCCAAGTCAAGAGCCATTGTACCCTCATGTTGGTGATTGTAAAGAGTCCATAAAATCTATCCAAGATTCACCCACTTCCACTTCCATCCAAACTCAAGAGTTATGTCAAGGGTCTAATCTAAAGCATGTGGAAACATTAGCCCCTAATACAAACCAAGATCAAATCACCTCCATTCAACCATTCCATAACCTTTATATTTTCTATGATCAAGATATTATCCATGATGAAGGACCTATCCATGAGCAAATTGATCCTATCCATAGTCCCACAACATTCCATGAGTAAGCTACCTAAGAACCACATACTTAATCTACTCCTCTCCATGGTTATCTTAACAATAAGAGTGAGTATGAAAGTCTTGTTGATCAACTTGAGCACTCACCCCACTTCATGGCCTTCCTTCAAAACAAAGAAACCACAACCATCCAAAAACTTCCATCTAGCTCTATCCATGATCTACAAACATCCATTTCCCTTGATGAGACAATTGGCTCCCAAGCAATCATAGATGATAAAACAAATAGCTTGGATCTTAATGAGCATAATCAAGATCCTAATGATCCTTCATCACCCACTATTGACCATGTTGCAAATCCATCATATCCCATTGGTCTTACTACCTTCATTCACGAGTGTTCTTCCTTAGGAGAGAAACAACCATTGTATACCACCTCATCATCTCCATCCAATAAGGAGCTCATGTCTAGTGTCCAAAACACCCATAGTCCCATTGTCCATCGCATGCTCCAAAAAATGAATTATCACGGTAAAGGCTTAGGCCTTCATGAATAAGGTATTTTGGAGCCTATCCATGTCAAAGTCCCTACACGATCATATAGCCTTAGATATATAACCCAAGGAAAATAATCTCGAGATGTTGATACTACCTCCATGCCTCTTAAATCCACATCCTTCCATCCCAAATCTCATGCATCCTATCATACTCCCAAAACATATGTTTTCATCCCTCCTCCACTATCTTACAAACCCCAAAAGCATGTGACCATATACCTTCCACCATCCACTTTACCACCACTCCTTCCAACTCCTATTATCCCTCCATCCACTCTAACACCACTTCTCCCAATACCTAATATACCCATCATCCAATCCCCTTATCCATTTATCCAAAAATCCACTTTTAATCCCTCCATTCATAAATCCCTTAAAACTCCCAATCATGATCAACAAATGCACACATCGATCAAACAGGAAGCTTGCATCCATCCCATGGGAGTCAAAAATAAAAATTTTGATCCCTCCTTGCATAAAGAAAAAAATCCTAAAAATCCTCATTCCTTAGAGCACAAATACAAAGAATTAAATAAAATTATATCCAAAAGAGTATATAAGCCCATACCTCCAAAATAAAAGGCCAAAACTAAAATGGTTTGGGTACCTAAGAAAAAAGAAATCAAGCCAAATGAAGCAACCACATCTCATAAATGTTCTTCCATCCAAAAATTCCAAAAATCCTATTCCATCCAAAAATCTCAAAATTCTTTCATCCCACAAGCAAAACAAAAATCATAAAAATCCTAAGTCTATGTGGGTACCTGATTTTGTAAATTGACCATCCCCTAACCAAATATGTCCATTTCTTCCTACACCTCCTCCAAATCAAAAGCTTCAATGTTTATAATAGTGTGTACAACTGTTGGTCTTGATTCCTTTCCATTTCACAAAATTTCCACATACATCCATCTCCCCATCCTTCATCCACTGTCCTACATATCTTCCCCATCACTTCCCTATGGTCCATGCTTTTGCATAATCCTTTCATCCATCCTTTTGCATAAGTCCTACATAATCTACATTACAATCCACTATCTTTCCATACATAATCCACATCATAATCCACTATCCTTCCATACATAATCTACATCATAATCCACTATCTACCTACTCCATCTCACTCTCATACAATCCCTTACCAACATCTATGAGCATAATGACATTTGACATAGTCCATATGCAACATCCATCTCTAATAAGACTATCACCCTTCATGGAACTAGACACGTGAGTCTCTTTTATCCATATCTAGCTATCCCATCCAAATATCCCATAAATAAACCAAAAACAAAGAAAAAAGAAAAGAAAAGGAAAAAAAATCAAAATAGTAAAGAGAAATCCCTTCATCCAATGGTAAAAACAACCCTTGGTGGTGCCTTGGATAAGTAACATGATGAAAACATGGCAAATAGGCATCATGTGTAGGTTGATATTTTATGTAACTTACACTTGGGGGCATGTTCTAATATTTGCAACCTATCATTTCCCATCCTATCATATCCTATTTTACCATATCCATCCTTAGCTATTATACCCACATACCTATCCTATTGAGTCCATCCATCATCCCTTCCTCCTTTTGATTTTTATAAAGATATGGGAGGAAAATGTTGACAAATTATTTGGATATCTCTTGATGTACATCATCCTTTCCAAACCAATCTTTTTATCATCCTATTGTCATAAGCTTTGTCATGTAAACTCCTAAGCATACTACCAAGAATGGGGCATGTTATTCCTATGTGACAGTCTTTGGAGATCACATCCTACACCTCCTATCCATCCTATGTACTATCACATATCCTTTTACCCATTTATCCATCATGAGTCTTCCATCCCATCCATTTATGATGAGCCTTCCATCCCATTTACTATCGTCCATCCTTTTGTCCATCCAATCCCACCTCATCCTTGCATCTAGACTTGGTTTTTCCTTTTCATTGCTGTCTAGCACAAAGGCTATTCAAATTATCATCTAATATCATCCAAAAACAATTCAAAAACCTAAAAAAATCAAATATCCAACCAAAATCCAAGCAATAAACTAAAATGCTAGTCAATCCTTAATCCTTATCAAATTAATTCATCAAAATCAAATCAAATCAATCAAACCAATCTAAGCAATAAATCCAAATGCAAGTCATCCTTTATCCATACCAATCTTGTCAATCAATCTAGCCAAATTATCCAATCACATCCTTGGTATTGATCCTAATCTTGTCATAAACCAAATCGTCAATCATCATCATCAATCTAGGATATATCATTTCCACATACTTGTGTTGATCTAGGGATATATAATTCCCCGCAATGACAACACTTTCTTAATCCTAGTGTTGATCTAAGGATATATTGTTCCCTGCAATGACAACACTATCATCATCAATCATTATCAATTAATCATTGGTTTACAACTTGACAAGGGCAATACCTTGTTTGTTTTTGTATCATATATGTATGCTTACTTGATTTCTCGTGTGTGTTATCTTTGTATCTTGGATTTGTATCAAATGCATATCTTTCTAGCTAATATTCATATCTTGTGTATGGTGTAATAGGTTTTTGCATTATCCTTTGCATCTAAGGTTATATCATACCTTTTTTGCATTAGGACTTCAATGATCTAATTTTTCTTACTCATATGTTTAGACAAGGTTGTATTATGCTGGGTGCACAAGACACATCGTCACACTGGTCCTTATACCTTGGTGCATAATGTCTAGTGCTATATCAAAGTATATGGTTGCTCACATTACAGTAGCATAACATATCATTCACCTCTTTCATCCATCTCTTATCTTACATCCTCCATTTCCTTATCCATCCTTATCTTTTCATTCATTTCAAGAGCCTACCCATGTTCTTTTAATATACCTATTCTATTGAGGGCCCATCATCATATCCTTACATCATTATCCCATCCCTTCATCCATTCCTAAGCCTTGTCACTCTTTCAAGTGGCTAGGGCATCCTTTTACCTTCCATCCATAATTTATATTCTTTGAAATGATGTTACTTCTCTTAGTTACAACACCATCTCAAAGAGGGGCAAAATGTAGACACCTAAAATAAACCATGTCTTGTGACATCCTCATTTGAGACACTTGATGAGAAGTTTTGCCCTAGTAACCTTTTAAATCCCATTTTAATCCCATTTTAATCCCTCTATCCAATTAATCAAGTAAATTTTATTTATTTAATTAATTTCTACTTTTCTCTCATCCAAATTAATTAAATAAATTAAATATTTATTTAATTAATGTATTCTATATCATCCCTCATCCAAATTAATTAAATAAATTAAAAATTTATTTAATTAATGTATTCCACATCATTCCTTTCCAAAATAAAATAATTTTATTTATTTAATTTCACATTTGTCTCTATCTTCACATGGCTAGAACCTTCTAATCCTTGTAAGATGGAAGCTATTTGACTTTAATTCCTCTTATTCAACCCTCATGAGACACTTGTCAAATGACTACAACTCCAACTATCATTTAATCCTAGCAATCCATCACCAATCTATTCCTAGTTGTCTATTCATATCACTTATCTCCTATAAATCAAGCCTCACCCAAGCCATTTGGGACACTTTGGGAGACTTTGAAGATACTTTTGGGGGGAATTTGAAGGGGGCTCTTGGCACCCACATTTCAAGTACCATTACGCTGTTGAAATCACTCTAGGTCTTTTCATCCATCATCTTCACACTATTGTTATGTTGTAGAAGTGAGCAATCAACTTTCCAACCAATGACACATCCATCAAAAAGAACAAATCTAGTTAATCTGGGTGCATCTACCACGTTCTATCACATCTAGAGGACTTGGTTCAAAGGTAAAGGTATTGGGTTGTTTGCATTATCTTTGTATTGTTTATGTACAAATTTTTTACCCACAATACCATCTAAATATGTCAGCGTATATCATCTATTGAACCTATCAACCCTGAAAGGATAAAAAATTATCATAATGTCATAGATATGCTATCATATCACATACTTTTGTACCCATGCACTGAATCCTTCCTTTGAGAGCCAGCTATGACTCAACATTTTCCACCCTACAAACATGAGCTACATATAGCATCTAATAATACTTTATTTTCTTTATAAAACTACTTATGTTAGATTCTAATTTTAGCAATTTATCCATTTCATTATTACATCTCCCCTATTCAATCTTTCTATATGACATTATTGATTTGACAGAATTAGGGATAATTTTACCAAATTCTGTTTTCCACTTTGCTAATGCCTTTTCAATTCCATCATTGTTACAAACTAACAACAATGAGTACCCTTCAAGGAACTTGAAGTAATCCATCTTACCTTTTAATACTACATCAAGTCTCCCCTAAACAGCAGACACCTCTTTTAGAAATCTAATGAATTCATGAGTACTATCCAATCCATCTAGCATGTCAAGATTCAAGGTGGCAAAACTATAAATGTCACTCATCATATCTATATGGGGAACCCAAGCAATTATGATTTCAATCAATGTTGATGTTATCTCCTAATAGTGCACCCTTGTTGAGTGAACTCACCCTATTGGTGAAACATGGTAACTTTTCTAAGGTCATGGGTCACCTAGGATAGAAAAGAATCTCTAGAGTAAGCTAGATCTTATGGTGTTCACCTAAACTACTGCTTTACTGAGGAAAAGGTAAAAAAGAAACATGAAAATGAAACTATTTCCTAAGGTGATGAACTAAAATATTATCTAAAACTTGTAAAGTTACTTGTACACACAAATTAAATCAACAAACAAAGATTGACATGCACAACTCAATATCTATATGTCTTTGCATCAATATTTCATGAGGACATAATGCATACAACCCTAGAAGGAAAAATACTTCTCACAACTTGAATCACTTGCATCTTAACACAACTTATAACCTTCAAATACATATATTTTATGCACAAAGGTGCTACTAATGAGATGCAACAACAAGGAATGAAAACCTTCACATGTAACTACACCAATCATTCAAATGCACACAATAGAATAGAAAATTGAGAAGGCAAAATGCTTATCTCCATTGATCTTTAAAGGTGTAAACTATCATAAATGTCTATAAAATGAGTTACATATCTTATCTGATGATGAAAGAACTCCAAAATGAGTTACAATACCTACTTGAGAATGAAAAGAACTCCCTCAAGAATGAATAATGAAGTTACTATATGCTGATGTCTATCAGTTACAAAAAAGTAGGGACCCAAAACCCTTTGGTCGTGCATAATCAAAAAGCCTAGAAAATACCTCCCAAATTCCTTCCAAAATGAGTCTAATGTGAAGAAAAGCTCAAGGCATGATCTTACCTACCATAAAGGCATCAGAAATTGCCCCTAGATGCCCTCTAAGGCCTTTAAAACTCAGTCAAAACCACTCCTATATTCCCTCCACAAGTTTACCAACTTCTCCTAACCTCCCTATATGCTTGGCATAAACATAAAAACTCAACAATATCCCCTCTACGCATTGACATGACACAAATACGCTTCATTCTACATTTAAAAAACATTAACTAGGTGGTTTATAATCACACCACTTAGCTTAATGTTTCACATTTCAAAACAAATGCAAAATAAAGGGCCATGATTCGGCCTATGTCTAAAGTAAATGCAAATAAAATATAAGGGGACACAACTAATTGCTAAACATATGGACATGAGATCGAGGGTATTAATTTTATTGCAAAGTTTTAAACAAAAGGCAAAAAATGCCTTAAATTTGTTTGCCTTCATTTAGGGTTGAAACCCTAACACAAAAGCTCAGTCAAAACTCTCACTTCACATTTCACTTTGCACTTTACAACTTTCTATGTTTTCTGGCACCACCATGGTTGAGTTTCTGAAGGTTTTATTTGGAGCTTTAGATTGCATTTTCATAGGAAATCAACAAAAAAGGCTTGGATAAGCTCTCTGTCACTCAAAATCTGCCTTTTCTTTTCATTCTCTGTCAGTAGAATGCCCATTTTGAGCTCTCCTGTGTTGAAAAAATGAAGGTTCTTTCTTGTAGAAGACACTACATTTTCCTCTTTGTACTTTACATGCATTTCTTGATAAACCTGAGCTTGTATAGATGAAAAATGATGAATATATTTACTTTTTGTATGCATTATATTCATGCCCAATTTTTTTCTCCATTTTATGGCCTTGTTACCAATTTTTCACCTACAGCTCAAATTGGTAGAGCTGATACATTTTTCTATCTTAAGATGAAGGATTTCAAACATTTTCTGCTATAATGTTTTTGCATAGTTAAGGTGCTTGAAAGATTCAGTTTTATCAATGTTATAATAGTGGAAAGAGATTTAGTTCATCATTCATTACATTGCAAAGTTTTCATGAGAGACATAAATTATTTCATTTCAGATTACAATGATTATTCATTTGACAAATCTGATATATACAAATGGAATAAACATTGCATTGAATGCAAGCAAGGTAGATCAAATGTCCCACACAAGCTGTGGGAATAGCTGAATTAGTACATTAGAAAGAATATACTATGCATCTACAAAATACTAAAGCAATGAAGCAGATAAGATAGGCATTTCTATCATTACCTATTGAAAGTACTAGGTTGATCCTTGTTGTAGTTGATCCCTTTGCTCCCAACCTTTCGAAAGAACCTGCAATATCAAAAAAACTTTTGTTAGAGCTCCAGATATGGTTATCCTATCAACCTCATCAATGCAGAGACATAATATATTCCTTGTGATGCATAGAATCAATTGATCAAGTCATTGACATGCAAGAGATCCTAAAAAAATGAAACATCATTGAACTTCACTATTTTTAAACTAACATATTTGTTTCTTGTGTATGTATAGAAGAAGTTATGTTGCCGGTTTGAAGACATTTCAGCATGTGGTGCAAAGTGGGCTCCCACAAGGGTAGAGCTTAGCATGCTGCCCCTAGATCTCAAGGGGAATGATATAGGAATACTTATTCATGTTGTGCAAAAAGGAGCTTTTCAAATAAAAGAATAATTCATAGAATGCATGAACTTTTAGATCATTGTCGTTCCATGATCATCAGCTCAAAGGATGAGGTGATAAACATACAAGTGCAGTGAACAACTTGTCCAAAATAGATCAATGAAATTGGAAAATGAGTACAGGTATGACCAACATCAAAATATCCATTGTTATTGTTTGTTGTCACAATATCATCATATTTTCCTTTGTATGCATTCAAATCATAATATTGGAATAGAAGAGCCATAGAGTATCAAGTTATTGTTCAAATGCAATAGAACAGTTGTCTTGTATGAGTGAAAATCATTGTCAAGAAGAAAGGACAAAAGTTTGACAACTATGAAATAGATGCAACTATAGTTATCTATACCAAGTCATTGGCATGAGAAAGGAGTTTTTATGAAGTCTTCAATGTATTTGTATGCCCAAGTGAGTTCAATCATGAACAATATCACTTAATGATATATAAGTGCTTCAGTCATATCATATGAATAACAACAATTGTGAAAAATGAACATCCTTATCATATATGAGTGATCAAGATGATAAGTAACAGATGGACAACCATTCAACCTTCATGATCAACTGTAGGATAATCAAACTGACGCCATGAAGATATAGCTGCAGTGCATATTTAGATATATTCATGCCTCAGCCAATGAAGTGGAGGAGCCTCAACCATTCAATATGATATGTATGTAAGTACATTAACACCAAATAAGTATGCCATGTTACAAATTGAGTATAACCATATCAAGTATATACAGAGATCAATGCCAAGTGCCATAGTCATCAAATGGAACATACACAGATACATGACTATATGAGTTAAAATAGCAAACATCTATGTTCATCTACAGTTGTTGTAGAGAGAGAAACAAATGATATGGATATTTTCATCTATAGGAAGTATGAAAATGAACATCATGTGTATTATCTTTACAAAGTTCAATTGGAGCATCAAGGAAATGAGCCATTATATTTTCTCATATTGATTTCGTCAAGTATTATTTTTTGCAAAACAAAAAAGGTAAATAAAATGCCAAAGAATAGTAAAATTCCAAATCTTCTACATATAGGTCGTAGCAAAACAAAATGCTTATCATTATATATGGAGCAAAAATATAGATATAGAAGAAGATAATGAAGGTTCAAACCCTAGGGTTTTATAACATCCAGGAAATGATAAACAACTGGTAAATATACAGCCACAACCCAGTAAAAGTTTTTTTTTTGCATTTTCAGGAAATAAAGAAAGTGTGATTTCATTATCTTCAATCTACAGAAAGTGATTGAAATGAACCAATTTATATTCTCAAGATCTATTACCAGATTTCTTTTTACAAACCCTTATCTTGAAATAATGGACAAACTTTAGATACAATGATGATAACGAGTTTCAAGCTTAAGAGGGTTTAGTAAGGTTCTTTAAAAAATGGAAGAGCTTCCGAGAGTTTTTCAAATATACAGGAAATGATTAAAAAGACCATTTTTATATCATTGAAGCCATGACCAGAGTATGAGTATTTCTCATAGCAAGGAGAATCCATTTGGGGTTTCAAGTTTTATCATATATATGAAAAAGCCCAAGTTCATATACCCAAAAGGAGTGCTTAGAAATGTAACAACTGATACAAAATGAAATTGTAAATTTTCAAACTCACCTTGTTCTATGTCAACGTGAGAGTTGTGGCATTTCCTCTCTTTTTTACTTCATTTTTCTTTTGAATGAACTTAGAAACATTGTGGAAACCTGAAACATAGAGACAGGAGAGGGATAACAAGGAAGCAGAGAACAAAAAATGCATTAGATAAGCTATAGTCATAGTTTAAAGGCTAAGTTTTCTACTCAGGAAATAGAGAAGTAGATCATGTATGTGCAGAGGAGAGTTTTACCTTTTACATTCAAAGAGAATCCATTGAAATCCATCAAAAATGCCAGAGAAATCGAGGTTTCAAGTTCAAACCCTAACCTCCAAGGTAGCAAGAGTAGAGAGCTTCATCTCCAAAAGTGAAAATGTGAAATGAGCCCAAGAAACTAGGGCGTTGTGGTTTCGTTTTAGGGTTATCTTTTTGTCCTAATTTTGAATGTGGTATTTTATCACATTGAATTGCATTTTCTATGCCATGACTAATACCATCATGGTATTATTGTTGACCACTTTACATTCATCTAGTCATATGACTTAGAACATTGAATTCCTTAGGTCCCTTTTGAATATTCAATGGCTAGGCATTGTGCCTTAGAAACTCATTTAGTCTCATTTTGAAGATAGGTCATATGCCTTAGAGACTATTTACAGATCAAATGGAGGATAAGCCATAGAGGCTTTTATTTTACAAATCATTTGATATGCCTTCATATTTTAATTGATTTTTATAGAAAATCATATGTTCATAGAATTTAAATACTTGGCATAGTTGTCTAAGCCTTGTATTTTTTTTGGTTAAAAATCAAATCAAGATCAAATTGAGAAAAAGATAAAGCTGAAAATCCATGTAAAACAATATTTAAAGCAATATCTTATAAATTCCTTTTAAATATTTGTTATTTATGTAGTTAAAGTAGAGATAATCTAGGCAGGATCTTATTTTAGATTTGATTTTTCTTCTGGGCGAAATTGGACGAATCTGAGCATTTTGGAGCTTTTTCTGATTAGGTAAAGCCTGATTTTGAGTAGATTTTGGTGGGACCACTTAAGGCATTATTTTGGCAACTTCTATTTTCAGTTTGGAGATATTTTAGAGGGCTTTTTGACAACTTTTCTATGGATTTCAAAAATAATTTGGAGGTAGCTTTTAGAGTGATTTTTGGTAGTTTTCCTATTTTTCCATCTTGGAAAATTAGAGGATATATTTGAGAGAAAAACTCAATTTTTCTCAGTTCTGATTATTGTTTCTTTCTCTCTTGTTCACCTGCAGAGAGTATTGTAAACATCTTGTACTCAGATTCTCAGTTTCTACTCCTTTCAGTTTTAATAAAGCAACAGAGTTCTCCTCTTTCATTCTTTCTAATTCATTTTGTAATCAATGATCTCATGTCCAATTGTTATTCAACCTTAGAGTCCTTTTCATATGTCTCATTGTTGCAAGATTGAGTGTGAAAGTTTCATGTAATGTAGGTTGCATGTTATGTTTAGCCTGGTTAGTGTGTTGAAGTTGTGATAAAACTTGTGTTTGTCCTTCATGCAAACCTCTAGCTTTCAAGCTTTCATACAAATTACTTATGTATTGCATTATTTTAGTGAAATTGTGAGGATAAAAGGCTTTGTGAGGTTGATTGTGAGTCAAGGTAAAATTCTTGTAACATATCCTTAGGTTTTAGAATTTAATTTTTAGTTATCTTC
Source organism: Cunninghamia lanceolata (assembly GCA_027924645.1). Classification (NCBI taxonomy): domain Eukaryota; kingdom Viridiplantae; phylum Streptophyta; class Pinopsida; order Cupressales; family Cupressaceae; genus Cunninghamia; species Cunninghamia lanceolata. The sequence continues at coordinate 4,588,370 of BSBN01000046.1, read as the reverse complement.
TTAACCCTTTCCTCAGAAAGTCTTTTAGATTAGGTGATTTACCATGGGAACCAGCCCACTCTCAAGGTTCACTCCAATTTTTAGGCAACCCATAGGCCTAGGAGTGTTCCCATGTGTTAACAGGTAGCTAAGTTGATAGCTTAGCATTTGGGTGCATACTTCATTGATAACAAGTCTCTTGTAATAATCATTGTTGCCTGTAGCTAAGATTGTGACTACTCTTTGTATTTGCATCATGAACTATTCACGATTTGAATGCAATGTCATGTTGACCATTTCAAACAATGTATTCTCTTCCTTCGCTAACAAAATCTATATCACTGTATTTCTTTTATTAACTGTTCCTTTGTCATTGTAGACTGCTATGATTGCTACAGATGGTCTTTGCAGGATATCTCTATTTCTACTCCATTAAACCACTACTTTTTTAGTGCTTGGACTGGACAGCGTCTTTGCTCCTTTACATTATTTACTATGACTATCATTTTTTATGGCCTTAACTTCTCCATCCCGTAAAATGTCATCATAACTCTTGAAGGGCTTTGTTTGATAGTTATAATAGTCATTTGGTGTTTGCTCATACACTTTGACATCTTTTCAACATTGATATTATTGTTCCTTTATAGACTACATGCCATTGTTTTGAATGAGCAGACCCATTTACCATATGGATTTTGTAGTTTGACTTCAGGGAAAACCATTTGATTGTCTGAGACATGATGCAACCTTTTATTCAGAGTTTAATCTTTCTAGGATTTGGCTTCATTGGGTCCAATACCATTGAATGAAAGTCTATTGAGAGATGATTAACAAAAATATTTCACCACAATGTCATTGCCATATTTTAATCACACAGCCTAGTCCTCTTTTCTACTTGTATAGGTCTGCAATACCAGTTTGGTGCTCCTTTTACTCCTTGCATATTGAAAGTCCTCACTATCACATATCTATTTTGACTTCTCCTAACTTCTTCATGACTACTAGGGTTTTCTTTCTCTTTGACTGCTTGCATTTTATTATCCATGATGAGCTTCATTGTCAAAATCATCTACATACTTTTTACCCAAAGCATCTACATGCTTTTGAGATATTTGTATAAGCTTTGACCACCAAAGACCTTTTCTCCATCTTGAAAATAATGTGGACCCTCTATATGACCCTATTTTCCTTAATGACCATGGACTATTCCTTATGGTATGATCTCTTAGTGTTAACATTCATTGTGAGTACTTGACTGTCTTGTCAACCTATAGGAATGTCTTTATTGTCTTGTTGTCAAATAGTCCCTACACACCATACATTCATTGTATTGACTATCATACTTCTTATGAATTCTCTAGTGATTTATCTCTGCAAAGTCCTATGGTCTTGTAGTTTTGTTTCTTCATAGGCTTGTAGAGATATCTTTTTGGATTCATAATAATGCTACATAGACCCCAAAAGTTTTGGCACAATGTCTCTACCTTAGGCACATTTCTTCATGACCTTATGATTCCTAGATGAACAACATGCAAGATTCTATGATTCTTAGATGGGCATACACAACTTTACACAATAACGAATAACTTATCCAAGGATCTCATGAGATTGAGCTTAGTCTGCTCCTATCCTACATGCTCTTAGACCAGCTAAATGATCTTATACAGGACTCTAGGTCTTAGTCAAAGTACATATCCTTTCACAAAATATCCATAAGCTAAAATGTCCCTTTTGATACCTTATAGATGTTGTATCTCTACAAACCTGCATGCAAGACTATACAGGGTCCTACAACAACACCATTTCTCAATGTCAATCCCTTCGGTATCTTGTGAACTGTTTCAATCCTAAAGTTATCATAGAGTCATGGAGATATCTTCATTTCTTAGGATTTTTTCCTCATGCGTGATCTTGTATAGAGATATACACTCACTTTCAAGGGCCATATGGATCTCTTTACAGCTTATAAGTGACCTTCTTGGCACTTTTAACAAAACTTTATATGCTTTCCCATCAAGAGCTACTCTATGTCTTTTTTATCTTCTGCATGATTGTTATTGCTCTTTAATTACTTTACCATACCTCTATCTCAGTCACAGTATTGATCTTTATGTCTTCCACTGACAAGCATAAGCAATTGTCTCCATAACTCAGTCATGATATCCTTCATGATTGTGACTACTATCAAGATTCAAAAGACTGCTCCAAATTATGCATTGTGACAACTATTTTACATGTGACTGCTGCATCTATCCTTAATTGTTTTCATTGTCCTTTATCCATTTGTTACTATGCTCTTAGGGTATAGTCTACCTCTGCAACATCTGAAGAGCCTCTAGAAAATTTATCCTCTTCCTTATGATTATTTGTTGCTCTTAATAGCTTGTCAACTACTCTTTTCTCAGAGGTTGATTGTCCTCTTTCACTGACTTGAATGAATCCCTTCATTATATTTCTCTGCTATTACAGTCATATAGTGACTGTCTCTCATTAGCATGAAAGTCAAGGTCCTTAAGGACTATTGTGGCTGACCTCTCTTATGGGGTTCCAATTGAGTAAATATTTTGTCATTTATGATAGTGATGTCAACTAATTCACCATTATAGGTGATGAGATATATGCTCAAAGTTGATAAATGTAATGCTTTTACACTCTCATCCCTCTCAAAACAAGAGGGCAGCATGGTGGGATCAACCCTTATGGGAGCCCATTTTTCTCCCCATGTTGTGGTACTGAACAATGTAATCCAGCAATGAAACATGTACCTATACCTACACAATGAACAAACATGTTAGATAAAACAATGAAGCCAAAATCTTCCAATGATGCTCATGATGATTGATGATACTCCTCTACTTTTCTTGATATTTGTGATATTGCAAAAATTATTTCAATGCCTTAAGAGAATAAACTATATATTTGTTGATATAGTATATGCAAGGAATATGGATACTGAGCTCTAACACAACTCTTCTCATCCCTTGCAGGCACTTCAAGTAGCAGTAGGTCAACTTCTGGGGTAACAAAGTGATATGAACTGAAGCAAGGATGCAACAGTTCAACTTGGGATTCATCATTCAGGCAATGATAGATCCCTACTCTTTTCATATGCTTTTTCTTTTCTATTTTCTTCAAATATATAGCTTATTCTTATATTGCATTGAAATAGTTATTCACATGGATTATGTGGGACACCATATATTTATGATTATCAATAAAAGACAACAGTTGTGCAAAATATGTGTAATCTTTCTCTTGTATATATTTGCATAATGAACTATAGTTTATCTAATAATAATTTTGTGCATATGAATAGAACTTAGCAGAATTGCATGTCTACCTTTTATCTTTATTTTGCAAACAAACTATCTTAGCTCTACCTGATTGAGCTAGAAGATAAATTAGGTAACATTTTTTGCGACATCTGCTAAATGCTTTCCTACTAAGCATCCTAAACCAATTACCTAAACTTATTCCTTGGGCACAGAGTCAAAAGGACCTGACAAGACTTAAGAAACCATCTTGCATACTGATATAACTCATCCAAAATAGTTTATAACACCTTCAAATCTTATTCCATCTACCAAAACTTAGAGCTAACAGACTAATTGTGCACAACAACACTTAGAGGATAGGAAAATACCTACTCTACCCTAACTACCCAAACCTAAAGCAAGATAAATAAAACCATTGACTGGTAGGGAAAAATAGCTACCTCTTCTCAACATTTTTATGTATTTGTCCTATATGGTAGCAACAGGAAAGTACAAGAAGCAAAACACAGGTATACTCATGTTGATAGGTTCCTCTTCTCTCTTGAAAAATAGCTCACATACCTCCTCTTGCACCTCCATTGATGTGTGATCATGATGAATAAGTGAAAGAAAATGCATTGGTTGGTACTCTTGATTTTGGAGCTCCACTTTGGCAAGGTCTCTAATGGGGCAGCCTCTTGAAATGAATTCAAAACAAGTTATCTTAACCTCATACTTATGATTAAACTAGCTGATTAGACTTATCAAACTCTTGTTGTAGCTCTCTTGAGAAATTAGCTTCCTCTTTGCATTTCTCATGTTCATAGCATTCTTCATTTCGAAGAGCTGGTTTGACATCAAGGTTAGCACAAAACTCCTCCAAATCATCCCAAAACATGTCCTCTTCAACCTTGTGTGAATTAAATTCTATATTTTGTAAAACAAAGCTATTTTCATGTGTCTCTTCATAAAGAAACATCTTCTCATGCTCATGCTCATCCTCTACTTACTCCAACACTTGTGATGACATTGCAACCTGCATACTCTTTTCATCTTCATCAACAAAACAAGGAAGTTCATTGAATAAATCAGTCATTATTTCACCATTTTGTAGAAAAATTTCTTGTTTATCCTCACTTTGTTCAACAAAACCAAGAAGTTCATCCAACAAATTTGTTAGCATCTCATGTTGAACACTTATCTTCTACTTAATACTCTATTGTCCTAACTAATTTTTCTCATAATTAATTTGCAACAAGCCTGATTTTCATTTTCCTTATCATGTGCAAGTGAAGTAACAACAAAAACTCTTTCTTGTTTGACCTCACAAAACTCATTCATTTTCTCATTAGGCCACCTCTCTTGGTAAACAATAGGTTCACTTGGACAAAGACAGATAGTAGAAGGATAGGAAGGCTAATTTGACAAGGAAACTTGAGGAATTGACTTGATCTCTTGAAGACATATATGTTGTTCTTGTTCAAGTATATGTTCTTTCAATGGATGAGGCCCTCTAAAACTTGGAATATTCAATTTAGGAGACTTAGAAGACTCACCTTGCTTGAAGCTTAGTACATTGAACTTGAAAACCTCTTCTTCAAAAAAATGGATTTGGAAAAGAAATAGTTGATTGAGTTTCCAACCTTTGAAGTGGAACCAACAAAAGCCTCTTTTGCTCCTCTTTTGCAAGATCTTCTTGGGCAAGCTTCTCCTGATATTGATTTTTTTTGTATTTCCAGCTCTTGTTGATATTGGATAGCCTAGTAAGTCAACTCCTACTGCAACTCAAACTGTTGTTGCCACTTGAGCTCACCCAATTGTCGATTCTAGTCCAACAATATGTTTTTGATATCACCAATCCCCAAATTATCCAAATTTTGAGATTGACTATGGTGATAAGCATGTTAATTTGGTATAAAGTTATTTTCTTGAGGGTGATTTTGAGCATACACAAATTGAAAGGAAGTTTGAGCAAGGGTGGGTGGGTGGAAGCATGTTGAATCTGCTGGTTACTTGCAATTACAGGACTATTTTAGATAAAACTAGCAGTATGGTTACTTTGATATGACTGATAAGAAGAAGTATGATCAACATTATCATGAATTGGAGGGTGATAAGGCATATTCCTATGAAACATAGACATGCTTATTCATTCAAAAATCTAAAAAAATAGAATAAAGTACATTTTCTTGATGAAAAACTTGAATCATACCAGCACTTGAACTATTGAAACTAGTAGATAATCTCTCAAGAGTCGCCAAGTGTGTTGTTTTCTTACATCCAAAGGTAGAAATCACCGATATACACACCAAATATTAGTAATGTATAGAAAAGTTATAGACTTAAACAGTCCAAACCGTCCCACCAGGCATGCCAAAAATTGTTGTCTCCTAATAGTGCACCCTTGTTGAGTGAACTCAGCCTATTGGTGAAACATGGGAACTTTTCTAAGGATGTGGGTCACCTAGGACAGAAAAGAACCTCTAGAGTAAGTTGGCTCTTATGGTGTTCACCTAGAATACCGCTTTACTGAGGAAAAGGTAAGAAAGAAAGTTGAAAATGAAACTATTTCGTAAGGTGATGCACCAAAATGTTATCTAAAACTTGTAAAGTTGCTTGTACACATAGTTTCAATAAATAAACAAAGCTTAACATGCACAACTCAATATCTATATGCCTTTGCATCAATATTTCATAAGGAGAATATACTACATACAATCCTAGAAGGAAAAATACTTCTCACAACACAAATCACTTACATTTTAACATGACTTATAACTTGCAAATACATATATTTTCTACACAAAGGTGTTACTGATGAGATGCAACAACAAGGAATGAAATAACTTCACATGTAACTACACCAATCACTCAAATGCACACAATAGAACAAAAAATTGAGAAGGCAAAATGCTTATCTCCATTGATCTTTAAAGGTGTAAATTGTCATACATGTATGTAAAATGAGTTACAAATCCTATCTCATGCTGAAAGAACTCCAAAATGAGTTACAATACCTTCTTGAGAATGAAAAGAAGTACCTCAAAAATGAATAATGAAGTTACTCTATGCTGATGTCTATTAGTTACACAAAAGTAGACCCAAAACCCTTTGGTCATGCATAACCAAAAAGCCTAGAAAATAGCTCCCAAATTCCCTCCAAAATGCATCTCAAGTGAAGAAAAGGTAAAGACATGACCTTGCCTATCATAAAGGCATCAGAGACCACCCCTAGATGCTCTCCAAGGCCTTTAAAACTTAGTCAAAACCACTCCTATATTCCCTCCACATGTTTTCCAACTTCTTCTAACTTCCCCTATATGCTTGGCATAAACATAAAAACTCAACCATATCCCCTCTATGCATTTACATGACACAAATATACTTCATTCTACATTTAAAAAACATTAACTAGGTGTTTTATAATCACACCACTTAGCTTAATATTTTACATTTCAAAACAAATGAAAAATAAAAGGCCATGATTCAGCCTATGTCTGAAGTCAATCCAAATAAAATATAAAGCGACACACCTAACTTCTAGACATATCGACATGTGGTTGAGGATATTAATTTTATTGCAAAGTTTTAAACAAAAGGCAAAAAATGACTTAAATTTGTTGGCCTTCATTTAGGGTTGAAACCCTAACACAAAAGCTCAATCAAAACTCTCACTTCACATTTCACTTTGCACTTTACAACTTTTTGTGTTTTGGGGTGCCACCATGGTTGAGTTTCTAAAGGTTTTATCTGGAGTTTTGGACTGCATTTTCATAGGAAATCAATAGAAAAGGCTTGGGTAAGCTCTCTGTCACTCAAAATCTACATTTTCTATTCATTCTTTGTCTAGAGAATGCCCATTACAAGCTCTCCTATGTTGAAAAAATGAAGGTGCTTTCCTATACAAGACACTACATTTTACTCTATGTACTTTACATGCCTTTCTTGAGAAACCTGAGCTTGTATAGATGAAAAATGATGAATATATTTTATTTTTCTATGCATTATCTTCATGATCGGTTCTTGTCTCCATTTTATGGTTTCTTGTGATAATCATTGTTGGCTATAGCTGAGATTGTGAATGCTCTTTGTATTTGTATCATGAACTATGCACTATTTGAATGCAATGTCATGTTGACCTTTTCAAACAATGTATTCTCTTTCTTTGCTAACAAACTCTATATCACTGTGTTTCTTTTATTAATTGTCCCTTTGTCATTGTAGACTTCTATGACTGCTATAGATGGTATTTGTAGGATATCTCTATTGCTACTACATTAAACCACTACTTTTCTAGTGCTTGGACTACATAGTGTCTTTGCTCCTTTACACTATTTACTGCGACTATCATTTTTTATGGCCTTGACTGCTTGATCCAGTAAAATGTCATCATAACTCTTGAAGGGCTTTGTTTGATAGTTATAACAATCATTTTGTGTTTTCTCATACACTTTGACATCTTTTCAACATTTTTATTGTTGTTCCTTTATAGTCTACAATCCATTGTTTTGAATGAGCAACCCCATTTACCATATGGATTTTGTAGTTTGACTTTAGGGAACACCATCTGACTATCTGACACATGATGTAGCCTTTTCTTTTAAAGTTTAATCTTTCTATGATTTGGCTTCATTAGGTCCAATACCTTTGAATGAAAGTCTGATTGAGTCATGATTAACAAAAATATTTCACCATAATGTCATTGCCACATTTTAATTCCACAGCCTAGTCCTCTTTTCTAGTTGGATAGGTCTGCAATACCAATCTACTACTCCTTTTACTCCTTGCATATTGAAAGTCCTCACTGTCACATATCTATTTTGACTACTCCTAACTTCTTCATGACTGCTAGGGTTTTCCTGTTGTTTTACTGCTTGCATTTTATTATCCATGGTGAGCTTCATTGTCAAAAGCATCTACATACTTTTTACCCAAAGCATCTACATGCTTTTGAGATATTTGTATAGGCCTTCACCACAAAAGACCTTTGCTCCATCTTGAAAATAATGCAAACCATCTGTATGACCCTATTTTTCTTAATGACTGTGGACTATTCTTTATGATGTGATGTCTTAGTGTTAATATTCATTGTGAGTGCTTAACTATCTTGTCAACTTGTAGGACTATCTTTATTGTCTTGTTGTCAAATAGTCCCTACACACCATACATTCATTGTATTGATGGTCATACTTATGGATTCTTCAGTGATTTACCTCTGCAAAGTCCTATGGTCTTGGAGTTTTGTGTCTTCATAGGCTTGTAGATTTTTTTTTTTTGGATTCATAATAATACTACATAGACCCCAAAAGTTTTGGCACAATGCCTCTACTATAGGGACATTTCTTTATTACCTTATGATTCTTGGATGAACATCATGTAGGATTCTATGATTCTTAGGTGGGCATACACAACTTTACACAATAATGAATAACTTATCCAAGGATCTCATGAGCTTGAGCATAGTCTACTCCTATCCTACTTATTCTTAGACCAGCTGAATGATCTTATAAAGGACTCTAGGTCTTTGTCAAAGTACATATCCTTTCTCAAAATATCCATACGCTAATGTGTCCCTTTTGACACCTTATAGATGTTGTATCTCTACAAACATTCATGCAAGACTATATAGGGTCCTACATCAATGTCATTTCTTAATGTCATTCCCTTTTGTATCTTGTAAATCCTGAAGCTAGAGTCACGGAGGTATCTTTATTTCTTAGGAACGTTGTCCCTCATGCATGGTCTTGCATAGAGATATATACTAACCTTCAAGGGCCATATGTGTCTCTTTACACCTTATAAGTGACCTTGGCACTTTTAACAAACCTTTATATACTTTCCCATCAAGAGCTACTCTATGTCTTTTGTATCTTCTGCATGACTGTTATATCTCTTTGATTACTTTACCATAGTTCTATCTCAGTCATAGCCTTGATCTTTATGTCTTCCACTGACAAGCATAAGCAATTGTCTCCATAACTCTATCATGATATCCTTCATGATTGTGACTACTATCAAGATTCAAAAGACTACTCCAAATTATGCATTGTGACAACTGTTTTGCATGTGACTACTACATCTATCCTTAACTATTTTCATTGTCCTTCATCCATTTGTTACTTTACTCTCAGGGTATAGTCTACCTCTATAACATCTAAAGACCCTCTTGAAAATTTATCCTCTCCCTTATGACTATTTGCTTCTTTTAATACCTTGTGAACTACTCTTTTCTTAAAGGTTGACTGTCCTCTTTCTAACTTGCATGAATCCCTTCATTCTATTTCTCTGCTATTATAGTCATATAGTGACTTTCTCTCATTAGCATGAAAGTCAGAGTCCTTAAGGACTGTTGTGGCTGACTTCTCTTATTGGGTTCCAATTGAGTAAATATTTTGTCATTTATGATAGTGATGTCAACCAATTCACCATTATAGATGATGAGATATATGCTCAAAGTTGATAAATGTAGTGCTTTTACACTTTCATCGCTCTCAAAACAAGAGACAAGCATGTTGGGCTCAACCCTTATGGGAGCCCATTTTTCTCCTTGTGTTGTGGTACTAAACAATGTAATCCAACAATGAAACATGTACCTATACCTGCATAATGAACAAAGATGTTAGATAAAACAATGAAGCCAAAAGATTCCAATGATGCTCATGATGATTGATGATACTCCTCTACTTTTCTTAATAGCTGTGATATTGTAAAAATTGTTTCAATGCCTTAGGAGAATAAACTATATATTTATTGATATAGTATATGCAAGGAATATGGATCCCAAGCTCTATCACAACTCTTCTCATTCCTTGCAACCACTTCAAGCAACAACAGGTCAACTTCTAGGGCAACAAAGCAACGGGAACTGAAGCAAGGATGCAGCAGTTCAACTTGGGATTCATCATTCAGGCAATGATGGATCCCTACTCTTTTCATATGCTTTTTCTTTTCTATTTTCTTCAAATATATAGTTTATTCTTATATTGCATTGAAATAGTTATTCCCATGGCTTGTGTGGGTTACCATACATTTATGATTATTAATAAAAGGTAGCAGTTGTGCAAAATCTGTGTAATATTTCTCTTGTATATATTTGCATAATGAACTGCAATTTATCTGATAATACTTCTGTGCATATGAATAGAACTTAGCAAAATTGCATGTGTACTTTTTATCTTTATTTTGCAAACAAACTATCTCAACTCTACCTGATTGAGCTAGAAGCTAAATTACGTAACAATTGACTCATTTGACATGTAACTTTCAAGTGCTCTTTTCAAGTTACTATACAAAAATCCATGCATCATCAACCTTATTTAACACCTTATGGATTTGATGCTCTAGGAAACCCCCAATCAGAACTATATGTTGACCCCTATATTTATTTCTGAGTTTGTTAATTAGACTGTTGCTTCTTAATTTATCATATAATTCACTAGTAACAATAGGGTCTCCCTCATGTCTGGGTGAACTCGTAGGACTAGACACAAAAGATGTTGATAAGAGTTCAATTCTTGCATAAGGAACAAGTGGTTTATCTTGTTGTACTCATGTAATAGTTTTAGATAATCCTCCCTATGTTTATCTAGTTCTACATGCAACTTCCTTGTTGCAGCTTTGCTAATTTTTTCTATGGCTACCACCAAAGATGCATCTTGATAGGAGATGGTGTTAGTTAGTCTTCTCACAATTAATTGCCCTACGAGCTCATTTAAATTCATGTCCACTTGTGGTTTATTGTCACCTAAATCCTTTGCTCAAATGGCCAAAGTCTCATGACTGGCACTAAAACCTGACACAAACAGTTCCTCTGCTTGCTTCTTTGTTATGAGCTCATCATCAATATGGTTTTTCCTTCTAATAGTGTCCATAAAAATAGTAGAATAAATTCCCCATCCTAGAAAGATGAAGAAATCATTTTCCTTTACTAGACTTCTTCCTTCTACAAGGGTGATGTTGCTAACATCCATGTCAACCTCCTTCAAAACCCTCCGTGAATTTTCCACTTTATCCTCATTCTCAACCTTACCCTATTCCTCATTCAATTTCTTTAAGTACAACTCATATTTCTTTTGCATTAGTAAGGCCTTGAATTCTTTTAACTTAACACAATCATCATCACATAAAAATTCCTTGTAAGCTAGTGCTCTAACATCTTTCATAGCCGCATTACTCTCTTATAGGCTCAACAAAGTTCTTGATGGGGGAGACATTGATACTTCCTTTCTTGGAGGAGACCCTTAACACTTGCTGCACTTCATCCAAGTCAATTTGGTTCTCTCCAACCTCCTCTATCAAGGAGTAATCAACTAAAGGTTGATTTTCAATAGTTGGTTTAGGGGGAAGTGAATTCAATGCCTCTCTTGCAGTCTCCTCTACCATAGGTTGAGCAAGCTCCTCAATATTTTCTTCAAGCACTTGTTGGCTCTTAGGGGACTATGGCTTGGTGGGCTACGTTTTTTCTACAAACTTGAGATCTTCAACATGTTCCAACATCATTTGCATCCTAAGAATAGGATTATCAATATCATTGAAGGCATCATGGTATACATAGTTGTGCAACTTCCTCTACCTTTCTCCAAGGAGAATGAGACCCCAAGTTTCTCTCCTTAGTTTCATCTTTGTCTCTGACATACAATTCTTGAGCAAATCCTCCTACTCATAAAAATAATTTTTGAACCCTGATCTTAGTTTTAGTCTCCTTACCCTATCAATAAAATACTCAGGGTCATAATTTCTATATTTTTTTATGTGCAATCTTTATTCTTGCAATTATTCCAAATAGGCCTCTAGACCTTCCTTAGCACTGATAAAGAAACCAGGGAACTAATTTGTTGACGTAAGGAAGGTCCCCTTAGTACTATTTCTCAAATGAAACTTATCAGACTCATTAAGATGCCACATAATATCTAGAAATGTCACCCTATTTGTCACCTCTTGGGCAATAAATGAGGTCTAACATTTGCCCCATAAACCCATTATTATGGTTGCATTCTTGTAAAAGAACCAATTGCCCCAATTATGATCCCTCACAATATTTGGATTTCCTTCAAAAGGCCTTAAGAGATCCATTATCTCCTTGGAGTGCCCTAGTCTTTCCTATCCTAATAACCCTAGTACCCTTTATGCAAAATGATCCTCAAACATCAGGTAGTTTGCAATGTCACAATATGAGTCCCATAAGTGGACTCTACCTTGAATTGGAATAGGCTCTTCATCCTTGGTTTGATGTTCCAGATTTGTAATTCATTACCCTAGAATCCTCTCCCACAATCTAATAAAATTTGGCATAACAAAGAGTACCTAGAAAAGGTGGGGGATGACCTCCTTTCTTGCATTCTACCAATTGCTTATGGATTTTTTTATCCAAAAATGTAGCATAATCTAATCTTCTATATTACTATTTATCATGTATATCAACAATCATGGCCAGTAAATGATTTGGTATTAGGGGGTTAAAATCCATCCCAAAAACATGATAGAGGTCGAAGTAAGTCTTCACAAAGTAACCTTCAAACATATCAATGGTAAAAAGGATTTATTTCATGGTCATATATTTTCAAACGCTTGCCCATGCTTCTTGGCCTGTAAAGAGGTAACTTGTATGTCTTGTAAGATTGTCTATTTCTGTTGTACTCCTTTAGCTCATCAACATCAATTCTTTCATGTGCCAAGGGGTTTAGACCAAATACTTCAATCATTAATTCTCTATTTAGATGGAAAATTTTCTCACCCTTACAATTTGATAGCACCTGAGTGTTTGAATTGTAGATTTGGCTAAGTTCTTAGATGAGGTCTACATTTAAAAATATATTGGGGATAAACTACTTTTCCCAAATCCAATTCCCAAATGTGTGAAATGGATTTTTCATGGGCATGACAATTATATCCAAATTCAAATAACTCCCACCCTTCTATTGGTAGAATTATATCTTTGATATATTTTTAAAAATCTTGAAACCTATCTATCAATTCCCTGATGCCTTAGACATGCTTATACTTTTTAGATGGTCTTGAGATCTAGTTTATAAGGTCTTGGGATAAATCCCTTTTTATTTTACCTCCATGACTTGACCTCCAACTCATGATTACAGATATAGATGACAAAATACTAAAGAAAAAGGGGGTGTGGGGGCAAATAAGTCTAAAAACTTGGGCATGGGCTTTACAACACTTCTATAAAACCATAAACATCAAATGTAGGTCATAGATAGGGAAATTGACCAACATACCAATTTTCTGGCAACTAGGGCATCTAATTTTGAAGTCACGATCGCCAACCACTAATTTGCCACTTACTTCAACTCATAAAAGTCTCTTGTATGCTCAGAATTGTAGAATGAATTTTAAAATGGAAGATGAAATCTATTTATTTTTTGTTGTCACCTCATTAATTTCTCACTTGAACACAAACTGCACCCACATACTGCAAATGGTCACCTCATTTGAATACAGACCATTTGATCAAAACCAAACCTTGAATTGATGAACATCACACATTGGGGTGACATTGCAACCTCAACCAAAGAATGAACACATTGAAGCTGTGTGGTGCACTGGATCATCATATCTCTAATAGTTTATTATTTTAAAACATCACCATCAATCTCAATCCCCCAGAATGGATATGTGTCACCATGTCGCATTGTCATATTTTCAACACTTACTACCATCGAGAAGCATGCATGATGCACTCACTGTTGGATCACCCTTAAAATGTGATAGGTAAAAAATTAGGTTAATAAGATCAAGCATAGCCATAAAAACCTAACCCTACCATCATCAAAGAATCTAATCCCAATGAAACCAAAAGCATGCAATTCAAGCACAATATCACCTAGATTGTGTGGTATAAATAATTAAGACACTGCCATTGATTTCACTTTATTTGTCTAACAGGTGTCATCGTCGGGCATTGTCACAACCTAAAAAAGTCAAGAAGATAAGAAGCTATGTGGTAGGTGCTCCTACATGTGGGAATAGTACATCATCATGTGATGGTGCCTATCGGATCAAACCATGATGACATCAGTAGAATATTCCTAGCTAGTAAGAACTAGCTAATTGTCAGGAAATAACACTTATGTGGTACTGCAACAAACATCAGCCAAGTAGGATGGGCATGTGGTATTACAATGTACCATCATAGATTTTAAAATAATTAATTAGAACAAATTTGCATGAAAAAGAAATAGTGCAATGAAGTGATGATATACTGTCACATGTCAAGGAAGGATATGCCCACTATAAAGAAGAGATATTTTTAAAAGAAATGGATGGCTAAAAAAATATATCAGTGCCAAGTGGTGGCCTCATGAACTATTACAACCTTTTAACAATAGGCCCAAGAGGAGGCTGTGACACACATGAAAAAATTAAAACATCACACCTAGCACTATCACAATTGGTCTATAATTCCCAATGGGAAAACACCAATCAGAAAAGGTAAGGACACAACTCAGGCCATTTTGTCTAAAAGGCAGGGTTGGTAACGCAACAAGAACATGTGGATAAAACATAAATTAAGGCCCATGGAACTGGTGGAGGAGGTCAATGATGGATTAGAAGATAAACCCTAAACCTCATAGCATGACCAAATACAAGGTGTTAGGATGAAGAGTTTGCAATATACTGACATCTAAAACATGAAAAATAGAAAGTTCCACAAAATCCAATGCCCATCCTTATGTGAGGTTGGTATTACCTCCACCTCCTATCCAAATCTGTCATCCCATTATCAACCAATCCAACTATCCAATCCACCATCCAACCCTACTACATCCAAATCATCTTTTCTCAAATTTCATCCAAGGATTCCTAGCAAAAGTATCTAAAAAGATCATAAATTTATGGAGTTATGTAATCCTAGTAATCCAAAGTCATTCACACATGTCATTGATGATGCTATCATCCACCCAAAAACCATTAAATTCCAAATCATTAAACATCAAACATCCTGCATCCCTCCATCTACCCAACTAGAGGAGTTAGTCCAAATAATTGAAGCAAAACACTCCATCACATCACCTAAACAATTCTGACTATGTCAAGAATGTGTTCCAAATCATTCCAAAAGACCACCCCATCCAAATCAAGATCCAAACCACCTATCTAATTTTCATGTTCCTCTACCACCTCTTATTGATCCCATCTCCAAACCATTACCCTATCACCTTGGTCCTAATATCTTTGTACATGGTGGTTCTCTAATAGAAAAATAAAAATGGTATCCACCACCCATCCTTCCCTATCTAAAATTAGATTCACATCTTGTTTCCAAAATAATAAACATCCCATTGCAAATTACATGCTCTAAAACATGAATTATCAGGGACAAGGCTTAGGCCTTCATGTGCAAGGAATCTTGGAGCCTGTCCATGTCATAGTAAATCCAAGATCATAGGTCCTTGGTTATATATCTCAAGGAAAAAATATTAAAATTTTGTTACCACCTTTCGGCCTTCTAAGTAAGCTTCTTCTAATCCCTAAATAAGTGCCTCCTATCATGCCTCCAAAAACATTTCTGCCATCCCCCTCCTCTATCATACCAATCCAAAAGGTTTGTTGCTATCCCTCCTACATCTCATCACACTAATCCTTCTATCCACATATCCTCTATTACAATCACTGCCCTTAATCCATTATCTATTAAAGTCACTAATCAAGACCAAGAAATGTAGACATCATTAGACTATTCGAAAATGATGCAACCATTGACAACCTCATGAGATTCCATGATGACATATCCCCATGAGACCACACCATTGATTTTAGATGCACTCTAGATGCATCCATATATGATGTAAAAAAATCCACAAAATCCTAAGGATTATCATGCTATAAAAAATTGATATACAAAATCAATCTAGAAGGCAACAAAGGTCCACAAATCAAAAAGAAAAAAAAATAATGTGGATCCCCAAGGAAAAAGAACCCATTAATCCAAGTGGGGCATCCAAATTTCTATTTTAAAAATTCACTCCATCCCCAAAACCTAAAATCCCTATCTGTCATCTTGCACCTAATCAAACAATCCCAAAAATCCTAAGTCCATTTTCTTCCACATATCTCCAAAATCGCAATCCCACAATCCATCATCCCAACCCTACGATTGAAAATACACCATCCTCATGCATCCCAAATCCCCCAGTCCATCCTATTATAGTCAAACACTTTCAAAACTAGCTTGGCTTGTGTAACTAATGTTCTTGGTTCCCCTCAACTGTTGACATCCCCTCATGCCTCCCTCACCAACTCATATCACAATCATATCCATTATCAAACATATCTCCACTATCAAATTCCTCTCATCCATGCTTTCACATAACGCATCCAATTTACCTTCCATTCTATTTTCCTTGGAAACATCATCTACCATCACATCTATACCATCAACCTTGTTTACATCTAAGATAAGCCTACATAGTCATTAATAAGGCCTATACCACCATCTATGAGCACAACAAAAATTGCCATGGTCCATGTCCAATACTCATTTAAAATGGGATATTATCACCTCACTATGGAAACATACACTTGAGTCCCCCATTCCTTCATCCCTTCATTACTCCATCCAAATCTATCCATCCCATCCCCTCCCATGTCAAAATCAAAAAATTGAAAAATTGAAAAATTGAAAAAAATTAAAAAAGATGAAAATATAAAAAAGTAAAGAGAATAAATCATCCAATGGTGAAAACCATTCTTATGGAGCCTTGGACAAGTACCATGATGAAAACCCCTTCATGGGTGTCATGCATAAATCTACTACATAAGAGTGCACTACACATGGGAGCAAGCCTTGTCTATCTTGTCACTCATATTCTACCCATCCATTGTATCCATATCTATCCCATCATCGCCCTAGTCCATCACCCCTTCCTACTTTTGATCTTGATAAGGATATGTCCATCAATGTTAAAACATGCTTTGGACACCTCTTTGAAACCACCCATCCTTTACAACATCCTCCCTATCATGCATCATCACAAGTATCACTATGTTTCATCATGAGTGACTTATCTAGAGTGGGGCATGTTATTCCTATGTGACATAGTCCTTGGAAGATCACATCCAAACCCCTCCATGTATCCATCATGAATCCCTTGTTTATTGAATATGCTATTGACAAATCTCTTCATCATCCCACAATCATCTTTCTCCTTCAACTCAAAACTTCTGCTTGTAATTGGTATCAAGCTAAAGGTTATCCACATACAATCAAGTGTCATCCATCCCATAAATCCAAACACTCCTAGCAATAAAAACATCACAATCAAATATTAACCCACACATAGCTCATTAAGCAATCTACTCAAATCATCTAATTGCATTGATCAGTCTTATTCCTATCCTTGCTACAAACCTTGATTCTTTTCAATCACCATCATTAGAATATATCATTCTGAATTCTCATGTTGTTCTTAGGATATATCATTCCCACATCAACAACACTATCCATCATGAATCAATCAATTGATCTTTGTCTTTTTTTGCTTGACCAAGGGCAACATTGAAAATATAGTGCTTGTGGAAAAACTGTGTATTGCTTTTCTACCTCAACGTTTTAGATCACACTCCATGATCCATTTGTTTTTCTCTTCTTTTCTTCTTGATTATGGATCATGGAGTGTGATTGGAAATGTTGAGGTAAAAAAATAATACACAATTTTTCCAGAAGCACTATATTTTCAATAACATGGATTGTGGAAATATCATGACTACAAGGGCAACATATTATTTGTCTTTGTATCATTTTATGCATGCTTTCTTTCTTGTTTGTGTGTATTATCATTTTTCTTGCATTTGAATTGGTCTCTATATCATACCTACAACAATGATATCAATGTCTTCCAAATCATGGTGATATATGGCATAGGGTTTCTTGTGACCTATTTTGTAAGTTAGTCCTAGGCACTGGACACATCATCAACCTAGTCTTTGTACCTCAATGCATAACATCTAGTGCTATATTAAATAAGGTTGCTCAATCTGACATAGCATGATGAATCATTCCACCCATGAATTTTTTCTCCCTCCATTCATATTAGTTTATCCCATATCCTCCATCTCTCCTATCCTTCAATATTCTCATCCTAATCAATCTATTCGCAAATATTTTTATCACTTCAAGCCAATTACCTATCCTCCATCTTTGATATTTAACCAACTATTCTCCAATCCTCCAATCTCTTTTCTCATGACCATCACCTATCCTAAATCCTTTTCATCCATTTTAAGATCACACCCATGTTCTTTGAACCTACCTACCCTCTTAAGGGGGCATCATCCCTACCATCATTTATTCTCGTCACTCCTCCTTCAAGTGGTTCGGGCATCATTCCTAATCTTAATTATCTTCTTCCAAAATCAAAATCTTCTCATCCAACCAAGCACTATCTTTTATGATTCTTTAAAATGATATTACTATTGTAAGACCATCAGAAGGAGGGGAAAAATATAGACACTTGAAATCATCTCATCACTATTTTAGCCATAATCAAGATATCACTTGACTATTTCTTCCATAATTAGTTGAATAAATTCCTATTTATTTAACTAATTACCTAATTTTCATCCCAAGATTAATTAAAAATATTATTTAATTAAT
Source organism: Cunninghamia lanceolata (assembly GCA_027924645.1). Lineage (NCBI taxonomy): Eukaryota > Viridiplantae > Streptophyta > Pinopsida > Cupressales > Cupressaceae > Cunninghamia > Cunninghamia lanceolata. The sequence goes on along the minus strand of BSBN01000046.1, from coordinate 4,569,527 downwards.
AAAATCAGTATTCATTAACTATTCATCTAACCATTTTCCTAGAAGTATTTAAATAAATTCAATCATTTATTTAATTAATCATTTGGTTTCATCCCTCTTCTATAGTCCAAACTTAGACAAATAAATCCAAGTCCCTCATTCCCATCCTAAAAATTAAATAAATTCTATTTTCAAATTCTTATTTTGTCGACTTTTCATTAAGTTAGCTAAATCCAATTAGTCAACTAATCATCCACTCATACAATCCTAAACATGATCAACTCATTCAAACCTTGCACATTGATGCATGAGCATCATAGGTTGAAAGGAAATCTTGCATCAACCAAAAACATTTTATTTCTTTTCTTTTCTTTAATTTTAGTTATTTCAATCTTAGGAGATTACACCGTATTCTACCGCATGATCACTTCATAGTTTATGACACAAGATTAAGACTATTCACTAATTCATCTACATCATATCTAGAATTCAGGAGATTTACAATCATCTATAGGAAGATATCATTGTCCTAAGCTTCACCAGGATTCATTATTTAGAGAATTTAGCATTTAGCATAGCATATGGAGTTTGTGGCACCTTCTCGTGACTTGACACACCTAATGGAACATATCACAAGACATTATTGGACCAGAGGCACCTTCATCTAGAACTGCAACATGATCCATCAACATTGGAGGTTTTGCCATTAGAATTATGGAAACCTACACATTTCATCAATCATTGAACTTTGTAATCTCTTAAGGTGACATGGATAATTCCTTGAAACTAAAACTTCTATATAATCATTTACTAGATGAATTACAAGACAAGGAGATTAGTAGTGAGTGTTAGGAATTTAAGGTAGTGGATTGTGGAGTAGAAGTTCAAAACTATATCTTTCATGTAAACTATAATAAGCCAGCTTGTGAGCCCACTGTAGTCCATATATTTCTAGCATATGAAGATTGTAACCTACTTATTCTAAGTCTACATGGTACGACATTCCTAATTCTTACACCCTCCATCCATGACTACAACAAGTGGTATCATAGAAAAGTTTCCAAACCCTTTTGCAGTGAAGGCATTCTTACAGACCTTGAAGTGAATAGATCGCCAACCTGAGGTAGCCTACAAGTGTATGCCAATTAAGTGCCCATTGTGAGGAATTTGCAACCTTGTAGTCAGATCACCAAATTCAGGTAGTTGCTCTAGATCCAAGGAAGAAGATGACACCAAAGAGGATGCTTGGTATGACCAATGTTGCTAGAAGAATGAAAAAAATGTTAGAAATGATCAGAATAATGAAAGTCTGATTGGATGTTATAGAAGAAGATAGAAAGAGAGGTCTAAACCCTAGACATAAGGATGAAAGTGATGATGATATAAGAGTTGAAGCTGCTGACCAAAATGAGGAAACAATAGAAGAAGAAGAATTAGATCAAGTAGAGATGTTGACAACTATTTCTAAGACTGGTAAGAGACCTAGAATTGAAATTTCAAACTTGTTGTGTGGTTACACAACACACCCCATTTTGACTTGGCAAAACAGGGACCCAACTTTTGGTTTGGCTTGTGTTGTCTACTTTCTGGCAGTTTGGTAAAAGTAAGTCATGTGCATCATCATGTAAAAATCAAGATGAGCTAAGTCATCATTATGAGGTCAGTTTGTCAAAATTCGTATTTCATTTCTGTGACTTCATATTTAGAAAGAGCATTAAATTCCATGCAGGTTTGCCTTTTACATCACCCTGATATTCATCAGGATGTGAGAGTATTGTGTGGTTACACAACATGCCCCATTTTGACTCGGCAAAACAGGGACCCAACTTTTTGGCTTGGCTCGTGTTGTCTGCTTTCTGGTGGTTTGGTAAAAGTAGGTCATGTGCATCATCATGCTAGAGTCAGGATGAGGTAAGTCATCATTATGAGGTCAATTTATCAAAATTTGTATTTCATTTATATGAGCTCATATTTAGAAAGAGCATTAAAATCCATGCAGGTTTGTCTTTTACATCACCCTGATATTCATCAGGATGTGAGAGTTATGAACAGTCAAAGTTTTGGTCAAACCTGATATTCGCAATGGGAGGATCATATTTTATAACATCAGTCATGTTATTGAAGATCATCCTGATCTTGGTACATCACCCAATAAGTCATGTGGTCCAAATATCCAGACGTCAACTTTAAGTGGTAGTAAATCTTCCCCGTCAAACAATCTTATATATCGCGAGCATCATATTTCTGAATGTAACTTGATATTTCTTAATATCCTCCTGCCGTGAAATATCACTCTAAGCCAATATCCTGATGACATCATCTAACCCTGATAAATGAAGAAATAAACATGACGATGACATCATCATCATATTTACCTCTCGACAGGATATTTTCTAAACATGATCATGTTCGCATAACATGACAATGACGTCATGATGCCTTTCCGATACAAAGAATGAATATGTGGATGATGTCTCCCTAATATCCCGAGAGTCAAAAGAAGAATGACTTTGGTCATCATCACCATCTAAAAAAAAACACAGCCTGATATTTTCAAATATCCTCCTGACGTTTAAAGCACAGCTTGATGGCGCGAACATCACCCGATATCTAAACATACCCGACGTTTTCAAATATCATCCTGCCATTCAGATATCACCCCACTCCTGCTGCCACCATTAGCATTGAATGTGCGTAGACATGGTAGGTGGTTCCCGCTGATCATTAAAACCTGATGGAACACTTGGTGAAATCCTGACTTGCCATGTAGAAAATAAATGAATAAAATCTAATCGGTAAGGATTTGCCCTAAATTTACCCTAATTGCAAGGTTAAAAGGAAAATCTAACGCCATTTTCACATTTACCTTGCGAAGAAATTATTTTTATAGAGCACAGCTTCCATATCCTCCTACAGGTGATATTATGACAAGTGAAGTTTGCAGGTAGCTGAAGGTGCGTGATCATCTGCAAGAATTGAGAACACTTTCAGAATTCTAGTGGTATAAAAAAGAAATCAGCATAACTAGGTAAGTAAATGAAACCCTCATCATGTTGTTTCTGTAATAGTTAGGTATGATGTTGTAAGTCTGGTTTACATATCCCCATGATGGACTTATGCTGAATGAACCTAATATGCATGATGAGATTAAAGATAAATTGTTATAGGTATGCATGTATATACCCATTGTAAGACAAGATTTTGTTAATTGCAGGTGGTCATGGCTGACAAGAGGTTGGCTAAGTGTGAGGCTGAATTCAGTAAGCCTGTGTTCTCATCTCAAAGGGACATCATGTACCCATCAGGGGGATACTAATCTGGAGGCCTGGTCAGCTAAACTGAATGACGGGAAAAATAGAAGTCCTGTGCTGGATGCAGTTTTCGTAGCTAGGATCTGGAATGCCACCGATTTCCCGTACTCCATGGAGTCTTCGGAGCTGGTCATCGAGTGCGCCAAGAATTATAATCCAGAGACTAGGTAGGTAATGAAGCATGCGAAGATATATGCAGACCTGTCCATCAAAGGTCTTTCCAGAACATTTGGGTTACCATTGGGCAAGAAGGTCAAGAGTGTAGACCTGAAGAAATCAGAGAAAGAATATGAGAATAACAAAAAACAAGCTAGGAAGAACATGTAGCACTGGAGGGCTAAGAACAACACATATTCGACAGCTACCAAACTTCCTGTGCACTTGTTCAAGTATGATTTTAGTGAAGAATACTAGTACATGATGGCACTACTGAGCAGGGCCACAGGCCAGCCTGATGCTGGTAGCTTTAAGGATTGGATGTATGGTATAATAATGATGTGCATATACTCTGACATCAAGCCATTATGGGGCCAATTAATAGGTGATGCTCTGCATGAGCAGCTGATGAACCTAGGAGGTTCAAATTGTGCTTTCTATATGACATCTTATATTGTCTATTCCTGTGCATACCAAGGCACATTTGATGCACTAGCTACTGATGGAAAGCTTACAGGTACAAATGCAGTGCATATCTGGGATCATCATCCCTAGTTACAAACAGCCAACTACCTCCAAGACTACAAACTGGTCAATGATGCATTTTCCATGCATCTGGTGAGGACCATGGAGGAGGACAGAACAAAGAGATTGAGCATGGAGGCTCAAGAAATTATCTACAGGCATGGAGCCTGGTACATATAGTTTGCCACCTTCTCTTACATAAGGATTGAGGGTTTTGAAGGACCTCCCCTCATGCTGCCCAGGTATCCCACTGATGCAGTGGTACTTATGGAGTTCATCAGACAGGGCTCCACAATGATAAAGACGTACAAGGATGCCAAGAAACTGCCACTGATTTTGTTTCCAGTCAACATTGGCTGCTATATGTGCCCAGATTCTAAACACATAAAGAAGGTGATGATCACCTTCAGTAAAATGAGTATGCAGCCTTTTCCATTGATGAGACCATATGATCCGTACGGTAGAATGCAGAAAATAATAGGAAAGCCTATTCATTAGAGGCACCTAGAGGACTTCTAGGCTGACTGTGAGGATGAAGCAAAGGCAAGAAGAAGAAGGTATCAAAGGTTAACTTTGAATCAAATTAGAACCTTTGATTACATACCCATTCCCTAACAATTGAAGAAAGATGATGGCAGGATAATTGTAGATGAATATGAGCAGAAGAAGATATATAATGACACCATCTCTGCACCTGACCTCACCATACAGGAGGATATATCCTTGGACCCCTTCATTGCTAGGACCATACAACTAACCCAATCTTGGGTTGATGAACAGATTGAGGCATTGAAGAAGAAGGGTGTTGCCATTACGGTGGACAACAAGAAGAAGGGGCAGGATATCCCCGGGATGAGTATGATGACTTCCTGAATGAAAAGAGGAAGACTAAGGGAGATAGACTCCCTCCACCACAATAATAGAGCAAAAGACCCCCAAGGGGCAAGAAGGTGGATAAAGAACCCAAAGGGGTTATTATTGAAAGGGTAGTATTTGTAGCTGAGGAGGCAGCAGCATCAAGATCTGGATCAGAATCAGCATCCCCTCCAAGGAAAGGAAAATCCTAGAAGAGTCAGACAGTAGAGGCTAGAATCACTAAGATCCTAGAAGAGGGTCAATCCTCAAGAAAACCAAGAGAAGAGGCCATCCTCATGGAGGAAAAGCCTGAAAAAGAAGAGGCTCCATTGATAATAAAGATGAAAAGAAGAGCTCCACAGGTGCTGGTGTCCACCCCACCTAAGAAACAAAGAACCTCTATGAGAGGTGAAATAAGACAAGCCCCAACATTGTTACAAGGGGCAGGTAGTGAAGTACCTAAGGAACTTCAGCATAATGTTCCACTTCCTACCATTGTCAAGTTCAAAACTGAACTTGCCGAGGAGCAGATGAAGGAAACTTCTCAGACGCAAGCAGGGCATGTCTCGCTAGACGAGAATAAATTTGTCTAATGATGAAGTTGTACAAGAGGTAGCTGCACAAAAGATGGAAACACTTGCTGCTGGTACAAGCATGACCCCTCACAAGCCTCCACCAGTTCAAACTATACTGGAGGAGATGAAACAAGTGGAGGCAGAACAAGAAAAGAACCCAGAACAGATAGCCCAAGAAATGGGATTGGATACATTAATTACAGAGGTGACCAGTCCTACAGTAGTGGGCTTAACAGGGAAATAGGATGCCAGCCCTGAACATCCAGCAGGATCACCTGATAGGCGACACCCTGCAGAAGCAATAAAGGTGGCAGAACCAGAGAGCCATACTTCAGAAGTAAGCCCACCAATTGCACAAGGTGCATCCACGGAGCCTGTCATTATAGAAGTTCAAGAGAAGGCAGCTAATGAGGAGAAAATAATAGAAGATCCTGTCACCAAAGCTCAGGAGGTTGACAGTACAGGTGTGGAGCAAATAATGACTTCAGAACAAACGCCAGCACCTCAGACAGACTCCACAATATCCAGTGCGGTGGATATGCAACAAGAGATAGAAAAGCCAAAGGAGGATGATGAACCTCAACAAAGGGAAGAGTTGAAAATAGATGAAGTAATGACGGAGAAGGATCATGATCATCATGATCAACATATAGATGCACCACAAGATCCCCCACACCAAGAAGATGCTCCTCCAGAGAAAGAAATCCCTCAACAGGAGGATGTGCCGCAGGATCAACAACAAAGTGAGCATCAGGAAGAAGAAATGAGAAAATCACCATCTCCACCACATCTGTTGACAGAAACAGGAGACATAGGTGAACATCATGATGATGCAGAAAAACATGATCAGGTACCTCTGTGGTTGGAGAAAGAGGTAAATATAGAAAAAGATTTTGAAATCCAAGAATTTGATGTGTCCACCTTGTTCTCCAGGGATATAATGAAGCCTAAGAGGAAGGCTAGAATGACTTTAGCCATCAAAAGAGATCCAATGACTAGAAGAAGGACTGTACAGATTGCTGTACCTACTGTGGAGAAAGAAAAAGGTAAAATCACCTTAGATGAGTTTAAAATTAGCATGGTGGATCTCAGTTTTGCCAATGAAGACCAAGAGGGTCAGGAGCGCAAGGACATTATCGATTCTTTGATCCAAAAGGTGAAAAGAGAGAAAGAGAAGAATAAGCAACACAAAGAGCACATTGCTCAGTTGCATGCCTACATAAGGAGGCTGATTAATCTTGATGATACTACAACTGAACATGCAGTCCCATTGACTGCTATTTCTCAAGAAGAGATGAATAAACTAGACCTCATGAAACATGAGGCATTAATATTAAGGAAATGGATGTCATCCACATTGGATGATGCTAAGGAAATGGTAAAGGCCTCTTTGAAGAGGTGGAGCATTCTCAATGACTCCAGGACCAGAGTAGATAAATTGCAAATGCAGACAGGAAAGAGGTCTTATAAATTGGAAAGAGTCCTAAGCATCCTGGGAGAAATGAAGAGGATAAATCCTCAGCTGCTTATTAATAAATAGGTATTGAACAATAATACCACTTTGTTAATTGACATCTGGTATAAAGACATTCAATTTGAATGTGGGGTGCTCAGGAGATGCAATAATAAGCTGAGAGATATCAGCATGAAGTTGCATGATTTAATGGCTGTTGAGGCAGAAATATTAGAAACATTAGAAGGAAAAATGGAAGGGAAAATAGAAAATCAAGATGAGGAATGTGCCATCAAAGCTTTACATGACAACTTCCAATTAGTAGAAGATGATCCACTTGTCCACTTGACAGAAGAAGTTATAGATAAAATAATGAGGATCAAGGTCAAGATGGAAAAATATAATGAGACACTGCAGGATAGGAAAGACAAATTGAATAGCAGTAGAAATAAGTATGAGGCACACAAACACGCCATCATCAAAGCAAAGACTCAAGATGGCAGAGGAATAGATCAACTTGTGCAGTCATATGAGCAAATCCAGAGCAACATGCAGCCCCATATGCGGTGTCATCATCATCAGGATAGTGAAAGTTTAGGAACTGATGCACATGATGATGATCCACATGAATCAGATGAGAAGCATGATGAAGATACATCATAAAGGAAAATATAAGCATAAATAACCCAGATAGTTGCTAGTTGGCAACTTGTGCCATTTTGTAAAGATTGACAAAGTCAAGGAGAATGATGACCGTAGATGTGCATTGGTAAATCAAGATCGTGGATCTTTTTGTAATGGATTCCTCACCTTGTTCTATAAAATGGGATGGAATGCCTTGTTGTAAATATTTGAAACTTAATTGAAATTCGTCTGCTGAAACATTCAGATCTCATTTCAAAGTTTTTGTAAACATCTATATTTTTGCATGCTTAATGAAGGAGAAGACTGTGTTGATTACAATTCATAGTAAATCTTGAGTAATCAGTGTATGAATTCTGAACATATGTGGTGATTTGTTGCATCCCTTGGAGTGCATGTTTGCTTACATGTGTTGTCTTCATACAAATTCCTTTGAAGTTAGCATCAACTATATCTAGCTGTGGAATGTCTTGGTGAAAATATGGTTTGGTTTTCTTCTCTTCATGACAGTATCTAATATACATGTGGCACAAAAGCTAAAGGTTCAACTTTAATTTGAAGCATTTCTTCCAATTTCTTTTAAATTTCAAAGCATTTCATCCTTATAATTGCAAACAATTGATGATCTTAAGCAAATAATACAAATATGTGGACATCTTGTAGATAATTGCAAATATTTAGCATATTTGAATACAGAGCATGCATGATCAAGAGTATCATGCAGAGATTGAAGTATTTCTACATCATTTCACCAAATAACTATATAATATGACTTCTCTGTAAAGAATTTCTGCAGGAGTGTCATGATGATGTTGAACTTTCACGTAAGGCCCCAAAATGGAAATAGCAACTCACATTAACCTCTGAGTAATGTCAGACGATTAAGACCTAATCACCGGAGACTTGGGATCATGAATTCCCTGAATTCATCAGATCTTTCAAGATGAATAAAGGTTAATGTGTACTTTTATTCTATGCTTGTTTATGACTAACATCATGACCAACATAAATTGGCACTAGAATGAGGGCCCGATTTGGAAGACTATGCTCATCATCATTATTTTCAGGTTTGATGATGTAGAGAGTAAGGTAACCTTGAATCATCTGTGAATGTCAAATATTACGCAAATATTTACTGTAGCAAGCTCGTAGATGCTCATTCTGTGTAAAGGTTTCAAGATCTAACATAAATATTGCAAGATTTATAGTAGATCATTCTAAATTCACAAATATCAGTCTAAGTTACATAAATTTGTTCAAGCTTTGAAGAATTTTGGCCTTAGAAACTGATATCTCGTGCTAAGGGTCAACATACCTCAAATATCCTTTCATATTTGCAGTATCCTTGCAAATATTTCATAAATATCTAGTCTGATTAGCCATCTGACCCCAAATATCACTTTAGCTAGGGAAATCCAACCAATATTTGGAAAGTTTCAGCCAATTTGCCTCAAAATTGAGAAATCCTGGCTCACAGGATAAATACCAGGTCTAGACCTAGTGGAATTTTTGAAGAATTGCCTATTAGAGGTTTCAGACCTAGAACTGTAGACGTTCATCATACTCCCAAATCTAGTGCAACAAGAACTTCACTAGAACCTCCTCCTATAAGTCCAGTTGGTTTGCAAATACCTTCTGGGATATCTGTGACACCTCCTATTCAACCTCAGGGTGTACCTTTAGTCCAACCTCAGCTAGTTGCACAACCAACTCAACCCCCTCTGGTTGCAATGTCTTTCTTTGTAGCAGAGTCACCTTTGACCTTTACTGCATATCATGAGTTACCAAAAAATCTGGATAAATTTTGTCCAAAATATCATCCTTACCAAAATGCTGAAGATCATATCAAGACCTTTAAGGAAGCTTGCTGCAGAGCTAGAATAGAACATCAAGATGTGGTGTGCAGATTATTTCCTTTTTCCTTAGGGGAGGAAGCCTATAATTGGTTCATCAGTCTTGGTCAAGGTTCTGTTGATTCATGGGCCTTACTAGAGAAAGCTTTTCTTGATAGATTCAAGGTTCCAGTCGATCCCTCAATAAACTATCATTTATTTGCCACTATCAAGAATTTGAGAATGAGCCTATTGCAAATTTCAATGCTAGGTTTCAGAAAATGTTGTCCAGGGTGGTCACTCCTTATACTGTGTCTGACGAAGCTGCAAGGAGCATTTATTATTCAGCCTTAGATCCTTTGACCTCCATGTTCATAAGGAGAACGCACCCCCAAATTACAACTTTAGCCTTATCTTTTCAAGAAGCCATATAGGTAAATCAGCAGTTGACACCCGCTCCTACTCCAAATATAGTATTCCCTACCTTGCCTGGCATGCATTCACAATATCCTGCATCATATTCTGCACAATATCCTACACAATATCCTAATGGAACAGTGATACCTCTAGCAGTCATGCCTGCCCCTTTGCAAGTACCTCCACTGAGCATTATGCCTCCTCCTAATGGAAATGGCCAATTACCACAATATCCTACACAAGCTCAGACACCTCAGGGTACTGGTCTGTCTAACAACAACCATGGATCCTCTTTCTTCAAGCCTCAAATTGAAAATGTGGTGGCCAAAGCTCAAGAAGAAAAGGAGGAAATTAAAGAAATCTCTGCTCAATTGAGAAAACTCACCACAGAAGTGACACATTTGAGAAATCAAGGTTTTTATTCCCAGTCAAATCAGAATAGAAATTATTCCAATGATAGACCAAATTATCCTGACAGAGCATATAACACCAATAATTTTAATAATAGTGGTGGAAATAACAATAATCCTTAGAGATAGCCCAGAGTATGGAACTCTAGGCCAAATAATGGCTCATTACCATCACCCCTAGACAATCAGCCTTCAGGTGAAGCCAAACAGACTACTAGAGTCAATCTTGCTGAAGCAGCCCTTACTAATTGGTGTAGGATCCACAATACAAATGCACATGCAGAATTAGACTATCCACAATTTAGGGTTGCTGCCAGCATCTTTCAGACTGAAGTGTCTAACACTTCTGGAAATCCACCTCAGGCAGAAGGAAATGAGATTGTTCCTTGTGGATATGACTCAGCCTTTGTGCTAGAAGCTTATACTAATCAACCTCATCAGAGTTATAACTAGGCATGTGAAGAATCTGCCCTAACCTTTGAAACAAACTATGTGTTCCCCTTTGAGGATGAAAATGAGCCTACAAGAGAACATGAGGAGGTAGATGCATACTAGCAACAATATCCTAGTAAGCATAATTATAACTTGAGGAGTAGTGCCAACAGACCTGCTGGCCCCTTGACATCATCTCTACCTCCAAATAACTTCAATACACCTCCTAATCCTAAAGCTAGTAATAACCCTGGGTTCCCTAAGGTAAATGCTCAGTACTTGTCACCTCAAAACATAGGATCAAAGATTGTAAATACACCTCATGAATCTGACAAGTTAGTCAGCTATCTGGCTGATGAAATGAAGAAAATTAAGATCAGCCTGTCCTTGTCTGAGTTACTGAAGACTCCTGCCATCAAAAGGACATTCATGAAGTCACTAGATGATCCTGCTCCTAAAGAGGATGGTCATTTTCCAAGTCAATCTAGTGGCAAAGATCATGCTGCCAGAGATGATACTATCAAGCCTAAAGTGCCAGCTACAGTCCAAGCTGTAGAAACCTCCCACATGACCTTGTATAAGGACAAAACTGAATCACCTCCATTCCTCCTCACCATAAGAATGTTCAGCAAGAACCTGCACAACTATTTGGTGGATTTAGGGGCCTCCACGAATGTCATGCCCTTGTCAATATGCAATGCCTTAGGACTGCATCCTACTAAATCCCTAAAAAAGGTGACACAGCTAGATAAAACAGAAGTAAGTGTAGTAGGAGAGTTAACTCATATCCACATGCAACTAGCATCTGACCCTAGGATCCAGTATTACATTGATATTCAGGTAGTCGACATACCTGATACTTATGGGATGTTGCTTAGCCAAGATTGGTCCAAAACGCTTAACAGATATATGTCCACAGATTTCAGTCACATGTGGTTACCATGGAAAGGTATACCAAACCAGATCAGGATTGATGCTGAGCCTAAAATGAAGCATATGATCACTAAGTACAACAGAACAAATGAGATCATGTATGTAGACGTAGAGCCTGGAGTTTACTGCATCAGGCCACAAACTGTCAAAATAGAAGAGATCCTGATGCTTGATCTTCATCATCATCATGATGATGATCATTAGGAGGACATGCCAGTTGTAGAACCTGATAATAATCCTGATAATGAGAATGAAATAGATCACTTCAGAGACTTTGAGATGCATATAAATAATCAGGTAAAGCATTGTCAATTGTTAAATATACCTGCTAATGATATTTTGATTGATGGATGGTGCAGATTACATGATGAAGCACATTCAGAAAGGACTTGTGAAACATGCTTAGATATGATGATGCTGGAGTAGACATGTAGTGAGGCATCATCATCATATTCCGAGGTAAATGCTACATTTGATGATGATGATACTAATTCTTATCTATCTTTTGCAGGAACAGAGGAGCTGACAGATCATGATGAGGATCATATCTTGAAAATAGAAGAAGTTCTAGTTTACGACTAGATAAATGATGAGAAGAAAGAAAAGATCACCCCTGGGAGTGATTGTTTTATGGACCCAGATTATGAATTGTCTGATGAAGACAAAGGGAGTGACCTAACTAAGTTCAAAGAATTTCTAGTAAAAGAAATAGAGAAGATGACACGACAACATAGATCTCCCCAGGAGGTCTTAATTAAAGGTTGGTGTAGGTTGCATGAGGCATCTCACTCAGAAGCAACTTGTTCACTATGTTTACACATTTTGAAAAAGCATACAGCTGCAGATCTAGAAGGTCATCCTCCTGCTGACGTGAAAGAGAAAATAGAAAAGCCATTAGGCTCACAAAATAAATGAAAGAAGAAACTTGAGAATGATGACATCCCTAAGTTAAAGTGGATATCAGGCGGAGCAGTAGCCAGAGCTGCAAAGGAAAAACAGGGGTCAGCTAAATATCCTGCTGAAGACAAACCCTGGATCCTAAGGTTTGATGGATCTAAATCCAAGCAAGGTGCTGGGGTAGGAATTGATCTCATTGATCCATCAGGAAAATCCTATCTAGCAGCCTACAGATTATAGTTCCCCTGTACTAACAATGTAGTAGAGTATGAGGCTCTGATTCACAGGATACTATTTGCTCATAAGAAAAAAGTAAAGATTTTGCATGTCTTCGAAGATTCAGAACTAGTTGTGAGGCAAGTAAGAGGAATCTACTCATGTAACTACAGAAAGCTATCCAACTACAGACATCGTGTGTGGGACCTGATTGAGGACTTTAACGCCTTTAATATCACCCACGGGCCAAGAGAACAAAACCATAGGGCAGATGCACTTGCCCAAGCTGCCAGTACATTGGAGCCACTATCTATATCAGGTTTAAAGAGATTTTTAGTAGAATTGGTGTCAGTACCTTCAGTGCCTGATAATGTGACCAATTTCCAGGTGTTTGATGATGATCAGCACATTTTAGATTTCATCTCAAACAGAGATGTATTTGATGCCCAAATCATAGATGAGAATGGTATGGAAGATCATGTCTGGGAGGAAGATGAGATATTAGAGTTGCCTAGCAATAGGATTCCCAAAGGTATGATTGAATTGGAAAGAGCCTTTGATTTGGACAATATGCTTAAATAGAAGGATCTACCCAAGGCAGATGGAGGTCAATATTCACAAGTGAATATTGGACAGGATGATGACAAGAAAAATGTCTTGATAGGTAAGGTTTGCACATCAGAAGAGTTAGAAGGAATAACTCAGGCCCTTAAGGATTACATACATGTAATTGCATGGACTTATGATGAGCTGAAGACATATGAGACCTCTATCATAACTCATACTATACCTCTCAAACCAGATGCCAAACCTTTCAGACAGAAGTAGAGGCCAGTCAATGCTTTGCTTGAACCAATAATTCTTGGAGAAGTCAAGAAATTGTTAAACACCAGGATAATCTTTCATGTGAGACACTCCACCTAGGTTGCCAATCTAGTCCTGGTCAGAAAGAAGAATGGAGACATTAGGTTATGCGTAGATTTCAAGAATCTGAACAGAGCATCAGAAAAAGATAATTATCCTTTACCCTCATTAGATGAAGTTCTGCAGATTGTAGATGGAGCCAAAATGATGTCCTTTCTGGATGGCTTTTCAGGATACAACCAAGTGATCGTTGACAAAATTGATAGATTGAGAACTGCCTTCACCACAAAGTGGGGGATATTCGCATATAGACACATGCCATTTGGACTTATAAATGAGGGAGCTACATTCCAATGGGCAATGGACATAGCCTTCAGAGGCTTAATAGGAAAATGTATAGTCATATACATGGATGACTTGATAGTATTCTCTAAAGAGAGGAGCGACCATGTAACTTATCTCAGAAATGTACTGAAAAAATGTGAAGAGTACAGAATATCACTGAACCCCAAGAAGTGCATATTTGGGGTGACAATAGGAAAGTTACTAGGCCACCTGATCACAGAAGATGGAATTATCATTGATCCTGACAAGGTGGACTCTATTATGAAGCTACAACTTCCAAGAAGCAAGAAAGAACTTAAATCTTACTTTGGTAAGATAAACTTTGTGAGAAAGTTCATCACTGGCTTTGCTGAGATTGTCAGACTACTAAATGCCATGTTGAAAAAAGATGCACAAATCGAGTGGACACCAGAGGCCAAAGCTGCATTTGAAGATATAAAGAAAGCCATATCAGATGCTCCTATCCTCATCAGTCTAGATTACACAAAAGATTTCTACATCTATTCATTTGCTTCAGAACATACCTCTGCAGCTGTGCTTACTCAGAGAAATGAAGAGAAAGAAGAGAAACCAATTGCTTTCATGAGCTATCCTTTCAGGGATGCTGAATTGAGATATGTAGATGTTGAGAGATAGGCACTTGCATTGGTCAGAGCAGTAAAGAAATTCAGACACTACATACTAAGAAGCAAAGTGATTGTTGTAGTACCAGATGTAGCAGTGAAGATGCTGCTGATGCAGAGTGAGCCTGGAGAAAAAAGAGCTAAATGAATTACTATATTACAAGAGTATGACATGGAAATTATACCAATGAAGCTAGTAAGAGGACAAGCTCTGAGTCAAATGATATCTAAAATTGACCCAAACATCACCAGTTAGCAGTACGTTATTAATGAAAAGGATAACAGAGAATGGTATGCAGATATCAGGCACATCCTAATTACTAGAAGATGTCCATTAAGGATGCAAGCTTCACAGAGAAGAGCCTTCAAAATAAGATCCCAAAAATACATGATGAAGGGAGGAACCTTATTCAAGAAGAATTATGAAGGAATATAACTGAGATGCTTAGAAAAACCAGAAGTAAATAAGGTCCTGTCAGAGTTACATGACAAGTTTGGAACGGCACATGGATCAGCTCTGGCCACAACACATGCAATCCTCAGAGTAGGATATTACTGGCCTACAATTTTTAAAGATACAGCTGATCATGTTAAATGTTGTCATGTATGTCAAGTTGTCGCTAATAGAGAGAAGTACGCTGCACAGCCCTTGTAGCCAGTAATGGAAGAACACCCATTTGCACAATGGGGCATGGACTTTATAGGACCAATCAATCCTCCATCCTCCTCAGGTCATAGGTACGTCTTAACCATTATTGACTATTGCACTATATGGATTGAGGCTGTCAGCAGCAAGACTTGTACTACAGATGATGTTATTAGATTTCTAGAGAGTAACATTGTTACCAGGTATGGAATTCCTTATGCTTTGGTAAGTGATAATGGTTCTGCCTTCACTTCAACTAAATTGTCAAGTTGGGCTTTTGATCATGGGATTATACTTAAGTTTTCATCCAACTACTATCCCCAAGGGAATGGTTTAGCAGAATCTACCAACAAGAATTTACTGAATATCATAAGAAAACTAATAGAGAAGAACCCTAGAGAATGGAATTCCTTTTTGAAATATGCCTTATGGGTAGACAGAACTAGAATGAAAACTGCATTAGAAAACTCACCTTTCCAATTGGTATATGGGGTGGATCATATCCTCCCTGTGAACTTGAAAATTCCTACTCTGCAGTTTGCCCAAGAATACCTAGGCATTGATAATAGGCAAGAAGTCAGGTTGCTTCAATTGATGCACTTGGAAGAAAAAAAGAGTCAAGCAATTGACCAATTTGCAAAACATCAGGCTATTGTCAAATGCTGGTTTGACAAGAGGGCCAGAGTTAAAGCTTTCAGGATATCCGATTTAGTTCTGATGTGGGATAAAGCCCATGAAAGGAAATGTGACCATGGTAAGTTTGATAGATTATGGATAGGTCCCTTTCAAATTTCTGAGATATTAGGAGATAGCACTTATAGGCTTAAGAACCTGATAGGTGAGGATGTCCCATTGCCAGTCAATGGACAGTTCCTCAAGCATTATTTCCAAGCCTGAGTGACTCCATGACAGTCATGTGTATCATATTGTACATTTGTATAGTTGTTTGTATAGTGTTCTTTTGTCCTGTTTTGTTTGTTTGTTGAGTTTCATTTTGGTTAGTCAAGATGAAGCAACTCATCACCCCAGAAAATGACTAAATTGTTAGGATTCAAGTGATGAGATCAAGTTTAGATATAGGTTATGATTCATCCTAAGAAGTAATCATGATCAGGTTTGTGATATCTTTTCATCAGGGTGTCTTTTCTTGGTCAAAGTGAATCAATCACAATGAAACACCTAACAGCCTTGGGTCTGTTGAACACACAAGTATAGGTGTTAAGTGAAAAATCTAAAGGGACTCCATTGCTACCAATACAATCTCCAACCTAAAGCTGCAAGTGACTATACTTGGTACAAATGAGCTGACATGATGATATCAATATATATATATATATATATATATATATATATATATATATATTAGGCCATCTAAGTAACTCTACTAGGGCTATAGACGCCTGCTGGTAGTGGGGCTCTGCTTAGGGAGATTGTATAGATAACCTTGCTGTGGCTATGAACGCCTGCCGGCAGTAAGGCTCTATCTAGGTCGGCTATGAGGGATGATCTCCAACTATGTAGTTTAACACCAGTTACTCGGGTTTTCAACTTGCTTTCAAGATGACGATAATTAATCATCCACACACACATGATCCTTTGTTAGCATTGTTGCCATGATGAAGTTTTATCGTTCAGAAGATCATGATGCTTATGTTTAGAAAGAATTAGAATACTATAGATGAATATGATCACATCACTTGAATCATTGGAATTTGTTTGTTTTCTTTGGTGGCAAGTTGTTGTGTGGTTACACAACATGCCCCATTTTGACTCAGCAAAACAGGGACCCAACTTTTTGGCTTGGCTCGTATTGTCTGCTTTCTGGCGGTTTGGTAAAAGTAGGTCATGTGCATCATCATGCTAGAGTTAGGATGAGG
This sequence comes from Cunninghamia lanceolata, assembly GCA_027924645.1. Taxonomy (NCBI): domain Eukaryota; kingdom Viridiplantae; phylum Streptophyta; class Pinopsida; order Cupressales; family Cupressaceae; genus Cunninghamia; species Cunninghamia lanceolata. The sequence continues at coordinate 4,552,539 of BSBN01000046.1, read as the reverse complement.
TAAGTCATCATTATGAGGTTAGTTTATCAAAATTCGTATTTCATTTATATGACCTCATATTTAGAAAGAGCATTAAAATCATGCAGGTTTGTCTTTTACATCACCCTGATATTCATCAGGATGTGAGAGTTATGAATAGTCAAAGTTTTGGTCAAACCTGATATTCACAATGGGAGGATCATATTTTATAACCTCAGTCATGTTATCGAAGATCATCCTGATCTTGGTACATCACCTGATAAGTCATGTGGTCCAAATATCTAGACATCAACTTTAAGTGGTAGTAAATCTTCCCTGTCAAACAATCTTATATATCGCGAGCATCATATTTCTAAATGTAACCCGATATTTCCTAATATCCTCCTGCCGCAAAATATCACTCTAAGCCAATATCCTAATGATGTCATCTAACCCCAATAAACGAAGAAATAAACATGACGACGACATCATCATCATATTTACCTCTCAACAGGATATTTTCTAAACATGATCATGTTCGCATAACACGACGATGACGTCATGATGTCTTTTCGATACAAAGAACGAATATCTGGATGATGTCACCCTGATATCCTGAGTCAAAAGAAGAATGACTTTGGTCATCATCACCATCTAAAAAAAAAAAACATAGCCCGATATTTTCAAATATCCTCTTGATGTTTAAAGCACAGCCTGGTGGCGCGAACATCACCCGATATGTAAACATACCTGACGTTTTCAAATATCATCCTGCCATTCAGATATCACCCCACTCCCATTGCCGCCATTAGCATTGAATGCGTGCAGACATGGTAGGTGGTTCCCGCCGATCATTAAAACCTGATGGAACACCTGGCAAAATCCTGACTTGCCGTGCAGAAAATCAATGAATAAAATATAATCTGTCAGGATTTACCCTAAATTTACCCTAATTGCAAGGTTAAAAGGCAAATCTAATGCCATTTTCACATTTACCTTGCTAAGAAATTATTTTTATAGAGCACAGCTTCCATATCGTCCTACAGGCGATATTACGACGAGTGAAGTTTGCAGGTAGCTAAAGGTGCATGATCATCTGCAAGAATTGAGAACACTTTTAGAATTCTATTGGTATAAAAAAGAAATCAGCATAACCAGGTAAGTAAATGAAACCCTCATCATGTTGTTTCTGTAACAGTCAGGTATGATGTTGTAAGTCTGGTTTACGTATCCCCATGATGGACTTATGCTGAATGAACGTAATATGCATGATGAGATTAAAGATAAATTGTTATAGGTATTCATGTATATACCTATTGTAAGACAAGATTTTGTTAATTGCAGGTGGTCATGGCTGACAAGAGGTTGGCTAAGTGTGAGGCTAAATTTAGTAAGCCTATGTTCTCATCTCAGAGGGGCGTCCTGTTCAAATATGGTGCCATTACAGATACCCATCAGGGTAATACTAATCTGGAGGCCTGGTCAGCTAAACTGAATGATGGGAAAAATAGAAGTCCTGTGTTGGATGCAGTTTTTGTATCCGGGATGTGGAATGCCGCCAGTTTCCCGTACTCCATGGAGTCTCCGGAGCTGGTCATCGAGTACGCTAAGAATTATAATCCAGAGACTAGGCAGGTAATGAAGCATGGGAGGATATATGCAGACCTGTCCATCAGAGGTCTTTCCAGAACATTTGGGCTGCCATTGGGTAAGAAGGTCAAGAGAGTAGACCTCAAGAAATCAGAGAAAGAATATGAGAATAACAAAAAACAAGCCAGGGAGAACATGTACCACTGGAGGGCTGAGAACAGCACATATCCGGCAGCTGCCAAACTTCCTGTGCACTTGTTCAAGTATGATTTTAGTGAAGAATACCAGTACATGATGGCACTACTGAGCAGGGCCATAGGCCAGCCTAATGCTAGTAGCTTTAAGGATTGGATGTATGGTATAATAATGATGTGCATATACTTTGACATCAAGCCATTGTGGGGCCAATTAATAGGTGATGCTCTGCATGAGCAGCTGATGAACCTAGGAGGTTCAAATTATGCTTTCTATATGACATCTTATATTGTCTATTCCTCTGCATACCAAGGCACATTTGATGCACTAGCTACCGATGGAAAGCTTACAGGTACAAATGCAGTGCATATCTAGGATCATCATCCCTAGTTGCAAACAGCCAACTACCTCCAAGACTTCAAACTGGTCAATGATGCATTTTCCATGCATCTGGTGAGGACCATGGAGGAGGACAGAATAAAGAGATTGAGCATGGAGGCTCAAGAAATTATCTACAGGCATGGAGCCTGGTACATACAGTTTGCCACCTTCTCTTACATAAGGATTGAGGGTTTTGAAGGACCTCCCTTCATGCTGCCCAGGTATCCCACTAATGCAGTGGTACTTATGGAGTTCATCAGGCAGGGCTCCACAATAAAGATGTACAAGGATGCCAAGAAACTGCCACCAATTTTGTTTCTAGTCAGCATTGGCTGCTATATGTGCCCAGATTCTGAACACATAAAGAAGGTGATGATCACCTTGAGTAAAATGAGTCTGTAGCCTTTTCCATTGATGAGACCATATGATCCGTACGGTAGAATGCAGAAAATAATAGGAAAGCCTATTCATCAGAGGCACCTAGAGGACTTCTGGGCTGACTGTGAGGATGAAGCAGAGGCAAGAAGAAGAAGGTATCAAAGGTTAACTCTGAATCAAATTAGAACCTTTGATTGCATACCCATTCCCTAACAATTGAAGAAAGATGATGGCAGGATAATTGCAGATGAATATGAGCAGAAGAAGATATATAACGACACCATCTCTGCACCTGACCTCACCATATAGGAGGATATATCCTTGGACCCCTTCATTGCAAGGACCATACAACTAACCCAAGCTTGGGTTGATGAACAGATTGAGGCATTGAAGAAGAAGGGTGTTGCCATTACGGTGGACAACAAGAAGAAGGGGCAGGATATCCCCAGGGATGAGTATGATGACTTCCTGAATGAAAAGAGGAAGACTAAGGGAGATAGACTCCCTCCACCACAACAACAGAGCAAAAGACCCCCAAGGGGCAAGAAGGTGGATAAAGAAACCAAAGGGGTTATTATTGAAAGGGAAGTATTTGTAGCTGAGGAGGTAGCAGGATCAGGATCTGGATCAGAATCAGCATCCCCTCCAAGGAAAGGAAAATCCCAGAAGATTCAGACAGCAAAGGCTGGAATCACTAAGACCTGAGAAGAGGGTCAATCCTCAAGAAAACCAGGAGAAGAGGACATCCTCATGGAGGAAGAGCCTGAAGAAGAAGAGGCTCCATTGATAATAAAGAGGAAAAGAAGAGCTCCACAGGTGCTGGTGTCCACCCCACCTAAGAAACAAAGAACCTCTATGAGAGGTGAAATAAGACAACCCCCAACATTGTTACAAGGGGCAGGTAGTGAAGTACCTAAGGAACTTCAGCATAATGTTCCACTTCCTACCATTGTCAAGTTCAAAACTGAACTTGCTGAGGAGCAGATCAAGGAAACTTCTCAGACGCAAGCAGGGCATGTCTCACTAGACGAGACAATAAATTTGTTTGATGATGAAGTTGTACAAGAGGTAGCTACACAAAAGATGGAAACACTTGCTTTTAGTACAAGCATGACCCCTCACAAGCCTCTACCAGTTTAAACTATACTGGAGGAGATGAAGCAAGTGGAGGCAGAACAAGAAAAGAGCCCAAAATAGATAGCCCAAGAAATGGGATTGGATACATTAATTACAGAGGTGACAAGTCCTGCAGTAGTGGACTTAGCAGGGAAACAGGATGCCAGTCTTGAACAACTAGTAGGATCACCTGATAGGGGACACCCTGTGGAAGCAATAAAGTTGGCAGAACCAGAGAGCCATACTTCAGAAGTAAGCCCACCAATTGCACAAGGTGCGTCCACGGAGCCTGTCATAATAGAAGTTCAAGAGAAGGTAGCTAATGAGGAGAAAATAATAGAAGATACTACCGCCAAAGCTTAGGAGGTTGACAGTACAGGTGCAGAGCAAATAATGACTTCAGAACAAACGCCAGCACCTCAAACAGACTCCATAATATCCAGTGCGGTGGATATGCAACAAGAGATAGAAAAGCCAAAGGAGGATGATGAACCTCAACAAAGGGAAGAGTTGAAAATAGATGAAGCAATGACGGAGAAGGATCATGATCATCATGATCAACATATAGATGCACCACAAGATCCCCCACACCAAGAAGATGCTCCTCTAGAGAAAGAAATCCCTCAACAGGAGGATGTGCCGCAGGATGAACAACAAAGTGAGCATCAGGAAGAAGAAATGAGAAAATCACCATCTCCACCACATCTGTTGACAGAAATAGGAGACACAGGTGAACATCATGATGATGCAGAAAAACATGATCAGGTACCTCCGTGGTTGGAGAAAGAGGTAAATATAGAAGAAGTTTTTGAAATCCAAGAATTTGATGTGTCCACCTTGTTCTCTGGGGATATAATGAAGCCTAAGAGGAAGGCTAGAATGACTTTGGCCATCAAAAGAGAGCCAATGACTGGAAGAAGGACTGCATAGATTGTTGTACCTACTGTGGAGAAAGAAAAAGGTAAAATCACCTTAGATGAATTTAAAATTAGCACAGTGGATCTTGGTTTTGCCAATGAAGACCAAGAGGGTCAGGAGGACAAGGACATTATCGATTCTTTGATCCAAAAGGTGAAAAGAGAGAAAAAGAAGAATAAGCAACACAAAGAGCACATGGCTCAGTTGCATGCCTACATAAGGAGGCTGATTAATCCTGATGATACTACAACTGAACATGCAGTCCCATTGACTGCTATTTCTCAAGAAGAGGTGAATAAACTAGACCTCATGAAACATGAGGCATCAGTATTAAGGAAATGGATGTCATCCACATTGGATGATGCTGAGGAAATGGTAAAGGCCTTTTTGAAGAGTTGGAGCATTCTCAGTGACTCCAGGACCAAAGTAGATAAATTGCAAATGCAGATAGGAAAGAGGTCTTATAAATTGGAAAGAGTCCTAAGCATCCTGGGAGAAATAAAGAGGATAAATCCTCAGCTGCTTATCAATAAATAGGTATTGAACCATAATACCACTTTGTTAATTGACATCTGGTATAAAGACATTCAATTTGAATGTGGGGTGCTCAGAAGATGCAATAATAAGCTGAGAGATATCAGCATGGAGTTGCATGATTTCATTGTTGTTGAGGTGGAAATATTAGAAACATTAGAAGGAAAAATGGAAGGGAAAATAGAAAATCAAGATGAGGAATGTGCCATCAAAGCTTTACATGACAACTTCCACTCAGTAGCAGATGATCCACTTGTCCACTTGACAGAAGAAGTTATAGATAAAATAATGAGGATCAAGGTCAAGATGGAAAAATACAATGAGACACTGCAGGATAGGAAAGACAAATTAGATAGTAGTAGAAATAAGTATGAGGCACACAAACACACCATCATCAAAGCAAAGACTCAGGATGGCAGAGGAATAGATCAACTTGTGCAGTCATATGAGCAAATCCGGAGTAGCATGCAGCCCCATATGCGGCGTCATCATCATCAGGATAGTGAAAGTTCAGGAACTGATGCACATGATGATGATCCACATGAATCAGATGAGGAGCATGATGAAGATACATCATAAAGGAAAATATAAGCATAAATAACCCAGATAGTTGTCAGTTGGCAACTTGTGCCATTTTGTAAAGATTGACAAAGTCAAGGAGAATGATGACCGTAGATGTGCATTGGTAAATCAAGATCGTGGATCTTTTTGTAACGGATTCCTCACCTTGTTCTATAAAAGGGGATGGAATGCCTTGTTGTAAATATTCAAAACTTAATTGAAATTCATCTGCTGAAACATTCAAAGCTCATTTCAAAATTTTTATAAACATCTATATTTTTGCATGCTTAATGAAGGAGAAGACTGTGTTGATTACAATTCATAGTAAATCTTGAGTAATCAATGTATGAATTCTGAACATATGTGGTGATTTGCTACGTCCCTTGGAGTGCATGTTTGCTTACATGTGTTGTCTTCATACAAATTCCTTTGAAGTTAGCATCAACTATATGTAGCTTTGGAATGTCCTGGTGAAAATATGGTTTGGTTTTCTTCTCTTCATGACAATATCTAATATACATGTGGCCCAAAAGCTAAAGGTTCAACTTTAATTTGAAGCATTTCTTCCAATTTCTTTTAAATTTCAAAGCATTTCATCCTCATAATTGTAAACAATTGATGATCTTAAGCAAATAATACAAATATGTGGACATCTCGTAGATAATTGCAAATATTTAGCATATTTGAATACAGAGCATGCATGATCAAGAGTATCATGCAAAGATTGAAGTATTTCTACATCATTTCACCAAATAACTATATAATATGACTTCTCTGTAAAGAATTTCTGCAGGAGTGTCATGATGATGTCAAACGTTCACGTAAGGCCCCAAAATGGAAACAACAACTCACATTAACCTCTGAGTAACGTCAGACGATTAAGACCTAATCACCGGAGACTTGGGATCATGAATTCCCTGAATTCATCAGATCTTTCAAGATGAATAAAGGTTAATGTGTACTTTTATTCTATGCTTGTTCATGACTAACATCATGACCAACAGAGAGTTGTGAACAGTCAAAATTTTGGTCAAACCTAATATTTGTAGGAGGAGGATCATATTTTATAACCTCAGTCATGTTATCAAAGATCATCTTGATTTTGGTACATCACCCGATAAGTCATGCGGTCCGAATATCTGGATGTCAATTTTAAGTGATAATGACCCTTACCTGTCAAACAACCTTACTTTTAGCGAGTGTCATATTTCCAAATGTAACCTGATATTTCGATCATCCTCCTACTGCGAAATATCACCCTAGGCCAATATCCTGATGACGTCATCTAAGTCCAATAAATAAAGAAACAAACATGACGTGACATCATCATCACTTTTACCTCTCGGTAGGATATTTTCTAAACATGATCATGTTTGCATAACATGACGATGATGTCATGATGCCTTTCCGATATAATGAACGAATATCTAGATGACGTCACCCTGATATCCCTAGAGTTAGAAAAGAACTTTGGTCATCATCATTGTCCAAAAATATAGCCCGATATTTTTGAATATCCTCCTGACGTTTAAAGCACAGCCTAATGGCATGAACATCACCCGATATCTAAACATAACCTGACATTTTCAAATATTATCTTGCTGTTTAAATATCACCCTGCTCCCATTGCCGCCATTAGCATTGAATGCGCGCAAACATGGTAGGTGGTTCCCGCCGATCATTAAAACCCGATGGAACACCTAGCGAAATCCTGACTTGCTGTGCAAAAAATCAATGAATAAAATCTAATCTGTCAGGATTTGCCCTAAATTTACCCTAATCACAAGATTAAAAGGATCTAACGCCATTTTCACGTTTACCTTGCAAAGAAATTACTTTTTTTACAGAGCACAGCTTCCATATCCTCCTGCAGGCGATATTACGACGAGCTAAGCTTGTAAGCAGTAGAAAGCGCATGATCATCGGCAAGAATTAAGAGTACTTTCAGAATTCCATTAGTATAAAAGGAAATCAGCATAACTAGGTAAGTAAATGAAACCCTCATCGTGTTGTTTCTGTAACAATCAGGTATGATGTTATAGGTCTGATTTACGCATCCCCATGATGGACTTATGCTGAATAAATGTAATATGCATGATGAATATTAAAAATAAATTGTTATAGGCATGCATATATATGCCCATTGTAAGACGGGATTTTTGTTAATTGCAGGTACCCATGGCTGACAAGAGGTTCGTTAAGTGTCAAGCAGAATTTAGTAAGCCCATGTTCTCATCTCAGGGGGGCGTCTTGTTTAAATATGGTGCAATCACAGATACCCATTAGGGGAGTACCAATTTGGAAGCCTGGTTAGTCAGGCTAAATGGTGAGAATAACAAGAGTCCTATGCTGGATGCAATTTTCGTATCCAGAATGTGGAACGTTGCCAGTTTTCCATACTCTATGGAATCTCCAGAGCTGGTCATCGAGTGTGCCCAGAATTATAACCCAGAAACCAGGCAGGTGATGAAGCATGGGAGGATATATGCTGACCTATCCATCAGGGGTCTATCCAAGACATTTGGATTGCCATTGGGTAGCAAGATCAAAAGTGTGGACCTGAAGAAGTCAAAGAAGGAATATGAAAACAATAAGAAATCAGCTAGGAAGAATATGTATCAATGGAGGGCTGAAAATAGTACATATCCTGTAGTAGCCAAACTTCCTGTGCATCTATTCAAATATGATTTTGCTGATGAATATCAGTATATGATTGCACTACTAAACAGAGTAACAAGCTAGCCTGATGCTGGTAGTTTCAGGGACTGGATGTATGGAATAATAATGATGTGTTTATATTCAAATATCAAGCCACTATGGGGCCAGCTAATAAGTGATGCTCTACATGAGTAGCTGATGAACCTGGGAGGTTCAAATTGTACTTTCTATATGACATCCTATATTGTCTATTCCTGTGCATACCAAGGCACATTTGATGCACTAGCTACCGATGGAAAGCTTACAGGTACAAATGTTGTGCATATCTGGGATCATCATCCCCAGCTGTAAAGAACCAATTACCTCCAAGACTACAAACTAGTTAATGATGCATTCTCTATGCATCTGGTGAGGACCATGGAGGAGGACAGAACAAAGAGATTGAGCATGGAGGCTTAAGAAATTATCTACAGGCATGGAGCCTGGTACATACAGTTTGCCACCTTTTCTTACATAAGGATTGAAGGTTTCGAGGGACATCCTCTCATGCTACCAAGGTATCCCACTGATGCAGTGATACTAATGGAGTTCATCAGGCAGGGCTCCACAATGATAAAAATATACAAGGATGCTAAGAAACTGCCACTGATTTTGTTTCCAGTCACCATTGGCTGGTATATGTGCGCAGATTCCAAACACATAAAGAAGGTGATGATCACCTTGAATAAGATGAATCTGCAACCTTTTCCACTGACCAGACCATATGATCCTTATGGTAGGATGCAAAAAATAGTAGGAAAGCCTATTCATCAGAGGCACTTGGAAGATTTCTGGGCTGACTACGAGGATGAAGCAGAAGCAAGAAGAAGGTATCAAAGGTTAACATTGAATCAAATCAAAACCTTTGATTGCATCCCCATCCCCCAACAATTGAAGAAAGATGATGGCAGGATAATTGCAGATGAGTATGAGCAGAAGAAGATATATAATGATACCATCTCTACACCTGACCCACTATACAGGAGGATATATCCTTGGACCCCTTCATTGCCAGGACCATGCAACTAACCCAAGCTTGGGTTGATGAACAGATAGAAGCATTGAAGAAGAAGGGTGTTTCCATTACGGTGGACAACAAGAAAAAGGGGCAGAATATTCCCAGGGATGAGTTTGATGACTTCCTGAATGAAAAGAGGAAGAATAAGGGGGATAGACTCCCTCCACCACAACAATAGAGCAAAAGAGCCCCAAGGGGAAAGAAGATAGATAAGGAACCCAAAGGGGTTATTATTGAAAATACAGTATTTGTAGCTGAGGAGGTAGTAGCATCAGGATCTGGATCAGAATTAGCATCTCCTCCAAGGACAAGGAAAGAAAATTCCAAGAAGAGTAAGATAGCAGAGGCTAGAATCATTAAGACCCTAGAAGAGGGTCAATCATCAAGGAAACATGATAAAGAGGATATCCTCATGGAGGAAGAACCTAAAGAAGAAGAGGCTCCTTTGATAATAAAGAGGAAAAGAAGAGCTCCACAGGTGGTGGTGTCTACCCCACCCAAGAAACAAAGAACCTCCATGAGAGGTGAAATAAGACAACCCCCTACACTATTGCAAGGGGCAGGTAGTGAAGTGCCCAAGGAACTTCAACATGATGTTCCACTTCCCACCATCGTCAAGTTCAAAACTGAACTTGCAAAGGAACAAATGAAAGAAACTTCTCAGGTACAAGCAGAGCACATCTCGTTAGATGAAACAATAAATTTGTTTGATGATGAAGTTGTACAAGAAGTGACTGCACAAGAGATGGAAACACTTGCTGCTGGTACAAGCATGACCCCTCACAAGCCTCCACCAGTTCAAACTATACTGGAGGAGATGAAGCAAGTGGAGGCAGAACAAGAAAAGAGCCCAGAGCAGATAGCTCAGGAAATGGGGCTAGAAACATTAATTATACAGGTGACAAGTCCTGCAGTGGAGGACCTAACAGAGAAACATGATGTGAATCCTGAACATCTAGCAGGATCACCTGATAAGGGACACCTTGCAAAAGAAATAAAGGTGGCAGAACCAGAGAGTCATACTTCAGAAGTAAGCTCACCAATTGCACAAGGTGCATCCACGGAGCCTGTTATAATAGAAGTTCAAGAGAAGGCAGCTAATGAGGAGAAAATAATAGAAGATCCTACTGCCAAAGCTCAGGAGGTTGACAATACAGGTGCAGAACAAATAATAGCTTCAGAACAAACACCAGCACCTCAGGCAGACTCCACAATATCCAGTGTGGTGGATATGCAACAAGAAATAGAAAAGCCAAAGGAGGATGCCACAATGTCCATTGGTGAAAATGAACCTCAACAAGGGAAGAGTTGAAAATAGATGAAGTAATGATGGAAAAGGATCATGATCATCATGATCAACATATAGATACAACACATGATCCCCCACCCCAAGAAGATGCTCCTCCAGAGAAGGAGGTTCCTCAACAAGAGGATGTGCCACAGGATCAACAACAAAGTGAGCATCAGGAAGAAGAATTGAGAAAATCACCATCTCCACTACATCTGCAGATAGAAATAGGAGATACAGGTGAACATCATGATGATGCAGAAAAACATGGTCAGGTGCCTCCCTGGTTGGAAAAAGAGGTAAGTGCAGAAGAAGATTTTGAAATTCAAGAATTTGATGTGTCCACCTTATTCTCCAAGAATATAATAAAACCCAAGAGGAAGGCCAGAATGACTTCGGCCATCAAAAGAGATCCAACAACTAGGAGAAGGACTGCACAGATTGCAGTACCTACTGTGGAGAAAGAAAAAGGTAAGATCACCTTAGATGAATTTCAAATTAGCACAGTGGATCTAGGTTTTGCCAATGAAGACCAAGAAGGTCAAGAAGGCAAAGACATTATTGATTCTTTGATTCAAAATGTGAAAAGAGAGAAAGAGAAAAATAAGCAACACAAAGAGCACATTGCTCAGTTGCATGCCTACATAAGAAGGCTAACTACTACTGAAGAAACTTCAACCGAACATGCAGTCCCATTAACTGCTATTTCTCAAGAGGAGGTGAATAAATTAGACCTCATGAAACATGAAGCATCTGTATTAAGGAAATGGATGTCATCCACATTGGATGATGCAGAAGAAGTAGTAAAGGCCTCTTTGAAGAGGTGGAGCACTCTCAGTGACTCTAGGACTAAAGTAGACAAATTGCAAATGCAGACAGGAAAAAGGTCTTATAAATTGGAAAAAGTACTAAGCATCCTGGGAGAAATAAAGAGGATAAATCCTTAGCTGCTTATCAATAAATAGGTATTGAACAGTGATACCACCTTATTAATTGACATCTGGTATAAGGATATTCAATTTGAATGTGGGGTGCTCAGGAGATGCAATAATAAACTAAGAGATATCAGCATGAAGCTACATGATTTAATGGTTGTTGAGGCGGAAATATTAGAAACATTGGAAGGAAAAGTGGAAGGGAAAATAGAAAATCAAGATGAGGAATGTGCCATCAAAGCTTTACATGACAACTTCCAATCATTAGCAGATGATCCACTTGTCCACTTGACAGAAGAAGTCATAGATAAAATAATGAAAATCAAAGTCAAGATGGAAAAATACAATGAGACACTACAGGATAGGAAAGACAAACTGGATAGCAGTAGAAATAAATATGAGGGACACAAACATGCCATCATCAAAGCAAAGACTTAGGATGGCGGAGGAATAGATCAAATTGTGCAGTCATATGAGCAGATCCGGAGCAGCATGCAGTCTCATATGCGGTGTCATCATCATCAGGATAGTGAAAGTTTGGGAAGTGATGCACATGATGATGATCCACATGAATCAAACGAGGAGCATGATGAAGATACATCATAAAGGAAAATATAAGTGTAAATAACCCAGATAGTTTCCAGCTGGCAACTTGTGCCACTTTTGATAAGTTTGACAAAGTCAAAGAGAATGGTGACCGTGGATATGCATTGATAAATCAAAATCATGAATCTTTTGTAATGGATTCCTCACCTTGTTCTATAAAAGGTGATCGAATGCCTTATTGTAAAGATTCAGAAACTTAATTGAAATTTGTCTGCTGAAACATTCAGAGCTCATTTCAAAGTTTTTGTAAACATCTATATTTTTGCATGCTTAATGAATGAGAAGACTGTGTCGATTACAATTCATAGTAAATCTTGAGTAATCAGTGTATGAATTCTAGATATATGTGGTGATTTGCTGCATCCCTTGGAGTGCAAGTCTACTTACATGTGTTGTCTTCATACAAATTCCTTTGAAGTTAGCATCAACTATATCTAGCTGTGGAATGTCTTGGTGAAAATATCGTTTGGTTTTCTTCTCTTCATGACAATATCTAATATACATGTGGTTCAGAAGCTAAAGGTTCAATTTTAATTTGAAGCATTTCTTCCAATTTCTTTTAAATTTCAAAGCATTTCATCCTCATAATTGCAAACGATTGATGATCTTAAGCAAATAACACAAATATGTGGACATCTCATAGATAAATGGAAATATTTAGCATATTTGAATACAGAGCATGCATAATCAAGAGTATCATGCAAAGATTGAAGTATTTCTGCATCATTTCACCAAATGAATGTATAATATGACTTCTCTGTAAAGAATTTCTGCAGGAATATCATGATGATGATGAACTTTCACGTAAGGCCCCAAAATGGAAATAGCAACTCACATTAACCTCTGAGTAACATCAGACGATTAAGACCTAATCAACAGAGACTTGGGATCATGAATTCTCTAAATTCATCATATCTTTCAAGATGAATAAAGGTTAATGTGTACTTTTATTCTATGCTTGTTTATGACTAACATCATGACCAACAAAACTATGCAGGTAATTTGAACCCTGAGCAATTGATTGATTGGATAAATGACATGGAAGAATACTTTGAGTATGAAGAAATTGAAGATCCAGAAAGAGTGAGATTTTTAAAAACTAAGTTGAAAGGACATGCTAGTATTTGGTGGAAACAAGTTCAGATGGATAGAAATAGGAGGGGAAAAGAAAGAATCACAAAATGGGATAGAATGGTGACAAAATTGAAAAATTAGTTCATACCTGCTGACTATGAGCTATAATTGTTGAAGAGATTACAAAACCTAAGACAAAAGGAGAAAACAATAATGGAATATACTAAATTATTATGGGGTAAAAAGTGGACACCTGTCTTTTTACCTCCTTGTCTAGCTCCTAGGTCCCCATGATTACATTATACATTTTAATTATTCATCCCAATGCAAAATCCCCTAAAACCAATGCAAATTGGAAAAAAGGGGCCAATATTCTATTTTACTCTGGACCAAAAAGAAGCCTTGGGACTTGGAAACCCATGCCCAAGTCCTCCCTAATTAGTCAGGGAAAATTTAATTGTATTTCAACATAAGACCTCTAAAAGGGTTTCTCCTTGTGGGCTCTTTTGGTTAATTTGACGAATGTTAGCGGAAAAGCATATATAATTTTTTTTTTTGGAATTCCTTATGAAGCTAGATAGAGATCACCAACTTAAAACATTGGAGAAAAGAGAATTCAAAGAATTCAATGTAATTCTAGAGAATATTTGTATTGTCATTGTGTGTTATTGCAGGTTTTGAAGTAATCATCTATCTCTCCTTATGAGTTGAAGTGCATTCATCCTCTTAAGGGTTTCATCACATAGGTGATATAATTTATGTTTATCATCATTTGATTTCATCAAATTGATTTGTGTTTAGCATCTACCCTACAAGGGCACACTCTCTTTATCAATGGTTTTGGGAAGATTGAATGCTATCCTAGGATTTGACTCTCAGGTAAGTCCTTAAACACCATAACCCCCAAACCCCTTTTCTTCTTGTGTGTAGGTTATAGGTGCAAGATCCGAAGAAGTGAGGATATAGGAAGACTAAGCAAGGATTAATGTTTCAGTTTCTGACAACATTTTGGGAATATTCCTTAGTACAGGATGTGGGAGCTCCTAAAATCATCCTTTTGTCTTAACCAACATTAGATCTAGCATTAGAGTAGTCTTTATAACATTTCTCTAGTTTTGTAGTTTATGAATATTCCACCTTTCTAGACTTAGGTCCTCCCAAAATAGTCCTCCAACATTCTTGCTCTAGTAGATAGGTTCTAACATCTTTATGATCACTCATGTGCATTCGGTTTCCGATTATCTACTATACATCTCTTGTTATGATCAGATCTTTGTAGAAATAGGGTTTTGTGTATCATTGACCTAGGGTTTGGTAAAAAAGCTTGATTAAATAAGATCTTTCCATAACACTCTTGAGTACAAAATTTGTAGCTAAGTCCTCCATTTGGTAGTGATTTGGCTTGGTTTTGTCCTTGAATGTTACTGTGGAAGAGGGTTTGATCTAGTGTGCATGCTAGTCTTATTCATTCATCTTTTCCATACAAAAAAATTAGGTGAACCTGTAGCTTCAAGCATTTGCATCTTGTTGATAGTTAAAGTCAGATCTTGCATTGATTTCATTGCATATTCATCCATATCCATTTGAAAATCTTGCATGATCTTGGAAAAAGTGCATTTCTAGGCCTTAAGAAGCTTACATTTTGATCAAATTTTGCATTAGGGTTTCAAAAATTATCTTGCATTATCATATTGGTTGTATTAAAAAGTCATCAAATCTGATTTGGTATGATATCCTTGCATCATCACATGTCTTAGATTTCAAAATTCTTATATTTGCAATTACACATTATTTATTTCGACATAAGACTATAACACTTCTTTCACATTTAGCAATACATCTTAAATAGATCTGTATTTTCCTTTGTGTACAACTCACTATAACATTGGGATCACTTGGTTTGCAGTGACACTTGTGTGTTCTTGATCTTTACAAAAAGATTCAAAAACTAGATTTCCTCAAACTAGTGTATTGGTGTATAAAGGTCTCCCATATTGGTGGTATTTTGATAAATAAATATATCTGATTTGTACATTTCATCATGGATGCTTCTTCTTATTCATATTTGGAAGCTTTGTTTACATACATTATAGATATTGACAATTTCTCTAAATGCACTCATATGCATCTTCAAGTCTTAAATCAAATAACATACATATATGATATTGATGTTTCTATGTGTTCCATATATGAAATTGCCATGCCCAACCTATAATACTAAGCATGAACAACGAAACATAGATTAATTCCTATCTAAAATGCAAATTTTCAACTCTAGTTTCAAAATAGTAAAAAAACCCAAATCACTAAATTTTAACGGATATACCATATGCACAACCAAAATTGACTACATTTTTACATTAGATATAAGTTTTGTATATATATGAAAAATCAAGATTTTAACATTTCTAATACAATTATACACAATTATAATAAGTGTCATATGATTATCCATTTGCAATGTGGAAAAACACTTTCTTAGCATCAGTACCCTACACAAGTAATCTTCCTAAATCTACATAACTAAATCTAAACATTAGTTTCTTAATGTCAATAAATAAACATATTAGATATCATTGTACAAGATGATGAGACTACCAGCCATAAGGACCAGACCTAATATCTTGAGGGCTCATCCATGATGGCCTAGCCTATGTATACACATCGCAAAGACTTCATAGTTTGAGGTTGTTAGTGTATATGCTTAAAAATGACATGATTCAGTCTAAATAAATCTTCTTAATATTTATTCCATCTAATTCCTCTATTAATAAATAAATAACCAAATTTATTTATTCGATTCATATTCATCTAAGTTAATTAAATATCAAAATATTTAATTACCTCTTCTAAAGTCAAAATTAAATAAAATCCTTTATTTAATTAAATTCTTCCAAACAATTAAATAATTCTTAACTATTTATTTAAATCAAAATCATTCTTCCAAATTTAAATAAATCAAATCAAATTTATTTAATATCCTCTCAATCTCCAAAAATAAAATATAATCAAATATTTTATTTATTCTTCCAAATCATGCAAATTTATTTATTTAATTTTCTTTCTAATTCTTCAAATATCTTCCAAATCTTCTAAAAATAAGTCTTCTTCTTCATACACCCACAATTAAATAATTTATTATTTAATTTCTCTCAAATTATGCAAAAGCAAATCTCAAGTTGAGTTAGGCCATGGTAGATAATCTGACCTCCTCAAGTACTATATCATTTACCGAACAAGATGACCTCTTAGTGTCTCAACCTCATAACACTCCTCTACACATTGTCGCCTTCATCCATAAGCATTGCATCAAGAGGGTTCTCATTGATGGGGGAGCCAGTTTAAATATTTGCACGTTGAAGTTAGTCCTTACATTAGGGTTCTCTAAAAACATAGTTGATCCAAGAAAGAAGATAACTATCAAAGCCTATGATGAAGAGGAGAGAACTACAAAAGGAACAGTGGTCTTACCCATACAAGTGGGACCGGTAAAAATAGATGTTGTGTGCCAAGTCCTAGATAGGGAGATCACCTATAATATTCTCCTAGGTAGACCATGGATTGATGCCATGAAAGCTATGCCTTCCACCTATCACCAATGCATAAAATTCCCTCACAACAGAAAGCAAGTCACAATCTAAGGTGACCTTGACCCCTTTTAGCATTGCAACTCTATCCTTTCAAAACCTAATTGCATCATACCAAACAATAGAGCATCTACATCACCTACCCCACAGCATGATCCTACCTCTGAAGCTTCCTCATCAAAGCCCAAAGAACAGAAGATTACCATCAAAGAAACAGGAGTAGGGGAATACTCCATTGAGCACAGCCTCAATCTAGCCAAAATGCCTTTATCTCCTAGATCCTTTGGGCGACCCAAGCATTTTCCAAAGCCATCTACTCCTCTTATACCTCCCATAGCTCTCTTTGTAAAATGGGGGACCTGATCAGATGAACTAGATGAAAGAGATATCCTACAATGGCTTTATACTGAAGAAGAAGAGAGCACACAATAGGAACCACCTAAGCTCCCAACAGAAATCTATGGGCGAGGTGAATCTATCCTACATAGAATGGGTTACAAAGAACAAGGCCCCATCAGCCTAAGAAAAGAAGGAATTGTAGAACCCATTCAATCTTCTTCATCCTCATTGGCTAGAAATACAAAAGGCCTAGGATATAAAGATAAGGGCAAAGCTAAGGAAAATGCGTCTTGTGGATATGATCCATACCCTTCAAGTGGACAGTGACACAAATTTTAATGAATGAATGGGATAAGATGATAGAGCATTCCTATGATGACAAAGAGGTCAATACCATTCAAACTTATAGCCCCTACCATGAGGGACAAATGCTACCGAATAGACCATTAGAGTGATTTGCCTATCCCTGAGAATACAACTTTCAAGAAAGGTTCGAGTTCTATCGCAATAAACAACTTGGAGGAAAGTACCATCCCGAACACTCCTCCTACCAATACTCCTAGCATATCCATTCAAACTATCAACGAATCAGATCTATCCTCTGACTCCCTCCCCCTTGTACATCTTGAGCTTATTGACTAGGATCTACGAGGAACCCCACAACTAGATATCTTCCAAAAATGATGATGCCTATATTGACTATATGGAACTTAGGGACCACCTACCCAAAGGAGATCATAAAGCTAGGTTTTCTATTGAACTTAATACCATGGCTTATTTCAGAGAGGGTACCAAGCCTTCTAGTCACAAAAATATCAAAATAAAAATTGGATCTAACAGTGAAAACTGCTCCACAATAGTGTCAGATCCCAAAACAGTAAAAAGAAAGGACACATCTAAAGGTGAAAACCCAACTGTGACACTTGATGATGGAAGGCTTAACACTCTCTCTGATGACATGCACCAGGAGAAGTCTTAGATTGTTGTGGAACCCATAGAGCCAGTTAACATTGGAATAGAGGAACAACCTAAGATCATTCACTTTGCTAAGTCTCTAACCCCACCAGAGAAGACTAAGTTTGTACCATTCCTTAAGAGAAAATAGGTCAATTTTGCTTGGTCATACACAGATATGCCAAGGTTAGATATAGATTTGATTATACATCACCTTCCATTAGATCCAGGAGTGAAACCAATGAAACAAAAGCTTAGAAAGATGCATCCACACATAGCACTACTTGTAAAAGAAGAACTTAAGAAATTACTGGATGTAGGGTTCATCAGAGCTATAGACTATCTGGAATGGGTCTTCAACATAGTACCAGTGTCCAAACCTGATGGCCGAGTTAGACTATGCAATGACTTTAGAGATCTAAACAAAGCTTGCCACAAGGATGATTTTCCATTACCAAATATAGATATCATAGTTGACTTAACAGTAGGGCATACCGTGTTATCTCTTATGGATGGCTTCTCGGGATATAATCTGATCAGGTAGCACCAGAAGACTAGTATAAGATAACTTTTACTTGTCCATGGGGCACTTTCTGCTGGAATGTCATGCCATTTGAGCTAAAGAACGCATGAGCCACATATCAACGTGCTATGACCACTATATTTCATGATACGATGCACGTCACCATGGAAGATTATGTAGATGATATTCTTGCAAAGTCACTCACAAGGGAATCACACTTGGATGTGTTAGAGAAAGTCTTCCAGAGATTAGAGGAATTCAAATTAAGGTTAAACCCAAAGAATTGTGTTTGGAGTCACCTTAGGCAATCTCCTAGGTTTTATTGTTTCAACAAATGGAATAGAGGTGGACCTGCCAAAGTCAAGGCTATTATGGACATGCAACCACCCAAGACTCTTACTCAAGTTAGATCTCTACAGGGCAATCTACAAGCAATCCAAAGATTCATATCATAATTGGCAGACAAGTGTCAACCATTCAATCATCTCCTGCACAAGAACATTCCATTTAGGTGGGATGAGAAACGCAAAGAGGCATTCAACAAACTGAACAAGTATCTCATGAATCCACCTATTCTCATGCCTCCTATCCAAGGGAAACCATTGTTACTATACATAGCTACTACACCAATAGCTCTTGGAGCTCTTCTAGCGCAACAAGATTATAAAAATAAAAAAAGAGCCGTCTACTACATCAGTCGCACATTGGTAGGCTATGAGTTGCAATACTCTTAGATAGAAAGATCATGTCTTGCTATTGTTTTTGCTTCCCAAAAACTCTGACATTATATGCTTGCACATCCAGTCAAACTTATTGCAAAAATAGATCCACTAAAATACCTACTAAGCAAAGCAGCTCTTATAGGTCACCTAGCCAAATGGGTAATGCTCCTAAGTGAATACGACATTGAGTATGTAGATAGAAAGGCTATTAAAGGGCAAGTCATTGCTGATTATTTAGCAGATGCACCACTACAGGACACAACACCAATGCAATTTGAGTTTCCAGATGAATCCTTATTCAATATATCCACACATTATTAGACACTTTACTTTGATGGGTCCTACAAAAACCATGGATTGGGGGTAGGAATCTTGTTTGTAACTCCTCATTGAGACACCATATCGCAGTCTTACTATCTGTTATTCCCATGTACCAACAACATAGTAGAATATGAAGCCTTGGTCATTAGTCTCAAGATGGCAATAGAATGGAAAATCAAAGAGCTACATGTCTATGGTGATTCTCAACTAGTGATAAATTAGGTCAATGACGATTACCAAACCAAAGATGAGAAGCTTGTCCCATACAAGCGGATGGTTGAGGACTTTAAGGAATACTTTGTGATCATCTCTTTTGAGAAAATACCTTGCATTGAGGACAAAGTAGCAAATGCCATGGCAACCATTAGTTCTCTTCTCGAAATACCAAAGAATGAGTCACGGTACGAGTTCTTAGTGGAAACAATTCAGCAACCAACTTATGATCTTCCTGAAACCCACTCCATATGCCTTTTAGTTGGATCTGATTCACCTTGGTAAGGTAAAGTTTACACTTACCTCAAGGACAACATCCTCCCACCTAACTTATCTTTAAACCAACGAAAAACCTTTATATGCCAAACCTCTCGATATACCATTATTGCCGACACCCTATACCGACATGGTCTAGATGGTACTTTACTCTATTGTTTAGAACGAGAAGAATCCCAAACCACCTTACAAGACATACACGAAGGGATTTACGGAACACAATCTAGCGGTCCTTCCTTAGCTAAGAAACTCATGTGTTTGGGTTATTACTAGCCAAACATGGAAATAGATTCATACCAATTTGTGAAGAAGTGCAAGCAGTGCCAAATACATGGGAACCTGATACATGTGCCAGCTCAAGAGTTGAGAACTTTAATGACACCTTGGCCCTTTTGCCAATGGGGACTTGACCTTGTAGGAAAAATCCATCCACCCTCATCCAACAACCACAAATTCATAATAACCACCACTTAATACTTTACCAAGTGGATTGAAGTCATTCCCCTCACCACCGTCACAGGTAAACAAATCTCCTCATTCATCCTCAATTACCTCATCTGTAGATATAGAATTCCCTCATCCATTATCACGGATAATGGAAGACCCTTCAAAAACCAGGATGTCCAGGAACTCTGTGACCAATTCAAAATCCAATACCGTTTCTCCACACCCTATTACCCCCAAGGTAATGGCCAAGCAGAAGCATCCAACAAGACCATCTTGAAACTCCTCAAGAAGAGAGTCAACAATGCTGCCCATGATTGGTACATCCAACTCAATCCCGCTCTGTGGGCCTATAGAACTAGTATATGCACTCCCACAGGTGCTACCCCTTACACCTTTTTGTATGGCTAAGAAGCTATTCTTCCCATCGAGGTCGAATTACCATCTCTCAGGGTGTTGTTAAAAGGTCTCATAACAGATGAAGAATATAGGGTTTCCAGATTGCAAGAACTAGAGTTGCTAGAGGAAAGGAGATAGAAAACCTTTGACCATCTCAAAGCATATCAACAAATTATGTCATGAATCTATAACCACAAAGTTCACCCAAGAGTCTTCAAAGTTGGAGATCTAGTACTTAAGGAGAACCCTCGCAATTAACAGGATTGAGAAAAGAAAGGCAAGTTTGAGCCCAACTGGCTTGGGCCTTATGTGATCGTAGTTGCTTATGGATTGGGGGAATATCAGTTAGCAACATCAGAGGATGAGTTGTTTGATGACCCAATCAACAGCATGCATCTTTTCCAGTTCTATACCTAGGAGAACCCCAATGTAAGAGAGGGCATAAAATACAAAAACCTAAAAAAAATACAAAAAATACAAAAAAATCATCCTTTGGTGAAAACCTGGCAAACAGGTACATTGGATAGGTATCATGATGAAAACCTAGCAAATAGGCGTCACACATACTTTCTATCTTTTGTGCAAATAAAAGCAAGTGGTGAAAACCTAGTAAACAAGTGTTACTTGTGATAAACCGCTTCCTCCATCTTTGGGAAACCAATCACCTTGTGTCCATTCTTCCTTCACTCGTGTCCCATTCACTCCATATCTGTTCCATAATAAAAATACCTAGCAATAACCTATCATGGCTTGATACTCTATCTCTCTGTTGCCTTGTTAGCTAAGGTTTTATCCCATATCCTATCCATTGTGTCAGCCTAGCGTAGTGTCTCTCATCAGTATCCACATGGTCCAAGTCCATGAACTACGTTGCCTTTGCGTTGTCACGTAGGCAAGGCCATTTTTTTCAAATGCGCCCCTGAGGCTCCACCTTTCCATCCATCCCATTTCTTGTCATCTATCTTTTAGTCCATCCATGGTCCATTAGGGTTTACCCTGAACTATGTTGCCTCTGCGTCGTCACGTAGGCAAGGCCATTTAGTAATGATCCCCTAAGGAACTAGGTCAGTCCCTTAGGGTCCATCTCACCAATAAGGATTGTGGAATCTCCTCACTAGGCAAGCAAGCACAAATAAAACCCTCTCTTTTCAAGCAGAAATCCTGACGCAAGACATTAACCTATCCAAAGCAATGCAAGAAAACACCTGAGGCATTCTAAATGATTTTACCCAAATTATGGCAAGAAACAAACACATCTAAATGCAAATATGTTTTGTGGATTGTAATCATGGTTAAAATACAAGAGTCTTGATTTTTGCTATCATGTCTTTCTATGCTACTCGATGATGCCAAAAGCTAGAGATGTTATGATGGGGGTATGATTATTTTATTTGTTTGTTGTTTGTGGATTAAACTTTAGTAATGTGACGCCTTGTCTAATGACATGATCGGTAAAATATCATTGAGGACATCAAAGGCCTAACATGAACGGGGGCAATCCTTGACTGTTGATACGCAAGAAATACTCAGGTCATCTCGGTTCAATTATACCTAGATGCTTATATTAACTTGCTAAATCAAAATCCATGTAAGCAATTGTTAGGTCATCTCAGTTTAATTATACCTAGATGCTTGTATTAAATTACAACATTCAGAAAAAGTACCAAAAAAATAAATCACCCAATGATGAAATAAGCACTTCAAAATACTTGTACCATCAAGATGTCAAAAGCAAAACACCCATCACACATCCATTATACATCCATATCCCATGCAAATAAAAGATCCAAACAATGCAAAGTATCAATACAAAATCAAAGCTTGTGAATCTTTCTATCAAATCATCCTTTTCAATCAATCTTCTATCTATCATTCTATCATTTCTGTGTCGATAGAGTACATTTGGACATCACAAAAACATAACATATAGTTGCATATCATATCACATGAGATAGTCATTTACATGATTAAATCAGTTGCATACATAGAAAGTGCATAAGGTCATCCATAAACATTTTTTTGTAATCATCATATAGTGTCAAACAGAAAAAAATCAAAAACATAGATAAGTGCATCACATAAATTACATAATCATATAGATACCATTTGCATTCACACACATTAGAGACACATCAAGTAAAGCACCTAAGTCTGCATTAGGTCATATAGAATCACATAATATCATATAAAGGTCTACATTAGGTCATATAGCATCATATAAAAGTTTGCATTAGATAAACATGTGCATCACATCATACAAATAGAAATGCATCATAACTCATAAATATAGAGCATCAAATAAACTACATCATCATATAAATATCATAAGTATGTCCAAATGTACAATATCAAGTGGTCCATCTCAGAGTCAATGTCATGTATAGTGAATACATCTCAAGGATAGTGATTCGTGTCTCAAAATACAACAAAGTAGTACATAAGTATATCTAGCTATCTAAGCCATCAAAAAGTGTATGTAGGAGCTGAAGTCTACGCAAGTGTCTGCTAGCCCTGTTGTTGTGAGCCACTGCTACCGGTAGTGTCCTCTGTCTTCCCTCCTCTACCGGACCCAGACTACTGTGGGTCCATCACAGAGGCTCCTGACCTTGATCCACCTGCTCTCTGGGAAGCCATAGACTGAATCCTGTAGCTCAGAGCCCTCTGACTCGATGGCACAACACCATGATATAAACCTCAGTAATACTATGTCTGAGTCTACACTCTGGAAAGCTCACCTTGCACCTGCACTAACTAAGCTTGTGCCTGTTCTAACTGTGTCTACATCTGTGCTAGCTGTTTCTATCCCTGTGCTAGCTATGCCTATCCTTGGTGCCCCTGCCCAACCAAAAAATTGCTCATGGCATCTGTACCAAGGGCTGACACTGCAGTATCCTACTCTACTCAAATAACTCATATCCATGCATCTGCCATATCTCTCTCTGCTGAGCCCCAAGATGACCTCTGTATCTATCTCTCACTGGGCCTCGATCGTCCTAAGTTGTGCCCGCAGCTGCCTAACCTATCCTCTCAGCACCGCTAGGGCTCTCTCATGGACATCCAGTTGTGCTAGACCCTGTGGTGCATGTACCTATCCTTGCCCCTATGGGTGGGGTACCTACTGCTATGCCACCTGTCAAGGTGGTGGCATATGTACCTATTGTGCCTGCTATACAACTTGCAGTAGCACTACCTGCTAGACATGGGAAGGCCCCTCCCCATCTCTCCTCCTCTGTCTAAGTCTACCTCCATCATCTCCACCACCTCCTCCTCCTCCATCATCTCCACCATCTCTGCCACCTCCCTGTCCTCCTCGCCCCCTCCTGCTCCTCTGGCCAACCTGGCCCTCGTCATCTAAATTTACCTCGTCTATATGAGGCACCAGCTCCCCAGGCCCTGATTATCTCAGAAATGGGTGGGCAGCGAACCAGTCCTCAAAATCTTGGGTCATACCAACATCTGTGATCTCCCTCCTCATATCCCAGGCAACATAAGGTGTCTACCAAAACTTTGCCAGTGCCTCTTCATAGGACACCATCGGCCTCTATATGAATCTCTCAGCATGAGTCCACGTAAATAGAGCCTACCCTTGTGGCATGCCCTGCCTCCTCCCAAACTGTCTCAGTACTTGGCTGACAATCTACCTCTCCAAGATAAATCATGTCCAGCCTATCAGCCACCGCGTCTAGTAGTAGTATGGCAGTTCATCTACCTCATCCTCCCAAGGTTCATAGTTAGATATGGCTGCCAGTCCACCACATCTACTCTGTCCAAATCATGCCTCCAATACTTGAGATTCCCCAGCCTATGCTAGGAAATCATTCTTGTGTAGCCATAACTATATGGATCTCCTCTCTATCTATCAAAAACACAAATCAGTCTCATGATCACTATGTGCTCCCATAGACAAAACTGTAGCAATGACACACCTGTAGATAGGCTCATACCCTTGTGATATACCACCTGATGCATGTCGTGGTATAGGTGCACTAGAACATAGACACCCCAAGCATACCGGGTGCCCTCTGTAACCATATGCTCCATGATCTGACCCCATCCAATGGGGAACCCATGTGACCTCCTATCAAGGCATACAACGCCTCTGATCAGTCCTGCAACTATACCAAGGAAGTCGTAATAGTCATGAATATTCTACCATGAGATGACATGTCTGACCAACTCGGGGTCATCAAACACTCGCCTGCACTCAGCAAGTCCTGTATCCCTCTGTGGATCATACTCCACAAGCTCACTCTAAATAGGCAAATGGAGAATCCTATACACATCCTCCAAAGTACCGGTCATCTCGCCAGTAGGGAAGTGGAAGGTCCCATCCTCACTATGGAACCTCTCCACTACTGCAGTCAGCAACCCGCGGTTCACCTAAAACTCAGGCATGAAGCAAACATAGTCAAGTCCCATCACATCGAGTGCCTCTCTATCCATCTCAGTAAGCATATGCCTTTGCAATATAGGCATGGGGAACTACTCCCTCGACTGAAGTGTATCTCAAATTTCCTCCTGCAAAGCATGCAAGGTAAGGCATCGACCTAAAAGATGTAAGTACCATGCTCAACAAATCTATAGAAACATACCAACTAACTTAACATGTAAAATGGATCAAAACAACACACTACATCTCTTGACTAGATTCCTATAATCTTGAAGATAGCTTATCGATTGACGCATCAAACAGGACGCCAATCGAGTCAATTTTGTTAAGTAAACTACTTATCTATATCATATGCACCATAACAGATGGTATATGCACCATTTCTTAACAAATGCGCCAATTATGACAAGTGCGCTGCAAGATTCCATGCATGTGTCATCCTATACCTCAAGTGCGCCACCCTATTGTGTGCGCTGCTTCATACCGTTATAGCACTACAGAATTATGCATGCGCCAGCTAAACTCATGCATGCACAACTTAACTATATGTGTCGTTCTATATCTTACATGCACCGTCATTTGACATATGCACAGTTTTACATGTCATATGTGCCAAACTGCAAGCTAACACATTTACCTATCATATTTTTCTCCTAGCATTTATTGCAATCAAAATCGACTCTAGGGGAAATTTTTCAAGATACATACCGAGGGTCCTCCCTTTGCTGGCTAGTCGAATCAATGGACTCACTCAAAATGATGCTCCTCATGTGGAATGTCCATCCTTGTGCTGACTACTTTATGCTCCATGCTCTCCTAAGCTCTCAGAAGAAAATCAAACAAAGCCAAGTGTGCACATGAATTGTCTTGTGGACCTAGCTCCTATATATAGCATGCAAACCCTAAAGTGGCTATGTGGTGACTATGACTACTTCCTGCACCTGTTTCTACCAATTTTCTTCCCATTTCTCTAAAACACGTCCTATTTTCTTCAAACCCAACCAAGTCTACCCTTCATCTTCATGAGATTGTCCATCTCATGCCTTCTACCTTTTTCCTATCTAATCTCCCGAGGGGGCATCCTATTGTCATAACCTATACCAGGGGCAAATTGGGGCATATTATCAGATAACTTATTTCTTTGAAGCAATACCGTAAACTGCATTGCATCAAAGAGGGGAAAAATGTATACGCCTAACAATGACACGATTCAGTCTAAATAAATATTCTTAATATTTATTCCATCTAATTCCTCTATCAATAAATAAATAACCAAATTTATTTATTTGATTCATATTCCTCTAAGTTAATTAAATATCAAAATATTTAATTACCTCTTCTAAAGTCAAAATTAAATAAAATCCTTTATTTAATTAAATTCTTCCAAACAATTAAATAATTCTTAACTATTTAATTAAATCAAAATCATTCTTCCAAATTTAAATAAATCAAATCAAATTTATTTAAAATCCTCTAAATCTCCAAAAATAAAATATAATCAAATATTTTATTTATTTTTCCAAATCATGCAAATTTATTTATTTAATTTTCTTTCTAATTCTTCAAATATCTTCCAAATCTTCTAAAAATAAGTCTTCTTCTTCATGCACACACAATTAAATAATTTATTATTTAATTTCTTTCAAATCATGAAAAAACAAATCTCAAGTTGAGTTAACTGACTCAATCAACCTTGTTTTTATCAATATCTCTTAATTAGAAAAAAGCTTTCTAATTTATGAAAAACATGTCTTATCTTTAGAAAAGAAAGTAGTTAACTCAAATAAAACAACTTTTGGGTGACACTTGTCTTCTTCTTATTCGTACATGTTCCTCAACCATTCTCAATCGTTGATCTTCTTGTTCTTTCTATACTGTTGATCTTCTCTTTCTCAAGTCTATAAATTGAACCCTCTTCTTCCATTTCATTCATTCAAGATTTAAGTATTGTTACTCTGCAAGAATTACAGCATGCCTTTGGCACCAATTCCTTTATTGCTTATGATCACACTTGTTACCATACTACTATCATTGTTGTGAAGCTCATCTTCATGGCGAAACTATCATAGCCATTCTCCATTGACAATCTTGGAACCATAGCAAGGAAGTGCACTCTCTGAGGGCCTTATTCATACATACAAGATCGATTGAGATAGGCAACCAATGGAAGCTATGAAGCTTTGAGGTTTGCAAAGGTTTTTGAAGTTCTTTTGTTTGATTGATCTCTTTGTTTCTGTATTTCGTTAAGTGTTGGGTATTTTGATATTTATTATATTGATTATTCATTTGAATCCAATTTTCCCTCAACAAATAGGAATTGAGGTGTCTCAACCTTATAATTCCTAGCATTGGTTATTTGATTATTTATTTATTTATTTGCTAAATTTTGTATTTACTTGCACATTCAGTTTTTGCATTTAGTTTGAGGGGGCATTATGACATGTCATCTTACTTAGAATATACTTTGAATTGTCAAGTCAAACACATCTGGATTTGGGCATCCCATTTGAGGTGGCACTAATATGCCATGTGTTGGCATCTTAGATTATGATGGAGGATATATTTTGTATGACAAAATCTATGACATGTAAGCGCCAATTATAAAGAATCCTATGACAAGTGATGACAAGTGTCAAAAAGCATCTTTACATGTGGAGAATGCATCTATGGGTGCCCAAGTTGGGCTATGACATGTTGTAAGAGGAATATGCTATTTTTAGTCATGTATGATGGATTCTCTTACAAAATTAAGTGTTGTCATGTTGCAGATTTTTATGACAGCTATAAGATGCGTAAGAGCATCTGTCATTGCCTATTTTTAATGTTTGAGTGCTCTACCTTGGGAAGTCAAATGCTAAGTTATGATAGATGTACGAGAGTTGAAAACATGTTGGACAAGTGTCCTTTGACTATGTAGATGGCCATGTGGCCAAGATGGATGCATATCTCTAGAGGCTTCTCAAAATTACCTTGTAAGTTTATATAATGCATTGTTTTGGAGTAGTAGTTGCATAGTGTTTGTACAGGTAGTGTTATGCTGCCGGAATCACTCTAGAAATGACATTTACAAACTCCTAGAAGAAATTGCATTGCAAGTGTATTGTAATCCTTTATAGATTTGTTAATACATTGTGTAGGTTTTGGAGTGTGGGGTTTGTTACCTAAAAAGGTTTTCCCCATGATATATCTTGTGTCAATATCTTTCTATGTATTGTTTTGTTGTTGTAATCTTTATGTTATGTGTTTAACATCACTGCAATTGTAAGGATTTAAAAGAATTTTCATACTATTCCCCTCATTATGTTGTTGTAGGTAGTGTGTTCCACATACCTTGCTTCATTTCAGTTGGTATCAGAGCTTGATCACCTTTGGTCCTAGTTGTTGGGTAGGGTTTTTTTTAGCTAATCTATGATTGAGTGGGAGCCTGTGCAGAGTATTCTACAATATTGTTGTAGGAAAAAGATGGCAGGCACATCTGAAAGAATAGAGTTGGAAAAGTTTAATGGAAGCAATTTCAAGTTATGGAAACATAAAATGGAAGACATGCTTGTTGATAGAGACCTATGGGAAATAATTTTGAGAACAAAACCAATGGCAATGGCAAAGGCAGTTGGGGATCTCAAAGATCATAAAGTTAAGGGTCTTGTGAGACTCTGTTTAGCTGATTTCGTCCTACTAAATGTTCATGAAGAAAAGATCTTAAAAGAGCTATAGAAGAAACTTGGTGATGTTTATCAGGACAAATCCATGGTAAGCAAGTTATTCCTCAGGAAGAAGTTGTATTCTCTAATGATGGAAGATGGAGGATCAGTTACAGATCACCTGAATGCCTTCAACATGTTAGTTGCACAGTTGAATTTCATTGGTGTGAAGATGGAGGAGGAGGATCGTTGCATGACCTTGCTTTGTTCTTTGCTAGACTCGTGGGACCTATTGATTGTCAAGAACACCAAGAGGGAGGGTGAATTAGTGTTCTGTAAATCTTTTCTTGAACTTTTACTTTTAACCATTTCAAAAGAATAATCAAATAGAAGCAAAATATACAAATGAACAACATCCACAAAAACATAACACATAACACCACGATTTTACGTGGAAAACCCAAAAAGGGAAAAACCACAAAGAGGATTAGCTCTCAAATATATATTGCAATCTTTACAAAAATGATGTTCATGCTATGTTACTCCACAGGCCTACAACATGCTAGCTTATAGCCATGAAGTACAACTAGATTTAGCAGGCTCACTATCTCAACCCTAAACTTAGCAAGATTACAATGAGGGCTATTAAACCCTATTAAAGGCTCACTTCTGACTTACTCCCTTGATGACAAAAACTTGCTTCCAAATAGATCACACATGACATCTAAATACTGCCTCAACATCGGCCACTATGTCAGGGTGCAGTCATTTAACAACCATATTCTAAATCCGAAGTCTTCATCGCTACTTTTCTTTTAACTCTGCTCTTCTATTCACATGCTCACATCACACACACCTTCACCACACACAACTCAACCAAATTTCATTACCTTTATATATCTGCATCATGATTTACTCCATAATCAGGTCGATATCCAAGAAGTGAAATGTGTACATAAAAAGATGTACCTTGTCACTCAATCTAATGCACTATGTGTCACGCGGACCCAAATCTTCTACCAAACATGTTCATATAGGTCAGCTCTAATCATTCAATTACTTACATAGATCCTCCAAACATTAACTCTTCTCCGCACAATGATTAATATACTTGTCGACGTCTTCCTTAAGAACATGCTTAACAACTTCATCTACTGACTTACAACTTCTACTGCTGATCACAAAAACACTTCCAAAATTATGTCAAAGACTCTTTACACATTCCCAATCTTATCCTTAGAACCACAAGGCATCATATCATCTTGCAGAGAAATGCAGACCATCAAGTTTCAGACTCTGTCTCTATCAAACTCTGTCAAACAATATGCTGGTACTTAGCATCTTGTAGCTATCCTTCCGGTGAACTTCAGATCTCCTAACTATGGAATAAGACACTTCATATAAGTTTTTACAACACCTCAAAAGTTCATAATGAAATACTATTCTATGGAGGAATGTGGACCACTGTGCTAGACCCTATTCATTGTTCCTGCTATACCTTTGCTTACCTGGACTTAGATATTTCTTCAAGATGACTTCCGGAGAGAATCAAGACTTTATCTCTGAGGCATAATACTAGGAAACACCAACTAACATCATACCTGAGCCTCATTATTGGATCATTATCTACAGAGGCATATTGTCTAGCTTACTATCCTCTACTCTGCATACTTCCCATACTTAGCCCTTTTCTGTCAACCGGACCTGGAATCCAACATGTTCTTCTAGAGATATCTCTTTCTCTCATGGTGATAGGATCTATGAGCTTTGTTTCCATAAATGACAATATACAGATCCATACCAGAGTAGTGTCTCTTGCCAACAATTTCCCCCTTTGGCATTGATGGTAACACTTAGTGAAAAATGCCTAACTGCTCCCCCTTACTATATACACTGTTCTTTCTTGCTCCCTTGGGATGATTATCTATTTTTAACTAATCTACTTCTCCCCCTTTGACATCAATGGCAAAGGGTGTATACTTTTAGTTTTCTATTCTGATTCAATCTCTCTTCTAAACTTTTCAACTTTTAGCATCCCAATCATCTTCCTCCTCCTTTTCAGTTTCTATATTCTCCTGCTTCACATCCATGTGAGCTTCTTCTTTCTACTTGTCTATTGATGGTTTGCCTTCTGCCTTGTTCCTCTAAAGTTTCATTTTCTCCTTTTCTTCTTTCAATCTCGTTAACCTTTCCTGCATTTCTCTCATGAGTTTTGGGACCTTTTTTCCTAGGACATTTCCTTTAATCTCCATCCCTTCTCTTCAGCAAATGCTACTGCTACCTTCTTTCCTTTTTCTTTTTCCTTCTTTATTACTGCAAATTCCCTGGGTCCTTCAGGTTTAGTGCTAGCTTTATTTGGTAGTATTTTCTACCTTTGCAGGTTCATACTGAATGGTCTTTGATTTAGGTGCTTCATCTTCCATAGTCTTGGACAGTTCTGGACCTTGTCCTAGTTCAGTCGGGTACTTAAAAAAGTTTGGACTCATCTACAGCTTGTTCCCTTCCAGCACCAACTAAGACATCTGCAGTGTCTCTTTCTCTCTAAGATATTTCTTATTAACTTTGTTCTGGAGGATTTATGTCCATATTTTCTTTTTGTTCTTTGTTTTGTTCCATTGAGGGCTTCTTAACTGTTCCCTATCTTCTACATCCTTAGTTTGATACTCAGGAGATAGATCCATTTTAGTTCTACCTAAATTGACTCTGTGTTTACTTCTATAGCATTAGTCTTTGCACTATAATAATTTTGTGATCTAGTCCAGTAAAAAGAGAAAGGATATTAAAGTTAGCAGGCTTGATCATTGAAGCATTCTTAAAATTTTCAATTTTTTTTTTCTTATTCATCTCTGCAAGCATTATGGCTTTTACATCCTTTCTTTTTCTCTAAAGTGAAGGGACTTCTAAGTCTTTTAACCTTGTTTTGATTCTGCCTTCTCCTAAATAATCATGTTTGCTTTCTGTAAGTTCCATTTCCTTCCTCAGCCTATCCTTCCTAGTAGCCAAATTTGATGGCCTTGCAGAAGTCATCTTCTTCTCCTGCAGCATTTGCTCTGCAGAATAGACAAAATTATTTATTTCCTTCAGTGTATTTTTCTACATCAACTCTACCAAAAATTTGGCCCTCAGTGCGCTCTACTTCCCTTTCTCATTCCTTACACTCTTTCTCAAGAGGCGGTGAATTAGACACCCTCTCCTTCTACCATAGCTACACTATCATCACTACCTCAAGCACAATCCAAGTATTTGTGGATAATGTTATTTTCAAAATTGTAATGTTTGCCAGTATTGGTTGTGATTACATTTCTGACCATGCAAAGACAGTAAATACGTTGTCTTGACCTTGAAATACCAATCCCAATTCTCACAAAGCAACCCACAATGGTCTATTCAAAGAATGGCTCCATGAACCACTTGGCAAGCTTTGATCCCTGGATTGTTATACTCTTAATATCTTCAAAAGAAGGAATATTAGAATTTGTGCCTTCTCCATTATTGTCATTTGGATTTCCTTGACTGTTTGGACTCTGATCCCTGTTACTATAGGATGATGGACTAACACTAGAACTAGCATGAGACTTTCATCTGCCAAGTGAAGAATCCTGTCTTCTAGATGACCTAGCAGTGTTCCTTCACTTTCTCTGCACATCAATCATGTGCTTTCTATCTCCTTGCAACTAATTCATTTAAGGCATTCTCTTACACTTTCCTAGTAGATTTCATAGAAGAGCGCATCCATGAAGATGGTGGCCCTACATCTTTTCCCTTCTAATTCCTAGTCTCATTTTGTTGAGATTGATCCCTCTTCCACGCCAAAATTATTTATCCCACGCCTCTTCTTTCTCTGCCAAAATCATCTCCCTGTCTAGTTCAAATATTTTTTGAAGTTGTTCTCTATCTTCATCATCTTTGTACAAATCACTCCCAAGCGATAATCCATCACTATCTGAATCATCTCTCTAGCCCTAATCATCAGAATCAAATCTCTTCTTCAAAGACATTCTTGTCCCAGATATCTTTCTATCATCAGAATCATCGCTATTATGAGAATTGGAATTGCTGCCATCATCTAAAAAAGAATCAGATTGCTTCCTCTTTGTTGGAGCTTGATTTCTTATGCTTTCCATCATGGCCATTAGTTCGACCAGCTGTTTCCAGTAGTGAATTATCAAAATTTGCCATAGTCCTCACTTGATTTACAACTACTACAAATACAACCTTCCAAGGCCTTCTATATGGGAGTATGACAAAATAGAATCATTTATCCTTAGTAAATAGAAGAATTTCCATGGTGCAGGTTGAAGAATCCTATGGTTCGCAGAGTGAATTGATACACTGTTGTGCCGAAAACAAGTTCCTTTTGCCCTCCACGTAATTGACCTAGTCACCATTAAATGCTTGTTCCAAAAGGCTGTTAAAAACGGCTGATGTAGAACATAGTCGATTAGGATTGCTCTGCAATATGCCGCATTTTAACTCTTTTTGTTTCAGTTCTTCTATCCAGGGATGTGTCATATCAGATTTCATCATATACCTTCGTGCCAGATTATGGCACCCAATTTCTGGCAGGGGGTTTTGGATTTTCAACACTGCTACCCCTATGCCAGAGCTCTTAATTTACTTCCTGGAGGAAGTATTTGCACTGAATACTAGTGGGGATTGATCCCTGACTTTAATTACTTCTTTCTTGATCCATACCTTGTTTATTTCTTTCTTGGTTTCAACTACATTAACTTTCTCTTTTCCCTTATCATTTCTCTGCTTTGATTTCCTTTCTTTAGAATAATGATTTCTCTTCACATTCTTGCTTCTGTAAAACCTTGCAACATGTCCAAAATTGTTGCAAGTGAAGCACACTACAGTCTTTTGAACTTGATTTCTTTCATTGATTGAATTTGATCTGCATTGATTAGCCATATGTCCAAATATATTGCATGCAAAACACTTTCCATTGAAAAATTGACTGCTTCTAAAATTTTGAAGATTAGTTCTTACCAAACTTCTACATTCATTTGATCTGTATCCCATTTTATAGCATGCATTGTACCTAATAGGATTCTGACTTACTTAACTTTTGCAGACAACAGCTCTATGACCAATCCTATTGCAAGTGAATCATTTACCTTTGAATGATTGATCATTCCTTCCATTGTTGAGACTTTTCTTAAACTAATTTCTACATTCATTTGCTCTATGACCAATTTTATTGCAATTGAAACACTGACTAGAGAATAATGGAGTCTTTTGATTTATTCTACTTCTACACTGAGTAGCCTTATGACCAAATGTATTGCATGAATTACAATAACCATCGAAAGATGGGTACCTTTGAGCATTTGGTTATTTGACCTGAGGTCTTCTAGGTCTTCTTCTTTGATTTCTGAATAGGTATCCTTTGTTTTGCCTTGGCTCAGTGGTTATTTGCCTAGGGTTTGAACTTTCTCCTTTCTCAAATCCTAAACCATGTTTGTCATCAGCATTCCTCTAGCTAGCAATCATTCCGTCAAGCTTTGTAGTACTTATCTTGAATTTTTCTTCAAAACTTCTTACCTTTTCAACATCTGTTTTTAAACTTATAATTTCTTTTTCAAGTTTTGCACAATATTCTGATCTATTTTTCACAATCAAGTTTAGATCATCTTTTTCTTTTGTCCTTTCTATAACTTCAGCTTCCAAATCATTTAGGGATTCATTTGTTGATAGCAGTTGGTCACTGACTTATTTGTATTTGTCTTTGAATTTCTTGACTTGTTCTTTTAGCTTTAAGATGCATTCATCTACTTGTTAGAATTTTTCTTTCAGATTCCTGACTTCTGCTTCAGAGTTTTCAAGATCCATAAGAGCTACTTCTAGTTGGTTACACCTTTCATAATTTCCATACCTTCTTGCTGCCATGATCACATTATCCCTGATCTTCCTCAAGTTGTTAAACTTCTTTCAAGGAACTTGGCTCTGACACCAATTGTTGATTGTTAGGTACACTAAGAGGGGGTGAATCAGTGTTCTATAAATCTTTTCTTGAACTTTTACTTTTAACCATTTCAAAAGAATAATCAAATAGAAGTAAAATATATAACTGAACAATATCCACGAAAGCATAACACATAACACCAAGATTTTACATGGAAAACCCAAAAAGGGAAAAACCAAGGAGAGGATTAGCTCTTAAATATATATTACAATCTTTACAAAAATGATGTTCAGGCTTTGTCCCTCCACGGGCCTAGAATATGTTGGCTTACAACCATGAAGTACAACTAGATTTAGCAAGCTCACTGCCTCAACCCTAAACCTAGAAAGATTACAATTAGGGATGTTAAACCCTAAGGGATATTAAACCCTACTGAAGGCACACTATCGACTTACTACATTGATGATAAAAACTTACTTCCAAATATATCACACATGGCATTTGAATATTGCTTCACCATCTACCACTATCCCAGGGTGCAGTCATTTAACAACTATATTCTAAATCCCAAGTCTTCATTGCTACTTCTCTTTTAACTTTTCTCTTCTATTCGCATGCTCACATCACACACACCTTCACCACACACAACTCAACTGAATTTCATTACCTTTATATATCTGCATCATGATTTACTCCATAATCAGGTCAGCATCCAAGAAGTGAAACATGTACATAAAAAAATGTACCTTGTCACTCAATCCAATGCAATATGTGTTGTGCGGACCCAAATCTTCTCCCAAATGTGTTCATATAGGCCAGCTCTAATCATTCAATTACTTATATAGATCCTCCAAAAATTAACTCTTCTCCACACAATGATTAATATACTTGTCGGCCTCTTCCTTAAGAACATGCTTAACAACTTCATCTACTGACTTACAACTTCTACTGCTGATCAAAAAAACACTTCCAAAATTATGTCAAAGACTCTTTACACATTTCCAATCTTATCCTTAGAACTTCAAGGCATCGTATCATCTTGTAGAGAAATGGAGACCATCAGAGTTCAGACTCTGTCTCTGTCAAACTCTGTCAAACACTATGCCAGTACTTAGTAGCTTATAGCTATCCTTCTAGTGAACTTCAGATATCCTAACTCTAGAATAAGACACTTCATATAAGTGTTTACAACACCTCAAAACTACATAACAAAATACTTGTCTGCGGAGAAATGCAGACCACTACACTAGACCCTATTCACTGTTCCTGCTATACCTTTGCTTGCCTGGACTTAGACATTTCTTCAAGATAACTTCCAGAGAGAATCAGGGCTTTATCTCTGAGGCATAATACTATAAAAAACCAACTGACATCATACCTAAACCTCATTACCGAATCATTATCTGTGGAGGCATATTGTCTAGCTTACTGTCCTCTACTCTATATACTTCCCATACTTAGCCATTTTTTGTCAACCGGACCTAGAATCCAACATGTTCTTCCAAAGATATCTCTTCCTGTCATGGTGATATGATCTCTGAGCCTTGTTGCCATCAATGACAACATATAGATCCATACTGGAGCAGTGTCTCTTGCCAACAGGACCACCTTGTTATGGCTATTGGGAGTACTACAACCACCTTCAAGATGGATGAAGTGGTGCCTTCACTGTTATCTAAAGAAATGTAGAAAAAGTCTTTTGAATCGGCAAAGGAGGCTCTTGTTGTTCATGGTAGACCCAAAGAGAAAGGGAAAAAGAAAGACAAGAAAGCTGAAAAGGGAAAATCCAAATCCCATGGGAGATCCAAATCTCCTAGAAATTCCAAGGAAGTGTGTTGGAACTTTGGTAAAACTAGGCATTTCCAAAAGGAGTGCAAGGAGGAAAAGAAGAAAAAGAAGAAGAACATCTCTAATTTAGATTCTGACAGATCACAAGAGGATGGTGATTCTTTTATTTCTGCCCTGGCTACCCATGCATCAGAAGTTGTGTGGCTAATTGAATCTAGTGCTTCTTTCCACGTGACCTCACATTGAGGTTGGTTCACAAAGTATGAAGAGTTTGATGGTGGGAAGGTGTACCTGGGTGATGACTCCCACCTAAAGATAGTTAGCTATGGAAGAGTCTTGATCTGATTCCTTGATGGATGAGTGAAGGGGATCAATGGGGTGATACACATCCCTAGTTTAGCATGAAACCTACTCTTTGCAAGTGAATTGAATGATGCAGGTGTGTAGGTTGTCTTCTCAGGTGGAGTATGCAAGATGGCAAGAGGAGCTATGGTGCTTGCTAAGGGTACTTAGAGAGGTACTCTATTTCATCTGAATACATGCACTACTCAGTGCAATAGTTCTTTTGATTTCAAGAAAAGAGCTTTAGTTACTTCATCCTCACCATTGGAACCAACATCTTTGGGCTATGACATGTTATAATAGGAATATGCTATTTTTATTCATGTATGATGGATTCTCTTACAACATTAAGTGTTGTCATGTTACAAATTTTTATGACAGCTATAAGATGCGTAAGAGCAACTATCATTGCCTATTTTTAGCCTTGGAGCACTCTACCTTTGGAAGTCAAATCTTCCAAGTTATGATAGATGTAAGAGAGTTGAAAACATGTTGGACAAGTGTCCTTTGACTATGTAAATGGCCATGTGGCCAAGACAGATGCCTATCTCTAGAGGCTTCTCAATATTGCCTTGTAACTCTATATAATGCATTTTTTTGGAGTAGTAGTTGCATAGTGTTTGTACAAGTACTGTTATGCTACCCAAATCACTCCAGAAGCAACATTTGTAGACTCCTGATAGAACTGGCATTGCAAGTGTATTGTAATCCTTTACAAATTTGTTAATACATTGTGCAGGTTTTGGACTATGGAGTTTTCACCTAAAAAGGTTTTCCCAATGATATATCTTGTGTCAATCTCTTTCTATGTGTTGTGTTACTATTGTAATCTTTATGTTATGTGTTTAACATTGTTGTAATTGTAAGGATTTAAAAGACTTTGCATACTATTTCCCTCATTAGGTTGGTGTAGGAAGTGTGTTCCATGTACCATGCTTCCTTTTAGAGGTAACTAGCCTTACAACCACAAGGTGGACTTAAGTACATTAGCTCATAAGGGATCTAGTTCATCACATAATATTTTCTAGAGTCAATAAACCAACTAGTAGACACATCCCTATTGTTTTCAAGATAAAATACACCATATGATGACTAAATAATTCAAGTTCTAAAAAGTGCATGCAACAATTAAATTTATAAATAATCCCTATAGGGGTAAAATAAGGAAGTTATAACAACAAAAATATTCCAACCATTCTCGTGGATAAAAAGCATAAATTTCCACAGACAATTACTTAGATTGCAATAAATGAAAAATTCTATCATAACTATGAAAATTAACATCTTATATTCAAGTTCTAAATAAAATGATTTATAGAACTGTTCCACAATATATATTTTATCATTAACAAACACATAAAACCCTTATCGACACCTTACTAATGCATACAATACCTACTAACTTAGAATAGATGAAAGAACATCCTTTACACATGCTGAAATAAGGATGGCTAATTTACTCATTATTTTTGACATTCAACTTCCTATAATGCATCAAGCAAAGATAGGCATAACTTGTCATCATTTTACCATTGGTAAATCCTAAGTTTGACCACCCATAGAAAGGTTGCAATAATATTCTCAAGGACTAGTCTTCAACAAATGTTTTCTCAATTTTATCAATAATTCAAGATAATATGGTAACTTCTAAATCAAGTATTCACACTTCATCAATGTCAACAATAACTATAAAAAATATTAAATAGACATTATTGAAACAATTCCACAATTTTTTGTCTAATCTATGATTATATCTTACATGATTTTTATAACATACTAACATTAACCTACTAACTATACATATAACTTTGTAAAATTTAAGAGTTAATAACTTAAAAGATTAATACTTTTTGACCATAGTTATTCAAAAGATTAATTATACTTCAAAGTTGAAGACAAAGATAAATACAATGCTGATTTAAACTAATCTACTTACTAAAACATAATTCACTCCCTTTTAATAACACCTTTCACATAAATTTTCTAAGTACATCAATTTTAAAAACAAGATAATATTTAATTCAGAGGATATTTATTTTCCAACCTATTTTCTAACTCAAAAAAGTAAACAAATCTTCTAATCTTATTTCCAAACTAACTATTTAGTCTATTATTTTAATTCTAATCCTAACATGGCTAACATGATAAAATACTATTAACCAAATCATAATAAAAGATAGAATATGAATGAAGATTTAACATAAAAAGATTCTGCTAGATAAAATTATCAAGTAAAAATTCTCTAATCAAATATATTAATTACTCTGACAAAACAATTCAATACCAATTTATTTCTAAATATAAGAAGATTCTCGACAAATCATTAAAGATTTAGTCTCTAATATAATTTTGATTATTAGAGAATCAATGAGGATTAAGAGAATCTATAAATTACATAGATTCTAATTAAAGAATCATAAACTAATTTCTAAAACTAAAATGCTTATCCTTTCTTTCCTTCTTATCATTTTGTTTAAAAATTAGAAAGAATACAAGTGAGGATTTCTTAAAAAAAAGTCCAATAGAAGACTTATATAATTATACTAGTTTAATTTTAAATGAGAAGATTCAAAATCTAATTACAACATGTTTAAATAGAATAAAAATAATATAGATTTATCCCACATGAAATTCAATCCTATGATCCAAAATAAAATATAATTCACTTTCATTATAAAGATAATACAACCTCATAAAATTTATAATTAAATAATAATGAAATATTACAACCAATTCATCATTATAGAGTTTACTAGATTTAATCTTAGACAATATCAAATTCAAACTACCTATATTAATATAAATATGGAATTGAGACAATTCTTAATATTTATTATTCAATTATAGAGAAACCATTTAACATGGATAACTAGAATAAACTAGCCAAATGTTATCCATATTATTTGCATATCTTAAATATCAATCTTCCATCCTTCTAAATTAATGTAAATCTTTAAAGAGAATATGTAAATCTAATTAGGACAACATAATTTTTCCTAAACTT
Organism: Cunninghamia lanceolata; assembly: GCA_027924645.1. Classification (NCBI taxonomy): domain Eukaryota; kingdom Viridiplantae; phylum Streptophyta; class Pinopsida; order Cupressales; family Cupressaceae; genus Cunninghamia; species Cunninghamia lanceolata. The sequence continues at coordinate 4,512,439 of BSBN01000046.1, read as the reverse complement.
ACTAAAGTTTAAAAAAGAAAGAACCAAGTTAAAATATAGACTTCTTAAAACATACTAAATGTTATTGCACAAGTAAGAAAAAATAGATATATATACTAAAACAATGCTAAAAGAGATCATTCAAGATGTTCAAATAAAGGTGCAAGGACAAAACATTTTAAGGTCTGAACAAATGAATTAATAGAGAGATTTAATAAACATGGTGAAATGATAAAATGATTCAAGCTACAAGATAGAAATAAAATAAATTCCTTTGAGAGACCTCATCTGATATGAACAAAATGGATTTGACTAAAGAAGTAAAAGAAACTCATACAATTTATAATGAAGCTAGATGCTTCCATGATGCAAATGAAATCAAATACAAACTTTTAAAGAAATCCGATGCCTCCATTAATACAACATCCTTTAAATGAGATCCTCTAACAATTTTGATGCCTAGGGGATTGGAAAATTTAAACAAATACAAAGGTATATAATCTATCTAATGATCAATTGAAGCCATCATATCTATAGATTAAATCATTCATATCACTTAGTATAAAATGCTTTGCACCTAGATTAATTAATAGCAACCAAGTACATAATGCAACTTCCACACATCAACATGCAAAAGAATTAAACAAAGGGTTTCCACACATTGGTTCTTCCAGAGATCATCAGAACCCTCAATTAATAACTTAAAGACAAGGAGTAAATTAATAGTTTTCCAAATGAGACAAAGGAACCACAACTATTTAATTTAAATAATTTTTTATAGAGGAAATACAATGAAATCCAATTTTAATGTGGAAACAATCATTTATAATGACATTTAGGGTAGTGATTAAAAACTAATTTATCTATCTTGTAGCATTGATCATACAATATTTATTAACTCTACAGCTTTATGACATTCATCATTTACCAAGAAAAAGGCATTTTATGAAATGATTATGAGATAGTATATCCAGTAAAACACACTTCTAGTAAAATTTCCATGGTGATAATTAATTCTTAATAGCCATAATCTGTAATTCCTTCAAACCTGTATCATCAATCAATTCTCCAAAACCTAGAACAAAAATCCCCCTCCCATCAATATTCCCCATCCACAATTCTTCTAGACCTGCACAATCAATCTTTCCAAGAATCTAAAAAGATAAAGAATAGAAAAGATCATACTTGAAGAATCATCTAAATGCAAACATATTGATGAAATATATGTGCTTCTCAAAAACCTTGAGCAATCAATTTTATTCACTTCCATATCAATATATTTTCTCAAATGTATCCCCCCTTGCCTCACACATTTCTTGATCTTTTAAAATTGAACATCTTAACTCTTTGTCTTCCAAGAGGATAACTCTTCATCTACCATTCTTGTAACCTATTTTCTTGTGAACTAAAAATGGGTTAAAACAACTATAAAATATAGTTTTTAATGAATAAACAAGTACCCTATTACTATATTCTAATTACTAGTATAACTTATATCTCAACTTCATAATCAAATCTATCAAATAAATTTCTAATTCACAATAATAATTAGAAATTTATAATTTCTAGTATAAATTATAATTGACAATAATAATTAGCATAATAGTTTTGTGAAGATCATCTAGTCTAATAACATAAAATAAAAATCTATACTCATAATTTAACTAAATAAGAAAACTTTGATATATCTACCATTAAAGTTATTAGATAGGATTTAGGCACCCTTACATTCTCCCTCCCTAAAAATGGACTTCCTCCTCAAAGTCCTGAAGAGGATGAAATATTTCCTTGCTTCGTCACATCAAATAAGAGTTAAATATAACATATTTATTTAATAGAAAAACAAAAATACTAAGATACCATTACTATTTCAAAAGAAAATAAAATACACATTAGAATTGTAAGAGTTTCTACATTATCATTTATCAACAATGTTTAGATGCCCAAAGAGATACATTTATATATTATTGAAACAAGAGTAATGAGATACCAATGCTTTATTTCTAATTCGAATCATAATACAAAGTACAATAAAACTTAGAGATCATGAAATTATGATTTATCCATTACTATATTCAGTATTTACTAATTATAAAAGGAACCAATTTAGATGACTTTAACATTCATAAATACATTCACCAAAATAACTTGTTTATATCAATAATAATTTATCAATTCTAATGTAGTCACATTTCTTCATAACACTTCTCAACACTTACACACCCTATGGAATGAGAATGATCAATACCAAGTAGAACCATAGCGCCACAAAATAGATCTTACATAATTTCATAGTAAACATTCCCTAGGCTATCTACTACCCTATACAACTTGCCAGGGACCCCTCCAGGGTATAGCAATTTACACAATTCACATTACTCCACAAAAGCTAGCAGCAACATATTGAACACCTGGAATACTAAGGGGTGGTGAATCAGTATTGTCTTAAAGCATACACTTGTTAAACCATTAATCCATTTGCCCGTTCAACAATTTTAAAGCATATTAAACATGAAATGAACAACCACAAAACATAACACATGAATACTAGGATTTTTACATGCAAAAACCCAAAAAAGGAAAAACCATGGTAGTGTTAGCTCATAATATATTATATAGTAACAATACCAAATTACAAATAGGCTCACAACCTTAGGGCTTACTGCCCAAAAGGACTCACTCTCCAAAAATGCTCGCTGCAAAAAGGCTCATTGCAAAAAGGGTCACTACCAAGGGGTGGCTCACTGCCAAAAGAAAGAAGAAGATAGAAGGGTGGGTCACTGCTAAAATGAACTACTAGAACTACATCTGCAAATGCATGATTACAACTCCAATGATGCTTAGAAAATTGTCTCAAAACTCATCATCTAGAACTACTCTGTTCTTACATAGGAATAAGATCTCTCTTCTTCTACTCTTGCCTCCTTCACAAAACCATAATCTTTAGCATGTTGTACACACACCTTCATATTCATAGACACATCATCTAAACATCAAATTGGATCTCATATATATATTTGTAACACTTAGAATCTTCACATTAGGTTGGCTTACTAAGATGAAGCATGTAGTTAATCAACCTGCAGCTTGTCGGCCAAGTTCATTCACCAAAATGCTTTGTGGCCAATTTATATTTGAAACACATTCTCATGTGTCAGTTCCAACTATAGAACCACTTAGGATAAAGTTCCAATCAACAGAACTTGTTGCATACAAACCAAACTAACAGGTCGGCCTCAAACATAGACTGTCATTGGTTCAGTCTAACTGTCAAATCATAACTTTTGTTGCGGACTACAACACTTTATCAAATTCATATCAAAGACTCTTTAGACATCCCCAAGCTTACCTTTAGAACTATAGAGAATAATATTAACTTGCGGCAGAATGCAAACCATAAGAACACATGCTCTGTATCATTCAAACATTGTCAAGCCAAGTAGCACTACTTAGATGCTCACAAATATCTTTTTGGTGGACTTCGGGCTCTACAACTTTGGATTTAGAGACTTCATATTTGTGTTTGCAACATCTCAAATCTTCATGACAAAATATCTAACACCAAAGGAATGCGGACCAAAACAAATGTGTGTTATGCTCTTATTATCTTTAATCTCTGCAATGTCAAACTTGTGCATCTTGAAAATACACTTCCGGAGATGATCAAGGGATGAAACTCTAGATATATGATCATCTAAGGATTAGGAATAACATACTAGAACCACATGACCTGATTTTCAACTACAGGCCAATGCCAGTCAATATACTGTCTCTATGTTGCTATGTTTGTACTCTGCCAATACTTAGCCAAAATAACATCTTTGCTCTGACTTTGTTCTTTTTCTTGTTGCCACCAATGACAACACCATCAAACATCATACTTATCCAAGAAAACTCATACCATTAGTGTCTCTATCAATGATGTTTGTCAAGTTGCCAACAATCTCCCCCTTTAGCATTGATGGCAACACTTGATGTGAAAAATTGTTATACTGCTACCCCTTACTCTATTCACACTGCTCCCCATAACTTCATGCTTCTCTCCTTATTTTTAGATATTTTTCTTTTGTGTTTTTCACATGCTTCATTCTCCCCCTTTGACATCAAAGGAAAAGGTGTATGATACTGAAATATATACAAGTGACCAAACCTTCAAAACTATTTGTACTGTCTGCATATATACAAATGAAATCAAATTGCTTACTATTTTTCAAGGATAATATCTTTGTAGATCTTCTTTAGTTGCATCAAATATTCATCCCATCTAACCTTAGCATCTCTCAAAACTAATATATGCCCATTAAATTGGGACACCAACTCTTCTATCTTCTTCATAGTAGCAGGGGCCTCGGTGATTTGCCTTGTCTTATTTGTTGCTTCTACTAGGCTAGTCATGGATGCAATCTTGAAGCTTTCTATCTCACAGAGCTGGCTCATTCTATGTTTGATGACCTCCTTCTAGGTCTACAAATTATTTATGTCAAAATGGATCGTTTCAATTATAGCCCTTTAATTTCCAATAGAATCTTTCACCGGATTATAAGATTTGGATATTTTAGTGACCTAGGCTTCCCAACCATCTATCTTGTCCTTTAGATCCTTAGTTTTCTCATTCCACGTTAGACAAAACTGATATAGTTTACTAATGGCCATTTCTAAATGCTCAACACTCTTATCTAACAGAAATTTGTCATGATAATATTTATCATTCAGCTCAACTAATCTCTTATTGTCAATCTCTTCCCTTACCTTCTTTTATGTAGCTAGTTTAAGGGATTCAAAATGAGAGTTGACTGACTCCATAAGCTTCTTCAACTATGAAGTAAGAGCTAAGGATGTATCTCTATTTATTCTAGGCATAATCTTTTCAAAAATTGTTGATGCATCTCCAATTAGCTCACTATCCTCCATATGGGATTTTAATATCTCTTCTTGTGTTGTGATCTAAAAAATTGTCCCAAGTTTCAACTTCTATAATGGGGACATTATAGCAAGGTTAATTGGTCCTTGCAATATCACAAGTGCAATCTCCAAAAACTCTCTCAAGGATTCAACTGACTCCTCAACAACATCTCTTTTATCTTCAACATGAGACATCTCAGCATCATACCATTCTAGGGGGTCTTCTTGAATGAGTTCTTGTTCATTTTCTTTTCTTTTCAGAGCAAAGTTGTCAATTGTTTGTTCATTTGCTTCTTCTCTTTGTTCACCTTGTCCTTCTGGGTCAATTTCCTCAGATACCACTTTTGCTTCCTTAGAGTTATTTTTCTTTGTAGACTCTTTCATCTCTTCATCTTGTCTCGAGCTTACCAGAGGAGGTGTTCCACCTTGATCCACGCTTTGTTCTATATTCTCATTTGGAACTGTATTAGGCTTGTCAGCATCAACATTTTCTTCCTCTTCACTAGTGTCTACCACTATTGAGATTTGTAGTTCATGTAGCACACTTAGTGTTATCTCTTCAGTCTCTTGAACCAGTTTCTCAATGTCACCAGACATTAGAGTATTGACCCTTTTCTTTGTTCTGAATTTATCGTGCTAAGCTTCTTAGTGACTTTCACCTTTTATTCACTAGTGATATTTGGACAAAGTTTCAATAAAACATACTCCTTTATCTCAACATCTTTAGCCATGGCCCCTTTTCTTGTTTTCATGATGTTGGCTAGACTATCTGGTAAGTCATCTATGATTTCAATTAGGGCTTTATTGAACATATCTAAAATCTTACAACTGCTACTTCAATTATCACTTTGTCTCCATCAGAGCTTTCATCATATGTACTAGCAATAGGCTTCAAATTCCCATGCTAAGTCATTGTATTGATTGTGGCTTCCAAGGATATTGTTGCTTCATCTTCTTTGATCTCAATCTTCTCTCCTTTCTTCTTTTTCTTGTCCTTAACCTTCCTTGAGAGCTTCTCCTTTTTTCTTGTTGTGGTCTCATCTATTTTTTACATTCTTTGCCTTGATTTCTTCATCAACCTTTGTCTCTTATTCTTCTGTTCCTCCACGAAGGCTCACATACACTCTTTTGGTGGCCTTTACTTTCTTTCTTTTTTTCCTAAATCTTCTTTAAAGGATATCCCAAAATATTTTCTAACTTATATCTTCGTACTAAATGTCAGCACCACTTTCCTGGCTGAGGGAACAAGATTTTTCATTGAAGCTCCCCCTAAGCTAGAGCTTCCAATTCACTTCCCGGAGGAAGTATCTACACCAGAGGCTAGTGTGGACTCATTTTTGACTTCATGTACTTCCTTCTTAACCCAAATATTGTTCATCTCCTTCTTGGTCTCTTCCAGATCAATCTTTTGCATTGATTTCTTTATTTCTATCTAATTATCCTTTTTCATGTTCTTACTTCTGCAGAACCTTGCAATATGTAAAAGCTTGTTGCAATTGAAGCACACAATATTTTTCTGACCATTGCTCCTTCTATTCATTCTTGACCTACATTAATTAGCCTTGTGTCCAAATCTATGACATGCAAAGCAATTGCCATTGAAAGATTGAGCATTCCTTCCATTGTTATAGTTGTTGTTATGTCAAAAAATGTCCCCTTGGGGACTTTTCCCTCTTAAGTTTTAGCTCCTGGGTATTTTAGAATGCATTTAGGTCATCTTGCATGTTAATGGTGACTTCTGATGAGAAAACCCTTAGGTTTCATGGCAAATGGGACTTAGGGAATGTGCTTAACATAAATCTTGCCTGAAATAGGGGGGAGGACTTGGGCACCCATGTCCTAGTCCTACCCTATTTTAGGTCAGGAGCTATTTTTAGGTGTTAGTTTTATGACCGTTATTAGGTCCTATGTTGACATCTCAAGTTTGAATTATGAAATTCTTAGTGGGAATGTTTGTAGTTGCATATATATGCATGATTATTGATTCATTTGTAAACTAGATGGAAACAAGACGGGTATTATGAACTTGTGGCTTTATGTGAAAGTGATTCAAGGTATTCATTATGTTACAGATTAGTATTTTTTTTTTATTATGTTTGTGATTGTAGATTTGACATCCATTGCCTCATGGCATTAAGAGCATCTTCCTTCCATGAGATCTACACTACAAGGTGATATTAATTGTGTTTTCTATCATTTATCATTTGGATTTTTTCCTCTATCCCACAAGGATATGAACTCTTTATCTAACAATGATGTTTGGAAGACTTGAATGTCTCTTCAGGGCTTGACTGAGACAAGCCTCTAAACACCACAACCCCCAACCCACTTTTCTGTGGTTGCAAGTTACAGGTTTTGGAAGTGAAAGAAGTGGAGTTGTAGGAGAGCAGTATAGACTGTCAGAATTGCAGATCTGAGAAGAAAACTAGGGCTTGGACTTGGGTACCAGCTCATTAGTCCTTCAGATTCTGAAGCAATGAAATCTTTGTGACAACAAGAACATGTTTTAGATATTCTTTAGAGATCCTGACAAAAATAGATACACTGGACTAGGGCACCTGCTCATTAGTCCCTAACTTTTCTACACATTGAACTTTGAAATCTAATAAGTATTTGATTGTCATTTGATATCTCTCTGTGTGATCATTTTCCATAATTTATCTTTTTGTTTACGATTTTATGAAATTATAGTTTTGAGCATAATAAGATTTAATTAAACAACAAATTCACACAATTCTAATTTTCCCCTATGTTCCAAGTGATATGAGATCTATAGTAGAGTTCTCTACTTGGTTGAATATCCTTGGATGTTTAGTGGTGAAAGGAGGATCAACACAAAACCTTAAAACAACCATCATCATTATCAATCCCCTCTTTTCATATTAAATAGTTGTTCCTTATCTGACTTCTACATTCATTAGCTTTATGACCAATTCTCTTGCATGTGAAGCAGTTACCTCTAAAGGGTTGAGTAGTTCTTCCATTGTTATAACCATTCCTTATCTGACTTCTACATTTACTAGCTTTGTGACCTACTCTCTTCCATGTAAAGCATTGACCAAAAAATGATGAAACATTTTGATTTATTCTGCTCCTACATTGAGTAGCATTATGACCAAATATATTACATGAATTACAATAACCATTGAAAGATGGGTACCTTTGAGCATTTGGTTGCCTAACCAGTGGTCTTCTAGGACTATTCCTTTGATTCTAGATCTATTTGCCTTTGTCCTCTTTGTTCTCAGTAATTGTTGCTTGATCTGATTTAGAACTTTCACCTTTCTCAAATCCTAGACCTTCTTTGTTATCAGGACTCTTCTAAGTTGCAATTATTCTATCAAGTTTTGCAACACTCACTCTGAATTTATCTTCTTCAATTCATGCCTGTTTCAGATCAGCCTTCAAATCCACAACTTCTTTCTCAAGCCTTGTACATTCTTCAAATTTGTTTTTTATTATTTCATATAGGATTTCTTCATCTTTTTCTCTTTCTACAACTTTCACTTTCAGATCATTCAAGGTTTCAATTACTGATCTCAATTGTTCACTAAACTCCTTATCCTTTTCTTTGAACCTCTCAACTTGCCATCAATGTTTTTATGCACTCATCTGCTTCCTTGATATTTTCTTTCATATCCCTGTTTTCTATTTTAGTCTTTTCAAGATCTTCAAGAGTAGCCTTGAGTTCTTCTTCACTGAAAACCATGCATTCTTCTTCTATAGTTTCAGTTGAATCAATTTCTTTAGGAGGAGTAGAATACCTTTTACCTATCATGTGTTCAATCTCCAAGATATTCCTTAAGTTGTTAAACTTCTTCCAAGGAACCAAGCTCTTATACCAATTGTTGAAAACCTAGAATATTGAGAGGGGGGTGAATCAATATTCTCTTAAAGCATACACTTATTAAACCATTAATCCATTTCCCATTCAAAAATAGTAAAGTATCTTAAACATGAAATGAAAAAAAATAGAATATAACACATGAACACCAGAATTTTTATGTGGAAAATCCAAAAAGGGAAAAACTATAATGAGTGTTAGCTCACAATATATTATGTAGTAACAATACCAAGTTACAAAGAGGCTCAACACCTTAGAGCTCACTACCCAGGGCTCACTACCCAAAAGGAATAACTATCCAAAAATGCTCACTACCAAAAGAAAGAAGAAGATATAAGGGTGGCTCACTACCAAAATGAACTACTAGAAGTGAATCTACAAATGCATGATTACAACTCTAATGATGCTTAGAAAACTATCTCAAAACTCTTCATCCTGAACTGCTCTGTTACATAGCTATGTTCTTACATAGGAATAAGATCTCTCTTCTTCTACTCTTGTCACCTTCACAAAACCACAATCTTTAGCATGTCACACACACACCTTCATTTTCATAGACACATCATCCAAATATAGAATTAGATCTCATATATATATCTACAACACTTAGAATCTTCACATTAGGTCGGCTTACTAAGATGAAGCATGTAGTTAATCAACATTTATCTTGTTGATCAAATTCATTCATGAAAATGCTTTGTGGACCCAATTTACATTTGAAACATAATCTCATATGTCATATCCAACTGTAGAACCACTTAGGATAAAGTCCCAATCAACAGAACTTGCCGCATACAAATCAAACTAGTAGGTCAGCCTCAAGCATAAACTATCATTGGTTCAGTCTAACTATTAGATCATAACTTTTACTGTGAACCACAACACTTTATCAAATTCATAACAAAGACTCTTTAGACATCTCCAAGCTTACCTTTAGAACTACAGAACATAATATCAAATTGTAGCAAAATGCAGACCATAAGAACACATGCACTATCTCAGTCAAACATTGTCAAGCCAAGTAGCGATACTTAGATGCTCACAAATATCTTTCCAGTAGAGTTTAGGCTCTAAAAATTTGAATTTAGAGACTTCATATCTATGTTTGCAACACCTTAAATTTGCATGACAAAATATCCAACATTGGAGGAATGAGGACCAAAACAAATGTGTGTTGTGCTCTTATTACCTTTAATCTCTTCAATGCCAAACTTGTGTAACTTGAAAATACACTTCCAGAGATGATCAAGGGATGAAACTCTAGATATATGATCATCTAAGGATTAGGAATAATGTAATGCCCCACCATGAAACACTAGAGAACAACACAATTACACTAAACAAATTGGACAATTTTTTTTTTTAAATACAAGGAATAACAAGGTAACATTTAACTTATCTATACTAAGTTACATTCTCCTAGGGTTCCATGGCTGCGTTACTGACAAAACTACTATCATGTTCTCTCACACATCACACATTAACTTAACAACAATAATTCATTCTAAATTTATTATGTTGATTGAATAACCTTATACATTTCCATGACATCAAATAAATAATCATCCATAACAAATACAACTACAGTTTTTTCATACATATGAGGATACAACATAATATTGTTTACATCACCAACTTTTGTTTACATTGGAATTACAAACATTATTAATAACCTGTTACACAGGATAGTACATGAGCAATAATTACTGTCTTCATAAACTGGTACATGATCTGAATCTGCTACAGGAGTTACAACCTTCTTGTACACGAATAATGGCAAGGAAAAACCAATGGAGATAAAGCACATCCACCCGACCATGTGGAACCCTGAGGTCCACCCCCCATGCTAGGAGATAACATAAGGTCCCACAACATCATACAGTTAGGTAGACAAGTGCCTAACCAGAACAAGGACAAAGCCTAACACCATCACAACACATGACCACATCACAAACAACTCAATATCACTTCCAGAGGCAACACATGACAAATGGGGAGACTATGACTAGGGAATGCTAGGCTGCAGTAGGGAGAGTGTCATCGCACGGTCCTAACATGGGTTATCCTGACAGCCTCTCACTATGCGTTGGCCCCCATCTATGGTTATCCTGACAGCCTCTCACTAGGCGCCGGCCCCATAGGGTGACTCATGCGGTATCAACCTTCCTTTCGTGAGGACAAGGAAGTTGATCTTACCGACCAGGCCTTCTCTACCCATCCTTAGTCTAAACGAGCACTACAGGCATGGGAGAGGAAATCCAATTATCTTGTTAATGTGTATTTTACCCTTTTTCCCCCCAGTTTATTTTTAGGTTTTCACTTAATTAACAACTTTCAATGGGTTATCCTGACAGCCACTTTGGGCGCCGGCCCCACATTGAAAGCCACTCCCCTACCTGCATCTAGAAACCTGAACCATCAAGCAAGACAATCACTTTCATACTGATAAGTATACATAAACAATGCAAGGCATTTCCCTTCTTGCATACAAAACATAGTCACGATAACCAACCTTTAGGTCATTGTCCGAAAACTTTCAGTCATCAATTGCAATAATCATAACACATATCCAGAGCAAGGTATGGGTCATCTTGCTCTTCCAATCACAGATATGAACCAAAATAGTTTCTCATTACAATGACAAGATCTCCCCATTTCCATACTAATCACAAGCTTGATGTCAACACATACATGAAGGAAATTTAAACCCAATGAAATAAATTTATGACACAATATGTACATCATCTTACATTATTGTTTACCAAGACCCACATACACAGACAAGAGACATCATGTTCTTACAACATCTTCATTTCAAGACAACTACGAATAGAATACATACAAACAAATCCTATTACCTTATGCCTCTGGAATCTAAACTTGACAATTTACACATAGACCCACTTTCATGAAAATTTTGCTTGCAATAAGAGATTTCAACTAATCAACTCACTGACAACATAAATTTTTATTACAAAAGCAATTCAATCTCTTAGTCATTCAGTTACCTATAGGTTTCACTTATAAGGCTAAAATTTTCAAGTCCAATGTTGTTTCTCCTTACTCCAAGCTTTCAACCCAACTTCAACTTAAAAAAAGCCTTATGAAATGATCTTTACCAAACCAATCAACCTAGATTAAATTTCATCCACACTCATTATTTAATCATATCAATTTAGATTTAATCATATTAACAACCAAATACAAGTAATATCTCCACAAGAATTCATATATCTTCGATCTAGTTTAATAAATATTAATTCTATCTAATATAATAAATCAGTCATCAATTACATATAAACATAACCTTCAAGCTAACAAATGCATAGGTAATATTAGTTACAAAATTCTTATAAATCAATTACTTCTTACAATGATTATACCTCTAATTCCAACCTACCAATCCAATTCCCAATCTTAGCAAACCATTATCAAGAAATCATAATAAACTCAATTTCAATTTATTAACAACTAAATATTACATGCATCAAACATAATTTATCTATCTAGAGCATATGCATTATAATTATCTTAATAAATTATTCCAATATAATAAAACAATCATTATATAGCTCTTTAATTGGAAAGATCATGATATCAAACCCTAAACTGATGGGACACATGGTTTTGGCATACCTACATGCATGCAGAACTAATTTCCCACAGTGTGACACTGAACTTGGTGCATAGGTTTGAACTGAGACCACAGAGTAACAGCGGCCAAAAATCCCAACGTATGAATGATTTCATTTTGAGGATCCAACCCCAACTTTTAAACTACAACTTCTGATTTCTTCCAAAGCCATGGTAATACTCTAAAAAGTAAAATTAAAGCGTCTCCAATGATTGTCACTATAGCATGAACAAAGTGAAAATGACTCTTGTCAATGCTATAGGCCCTAGACTTTTCAAACTTCTCTTTGCTCACCACTCCTTCTAAAGGCTTAGGCAGATGGGGAAGCTTAAGAGTTGCATGTTGCCGCAGATCAAGGTATGTCTCAAGAAAGTACATGAAGATCATGAAACCAACAACTGCTTCCAAGTTTGGAAAGGCCATGGTTGAAGCTGGTGCTGAAGAGTGTAGCGTGCCCAAGAGAGATGAGAGCGCAAGTAATGGAATGCATACGACACTGCCCTGGCGTGTGCATGAAGATATGATGATATATATATATATATATAATAAATACCTATTGCCAATATATGACAGACAGAAATATATGCAGATCTAATTCTAATTTATGGGAAGATGCAACCCTAAATCTTAATGAAGATCAATTACCAGCTTGGCCTGCCCTAAGCATCCTTTATGGCAGACTTACAAATATCTAGGCACCCGAAAACTATGCTGAGGAAAGAAAAAGACTTTGAAAGCTTTTGAAATGGCCAAGGCGAATCATATTCCCTGCCCTATGCCTACGTCCATTCCTCATGCGTCAAATGGGAGCTTTGGAACATCGTATGGACATCCACCGAGGAGTAAAGGAAGATTGTTTACAGACAAAAAGAGCTGGACATTCACATGAGCATCCCTATTGCACTTCAGCTTTAAATGATTCATATGAGTACATGGTTGACATTCATAACAATGGAGGCTATTATGGGAACACACTAAACTTAATTATTAAGAGGCCAACTACACCTGTGATGGTTACATGGAGATGCTTTAGTATAACAAGATAAGCCCTATGAAAATTGTTAGAACAGCTTGCAACATGAGATACTTCAATACAAACCCACTCTATCTCTTGTCTAAAGCAAATCTTCTAACTGACTACACATCTCTTCTTTACACCTCTGCCAACTGACCATAAATATCACTTGACAAGTTTATACATTTGCTCAAAATGTGCAAAAGAGAACATAAACAATAAACATAACATATACTGTATGATGAAATACTTCTTGACAAACCTGGCATCTGCCAGTCTTTCAAATCAGATGACCTTACCACTTGGTAAGCTCCCTATTTATCTTTTGCTCCACTCAGTTCCACATTTCCTTGAAAAATTGAGTGAGAATAGGGGATACTAAGATATCTTCCAATCTCATTAGGTCCATGACTGTGCCACCCTCGCATTGTCAACCACTACAAAGGATCATTACTCCAACCCAATATATGAGATCTCAGAAGGGAATCATTAGATCCTTATGCACTGCAATACATATCCATTTTATTTTTTAGATTCTCACCCTTTGGAAGAACAATATCTTGTACTGGAGGCCTAAATTCAGCATCACTGAGAATGTATGGATTGCTTCAGATGCTAGCATAAAAAGCGATGGTGAAACTGGACAACCTCACGTAATCGATCTTTGTAGCACAAATAAATCAAATGCCCTTGAATAATTTCCAAAGTTGAGCAGAAGCACATCTGAAAAGACACATCACCATTCTAACAAACTTGTCTACTATTATCCCCAAAACTGGTGACGGGAAAAAATATATATATTATTTACCATACAGGGTAAAAAGGTAAGAGATAAACGTAGCTGAACAGTTTGCCCATTTCTTACTATAAAATCTGGGTTCCTGCCGCTCATAAGGTACTCTACTTTGGTAGAATAATACCTACAGTCATGCTCATGTGAAACAGATCCAAGGCTTGATCTATAAACCCTGGAATTTGGTAGTTTTCCTACGATTTACTATGAGCTTGGTCTAGGAGGTTCAGAACTGATTCTTGGTTATTCGACATTGTGGTATTGCCAAAGTGGTATTGATAAGTAGAAGAATATATATCGAAAGGGAGTCATATGGCCATTTTGCACTAGCTGGTAGATTCAGATAACTTATTAGTCTTCCTCAGTTGAGAGGGCAGTGAATTTCTATGCAAAGAAGTCCTGCAGAATATGGCGGGTGGAGCCACAACTAAAACACCGCCATTTATATCCAAAGCTAATTTAGTCATTCCTTTATTTCAAATCGAAGTGGCCCCTGTCTTGCAAAATATCGAATCATATCCCGAATAAGGCTAAAGCGAAGGCCATAGCAATGATCCGCCACAAATCTAAAACTACACGAAATGGGCCTTCGATTTTTTTTTCCGAAAAGACTCTTTTCACCAGCCGAAAGATGAAAAAATGCTCTCTTCTGTAAAAGATCTTCCTCACATCCCGACTGACCCAGGTTTTAACAAACCAAGCGATTTACTCTGTTAAACAAAATTAAAATAAATTTTCATTCCTACAATAACATATTTAAATAAACTATTTTCTGAACTAAACCCTCCGACTCTTTATCAAAATTTTCCATTATAACAATTCCATCTTGACCTACGAATCCAATAACTAGGTTGCGCACACACAAATGCATAACGAAAACCCCGCGACCTTGCCCTAATTGAATTCAATGTAAATAAATCTTCAAATCTTGGGGACACGGGCGATCAAATCATATTTTAATCACACGGTTGCAATGTCAAGAGCTCTAAAAATAGTTATCACAAAACCAAAACAAGAGCAAAATCAGGAGAAAATAAATATAAATCTGTATTCTACTGCAATAAATAATCAGAACGCATATCTGGTTTGATATTATTCCTCTTCCTGCGATTGCCCAAACCCTCTAGATATGATGCCGAAACCTCTCCGGCTGCAACCAAAACCAATCTCCCCTGCTTGTTGTTCCTTCTCCTCCATTCCTCCCCCTTTTCCCCCGAAAGCGAGAGAGAGGGAGATCTGCCCCTTTTTCCAGATTTTTCCCACCTTTGAAGAAGGCTTGGCACATGATCCAATGCCAACTATCACAACTATTAATTAAATTTATCTCCTTACAGCTCATAGTTTAATTTTCAACTAACACTATAATGTTTTATTTTAGTATTATACTATAGATATATATTTATCATATATGTTATAATTATTTATACCTTATTTTTATAACCTTTGAACCAAGACACATTAATTTATGTATTTTATTTAGTATAACACGAGTAATAATCTGAACCTTTTTACAAACATAACTATGAGAAATATTATTCCCTAAGCTAAAATAAATATTATGAAATCATAATAACATATTAAGATACTAAAACTTATTTACATCTATAATTACCCCCAAATAACTCAATTTACTAACAGTAATTCACATTCAAACAACTTAGGATAATTACCTTGAGCTAGGTAATTATCAGTTATCATTTTAACCTTATTTAATATTAATAATGATAATTGATGTAATCCTGTTAAGTATTATAGTGGATCAAATAATAGCATGACTATAAAATGCAATCTAGGCATACAACATAACCCACTGAGTAGGACAGCCGTAAAAAGTCGAATCAAACATGTTCACAAGCCAGGCCAAAACACACTTAACCAAACAAGCTCCATCAAATATACATCAATTGCAAGACCGGACATACTGACAGAACTGCCAATTTAACTAGACATGTCATGCATCTTGATTGAGGATGATGACTTGGGATGTGGGACCTTAAGTTATCTCTGGTACAACTTATCCATTGGGTTCAAGGCATGCTCAGACCTGTTATTTCAGGTGGAGTTGATGACAGATACCTTTATCCTGCAGCAAATGACACAGTTAAGCATATATATAAATGCACAAAAGCTATCCCTAGGTGAAAAAGGAATCACAATATCACAGGGCACTCACAAGCAAGTGATGTGACATCGTCCTCTCCACATCATATCAATCTAGATTAGATAACACGTGATCATAACTACTCGAATCTACCTCATTATCTGAACAGAACCATACACTAAACATATAGGTGCATGACATTGAATAAGTCCCAGAAGCATCATCATAACACATAAATCTAATAGAATCAGTCCATGAGATCCATAACAATTGTAGTAAGATCGACATCTTGATCATTGGAATGCAAAATAATGTCAAAGCCTGCATTATCAGTGTCACAATAGAGGTTGTCAATAAAACACATTAACTATCATATGAAACCTCACATGGACGAAACATCTATCTATATTGTACAACATCAATTATATACCTTACCAATAATTATTCCTGTTATTTTACCTTCATCCTCATGCGCCTTGATCAGTTCACCTGTACATCCAAGGTGAGAATGGAGGGGTACTACATCCTCCCCCCCTAAAACTTGACTTACTCCTGGAAGTCACAGACTAGGGTGGAAACATAACACATTAGTATTACAATTTTCTATTGCCAACATATGCATTCACATTAAGCAATTGTTCCCAAGCCAAACACAATCGTTCAATACAGGCATAAAAGACATCAATTCCTTGCCTTTAAGGTGTATCATGTGATCTACTTACATCCATTCACACGTATTTTGAGAGTTTCATTCGATTCAAGGATCTGTGTTTACATATTATCAAGGAAAAATTACATCTCATTTCTTATTTCCACCATGGTTCTGACTAATTACCTGCATTCAAGTACAATTCTCCGCAGAATCCTCCCTTGTACACACTATCAGAGGTTCGACATGAACATGATAGAAACAACACTTGACATAGTACAGGGCTAACAAACAAACATTCGGAATAGTCACCATCAAAGTTTTAAAGGAGGTAAAAACCCAAGTGGGAAAATAACCAACTCAAATCTTAAGTCACAAAATGCTGGCAATTTCCAACAATAACTCAAGTATAGAGAAAAGAGTTTTAGTGACCATTCCTAACATAAGAAATTTCAAAGAAAATAAATTCACTGTTAGACCCTAACAAAACAACCATCAAAATTTTCAAATTACCCAAATTGCAAACAAACCCACATCACAAAGTGGCTAATTTTGGCCACATAAAGGGAGTATCTGCTACACAACACCCAAGGACATAGGGTCCAGAATGCGTTAGAGAATGTACAACAACATAGATAATTAGGTTATCTACATCCTCATACCTAAACAACTTTTATACAAGGATTTAAGGAAAACAAATCATTATTTATTTACAACAATTTCTACCTTAAATGTGATACAATTTCTTTATGTGAGGAAGAATAGATAATATTGCACACACGAACATACTTAATCAAGGCTACATTTTACTTTAAGTATCATATTTATATGAGATGGGTCTAACACAAGCTCCAATTTGATCTCCTGCATTTGGTTTTTACATACTTATACAATGATAACCTTCATAATCCACAAAAGAACTTCCACATGAAGTCATGGCCACTAAAATAAAATAGATGTTGAACTACGACTATACCACTTAACCACATATCTTGTAATGCATGATGCCTCCAAATCATTCCAATACTTACACAAATAATGTCATTAACATAAATATACTATGGTGATTCCCCGTCCTAAACATAACCTCCCAAGGTATGGTCATTTAGCAAACCAGGGAAAACAAAGAACCATTGTACTTTTGCAATACTTCATTAAAGGGAATAAATTCCACTCTCTTTATTCCATGCACTAAAAGTAACCATGCTTCTAGCTTCTAAAGCACCAAGACCACAAGAGGAACTGGAGGCCTCAACAATCGGCAAGCACTAGTGTTCAGGGAATACATATTGTTAGATAAATCATCACTTTTTCGCATAACAGACACACCAGTAGAACAAAGCATAAAGGATTTATTTCTTCTACAGTCAACCACAAATCTGTAAGCTTATCATCTTTCTAATACCATACTAAGGCTCTTAGGTGAGAGGTACTATTACTAACTCACCATAAGGAGAAAAATGTCTAACCTAGAACAATGACAAGAATCCAAAGATCCCAGTGTTGCAAACTTGGCTCTGATACCAGATGTAACACCCCACCATGAAACACTAGAGAACAACACAATTACACTAAACAAATTGGACAATTTTTTTTTTAAATACAAGGAATAACAAGGTAACATTTAACTTATCTATACTAAGTAACATTCTCCCAGGGTTCCATGGCTGCGTTACTGACAAAACTACTATCATGTTCTCTCACACATCACACATTAACTTAACAACAATAATTCATTCTAAATTTATTACGTTGATTGAATAACCTTATACATTTCCATGACATCAAATAAATAATCATCCATAACAAATACAACTACAATTTTTTCATACATATGAGGATACAACATAATATTGTTTACATCACCAACTTTTGTTTACATTGGAATTACAAACATTATTAATAACCTGTTACACAGGATAGTACATGAGCAATAATTACTGTCTTCATAAACTGGTACATGATCTGAATCTGCTATAGGAGTTACAACCTTCTTGTACACGAATAATGGCAAGGAAAAACTAATGGAGATAAAGCACATCCACCCAACCATGTGGAACCCTGAGGTCCACCCCCCGTGCTAGGAGATAACATAAGGTCCCACAACATCATACAGTTAGGTAGACAAGTGCCTAACCAGAACAAGAACTAAGCCTAACACCATCACAACAAATGACCACATCACAAACAACTCAATATCACTTCCAGAGGCAACACACGACAAATAGGGAGACTACGACTAGGGAATGCTAGGCTGCAGTAGGGAGAGTGTCATCGCATGGTCCTAACATGGGTTATCCTGACAGCCTCTCACTATGCGCCGGCCCCCATCTATGGTTATCGTGACAGCCTCTCACTAGGCGCCGGCCCCATAGGGTGACTCATGCAGTATCAACCTTCCTTTTGTGAGGACAAGGAAGTTGATCTTGCCGACCAGGCCTTCTCTACCCATCCTTAGTCTAAACGAGCACTACAGGCATGGGAGAGGAAATCCAATTATCTTGTTAATGTGTATTTTACCCTTTTTCCCCCCAGTTTATTTTTAGGTTTTCACTTAATTAACAACTTTCAATGGGTTATCCTGACAGCCACTTTGGGCGCCAGCCCCACATTGAAAGCCACTCCCCTACGTGCATCTAGAAACCCGAACCATCAAGCAAGAAAATCACTTTCATACTGATAAGTATACATAAACAATGCAAGGCATTTCCCTTCTTGCATACAAAACATAGTCACGATAACCAACCTTTAGATCATTGTCTGAAAACTATCAGTCATCAATCGCAATAATCATAACACATATCCAGATCAAGGTATGGGTCATCTTGCTCTTCCAATCACAGATATGAACCAAAATAGTTTCTCATTACAATGACAAGATCTCCCCATTTCCATACTAATCACAAGCTTGATATCAACACATACATGAAGGAAATTTAAACCCAATGAAATAAATTTATGACACAATATGTACATCATCTTACATTATTATTTACCAAGACCCACATACACAGACAAGAGACATCATGTTCTTACAACATCTTCATTTCAAGACAACTACGAATAGAATACATACGAACAAATCCTATTACCTTATGCCTCTGGAATCTAAACTTGACAATTTACACATAGACCCACTTTCATGAAAATTTTGCTTGCAATAAGAGATTTCAACTAATCAACTCACTGACAACATAAATTTTTATTACAAAAGAAATTCAATCTCTTAGTCATTCAGTTACCTATAGGTTTCACTTATAAGGCTAAAATTTTCAAGTCCAATGTTGTTTCTCCTTACTCCAAGCTTTCAACCCAACTTCAACTTAACAAAAGCCTTATGAAATGATCTTTACCAATCCAATCAACCTAGATTAAATTTCATCCACACTCATTATTTAATCATATCAATTTAGATTTAATCATATTAACAACCAAATACAAGTCATATCTCCAGAAGAATTCATATATCTTCGATCTAGTTTAATAAATATTAATTCTATCTGATATAATAAATCAGTCATCAATTACATATAAACATAACCTTCAAGCTAACAAATGCATAGGTAATATTAGTTACAAAATTCTTATAAATCAATTACTTCTTACAATGATTATACCTCTAATTCCAACCTACCAATCCAATTCCCAATCTTAGCAAACCATTATCAAGAAATCATAATAAACTCAATTTCAATTTATTAACAACTGAATATTACATGCATCAAACATAATTTATCTATCTAGAGCATATGCATTATAATTATCTTAATAAATTATTCCAATATAATAAAACAATCATTATATAGCTCTTTAATTGGAAAGATCATGATATCAAACCCTAAACTGATGGGACACATGGTTTTGGCATACCTACATGCATGCAGAACTAATTTCCCACAGTGTGACACTGAACTTGGTGCACAGGTTTGAACTGAGACCACAGAGTAACAGCGGCCAAAAATCCCAACGTATGAATGATTTCATTTTGAGGATCCAACCCCAACTTTTAAACTACAACTTCTGATTTCTGCCAAAGCCATGGTAATACTCTAAAAAGTAAAATTAAAGCGTCTCCAATGATTGTCACTATAGCATGAACAAAGTGAAAACAACTCTTGTCAATGCTATAGGCCCTAGACTTTTCAAACTTCTCTTTGCTCACCACTCCTTCTAAAGGCTTAGGCAGATGGGGAAGCTTAAGAGCTGCATGTTGCCGCAGATCAAGGTATGTCTCAACAAAGTACATGAAGATCATGAAACCAACAACTGCTTCCAAGTATGGAAAGGCCATGGTTGAAGCTGGTGCTGAAGAGTGTAGCGTGCCCAAGAGAGATGAGAGCGCAAGTAACGGAATGCATACGACACTGCCCTGGCGTGTGCAGGAAGATATGATGATATATATATATATATAATAAATACCTATTGCCAATATATGACAGACATAGAAATATATGCAGATCTAATTCTAATTTATGGGAAGATGCAACCCTAAATCTTAATGAAGATCAATTACCAGCTTGGCCTGCCCTAAGCATCCTTTATGGCAGACTTACAAATATCTAGGCACCCAAAAACTATGCTGAGGAAAGAAAAAGATTTTGAAAGCTTTTGAAATGGCCAAGGCGAATCATATTCCCTACCCTATGCCTGCGTCCATTCCTCATGCATCAAATGGGAGCTTTGGAACATCATATGGACATCCACCGAGGAGTAAAGGAAGATTGTTTACAGACAAAAAGAGTTGGACATTCACATGAGCATCCCTATTGCACTTCAGCTTTAAATGATTCATATGAGTACATGGTTGACATTCATAACAATGGAGGCTATTATGGGAACACACTAAACTTAATTATTAAGAGGCCAACTATACCTGTGATGGTTACATGGAGATGCTTTAGTATAACAAGATAAGCCGTGTGAAAATTGTTAGAACAGCTTGCAATGTGAGATACTTCAATACAAACCCACTCTATCTCTTGTCTAAAGCAAATCTTCTAACCGACTACACATCTCTTCTTTACACCTCTGCCAACTGACCATAAATATCACCTGACAAGTTTATACATTTGCTCAAAATGTGCAAAAGAGAACATAAACAATAAACATAACATATACTGTATGATGAAATACTTCTTGACAAACCTGGCATCTGCCAGTCTTTCAAATCAGATGACCTTACCACTTGGTAAGCTCCCTGTTTATCTTTTGCTCCACTCAGTTCCACATTTCCTTGAAAAATTGAGTGAGAATAGGGGATACTAAGATATCTTCCAATCTCATTAGGTCCATGACTGTGCCACCCTCGCGTTGTCAACCACTACGAAGGATCATTACTCCAACCCAATATATGAGATCTCAGAAGGGAATCATTAGATCCTTATGCACTGCAATACATATCCATTTTGTTTTTTAGATTCTCACCCTTTGCAAGAACAATATCTTGTACTGGAGGCCTAAATTCACCATCACTGAGAATGTATGGATTGCTTCAGATGCTAGCATAAAAAGCGATGGTGAAACTGGACAACCTCATGTAATCGATCTTTGTAGCATAAATAAATCAAATGCCCTTGAATAATTTCCAAATTTGAGCAGAAGCACATCTGAAAAGACACATCACCATTCTAACAAACTTGTCTACTATTATCCCCAAAATTGGTGATGGGAATATATATATATATATTATTTACCATACAGGGTAAAAAGGTAAGATATAAATGTAGCTGAACAGTTTGCCCATTTCTTACTATAAAATCTAGGTTCCTGCCGCTCATAAGGTACTCTACTTTGGTAGAATAATACCTACAGTCATGCTAATGTGAAATAGATCCAAGGCTTGATCTATAAACCCTAGAATTTGGTAGTTTTCCTAGGATTTACTATGAGCTTGGTCTAGGAGGTTCAGAACTGATTCTTGGTTATTCCACATTGTGGTATTGCCAAAGTGGTATTGATAAGTAGAAGAATATATATCGAAAGGGAGTCATATGGCCATTTTGCACTAGCTGGTAGATTCAGATAACTTATTAGTCTTCCTCAATTGAGAGGGCAGCGAATTTCTATGCAAAGAAGACCTGCAGAATATGGCGGGTGGAGCCACAGCTAAAACACCGCCATTTATATCCAAAGCTAATTTAGTCATTCCTTTATTTCAAATCGAAGTGGCCCCTGTCTTGCAGAATATCGAATCATATCCTGAATAAGGCTAAAGCGAAGGCCATAGCAATGATCCGCCGTGAATCTAAAACTACACGAAATGGGCCTTCAATTTTTTTTTCCCAAAAGACTCTTTTCACCAGCCGAAAGATGAAAAAATGCTCTCTTCCATAAAAGATCTTCCTCACATCCCGACTGACCCAGGTTTTAACAAACCAAGCGATTTACTCTGTTAAACAAAATTAAAATAAATTTTCATTCCTACAATAACAGATTTAAATAAACTATTTTCTGAACTAAACCCTCCGACTCTTTATCAAAATTTTCCATTATAACAATTCCATCTTGACCTACGAATCCAATAGCTAGGTTGCGCACACACAAATGCATAACGAAAACCCCGCGCCCTTGCCCTAATCGAATTCAATGTAAATAAATCTTCAAAATCTTGGGGACACGGGCGATCAAATCATATTTTAATCGCACGGTTGCAATGTCAAGAGCTCTAAAAACAATTATCACAAAACCAAAACAAGAGCAAAATTAGGAGCAAATAAATATAAATTTGTATTCTACTGCAATAAATAATCAGAATGCATACCTGGTTTGATATTATTCCTCTTCCTGCGATTGCCCAAACCCTCTAGATATGATGCCGAAACCTCTCCGGCTGCAACCAAAACCAATCTCCCCTGCTTGTTGTTCCTTCTCCTCCATTCCTCCCCCTTTTCCCCCGAAAGCGAGAGAGAGGGAGATCTGCCCCTTTTTCCAGATTTTTCCCACCTTTGAAGAAGGCTTGGCACATGATCCAATGCCAACTATCACAACTATTAATTAAATTTATCTCCTTACAGCTCATAGTTTAATTTTCAACTAACACTATAATGTTTTATTTTAGTATTATACTATAGATATATATTTATCATATATGTTATAATTATTTATACCTTATTTTTATAACCTTTGAAGCGAGACACATTAATTTATGTATTTTATTTAGTATAACATGAGTAATAATCTGAACCTTTTTACAAACATAACTATGAGAAATATTGTTCCCTAAGCTAAAATAAATATTACGAAATCATAATAACATATTAAGATACTAAAACTTATTTACATCTATAATTACCCCCAAATAACTCAATTTACTAACAGTAATTCACATTCAAACAACTTAGGATAATTACCTTGAGCTAGGTAATTATCAGTTATCATTTTAACCTTATTTAATATTAATAATGATAATTGATGTAATCCTGTTAAGTATTATAGTGGATCAAATAATAACATGACTATAAAATGCAATCTAGGCATACAACATAACCCACTGAGTAGGACAGCCGTAAAAAGCCGAATCAAACATGTTCACAAGCCAGGCCAAAACACACTTAACCAAACAAGCTCCATCAAATATACCTCAATTGCAAGACCAGACATACTGACAGAACTGACAATTTAACTAGACATGTCATGCATCCTGATTGAGGATGATGACTTGGGATGTGGGACCTTAAGTTATCTCCAGTACAACTTATCCATTGGGTTCAAGGCACGCTCAGACCTGTTATTTCAGGTGGAGTCGATGACAGATACCTGCATCCTGCAGCAAATGACACAGTTAAGCATATATATAAATGCACAAAAGCTATCCCTAGGTGAAAAAGGAATCACAATATCACAGGGCACTTGCAAGCAAGTGATGTGACATCGTCCTCTCCACATCATATCAATCTAGATTAGATAACACGTGATCATAACCACTCGAATCTACCTCATTATCTGAACAGAACCATACACTAAACATATAGGTGCATGACATTGAATAAGTCCCAGAAGCATCATCATAACACATAAATCTAATAGAATCAGTCCATGAGATCCATAACAATTGTAGTAAGATCGACATCTTGATCATTGGAATGGAAAATAATGTCAAAGCCTGCATTATCAGTGTCGCAATAGAGGTTGTCAATAAAACACATTAACTATCATATGAAACCTCACATGGACGAAACATCTATCTATATTGTACAACATCAATTATATACCTTACCAATAATTATTCCTGTTATTTTACCTTCATCCTCATGCGCCTTGATCAGTTCACCTATACATCCAAGGTGAGAATGGAGGGGCACTACAAATAACATACTAGAAGTGCACAACCTAATTTTCAACCGCGGACCAATACCAGTCAAGATATTGTCTCTCTATTGCTATGTACTCAGCCGATACTTAACCAAAATGGCATCTCTGCTTTGACTTTATTCCTTTCCTTGTTTCAATCAATGACAACACCATAAAACATCATGCTCTGCCAAAACAACTCATACCAATAGTGTCTCTACCAATGATGTTAGCTAATTTTCTAACACAACAAATACTATTAAAGCCTCAAAATAAAGAAGTTTCCAATGAATAAAATTTCAAATAAAATCAACTCATAAAACTTCATATAAATGTAAATTAAATACTGGTAGCCAAAACAACAACCAAAAACCTTAATAAAATAGTCCTTGAGGCAAAAGGACAATTTACAATTACAAACGACCAAATATCTTAAAAAAAAAATGTTGGCTCAATAAAACAAGGGAGAAAATAACAAAATAAAAATTTAAAAAACTTTCATAAAAATTTACATCATAATCACCACGTGACTTCAAACGAGCCACCTAATGGGAGGAGGGGAATGTGGTGGTCTCAAACCACATAGAGCTCATCAATAGACTATGATATCACAATGTGCATATCCCACACAACCTAGGATAGCCATATCTGATCCAGTCCAGGGTCATTTGAGTGGTATTTTTAGGAAAATATCAAAAATATAATTTTTGGTATTTTCTAGATCTTAGTAAATTACATTTTTAGAGGCCTTTGGAGTGGAATTAAGGCTCAAGACTTTGTCAATTGCTTGCAACCAAGCAACTCAAACTAGATAATTAGTTTATCTTTCTAACGACTCCAAGAAGTTTAAATTCAGATAAAATAGCTAGGAGTTATGACCCTGTGAAGGGGAAGATAAAACATTTTCTAATTTTTTATGTTTTTTTTTTTGAATTTTTGTAATTAGTTTCACCTTCCAGTAGCTCTTTTTGTATTCCAATGGTAATGTGACCCTTCATATGATATGTAATCCTATATATTTCAAATGGAAATGAATAAAAATTAGTTTTTTAGCACCAATTCACAACTCTCAGCGAGTTTGCCTATTTGCAGAAACTCAATTCTTCTTTGTTTATTTTATTGCATTACAATACCATAGGCTCAATGCTAGGTATTTTCTAGATCAATATCATATACCACAAAAGGAATTGATCATGAAATTTATACAAAATGTACAATTACTAACATTATAATTTCTAATAAAATTTGCAGTTGGAACAATTACAAACAATATGAATAATTAAATCACAGTTTACATTGATATCCACAGAAAATATAACTACTTAATCAAAAAGAATCTGCACAAGGGGGATTCTTCTTTGGGGTATAATTGTAGATCCCTTTTCACAAATGTATCTCCCTTTTCACAAATGTAGCTCTATTTTCACAAATGTAGCTCCCTTTTCGTAAATGTAGCTCCCTTTGCATATATGTAGCTCCCTTTTACTCCCATTACCACATCCAATGAATTATCCGCTCAACTTCCATGCAATCTCCTAAACTCCCATTCTCCCAATCTCCCATTCATTCTCCCAAACTCTTAAACTCCCAATCTCCCAACACAACTAGCCACAACACCATCGCCAACTCTAATTACCATGCTGAGACCTAAAAGTCTCTAGAGTTTGATAATCCTTTCTCTGATACCTAATGTCACACCTAATCTATAATACTTGAGTACGAACCACAATACATGGATTAATTCCTCTCTAAAATGCCACTTTTTAACTCTAGTTTCAAAATAGAAAAAAAACCATATCACTAAATTTTAACTGATATATCATATGCACAACCAAAATTGAATACATTTTTACATTAGATATAACTTTTGTATATATATGAAAAATCAAGATTTTAACATTTCTATTACAATTATACACAATTACTATAAGCATCATATGATCATCCATTTGCAAGGTGGAAAAACACTTTCTTAGCATCAGTACCCTGCACAAGTAACAGTCTTGAATCTACACAACTAAGTATAAATAATAGTTTCATAAAGTCAATAAATAAACATATTAGATATCATTGCACAAGATGACAAGACTACCAGCCCTAAGGGCCAGACCTAATGTCTCGAGGGCTCATCCATGATGGCCTTGCCTACATATGCACATCATAGAGACTTCATAGTTTGAGGTAACTAGTCTTGCAACCACAAGGTTGACTTAGATACATTAACTCATAAGTGATCTAGTTCATCACATAATATTTTATAGAGTCAATAAACCAATTAATATTCACGTCCTTATTGTTCTCAATATAAAATACATCATATGATGACTAAATAATTCAAGTTCTAAAAGTGAATGCAATAAGTAAATTTATAAATAATCCTTACAAGGATAAAATAGGGAAGTTATAACAACAAAAATATTCCAACCATTCTCTTGGATAAAAAACATAAATTTCAACTTAGATTGTAATAAATGAAAAAGTCTATCATAATTATGAAAATTAACATCTTATATTCAAGTTCTAAATAAAATGATTTATAGCACTATTCCACAATAGATATTTTATCATTAACAAACACATAAAACCCTTATCGACACCTTACTAATGCATGCAATATCTATTCACTTATAGTAGATGAAAGAACATACACATGCTCAAATAAAGATGACTAATTTACTCATTATGGTGCAGTCATGGTAGGAGGGTTCACAGAATTAACTAGCCAGACTGTGCAACAAGAGTAAAGACAATGGAAGCAACTTAGAGAAATGAAAGAAATGCAGATTCAGTCATTTAATATATCATAGAATTTAAATAGAGATCAGCTAGCGACATGGGGGTTACAATTAGGGCTCACAGGCCTGATTACATACATGTACAAGAAAAAGCTTTGAAGCTCCTCGTAGAAATCTAAACTATCAGATACTTCTATGTGAATCACTACTCTCCTAAGGATTTATTACATCAATATATATTGTATCTGGATCATAAGATTCCTCCGCATCGGCCAAGGAAGATTACAAACTCTAATGAAGAGCTGTAATGTGTGTACATGGATAGGTCGGGCCTAATTACATAGAACTCCTCCGAAAAATGAATGGAATGATGTGTGGATCTTCAGGGAAGCTCGGCCATGAACCAAAGATCATTGAATGATGTGTCATTAGTCTTCAGAGATTGAGAAATGCTTTCGCAGGTCTCTTCTTCAGCTGGCTGTATGTGATTATCAAGATGCTCTGTTCTAAGAAACAGTCAATCTTCTAATAGCGATATTTTTCTGGTAATGATGTGCAGATCTCTAAATTGTAGATATGATGTAGATGAATGAATGTAGATGCTAAGTCCAGCTCCACAAGGTCTGAAATGCAACTGGACCAAAATATAGAAATTGCTTCTGACTGGACTACCTAAACTGAACTTGGAACACAAAAAGAAACAAACTGAACTACAAACAAACTAAAATGCAAATGTTTTCGTTTGATGCAAGATTGCTCTTGAACCCAGGATACTCCTACATCAGACATTTGGGGTTATTGAAAAAGTGAGTCCCTCACTTTGCTGGGATTAGAGGAGAACCAAGATGGTCCACCTTAGCCTGAGAAATCCATGATGAATCTTCTTCTGGTCTTCCTTTCCACTTCACAAGATGTTCTTTGTATTGTCTTCCTCTAGTGTTGCATCCAACTCTGCTGTCCAAAATGTCTTCAATCTACTCTGGTGCCTGTTGTGTTAACTGCTTCTTCAAGTCTTCTTCCATGCTATCACTAAACTCTATTTTATGATACTGATATAGATCTGCAATGTTGAAAATAGGTGAAATACCCAAGGTCTCTGGTAATTCCATTTCATATGCATTCCCTAAATCAAATTTTCTAAGTATCCTACAAGGTCCAAACTTCATCTTCAACTTGGTATATGTCCCAACCGGAAATCTTTCTTTTCTCAAGTACACAATCACTTCATATCCAACTTCAAATTCCTTATGTCTTCTCTTCTCATCATCCTTCTCTTTGTACTTATTGTTCATATTCTCCAAATGCTTCTTCACTTGATTATGCACTGTCTTCATATGATCTACAAATTCTTCTACTTTTGCACTTCTCTTTTCTTCCATATTGACATCTCTTAATTTTGCAACTCCTTTAGGGTTTACTCCAGTCACAATCTCAAAAGGTGTTCTTCCGGTACTCATGTTCACTGAATTATTGTATGCAAACTCTGCTTGTGAAAGAATCAAATCCCAACTTCCATATTTCTCTCCAACCAAACATCTCATCACGTTTCCCAAACTCCTATTCACTACCTCTGTCTATCCATCAGTCTATGGATGAAAAGTTGAACTAAACTTCAAATCTATCTTCATCTTCTTCCAATGTGTCTTCCAAAAGTATCCAACAAACTTTGTGTCTCTATTTGAAACTATACTCTTAGGTAATCAATGTAATCTCACAATCTCCTTGAAAAATAGGTCAACTACATGCACTGCATCAGTTGTCTTCTTACAAGGAATGAAATAAGCCATCTTTGAAAATTTGTCCACCACTACAATTATTGAATCATGTCCACTCTGTGTCTTGGGCAATCCCATCACAAAATCCATACTTATGTCTTCCCAAGGTCTCTCCAGTACTGTCAAAGGTTTATATAATCTAGTATTCTAACTACTCTCTTTTGCAACTTGACAAACTCTACAACTCTGCACAAATCTTTGAACATCCTTATGTAGCTGAGGCCAAAAGTAGTTTTCACTCACCAATGCCACTGTCTTATCAATGCCAAAATGTCATGCGAATCTGCCACTATGTTTCTCCTTGATTAAATTATCTCTCATTGAACTCTTAGGTATGCACAATTGATTTCTTTTAAGCAACATATCTTCTTGAATGAAATAATCCAACCACTTACTCCTATCTATCACAACAGGCTCTCTACATGCTTTCCAAGGTTCTACAAAATCAGTGTCTCCCTCATACATGTTCTTTAATTCATCAAAACCCAACACTTCAACTATCATATCTGTCAACAAATTTCTTCTCCTACTCAAGGCACCAACAACTTTTTTTGATTTTCCACTCCTATGCTTCAACACAAATGTATAACTTTGCATGAACTCTACCCATCTCATATGTCTTTGATTCAACTTACCTTGACCATTCAAGTATTGAAAAGCTTGATGATTTGTTTACAACACAAACTCCTTAGGAAACAAGTAATGTCTCCACTTCTTCAAGGCTTGAATTATGGCATAGAACTCTTGATCATAAACTGAATATCTTATCCTTGCATCATTCAACTTCTCACTGAAATAAGCTATAGGTCTACCTTCTTGACTTAACACTGCTCCACTTGTATTTCCACTTGCATCACAATCAACTTGAAATACCTTATTGAAATCTGGTAATGCCAAAACAAGTTGCTCTGTCACTTTTTGCTTCAATAGTTCAAAACTTTTATCTTCCCTAGATGGCCACTTAAAATATTTTCTATCACCTCACATTGTCTCTATCATAGGGTTACAAACTAAGCTGAAATTTCAGATGAACTTCTAGTAGAAACTAGCCAATCCATGAAATGATCTAACTTCTCCAATGCTTTCTGGTGTAGGCCATTCAATCATTGTTATTACTTTCTCAAGATCCATCTTCAATCCTTCTGCAGAAATCACAAATCCCAAGTCTACTAGTTCTTCCTTCATGAAACTACACTTCTTGGTGTTTATCAACAATTTCTCCACTCTCACTCTCTACAAAACTTGTCTAATATTCCACAAATGTTCCTCTTTTGTCTTACTAAAAATTAGAATATCATCCAAGTATACAATCACAAACTTACCCAAGAATTTGTTCAAGACTTCATTCATCAATCTCATGAAAGTACTCAGTGCATTTGTCAATCCAAAGGGCATCACTAATCACTCATACAACCCTTCATTTGTCTTAAAAGTAGTCTTCCATTCATCACCTTCTTAGATTCTGATCTGATGGCATCCACTCTTCAAATCTATCTTTGTGAGATATCTTGCTCCACTCAAACAATTCATGATATCATCCATCCTAGATAAAGGAAATCTATACATAACTGTGATCTTGTTTATTGCTCTAGAGTGAGTACACATTCTCCATTCTCCATCCTTCTTTAGTGCTAACACTGTAGGTACTGCACAAGGAATCAAGCTTTCTCTAATCAAACCTTTCCTCAACAACTCTTGTATTTGTCTATTTAGTACTTCATTTTTTGTCGGTGTCATCCAGTGTGCTGCTTTGTTAGGCAAACTTGTTCCAAGTATAAGATCCATGTGATGAGTGATACTCCTTATAGGTGGCAATCCTTCAGGTGCATTATCTGATATGATGTCTTCATACTCTGTCAGCAATTCTCTTATCTCCTCCGATTGTGATTCTTCAGTCTTTTTCTTCAATGTTTCAGGCTTCTTAGGAATGAAGGCATAACACATATTCTCATCTCTCAAACCATCCAGAAATTTTCTTCCATCTACCAAATAGATTCTAGCATTCCCACATATTTCGCTCTTTGGATCATCCTCCAAAGGAATCAAAGTAATTCTCTTTCCATTTTCTATTATAATATATGTATTCCTTCTCCCATCATGTATAGATTTTCTATCATACTGCTAAGGTCTACCCAATAAGATATGACAAACATCCATAGGCATAATATCACACAAAGCTTCATCATGATATGATCCAATATGAAATTTCACCAAACATTGTTCACTCACCAGTGCCTTATGATCATCTTGAATCCATGTTATTTGATAGGGCTTAGGGTGTTTCAATCTTTCTAACTTTAGCTTAGTTGCCATCTCTTCTAAAAGTAGGTTATCTGAATTACCACTATCAATTACAACTTTACAACACTTACCTCCTAATTTGCATCTAGTTCTGAACAAACTCTTCCTCTGCGGTGGTTCCTCATTTGTCTCTTCTTGAAATAATGCTCTCCTCATCACCAATAATTCTCCTTTCTCTGGTTTACCAA
This sequence comes from Cunninghamia lanceolata, assembly GCA_027924645.1. Lineage (NCBI taxonomy): Eukaryota > Viridiplantae > Streptophyta > Pinopsida > Cupressales > Cupressaceae > Cunninghamia > Cunninghamia lanceolata. Next base: position 4,480,234 of record BSBN01000046.1, on the reverse strand, counting down.
CAGAATAGGGGTCATCTAGTGCAACAGGTTCTTCTTCAACATAGGTTGCTCTTCCACTATTTTCTATCCTCTTACTTGTACTACCATGATTACATTCAAATGCTTTATGTCCTTCACCTCCACACTTGAAACAAGTACCTCTAAATGTTCTCTTATCCAATCCTCTTCCTTCTCTTTTGTATCCTTCATTCCGGTATGCACTAGGGTTTCCTCTCCGGTAATAATTTATGTCATCTCTCTGATAAGCATTATTATCTATGTCCTCCTTGAATGTGTTGTCAAACTTGTTCTACTCCGGATGTGATCTATCTCCTCTGAAATAAGTCCTACCTTTCTTAAATTTACGTCCTCTACCTCTTTGTCTCTGATCATGCCTCTTATTCATCTTCTCTTCAACTTTTAGGGTGAACTGATATGCTTCTACCAAAGATGTCATCCTCACCAAGCTTAGTTCCTCTTGAATGTTTAATCTCAATCCATTGATATATGTAGCCATTTTCTCCTTGCTTGCTTCACTATGTATTGTCCTTATAATCATTTTATGGAATTCTTTAGTGTACTCCTTCATAGATTTCTCCTTTTGCCTTAGGTTTTGTAATCATTTCAACAGTTCCAACTCATAGTCAGCAGGTATAAATTGATTCTTCAATTTTATCACCATCCTATCCCATTTTGTAATTTTTTCTTTTCCTCTTCTATTTCTTTCCAACTGAACTTCTTTCCACCATATAGCAGCATGTCCTTTCAACTTTGTCTTTGCAAATTTCACCTTTTCTGATTCTTCAATTTCTTCATATTCAAAGTATTCTTCCATGTCATTTATCCAGTCAATCAATTCTTCAAGGTTCAGATTACCAGTATAGTTTGGCACATCAACTCTAAGTCACTTTCCAATCTTTGAAACAGCTCGCATCATCTTTAATTGATCTAATTCTTCTTCTTCATCACCTCCTAGGGTTTCGCTAGTTTGTTCAACAGATTGAAATTCTTCTTCCTCATTGCTTTCAACATTAGGTCTCGGTGTCAACCCTCTTCACCTATCCTCTTCAACAACATCCAAATGAATTCACATTGTTCTCATCATCTCCATCATCTCATCCATTCTGGCAGCCATTTTTCCAACAACAGCAACTCTTCGCAGTGGCATTCTTCCTAGGATCAAGCACAAATTGCCTCAAGTTCAGTGATCAGGCTATAAGGTGACAACTGCCTCTCAATCAGCGATCGGTTGTGACACAAGTAACCTACCTTAATTCGGTGATCTGTCCACAGCAAGTTCTTATGGAATTCCTCACCAATTTCACTCAATCCACTCCCAAAGATTCAAACTTTTGCTCTAATACCACTTGGTGCAGTCACGGTAGGAGGGTTCATAGAATGAACTATCCAGACCATGCAGCAAGAGTAAATACAACAGAAACAACTCAAAGAAATGAAACGAATGCAAATTTAGTCATTCAGGATATCATAGAATTCAAATAGAGATCAGTCGGCAACATGCGGGCTTACAATTAGGGCTCATAGGCCTGATTACATACATTCACAAGACAAAGCTTTGAAGCTCCTCATAGAAATCTAAACTATCAGATACTTCTATGTGAATCACTACTCTCCTAATGATCTATTACATCAATATATATTGTATCTAGATCATAAGATTCCTCCATATCGGCCAAGGAAGATTACAAACTCCAATGAAGATCTTTAATGTGTGTACATAAATAGGTCAGGCCTAATTGCATAGAACTCCTCCAGAAAATGAATGGAATGATGTGTGGATCTTCAGGGAAGGTCAACCATGAACCAAAGATCATTAAATGATGTGTCATTAGTCTTCACAGATCAGGAAATGCTTCCGTAGGTCTCTCCTTCAGCTAGTTGTTTGTGATTATCAGGATGCTCTATTCTAAGAAATAATCTATCTTCTGATAGTGATATATTTCTGGTAATGATGTGTGGATCTCTAAATTCTAGATATGATGTAGATGAATGAATGTAGATGTTAAGTCTAGCTCTGCAAGGCCTGAAATGTAACTCAGCCAAAATATAGAAATTGCTTTTGATTGAACTACCTAAACTAAACTTGGAACATGAAAAGAAACAAACTAAACTGCAAACAAACTAAAATGCAAATGTTTTTTGTTGATGCAAGATTGCTCTTGAACCAGTGGTGCTCCCGCATCACATTATTTTTGACATTCAACTTCCTACATTGCATCAATCAAAGATAGACATAACTTGTCATCATTTTACCATTGGTACATCCTAGGTTTGACCACCATAGAAAGGTTGCAATAATATTCTCAACAAAAATTTTCTTAATTTTATCAATAATTCAAGACAATATGGTAACTTCCAGATCAAGTATTCACAATTTATCGAAGTCAACAATAATGATAAAAAATATTAAATAGACATTATTGAAACAATTCCATAATTTTTTGTCTAATCTATGATTATATCTTATATGATTTTTCTAACATACCAACATTAATCTACTAACTATACATATAAATTTGTAATGTTTAAGAATTAACAACTTAAAAGATTAATACTTTTTCACCATAATTATTCAAAAGATTCATTATATTTCAAAGTTGAAAACCAAGATAAATATAATTCTGATTTAAACTAATCTACTTACTAAAACCTTTCACATAAATTCTCTAAGTACATCAATTTTAAAAACAAGATAATATTTAATTTTGAGCATATTTATTTTCCAATCTATTTCTAACTCAAAAAAGTAAACAAATCTTTTAATCTTATTTCCAAACTAACTATTTAATCTATTATTTTAATTCTAACCCTAACTTGGCTAACATGATAAAATATTCTTAACCAAATCATAATAAAAGATAGAATATGAATGAAGATTTAACATAAAAAGATTATTCTAGACAAAATTATCAAGTTAAAATTCTCTAGTCCAATATATTAATTACTCTTACAAAATAATTCAATACCAATTTATTTCTAAATATAAGAAGATTCTCAACAAATCATTAAAGATTTAGTCTCTAATATAATTTTAATTAATAGAGAATCAATTAGGATTAAGAGAATCTATAAATTACATAGTTTCTAATTAAAGAATCATTAACTAATTTCTAAAACTAAAATGATTATCCTTTCTTTTCTTCTTATCATTTTGTTTAAAACTTAGTAAGGAAACAAGTGAGGATTTCTTGAAAAAAAGTCCAATAGAAGATTTATATAATTATACTAGTTTAATTCTAAATGAGAAGATTTAAATCTAGTTACAACAACATGTTTAAACAAAGTAAAAATAATAAAAAATTATCCTACACGAAATTCAATCCTATGATCCAAAATAATATATAATTTAGTTTCATTATAAAGATAATACAACCTCATAAAATTTCTAGTTAAATACTAACGAAATATTACAACCAATTCATCATTATAGAGTTTACTAAATTTAATCTTAGACTATATAAAATTCAAACTTTCTATATTAATATATATCTAGAATTAAGACAATTCTTAATATTTATTTATGAGCTACAAAGAAACCATTTAACATTGATAGCTACAATAAACTAGCCATTATTCATATAATTTACAAATCTTAAATATCAATCTTCCATCCTTCTAAATTAATGTAAATCTTGAAAGAGAATATCTAAATCTAATTAGGATGACATGATTTTCCCTAAACTTACTAAAGTCTAAAAAAGAAAGAACCAAGATAAAATATAGACTTCTTAAAACATACTAAAATGTTATTGCACAACTAAGAATACACACACACACACACACACATATATTCTATATATACATATATATATATGTATATATATATGTATACATATATATATATATATGTATATATATGTATATGTATATATACATATATATACATATATGTATATGTATATATATATGTATATGTGTGTATACATATATATGTATATATATATATATGTATGTATATATATATATGTATGTATGTATGTATATATATATATATATATATACATACTAAAAGAGACCATTCATGATGTTCAAATGAAGGTGCAAGGACAAAACATTTTAAGATCTGAACAAATGAATTAACAGAGAGATTTAATAAACATGGTAAAATGATAAAATGATTCAAGTTATAGGATAGAAATAAAATAAATGCCTTTGAGAGACCTCATCTCAGGAAATGTAATGATTGTTGGATTTGACTAAAGAAATAAAAGAAACTCATACAATTTATAATGAAGCTAGATGTTTCCGTGATGCAAATGAAATCAAATACAAACTTTTAAAGAAATATGATGCCTCCATTAATACAGCATCCTTTAAATGAGATCCTCTAACAATTTTGATGCCTAAGGGATTGGAAAATTTAAGCAGATACAAATGTATATAATCTATCTAATGATCAATTGAAGCCATCATATGTGCAGATTAAATTCATATGACTCAGTATAAAATGCTCTGCACCCAGATTAATGAACAACAACCAATTATAGAATGCAACTTCCACATATCAACATGCAAAAGAATTAAACAAAGGTTTTCCACACATTGGTTCTTCCAGAGATCATCAGAACCCTCAATTAATAACTTAAAGACAAGGGGTAATATAATAGCTTTCCAAATGAGACAAAGGAACCACAACTATTTAATTTAAACCATTTTTATAGAGGAAATACAATGAAATAAAATTTTAATGCAGAAATAATCATTCATGAATTATAATTAAATTTACAATAGTGATTAAAAACTAATTTCTCAATCTTGCAGCATTGATCATACAATATTTCTTAATTATACATCTTTACGACATTCATCATTTATCAAGAAAAACACATTCTATGAAATGATTATGAGATAGCATATCTAGTAAAACACACCTATGGTAAAATTTGCATGGTGATAATTAATTCTTAGTAGCCCCAATCTATAATTTCTTCAAACCTATATCATCAATCAATTCTCCAAAACCCAAAAGAAAAATCCCCCTCCCATCAAGCTTCCCCATCTACAATTCTTCTAGAACTGCACAATCAATCTTTCCAAGAATCAAAAAACATAATGAATAGTAAATATCATAATTGACATATCATCTAAATGCAAACATATTGATATAATATATGTGCTTCTCAAAAACCTTGAGCATTCAATTTTATTCACTACCATATTAATATATTTTCTCCAATTTATCCCCCCTCACCTCATACATTTCATGATCTTTTAAAACTGGATATCTTAACTCTTTGTCTTCCAAGAGGATGACTCTTCATCTTCCATTCTCGTAACCTATTTTCTTGTGAATTAAAAATGGGTTAAAACAACTCTAAAATATAATTTTTATGAATAAACAAGTACCCTATTACTAATTTCTAATTTAGATAGTATAACTTATATTAGAACTTCATAATCAAGTCTATCAAATAAATTTTTAATTTTCAAGAATTATAATTCACAATAATAATTAGCATAATAATTTTGTGAAGATTGGCTAGTCTAATAACATAAAATAAAAATCTATACTCATAATTTAACTAAATAAGAAAACTTTGATATATCTACCATTAAAGTTATTAGATAGGATTTAGGCACCCTTACAGAAATCCTTTGTTATATGTCTAATTTTGATAGCTTCACAACTCTCATGGTATATATCCTTCGATATTAGAAAATCTCGCTAATTTCATCTCCTTGAATGATTATGAGAAAGGTGATGGTGATAATCCTCCTTTTACTTCTACTACAAGTCATAATGATTCTATGTCTATTCCCATGACATTACTCTCTAATACATGTGATGGTGACCTAGCTTTTCCTATTTCACCCTATGTTTTGGATCTCTCTCCCAAAGTTGTTTCAGTTGTAAGGATATTTTGGTGCAAGAAGATGAAATCATTGATACAATCCTTAACATCACACTACCCTTTCTTCATTCCAATGCTCTCCCTTTGAAAGACGAAGCATTGATGGATGAAGAAAGGTCTCTCACATTAAATCCTTTACCTGGATGAATGTTGAGCTTAATCAAAGTAAAAAAAAATGATAATTCAATCATCACTAATAGACTTTTTCAACCTACTAAGGGGATAGTGAATAAGTGTACTATTGTTCCTAAAATCATTGTGCAAGGGGCACTTAATGTGCCTCCTTGCTTCAAGTTTATGCTTACAGTTCAAGGTGCTCCAACACCACCTCGACCCCTGGTTTACATTTTCAACTTTACAAAATAAATTACTCAAGTAAATCAAGGGTATCAAAATGTTTTTCAATAACCCTATTACAATGTGGTTGCTCACACATACAATATGTGAAATAATAAACAAAGTAAACAATAGTCAAATACTCCAATCACTTTACCAACTTCTCAACCTATGCCTCCTCAAGAACCTCATCTTACTCATAAAGTTGGTCAAGATTAAAATCTTGTTGAGCAGCTTCATGCTACTCCCGCTAAGATCTCTCTCTGGTAACTCATACAAACGTTGCCTACATACCACGGAATGCTCTAAGAAGATTCACAAAAGGTGATTGTACCACTTGCTATTAAGCCAAATGATGTAGAGGATATGTTATATTGTATGTATGCAACAAAAATAGATTGATGTAGGAGCATCTGGGTGGACAAGTTATCCCACATCGCCCAAAAAAATGCATAGTTTAGTTTCTCTAATTTTGGTGTGTTTTGTAGAGTTGTTTTTGTTCTAGTTCCTTCTTATGGTTGGCATTCAACTAGGGAACATATTGGTTTGAATTCAAAACATGCTTGGAAGTGATTTTGGTGGGAGGTGTTCCTTACTCTTTCAGCTAGACTCTAATTTTGGTCTCAGCGACAGCCTTTATCGGCGGGACTGGCCTGTTCGGTAAGACTCTTGGCAGGGTCACCTGTTAGTCTAATGGTATTCTTTCGGCCAAACCCATTCTAAGTTCTATCTGTCTTCCCGATGACACTTCATGTGGTTGGCATATACTCATCAGTGGGACCTTCTCTGATGCTTGTGATCGGTTAGACCTTCCTCTTCGAGATGACTCTTTCTGAGTCTCTCGGTCTTTTCGACGACACTTTCTCTTGGTCTTTGTATGCTTCTAGCATGACCATGCTTCATCTCTTCCTGATAGTGCTACTCTTTGGTGAGACTTGCTTCATCGGAAGATAGTTTAAATGTCTCCCCGTCATCCTGATGCCTAGCATTCGGCGTAACATTTCTTGGTCTTTCTAATAGCGCATTTGTTGAAGATGTTGGAAACAAGGTAGATAACTGAGAGGGGGGGTGAATCAATTATCTCAAATATCTTAACTTTCTTTTCCCCTTTAATAATTAGTATAGCATAAAAACAAATAAGAATACATAATCAAGAGACCAGAAATAAAATCAACACACATAACACATGGATTTTTTACGTGGAAAACCCTATTAAGGAAAAAACCATGGGGTGATTAACCCAAGATTGTATTCTCTATTAAAAGAATAAGAAGTACAAAATGGCACTTGCCAATTAGGGCTCACTACCTGAGCACACTGCTCACAAGAGGCACACTGCCTACAAGAGAGTCACTGTCTACAAAGTTTATACAAGGTGCCCAGGTGTTTAAATTGATGAAAGGCATCCACAGATGCTGAAGTTCAGTTCCAGTTAGGCTCAATATACTGATCTAATGCACTTCATTCTTCCTCTGCTCTAGTGTTACTGCTCTATCACATACCAGACCTGTATTGTTGTTTCCACACTTATCTCTACCTTTCTTCACACCTTATTTCATCATACCTACACACAAACACCTTCATACTGGAAATAATCGGGTATATATATCTGCACCAAGGATTTCAACAACTTTTTAGTCGGCAACCATAATACCCAAGATATTTACAATTTACTGATCTGTCAACTGAATCTATGCTTGATGTGTGATGCGTATCAAAATCATAGACATTGAAGTCATCAATCATGTCAGCTAATATTGTATGATCCCTCAAATAGCTTGATCAACATCAATTACTTATCCGGATTGAAGTCGGATACCCTGCTGGTCAGTTCTTCCTCAGTCTGCTCTAATTGTCAGGAACCTAGCACTCGGATGCTCATATCTTTTTAATGTTTTATCACTGGAGGCTCGATCTCTAGAATCTAGTAGTCATGATACACCTCTTGACTTGTCCAAGTCCTCAACTTGCTGAGTTACACCATCTAAGAGATCTGGACCTAAATGTCAAACCTTGCTGCATGCTCTGTTCTTGTTCACTGGACCAAAACACTCTTCAGTCTGACTTCCGGTATAGGCATACTAAGTGCTACAAATGTGTGGGATAGCCTTTGTTGCCATCAATGACAACACTTATGAAGCCACATAGTGTCTCTTGCCAACAATCTCCCCCTTTGGCATTGATGGCAAGACTTAGTGAAAATTGACTAAGTGTCGCAGTAAACTCCCCCTTGGCCGATGCTCTATCTTATGCACTGTTATACTAGAGCTCCCCCTTAGTTGGATTCCACATCTTTCACTACTTCTCACTCCCCCTTTGACATCAATGGAAAAGGGTGGAATCTGCACACTAAAATTTGTAAAAATTAACCTATACATAGACGCATAAGTATATGGACATGTCTATACTTACATATACTTAAGTATATCCATAAACGTGGCCTTCACCGTACAAATTCTGTTGCCTAGCTCTGCTTCATCCTATCCAAAATAGATATGTGACCACTCAATAAAAATGCATAAGCTTCTGCCCTTCCTAAGTCTGTTGGATCATTGGTTTGGGTTGTGGTCTGAGCATCTGTTAAGGCCTCATGCATTGCCTCTAACTTAGGGATAATTATCCCTCTAAGTTCACTCACCTTGCTTATTATATTCTTCTTCTCTTTGTCCAACCTCTTTATTTCATTTATAATGGTAATAGCCTGGCAGTCTTGATTCATTATGGATGTAGTGAGGGGATCAAAATTTTGAGATAAACTTGACAATTTACCCTCTTGTTCTTTCACCTTCTTTTCAATATCTTCTATTACTTTAGACCAAGATAGACAAAATTTGTACATGTCCCCACCATTTTTAAGAGCATTTTCAAGTCTCTTTATCCCAATATCTAGGGTCCTCCTATCACTAACTATGAGTCCCTATACTTTAGTGAATTTCTTTCCCAAAAACTCTCTCCAGACTTTTTCTTCTGCTAATTTCTCTAAAGAATCAAAATGAGTGCTAATAGAGTTTACTAGAGATTTCAAATTACTAGATGGAGAGGCCAAAGGGTCTTTTTGAAAAGGTGGCATGATCTTCTCCAGCATACCAGATGTAATTTCCAACAGTTCACAGTCTTCCATGTGAGACTTCAGAAGTTTTTCTTTTGCCTTGGCTTGAGCAAAAGATGTTATTTTCATTGTCTGGACCGGAGAGAGAGAATCAAAATTTAGTGGTTCTTAGAATAGTTCTAGTTCATTTATCTCCATCAGCTCTTTGTTCAAGAAATTCTTCACTGCCTCTGTAGTGTCTCTTGCCAGAGACTGAGTCTTCTTTTCTTTTGGAATCTTTGAACTGTCATCAGAGATCTTCTCTGTTTGTTCTTCTTCTCTTCCCTTTACCTCCTCTTCTTGACTCACTTTCTCCTCTTTTCTTCCTTCTCCTTCAGTTCCTGAATCTATAATGTCTGTAGTGGGATCCAGAGGAGAGATGTTAACTTCTTCATGAACTTCCTCTTCTGGAATAGAGGAATCCAAGTCCTTAGACTTATCTTCATCTACCTCTTTTGATCCTTCATTTTTCTCAGTAGATTCTTTTTTTGATGCATTTAATCCTTCGGCATCCATGGTAGAAGGTTCTTCATCTATTTCCTCTATAATGGCAAGATTGAATCTTTTGAAGGCATTCTAGAGGATGTCTTCTATTTCTCTTGCTACCTGATCAGTCTCTCCAAGCATAAGTTTGTTCATTCTTGCTTTGCTCCAGAATTCATCCTTGCAGTCCTTAAAGATCAAGTTCATTTGCTTTGGAGTAATGGAAGGATAGAGCTAAATTGCAATCTGTTCTCAGATCTCTAAGTCCTTTGCCTTAGCATTCTCTTTTCTAAGTTCAAGTACCTTTTCTAAACTTTTGGGAATTAATGAAATGATTTTAATAAATGCTTTATTATAAATATTTAGGTACCTGATTGTAGCTTCTTCCAAGATCCTTTTGTCAGTATCACTATAATCATCATAAAATTCTATCACTGGTTATAGATTCCCATTCATAGTGACTGCCTTAATGATATCATCAATGGAAAGAGTGGGGTTCTCAACAAATTTTTCTATCTTTTCTTGTTTGTTTTTGCTGGCAGAGGATTCCCTAGATGTTTTCTTCTTCTTCTTCATTTTCTTAACTTCCTCATTAGACTCTATCTCTTCATCATCCTTTTGACTTGTGTAAGACCTTGTGGCTTTTGTTTTGTTCTCTTTTCTCCCTTTCTGGATGTCTTGGCTTCCAGTTTGGAGAATCTTGAGTTTTTAGGGGTGGCAGGTGCAGAGCTCTTTGAGGATCTAGTCCAAGAGGAGGCTTGTACCAGAGCACTTCCTTTTTCTGCTTCATATTTCTCTTTCTCAGCTCTTTCTATTTTCTCTCTATTTGCATCAACTGCCTCTTTTGATATGCCATATCTTTTGGCAGTTTCCTCTACTTCCCTTCTAACTTTCCTTTTTATCTCCAGTTGTCTCAGCTCAACATGTATCTTTATGCTTAATTCTTGAAAGGTTCCAAACCTTTCTGCTTCAGGGTCCTTTGGTTGACTCAACAGGTGTTGAACATGTAGCTCCAAGATTTTCTCATCTACTTCATAACCCATTGGCATTATCCACACTATTCTAGGCTCAACTGCCTCCATTAGGCATTGATCAGTGTCAACCATGAAGCACACTATATCCTTATATTTTTCAACTATGGTTTGAGGTATCCTTTCTTTGGAAGTTCTTAAAGTATCCCCAGAGTGATTTTCTTTGAGCCTTGGCATCATCAAGTCCATACATATAGTCTCTGATCTGTATTGCAACTGGTTTGTCATTTTACCAAACCCAAACACTTAATCCGGGCAGCTCATTCATGAAGGAGAAGAATAGACACCGTATTAAACAACCATACTTGAATGAGTTCTTCTTATCCTTCTTGATCTTCTACAAGTTTTCTAATAGTCATTTTAAAAGAAGATCACATAAGTCATAATCTACATTTTCCCTTAACATTTGATATGCAGTATATATTGCAGTCCTGGACACAAAATTCTCCCTGTTGGAATGATAGATCTCATATCCAATTATCATAGAGGCAAATTTGATATCCGGATCTGTGATGTCTTCTATGGTCATTGCTCTCTTGTCAAACTTAGATCTGGTAGCTTCACTTACTATCTAGTTCTTGACAGATTTGAGTGCAAGTAACCCATCAGATGAGTGCAATCCAGTTAATTCCCTGATGGCATCTTTTGTTATCTTGAAGGGCTTCATCAACCACATGAAATTGTCATGTATTCTATTAAGAACATACTAGACCCAATCATCTTCTGCAAAACAAGGAAAGTGGATGCAATGTCCAAAGTGTTTATCCTGGAGGGCCTTGTATTGAGGTTTGAGTTCAAAACTTTCATCTATTAATTGTTTATGGTAGATGTCCATCAACTTATATTTTCCAAATTCCTCAATATTGGTGTGGGTGTAAACCCTAACATCTTCTAGGTGCAGAACCCCATGCAAAATGCTAGAGAAAGCACCTAAGGGATCAACTTCTAGGGATTTGTAGAGGTGTTTCTTGAACTTCTTAACAACCATTGGAGTAGCCATTTTTGCAAAAGATTCAGAGAGAGATATTCAGAATGGAAGTACCTTTTTGCACTTTTAGGGTCAAAATAAGAGCCAGAACAAATCGCTAGTTGAATTGAATTTTGCGGTTGATCTTTGAGAGAGTTGTAGAAATTTGATGCAGAGCTCTTCTTTTCTTCTTTTCGAATGCAAATGTGCAAATGATGAGTGAAAGAACCCTTTTATTATTTCACAAACCCTAATCTCCTTTTGCAATAAATACACAACTTAAGTTATCCGATTGCCTTGTTCTGAGAGAGATCTTTTCAAATCACTGTGTTGCACTTAGAATCATTTTTAGTGATAATTGACAATGTATCTTCTTTCCTCCAATCATACAATGGATCCATAGATCAAGATATCTTAATTTTGAATTATAACAGATTTGTCTATGAAAATCCTATTTTATCGGATGGCTATCAAACCAGATCAATCTTGGATGATTAAACTCTTGTAAAACTCCATGCGGATCTTTCATATTTTCACCAAGGGTTATTTAGATAATTTTCTGAGAATCCTTTAATCTGTAACATTCCGTGTGCCAAATTTAGGCACCAATTCACTGGCTGGGGGAATTTATTTTTCTTTGTGACTCCCCCTGAGCCAAAGCTCATCTGTTCAGTTTCCAGAAGGAATTTTGGCACCAGATTTTGGTGTAGATCCATCCCCATCATTTTATGTACTCTTTTTCACCCAAATATTTCTCATCTCCCTTTGAACTTCATCCACATTCACTTTGCCTTTTCCCTTGTCTTGATTTTGATTATGATGCACCAAACCCTTTTTATCCTAATTTTTACTTCTGTAGAATTTGGTAATGTGACCGAATCTATTGTAATTGTAACAAACAACATTTCTTTGCAAATTTGACTAATATCCTCTTGATCTACATTGATTAGCCATGTGTCCCATTCTATTGCATGAAAAGTATCTACCATTGAATGAATTGTTTATTTGCATATTTCTATATTCAAGAGATTTGTGACTATACCTTTTGCAATTGAAATATTATCTAGAGAAGGATGGATTAGTCTTATTCATTCTCCTTATGCACTGAGTTGCCTTATGACCAAAGTTTCAATTGAAGCAGTATCCATTCAAGGATGGATATCTTTGAGCATTTGGTTGCCTTATTGGAGGTCTTCTAGGCCTATTTCTTTGACTTCCTGATCCAAAATTCTTCTGACCGGATCTAGAGCTTTCACCTTTCTCATATCCCAAGCCATGCTTGTCATCTACCCTCTTTTGGCTTTCAAGAAGAACTTCAAGTTGAGCTAAGATTATCTTGAATTTCTCTTTGTATTCATTTGTTGTTTGAAGATCTTGTTTAAGAGTGTCTATCTAATTCTCAAGTTGTTCTTCATTATCTCTAGCTTCTTCAAGATCAAAGTCAAGATGCCTGATTATTCTGTCCATTTTGTGGTAGTCCTCTGTTTTTTCTTTAAGGGATTGTTTTAGATTATCTTGAGTTTTCCTTTTCTCTTCAATTTCTTGGGTGAATCTCATAACCCCTAATTCCATCTCATTTCTTACCATAATGACCTCTTTTGATAGCTTCTCACATAGCTTGTTTTTCTCATTTTGATCTTCATTAGTATCATTGGCTTCACTCTGACTTGCTAATTTTTAAAGTAGTTCCTTTCTCTTTCTCACAGAGATACTTAGTTTTTCTTTTAGCTCATTTATGAAATAATAAGCTTGTTTGAGTCTTTCTCTCAAGTTGTTGACTTCAGAGTGAGATTGCTCAAGACCATCTAGGGTAGACTGAAGTTGTTCCTTCATACCATACATATCTATTGAGATTCCCAGAGGTTCCTCAAGTTGTTAGGCTCTATTTAGAGTAAATTATCTCTGATACCAATTGTTGGAAACAAGGTAGATAACTGAGAGGGTGGGTGAATCAGTTATCTCAAATATCTTAACTTTCTTTTCCCCTTTAATAATTAGTGCAGAATCAAAACAAATAAGCATACATAATCATGAGAGTAGAAATAAAATCAACACACATAACACATGGATTTTTACGTGGAAAACTCTGTTAAGGGAAAAACCACAGGGTGGTTAACCTAAGATTTTATTCTTTGTTAAAAGAATAAGTACAAAATGGCACTTGCCAATTAGGGCTCACTGCCCTAGCACACTACTCACAAGAGGCACACTGCCTACAAGAGACTCACTGTCTACAAAGTTTATAGATGATAACCAAGTGTTTGAAATGATGACAGGCATCCACAGATGCTAAAGTTCAGTTCCAGTTAGCCTCAATATACTGATCTAATGTACTTCATTCTTCCTCTACTCTAGTGTTGCTGCTATGTCACATACCGAACATGTATTGTTGTTTCCACACTTATCTCTACCTTTCTTCACACCTTATTTCATCACACCTACACACACACACCTTCATACTGGAAATAATCTGGTATATATATCTACACCAAGGATTTCAAAAATATTTTAGTTGGCAACCAGAATACTCAAGATATTTACAAATTACTGATCTATTGGCTGAATCCATGCTTGATGTGTGATGCGTATCAAAATCATAGACATTGAAGTCATCAATCATGTCAACCAATATTGTATGATCCCCCAAATAGCTTGATCAACATCAATTACTCATCTAGATTGAAGTCTGATACCCTACCAGTTAGTTCTTACTCAGTCTGCTCTACCTGTCAAGAATCCAACACTCAGATGCTCATATCTTTTCAATGTTTTATCACTAGAGGCTCAATCTATGGAATCTAGTAGTCATGATACTCCTCTTGACCTGCCCAAGTTTGCAACTTGCGAGTTACACCATCTGAGAGATCTGGACCTGAATGTCAGACCTTGCTACATGCTCTATTCTTGTTCACCGGACCAAAACACTCTTCATTCTGACTTCCGGTATAGGCATACTAAGTGCTATGGATGTGTGGGATAGACTTTGTTGCCATCAATGACAACACTCATGAAGCCACATAGTGTCTCTTGCCAACAGAAGACCCTGCAATGCTTTTCAGCGTCAGCCTAACATGATTTGGGTCTTCCTGATATCGCGAGCCTGTGTGTTTGACATTTCCAAATCTTGTTGACCTTCTTGGTTTGAACACTCTGTGCATTCATTGGCACAACCATGACATTCTAGCACCAATAATGAAAGAGCTAAATATGGTGGACTATTTCAGGCATGAAGAATTCTACAGAGATCGTGGAAGGAGTGGTGGCCAATTTGAGAATCCATCATTGTGTTGTAGGGATCCTTTATGAGTAGTGGAGCTGTGTTGAGTAACTCTTGGTAAGGGTAGAAATAATAGATGAACTGAATAGAGAAGGGGGGAAGTGTGAGAGAGAATGGGATGAAAACAAAAGAATAGGGAATTTGGGCCTCTATTGTAATGTTGATCTTTTGATCACTGAATGTAAAGACTTTTCAATGCTGTAATGTCCTCTACATGATAATTTCAATAAAGAGTTTACATTTTTCCATTACTTGTTGAGTATTATTTGCGAGATTGGGCAACCTAATAAGGCCCTCCACTCTTGACTATGTCAAGTGGTACCAGAGCCAAGTTTTTGCTCCTGAGGAAGGTGTCAAGAGAATTACAAAGTCCTAAGAGAAATTGTTGTGGGGTAAGTGAGAAGAGGGAGAAGACCTGCAACTATAGAGGACTTGTGTAAAATGGCACAAAGAGGATGAGGCTGAGGAAGAGGGGCAAGAAGAGATGCAGACCCTGTACTAGTGGAGATGCTGAGAGGAATTACAACTAGATTGGAAGCTATTGAGACTGCATAGCAAAGAGGTCACCCTATTGAAGACATGAGTGATAGTGAAGAAAAGAAAGTTGTAGCTAAAGGAGAAGAAGGCCAACCTGGGCTTGATCAAGGTGAAGAGAGGTTCATTAGAGCCATAACTAGAATCAATACCAGATCATGTTTTGATCCTCCAGACTATGGTGGTACTTTGAATTGGGATGAACTACTAGATTGGATCACTAAGATGGATAAGTACTTTGATTTTGAAGGTACTAAAGAAGACAAGAAGGTGAAATATGCCTGTACTAAGTTGAAAGGGCATGCATCCCTTTGGTGGGATCATTTGTAAACTAATAGACAAAGAAAAGGTAAGGAGAAGATAAGATCATGGGATTGAATGGTGAATAAATTGAAGGCAAAATTCATACCTTCAGACCATCAGATAAGTTTGTTTAGAAAATTGTAGAACTTGAAGCAGAAAGACTCCAGTGTCAAGGAGTACACAGAAGAATTTTATAGATTGAGTATTCAAGTAGAGCACACAAAGGATGAAGTAGAGCAAGTTGCAAGGTACCTAAATGGCTTGCAAATGTCCATACAAGATGAAATTAGTTTGCTTAGATTGCAGAGTGTGGAGGAGACTTATCAATGTGCTTTGAAGGCCAAGGAGAAGCTAAACCAGAAACAACAAAACAACAATCAAGGTAGAGGTAGAAATGCTCGTGGCAGAGGATAGAGTAGTGGTGGAAGAGGATATGATGCAAAACAAAATACAAATGGTACCTCTCAGACTCAAGAAGCTGGAGGTAGAGGAAACTTCAGAGGAAGAGGAGAATCATTTTGAGGGAGAGGAAACTTTAGAAGAGGAAGAGGTAGAGGCTTCATTGGTACATGCTATCAATGTGGAGAGATTGGGCATAGATCTTTTGAATGTCCACAAGTTCAAGGTGGAGGTAAAGGAAGCCAAAGTGCATGTGGCCCAAGTAGAAGAAGAGGAGATTGCAAAATCTTCAAAGAATGGAGAAGATGCAGAGAACGGAGAGTCCTTGATGATAAGGAAGATTGTGTTAAGCCCTAAGAAGGTAGAGACTGAACCAATACAAAGGAGAAATCTGTTCAGAACCAAATACAAGTCTGGTGCCAAATGTTGCAAGGTGATTGTAGACAGTGGCAGTATAGACAACATTGTGTCTAAAGAAATGGTAAAGAAATTGAAGCTAAAAAGGATGAAACATCCTAGCCCATACAAGGTTTCATGGTTGCAGAAAGAGCATCAATTAATGGTAAGTGAACAATGTTTAGTCAATTTTTAGATTGGTAGATATAAGGATAAAATACTTTGTGATGTAATGCCAATGGATGCCTATCATCTCTTATTGGGAAGGTCATGGCAGTTTGATAAACAAGTTGTTCACGATGGTAAGAACAATACATATACTATTCAGAAGGATGGGAAAAAATTCATATTGAATCCTATAAAAGACAGAGATGAGGAAGTTGAAGGCCCTTCTAGGGTGTGTCTTGTCTCAGGAAAGAAGTTCCTGAAGGACTTAAAGAAGGATGGTGTTTGTTATGCATTTGTGGTTCAATTGTTAGAAAACTTGATAGTTGAAAAGGAAGAGGAGCTACTAGCAGAAGTTCAAGAGATGATTAATGAGTACTCTGACATAATGATGGAAGAGTTGCCAGATGGACTACCACCACTAAGAGAAATCAGTCATTACATGTATTTGATTTTGGGTGCAAGTTTTCCAAACAAGGTACCATATAGAATGACATGACAAGAGAATGAGGAGATAAATAGACAAGTTCAAGAGTTGTTAGACAAGGGGCTGATTAGAGAAAGTCTTAGTCCATGTGTTGTACCTGTAGCACTAGCACCTAAGAAATGAGGTGAATGGAGAATTTGTATAGACTCCCATGCAATTAATAATATCACCATCAAATATAGATTCCCATTGCCCAGAATGGATGATTTAGTGGACTATTTAAGTGGAGCAAAATACTTCACAAAGATTGACCTAAAGAGTGGATATCATCAAATTAGAATCTGTGAAGGGGATGAGTGGAAAACAACATTCAAGATGAAGGATGGATTGTATGAGTGGTTGGCCATGCCATTTGGATTGACAAATGCACCCAGTACATTCATGAGGCTGATGAATGAAGTGTTGAAGCCCTATCTTGGTAAGTTTGTGATAGTTTATTTGGATGATATTTTAATTTTCAGTAAAACAGAAAGGGAACATCTAGAACATATTAGGGTTGTCTTGCAAAGGTTGAAGGAAGAAAAGTTGATGGTAAATCTAAAGAAGTGTACTTTCATGAAGGAGTTAGTATGCTTGGGATTTGTAATCTCAAAAGAAGGGTTAAAAATGGACCTGAAGAAAGTAAAGGCTATAGTTGAATGGCCATCACTGAGGAATACTTTTGAGGCCCATAGTTTTCATGAGTTAGCAAGCTTCTATAGGAAGTTGATAAGGAATTTCAAAGGGATTTGTGTTCCCATAAATGAGACAATGAAAGGAGTAAGAAGAGATTTCAAGTGGACAGTTGTAGCAAAGAAAAGTTTTCAATTTTTGAAGACTAATGTGACAAAGCAGTCGGTGTTAGCGCTGCCAGACTTTGGAAAGTTTTCCAAGTTGATTGTGGTGTGAGTGGAATAGCAATAGGAGGAGTTCTCAACCAAGAAGGAAGACCAATTGCATACTTTAGTGAGAAGTTGAATGAGGCAAAAAGAAACTATTTAGTATATGATCAGGAATTTTATGGTATAGTCCAAGCATTGAAGAAATGGAGACATTATTTTCTGCCCAAGGAGTTTGTTTTATACACAGACCATCATGCTTTGTAGTTCATTAATAGCTAAGGTAAGCTAAATTAGAGACCCATGAAGTGGGTTGAATTCTTCTAAAGTTATTCTTTTGTATTGAAGCATAGAAGTGGGAAATCTAATAAGGTGGCTGATGCATTAAGCAGAAAACATCTCATGACAAATGAAATGCAAGTGAATGTAGTTGGTTTTGATGCCATGAAAGAATTGTATGAAGATGATACTAATTTTAAGGAAGCTTGGAACACTTCTAAAAATCCTCTTGAGAAGGATAGGACACCTTGGTTAGATTATTTTGTTCAAGAAGGTTTGTTGTTCAAAGGAAGGAGATTATGCATACCTCAAGGTTCCATGAGGGATAATTTGCTAAAGGAGAAACACAACGGAGGTTTGAGTGGACATTTTGGTGTGGACAAAACACTAGCACTGCTGAGTGAAGCATACTTTTGGCTAGGAATGGCTGCAGATTTGAAGAAGATGGTACATAGATGCAGAGTATGTCAATATGCCAAGGGCATGAGGCAGAACACTAGGTTGTATCACCCATTACCTATTCTAGAAAAACCATGGGAACACATCAACATGGATTTTGTTTTGGGATTGCCTCGTACACAAAGAGGTAATGGCTGTATTTTTGTTGTTGTGGATAGATTTTTCAAGATGGTACATTTTATTCCCTATCAGAAAGGTGATGATGATTCACATATTGCTACTTTATTTTTCAAAGAAGTTGTGAGATTGCATGGTTTGCCCAAGAGCATTGTGTCTGATAGAGATGTTAAGTTTGTTGCTCATTTTTGGCATACTCTATGGAAGAAATTGGGTATGAATTTGGGTTTTAGTTTGGCATACCATCCACAGAGTGATGGTCAAACTGAAGTAGTGAATAGAAGTTTGGGAAATTTGTTAAGATGTCTTGTGGGGAAGAAGCTAAACCAGTGGGATATGGTATTAGCCCAGGCAGAATTTGCTTGCAATAACTCTGTAAATAAGAGTACATGAAAGAGTCCCTTTTGCATAGTATATGGTTTCAATCCTAGAGGAGTTGATGAACTTTGGGACAGTGCTAATTTGGGAAGGAAGAGTGTTGTAGTAGAGGATTTTGTTGAATACATTTATGATCTGCATAAAGAAGTACAAGAGGAATTGATAAAAAATATAGACAAGTATAAACAACAAGTTGATTTGTATAAAAGAGAGATGGAGTTTAAAGTAGGAGATCTAGTCTTGGCACACTTGAGGAAAGAAAGGTTCACTCAAGGACCATACAATAAACTGAAGTAGAAAAAGATTGGACCTTGTAAGGTCTTTAGGAAGTTTTCATCCAATGCATATGAAATAGAACTACCACTTGGCATAGATATTTCACCCATATTCAATGTGGCAGATCTAATAAAATACTATGGAGAGTCAAGTGTGCAAGGAGAAATTGTTTTAGATGTATAGGATGCAAGTGATTGGATTGATCAAATGCTTGAAAAGAAATCTGAATAGATTGATCAAGTGATTGACTCCCATATAGCCAAGAAAACTAGGGGCAGAGAATATCTGGAGTATCTTGTTAGATGGAAGGATAAACTAATTGAAGATTTAACTTGGATGACAGCTGCAGAGTCGGTCAAATTTGGTATTTCACTACCAGATTGGTCCAAATGTTCTTCAGTCTCAGCCTCAAGGTACATTTCACTTACCCAGTGTGTCTAATGCAGGAGCATCCAGGTGGACAAGTTATCCCGCATCGTCCAAAAAAAATGCATAGTTTAGTTTCTCTAATTTTGGTGTGTTTTGCAGAGTTGTTTATGTTTTGGTTCCTTTTGTTGGTTGTCATTCAACTAGGGGACTTATTGGTTTGCATTCAAAATGTGCTTGGAAGTGCTTTTGGTAGTAGGAGTTCCTTACTCTTTCATCCAGACTCTAATTTTGGTCTCAGAGACAACCTTTATCGGTGAGACTAGCCTATTTGATAAGACTCTTGGTAGGGTCACCTATTAGTCTGATGGTATTCTTTCAACCAGACCCATTCTAAGTTCTATTTGTCTTCCTGACAATGCTTCATGTGGTTGGAATATACTCATCAGTGATACCTTCTCTGATGCTTGTGATCGGTAAGACCTTCCTCTTCGTGACAACTCTTTTTGAGTCTCTCGATCTTTCTGACAACACTTGCTCTTTGTCTTTGTATGCTTTTGGCATGACCATGCTTCATCCCTTCCTGATAGTGCTACTCTTTTGTGAGACCTACTTTATCAGAAGATAGTTCAAATGTCTCCCCGTCACCCTGATGCCCAATGTTCAGTGTAACTTTTCTTGGTCTTTCCAATAGCGCATTTGTTGAAGACTCTGTAATGCTTTTCAACATCAGCCTAACTTGATCTAGGTCTTCTTGATATCGTGAGCCTGTGTGTTTGACATTTCCAAATCTTGTTGAACTTCTTCATTTGAACACTTTGTGCATTCATTGGCATGACCGTGACATTCTAGTGCAAGTAATGAAAGAGCTAAATATGGTAGACTATTTCGGGCATGAAGAATTCTATAGAGATCATGGAAGGAGTGGCGGCCAATTTGAGAATCCATCATCATGATGTAGGGATCCTTTATGAGTAGTGGAGCTATGTTGAGTAACACTTGGTGAGGGTAGAGATAACAGATGAACTAATAAGAGAAGGGGGAAGTGTGAGAGAGAATGGGATGAGAAAAAAAGAATAGGGAATTTGAGCCTCTATTGTAATGTTAATCTTTTGATCATTGAATGTAAAGAATTTTCAATGCTGTAATGTCCTTTGCATGATAATTTCAATAAAGAGTTTACATTTTCCCATTGACTATTGAGTATTAGCTGCGAGATTGGATAGCCTAATAAGGCCCTCCACTCTCGACTGTATCATAGATATTTTGTTTCAACACATGAATTACCATCAATTGAAGTTCAAAGTCAACATGATCCTCTTGTAATCTTTGTCACACTAAACAAAAATTTGATAAAGCAAGTTATGATTGACAATGGATCAGCTTTTAATGTTTGTGGCATTTATTTTCTTCATAAAATCAAGGTTGATACATCTTTAATCAAACTAGATAAAATTCACATTCATGTCTTTGATAATGTTGGTATACAACCTTGGGTACCATAACTTTACCTAAAAAGGTTTGTCCCATGACATTATATACCCTTATTCATGCCATGCCTCATGCAATTTCATATAATATGATTCTTGGTAGATTGTGGATTCATGCCATGAGGGCAATTCCATCTACTCTTCATCGATATGTAAATTTTATTTATGATAATAAACTTTACACCATTGAAGATAACCTGAATCCGAAAGGTTTTTACAAGTTGAGGTGGAAAAACAAGTTATCAATCACAAGATTCTCAATAACACAAAAGTTGATTCATCAATACCCCTTGACATAGATAATGTTGTGCAAGATTCAACATCAAATGTACTTCTTGGTAACAATTGGGCTTCATTAGATTCTACTCCTTCCTTTATGGTGGAATATAAACTTATAACCTGAATCTTGAAGCATCAAATGTTACCTCGATCTCATCTAAGCAATCTTTGAAAACACCTAAGAATCCTAAAGTTTCCTTAGTGGAAAACAAATATAATACTCTTACTTATATTATAGAATACTAGACTTGTGAGGCCCCACCTTCTAAAAGATGGAATCTCTCTATGGTCATGGATTTCAAATCCTTTCCAAAAATTGTGACTTCATAGGCAATGGTTGTGGTGTAAACCAACAAGGAATCAGAGTACATTTACAAGCTATTGAAATTAACTACTCGGCTAGTATTGGATACCATTCTTTGAAGCCCACCAAAGCTTATCATCATTCTAAACTTAATGTTAATTCAACATCAACAAGCCCAAGACTAAATATGGTATATCTTGAGATGATAGACATTGATTGTCTCCCAGGAAATATCCCATTAAATCAATTAAATATTTCTCCCACATTTTACCACACTCGATGTAGCACCTATTCTAGTTTCTCCCAAGGGTGGTCTCCTCCTCCTAGACATATATGTTGATAGTGTTGTGTTGTGTTCCCCCATATTGTGTTAGATGTTGTTTAGGTCTCATTGGATGACCCTTGATACTCTAGTAAAGTCAAGGATACAAGGAGACCACCTCTATTGTGATACTTCTTCTATTTGTCTCTCTATTCTTCTAATCCCCTCTCTCTTATTGTAATTGTTGTGTGTGGTGCCTTGGGAGAATAAGATTACATAGGATATCTTGAGGACATTTTCCCACGTTGTGTTCCTAAGTCACTTTTGTCTTCTCTCTTGTTTTTCATGTTTTCATTCTTTTGTGGCTCTACTAGTTAGTGGAAGATGATAACAAATAAGTACTGATAAAGACCATGCATCCCTCTAATAAGAATGGACCTATTCCATATATGAAGATGGGGTTGATATGTTACTAACACTCGACTAGTACAATCACCTCATGTTGTGATGTGATCATGTGTTGTGTTGTGAAGATTCTTGTACCAATCATTTGTAATACTCTAAATTTGTTTCTAGGCAGTTTGATATATTTTGTATCTCATCTTTTAGCTACACTTGGTTTAGAGATAATTGAAGTATAACCTAATGGATATACTCAATTCCTAACCCATAAATGTAGCCTTGGTCTATTTATTTGGTAGGTTACCTTATTTATATACATTGTTGATGATTAAAATTTGATACTAACATGTGTGTTTATTGGGAACATTTGGCGATTGCAAGCACATGTCACTTTAGGGAACGGGCTTTGCAAAAGCTCATGTTCCCTCACAAGTTATCAACTTAACCTTAAATGTGTTTAACACCAGCAAGAAGGATCAACCACTTTAAGGTGGGGGCATATATTGTGGTAAATTCTTGGATATTTTAGATATTATTGATAAAGTGTGTTTGTGCATGCTTCTTTTTCACCATAAGGCATATGCGGATGCAAGTGGGGTTGTGTACTTTATTTTGTTTTGTGTATACCTCCTTTTCACTATAAGGTATTTTTGAATGTAGGTGTGGTTGTATACTTTGTACACATTCTTCCTTTCACTGTAAGGCATCTACAAATGTAAGTGGGGTTGTATTTTGAAAGCCCTTTTGCAAAAGGTGGGATTGTGTCTTCCCTTGAGTGGTTGCACATCCTTTTGAAAGTCCACTATGGAGGTAGGGTTAAAACTTGAGTTATTAACCCTTAAGTGTGTCTTTGGAGGTTACGGTAGCATAGCTCAATTGCCAAGTGTGTTTGGTGTGACTTAGATGGTGGAGTGTAGCAATGAGCTCCTCCCTATTGCCCATGTTTTATGTGTGTCTTCCTTGCATGTTTTACATGTTTTAGTGGCGATGCATAGAGATGAGCTCCCCCCATGCCATGTTTATTGTGTTCTTTTGATGGCATTGTGTAGCGATGAGCTCCTCCCATCACCTAGTTATTATTATATAATTTTTTAATCGTGTTTTCTCTTCATGTATACCTTGTGTGTTGTATGACTGTATTCATGTTTTCTTCATGTATTGCATGTTTTACTATCCTCTTCATGTATTATGTGCTTCCTTACTATATTCAATGTGTCTTATGTAACTATCAAGTCTTTTCTTATGTTTGCCTAAGCTTGAGGGCTAGAAATGGTCCTCTAAACTTAGGGCATGTATTTGCTCTAGTGTTTGATGTGTTTGATATGCTTCGGTCATACTTTAATGCATGTACTAATTGTAAGATCATACACACATTAAAGTGGGGGCTAAGTGTTATGGAGTGAAAAGTGGACACATGTCTTTTTACCTCCTTGTTTACCTCCTAGGTCCCCATAGTTACATTATACATTCTAAATATTCATCCTGATGCAAAATCCCCTGAAACCAATATAAATTGGGAACACGAGGCCCATATTCTATCTTACCCCAGACCAAAAAGGAGCCTTGGGACTTGGGAACTGATACGAAAGACCTCCCTGATTGGTCAAGGAAAATTTAATTCTATGTCGGCATAAGGACTTTTGAAAAGGCTTTCTCCTTGTCAGCTCTTTTGGTTAATTTGAAGAATGTTATCGAGAAAGGATATATAATTGTGTTTTTAAATTCATTATGAACCTAGATAGAGATAGCCAACTTAAATAATTATAGAAAAGAGCATTCAAAGGATTCATTCTGATTCTAGAGCATATTTGTATTGTCATTATGTGTTATTGCAGGTTTTGAAGTTATCATCTATCTCTCCTTATGATTTGAAGAGAATTCATCCTCCTAAGGGTTTCATCACATAGGTGATATCATTTGTGTTCATCATCATTTGATTTCATTGTACTAATTTGTGTTTAGCTTCTGCTCTAAAAGGGCATGCTCTCTTTATCAACAATGTTGGGAAGCTTAAATCTATCCTAAGATTTGACTGAGGCAAGTCCCTAAACACCATAACCCCCAAAACCCTTGCTTCTTGTGTGCAGGTTACAATTACAAGATCTGGAGAAGTGAAGACACAGGAAGACTAAGCAAGGATTAGGGTTTCAGAGTCTGATAACATTTTGGGAATATTCCTCCATACAGGACACAAGTGCTACTGAAATCATCCTTTTGTCTTAACCAACATCAGATCTGGCATCAAGACAGTCTTTGTAACATTTTTCCAGTTTGGAGTTTCTAAATATTCCACCTTTCTAGACATGGCTGCTCCCAAAATCATCCTCTGATATTCTTTCTTTTGGGAGACAAGTTCTGATATCTTCATGATCACTCCTATGCAATTGGTTCTAATTATCTATTATACATCTCTTATGATCAGATCTTTGTAGAAATAGAGTTTTGTGTATCATTGACCCAAGGTTTGGTAAAAAAGCTTGATTAAATTAGATCTTTTCATAAAACTTGTGAGTACAAAATCTATTGCTAAGTCCTCCATTTGGTAGTTATTTGGCTTAGTTTTTTCCTTGAATGTTATTGTAGAAGAGAGTTTGATCGAGTGTGCATGCTAGTCTTCTTCAATCATATTTTCCACACATAACATGAATAATTTCATAGAATGATTATTAGGACTGGGCATAGTAAAGCTAGCAAGGAGAAAGTGGCATGATACATAAATGGACTGAGAATAAACATTCAAGAAGAAATAATTTTGGTGAGAATCACAATAGTGGAAAAGGCATATTAATTTATATTGAAATTTTAAGAAAAGTTGAACAAGAGATATGAACATAGACAAAGAGGTAAAGGAGGAAAATTCTAGAGAGGTAGAACACAATGGGGCAAACAAAGATCAAACGCAAAGAAAAACAAGGAGAGTAGCCCATACCACAAAGAGGAAAGAGACAACAATTCAGATCACTATGGAGGAGATGACTGATGTTTCTACCACAACAATAGAGGAAGTCATAATTCTTACTGCAATGAAGGACACCAGAGATATGAAAGAGGATTTGACAAGAGATCATTTAAAGGAACCTATTTCAAGTGTGGAGGCAAAGGGCACCAAGCATTTGAATGTCATCAAGGGAGTACTAACAAAAGGATAGAGAATAGTGCAACGATAGCATATAAGGAGGAAGAATTGGTGGGATCACCTAGTTTAGTAAGGAAACCAGAGATGGGTGAATCATTAGTTATGAGGAGAGATTTGTTACAAGAAGAAAGAACTAACGAGCCACCACAAAGGAAAAGTTTGTTCTAGACAAGATGCAAATTAGGAGGTAAATGTTGTAAGGTTATCATTGATAGTGTTAGTACTAACGATTTGGTTTTAGAAGATATGGTGAGGAAGCTAAATCTAAAGAGGATAGAACATCCAAAGCCCTACAAGATAGCATGGATTCAAGATGAACACAAGATATTGGTGAGTGAACAATGTTTGGTGAAATTTCATATAGGATCTTATAATGATTAAGTATTGTGTGATATTATGCCCATGGATGTATGCCTTATATTGTTGGGATGACCATGGCAGCATGATAGAAAGACAATACATGATCGGAGGAAGAATACATATATTGTAACATTACATGGGAA
The DNA here is from genome assembly GCA_027924645.1 of Cunninghamia lanceolata. NCBI lineage: Eukaryota > Viridiplantae > Streptophyta > Pinopsida > Cupressales > Cupressaceae > Cunninghamia > Cunninghamia lanceolata. The sequence goes on along the minus strand of BSBN01000046.1, from coordinate 4,453,847 downwards.
AACACATATCTTGATACCTTTGGAAGAAGAGAGAAAGAGTGAAGTATGCAGCAATGCTAGAGTCTGTTTGCTAGATGGAAGGAAATTATTGGATGGGTTGAGACATGAGAACATCTATTTTGCATTGATTCCAAAGAAGTACAATACCCAAAGTGCAAAAAATACTACCACAAAAGGAGAACAACCACAACAGATGGAAGTAGCACAATTGTTGATAGAATACAAAGATATTGTATTAGAAAATGTGCAATAAGGATTGCCACCAATCCAGAGTATCAGTCATCATATGGATCTCATACCTAGAGCTAGTTTTCCAAACAAAATGATGCATAGGATGACACCAGCAAAAAATGTGGAGCTAAACAAACAAATATAGGAGTTGTTGAGGAAGGGATTGATTAGAGAAAGTTTAAGCCCATGTGCAGTACCAATAGTGTTAGTACCAAAGAAGGATGGAGAGTGGAGGATGTGTATAGATTCAAGAGTAGTCAATATAATCATAGTCAAGTATAGAATTCCATTTCCAAGGATTGATGATATCATTGTTTGTTTGAGTGGAGCAAAATATTTTACAAAGATTGATCTAAAGAGTAGATACCATCATCCTAGAGTAAGAGAAGGAGATGAATGGAAGACTGCATTCAAGATAAATGAAGAATTGTATGAGTGATTAGTCATGCCTTTTAGATTAACTAATGCACCAAGTACATTCATGAGATTGATGAATGAAGTATTGAAGAAATTCTTGTTTGAGTTTGTTATTGTCTACTTGGATGATATTCTGATTTTCAGTAGAACTAAGGAAGAACATTTGCTTCATATTAGAAAAGTATTTCAGAGGATGAGAGAAGATAAATTATTGATAAACATCAATAAATTTAGTTTCATGAAGACAAAACTAGTATATTTGGGATTTGTGATTTCTGTGGAATGATTGAAGATGGATCCCAAAAACTTAAGAGCAATTGTTGAATGGCCAACACTTGTAAATATTGGGGAGGTAAGATCTTTTCATGGTTTGGAAAGTTTCTACCAAAAGTTAATTTTAATTTTTAGTACTATATGCACACCAATGACAAAGACAATGAGAGGAGACTAGAAAGATTTTATGTGGACATTAGGAGCACAGGATTTTTGAGTTGTTGAAGCAAAAGCTGACAGAGTAACTAATGTTAGCATTACCAATTTTTGACAAGATATTTCAAGTTGATTATGATGCCAGTGGAAATGCAATAGGAGCGGTGTTAAGCTAAGAAGGGAGACCAGTAGCATATTTTAGTGAAAGTTGAATGATGTAAGGAGGAGTATCATTCAGTATATGATCAATAATTCTATGATATAATTCAAGCCTTGAAGAAGTGGAGACATTACTTGTTTCTAAAAGAATTTGTGTTGTACACTGACCATCAAGCTTTGTAGTACTTGAAAAGTCAAGGTAAGTTGAATCAGAGATACATGAGATGGATAGAGTTCATGCAAAGTAAAACAAAGTTGTAGATGCATTGAGAAGAAGGAACTTGTTGATAGAAATTAGGGTAGAAGTGCTAGGTTTTGAAGATATCAAGCACATGTATGAGGATGACCTTGATTTTTGTGAAAGCATGAAAAGCATGTAGAGAACCTATTATGATAGATAGAAACAAGTGGTTGGATTATTTCATTTAGGAGGATATAGTGTTTAAAGGGAATCAGTTGTGTATTTCACAGAGCTTAATGAGAGATAATTTGATCAAGGATAAACATAGTGGTGGATCAACAAGACATTTTTCTATTGATAGAATAGTAGCTTTAGTGAATGAACATTATTTTTGGCCTCACATATATAAGGATGTAAGGAATTGTTTACAATTGTAGAATTTGTCAAGTTGCAAAAGGAAGTAGTCAGAATATTGGATTGTATAAGCCTTTGACAATACTAGAGAGACCTTGGAAAGATATAAGCATGGATTTCATATTAAGCTTACCAAGAGCATAGAGGGGACATGATTCCATATTTGTAGTAGTGGACAAATTTTCAAAGATGGTGCATTTTATTCCATGCAAGAAGACAAATGATGATGTATAGTTGTTGGCCTATTTTTTAGGGACATTGTGCGATTTCATGAATTACCAAAGAGTATAGTTTCATACACGGATACAAAATTCATAGGCTACTTTTGGAGGACATTGTGGAAGAAGATTAAGACAGAGCTAAAGTTTAGTTCAACATTTCATGTATAGAAAAATAGACAAACACAAGAAGTAAATAGGAGTTTGGGTAACTTGTTGAGAGGTTTAATAGGAGATAAGGTAGGAAATTAGGATATAATTCTACTGCAAACAAAGTTTTCATATAATAATTTAGTGAGCAGAAGTATAGGGAAGACACCATTTGAAGTTGTAACTAGATTACAACCCAAAGGAGTTGCAAAACTTAGAGACATAAGTATGGAGAAAAAAAGGAGCACAAAGGTAGAAGAATTTGTAGGATACATGGAGATAGTCTACACTTAGGTCTCAAAGCATTTGGAAGAGATGAACAACAACTATAAGAGACAAGCAAATGAGAAGAGGAGACATAAGGAATTTTCTGTTGTAGATGAAGTCATGATATATCTCAGGAAGGAAATATTTCCAGTAGGGACATACAACAAGTTGAAGATTAGGAAGTTTGGATCATGTAGGATTCTTAAGAAGTTTGAGTTAGTAAATGCATATGAAGTGGAATTATTGGAAGCATTTGGTATATCACCCATATTTAACATTGTAGATCTATATCAGTATCATGAGGGAGAATCAAGTGGTAGCACTACTGAAGTTGGTTTGAAGGATCAAATACCACATCAACAATAGGAGCAAATAGAATAGATTCTAGATATGAGAGTTAAGTGCAGTACCATAGGCAAGTAGTATAAGGAGTACTTGGTTAAGTGGAAAGGAATATTAGAGGAATATTTATCATGGATTTCTTAGGTTAAGGTAAACCGCATTAGTTTTTCTCTAGCCCCAATAAAGTGAGGGACTCACTTTTCAAACAACCCCATGTTGGAAATATGTGTTGTCATTGATGTCAACATAGTATATGGAAATATAATGACAAACTTGTACATAGGTTGTGTATAGAAAAAGGAGAAGCTGATGAATAGTGGAGTCATCATGGTCAAAGCAAACTAGTTTGGAAGAAGAATGATGTGGTGATTAGTCATGTGTCTAAGCATGATATGGAAGTGAATACTCATGTCGTAATATGTTTTTAGTGTTCCTACATGTATATCTTATGAGCTGGAGTACCACACGTTGTGATAAGAAGCAAAATATGACAAAAGCATTCATAGTGCATATCCTCAGGTAGAGTCACATTATTTTTGTACACATTTCTCCTCAAATAAAGATTTGTTCTTGCAGTTCTAAAGACAAGTTTATAAAGATCCTATATGTTCCAATACATCTTAGGTTTGATATGCATGCTAATATCTCTTATTTCCATGTCCCACATCAATTTGTTAAGTCAGTAAGGAAGAATTGAACATAACTATTCTCTGGATTTTGGTATTTCTCAATAAAGCTTTTGTATTCCTCCATAATTGTTACATGAGGATGTGTGGTTCTAAGAAGAAGCATATAATAATGTTTAAGTTAATTCCTAAACCTTTCATGGTTTGTAATGTATTGCAATGCTATATGTTGAGTTATGAAGTATCACATGTGGTCTAAACTGCTTTGTTTCCTATAGTTCGTCATGTCTCTTGATTTGTAGATGTGCATATTGATATGGGGTAAGTGCAAGAAGAGGGGGGGCCAAAAAGGGGTCTTAAGTGGCCACTTTTTTTCTGAAATTAGGAAATACTAGCCTTGGATGAGAAATTGAGCATAGTTACACTAAAAATTTGGAGATACAACCAAAACAATGTTCGTAGTGCTCCGAGTCTACTTTCTAAACTACTATTTTTTTATAAATGGCATAGATTAAGGGGTTCAAAAGAAGAAGCCACAGAAATTGGTGTTGTTTATGTCAAAAAAACATAATATAGCATGTTTTGTGGCTCCCTCAAAAGGTCAACTTTTTTTTGGTATTTTTAAAATCGCTTCGATGAGAAATTAGCTGATAGCATGTAGTTTATGCCTGATTTTTTTGATAATTTTTTGATGAATATTTATTTTTTACTAATTTTCAAAGTGGACACATCCTAAAAAATAGAATTTTGGTCGTGCTACCCCTATAAATTCTAAAAACTAATTGAAAATCATTTTTTTCTTTTTTTAATATTTTTAGAATGGAGTCTAGTTTCTAAATATGTAATTTTTTTGAAATTTCAATGAATAGTTAATTTACAATGAAAAAAGACCAAACAGTGGTTTTTGCCCAAAAATGGAAACACAAACAAAAGAAATTAAAGATGAAAGGCTTAACATTGTTAAAATGTGAAAAAAATTACATTTTCAGATAGCTAAGAGAAAGCCTAACATTACCTAGGTGTTTGATTTGTTCAACCTTGAAACACGTGCAAATCTGAGGGTTAACACAAACGAAATTATTTGAAATCTTGAAGAATATGGAAAAACACATCTGTGACTGTTCAAAAGGAACTCCAAGCCTTTGGGTTGGAAATCCAAAGCAAATCCCAAGCCCAAGGCTTGGGATTCCCAAAGAAAGACATAACGCGAGCACGTTATGTTCAACTTAAATTTTTTTATGTTCAAGGCTATTAATCATGTATGTATATATGCCTATATATATGTATGTATGTATGTATGTATGTATGTATGCCTATATGTATGTATTTATCTATGTATGCCTATATGTATATATGTATCTAGGCATGCCTATATGTATGTACGTATAGTGTCAAGGGTAGAGGAGGGTAGAGATGGGAGTGAGCCAAATAGGGGAGGAGAGGGGTGGATAAGGATTGAGTGATTTAGGTTTAAGGTTGAGGGTTGAGCATTTAGGGATAGGATGTAGAGTTTAGGGATAAGGGATTAGAGTTTAGGACCTTGAGGGATTAGGGTTTAGGGTTGAGGCTTTAGGGATAGTGTTTAGGGTTAAGGGTCGAGGGATTAGGGTTAAGGTAGAGTGTTGAGGGTAGAGGGATTAGGGATAGGGTTTAGGGTTGAAATTTTAGGGTTGAGGGACTAGGGTTTAAGGTATAGTTTAGTAGTTGTTGTGGATAGAACCAGTAAACAATGGGAGATTATTTGCCTATTTCATAACAATATACCTCCCCTAAGTGCGGGGTGGACAGCAAGAAACATAGATGTACCCTAATGCAAAGCTTTTCTCATAATGATCATCCTTCCGATTTCAACTGTTAATTACTCATTGTGGATGTACCATACGGAAAGTTTTTCTCATAATGTGTACACCTATTGGCATAATGAACCCCAGATGGGCCAGAAAAACATGCCATATAACATTAATAACATTAAGAAAGTTCATAGCCATTTTTCTAACATATTCTTGCAACTCAAATATCTTTAAGAGAAGAGTGTCAAAAATGATGGGTTTAACAACCTAACATAAGGCAAAGCAGTTTTGTTGGGTTTAGGGATAGGTTTTAGGGTTTAGGATTGACGGATTAGGGTTTAGGGTTGAGGGATTATGGCTTAAGGTATAGTGTTGAGGGTTGAGGGTTTAGGGTTGATGGATTAGGGTTTAGCGTTGATGGATTAGGGTTTAGGGTTGACAGATTAGGGTTTAATGTTGAGAGTTGAGGGTCGAGGGTTGACGGTTTAGGGATAGGGTTGATGGTCAAGGGATTAGGGTTAAAGTAGAGTGTTGAGGGTACAGGAATTAGGGATAGGGTTTAGGGTTGAAGGTTTAATGATTGAGGGTTGAGGCTTTAGGGCTAAGGGTTAAGGGATTGGGGTTTAAAATATAGTGTTGAGTGTCGAGGGTTTATGGATAGGTTTTAGGGTTTAATTTTTAAGGGTTAAGGGTTGAGGGATAGGGTTTAGGGTTTAGGGATAAGGGATTAGGGTTTAAGGTATAGTGTCGAGGGTTGAGAGTTTAGGAATAGGGATAGCATTTAGGGTTTAGGGATGAGGGATTAGGGTTGAGGGTTGAGGGATTAGGGTTTAAGGTATAGTGTCAAGGGTTGAGTGTTTATTGATAGTGTTTAGGGTTGAGGGTTGAGGGATTAGGTTTTAGGGTTGATGGATTAGGGTTTAAGGTATAGTGTTGAGGGTTGACAGTTTAGGGTTGATGGATTAGGGTTTAGGGCTGACAGATTAGTGTTTAATGTCAAGGTTAGGGTTAGAGTGTTGAGGGTAGAGGGATTAAGGATGGCTTTAGGGTTGAAGGTTTAAGGATTGAGGGTTGAGGCTTTAGGGATGAGGGTTTAAGGCTTAAGATATAGTGTCAAGTGATGAGGGTATAGGGATAGGGTTTAAGTTTTAAGGGTTAAGGGTTGAGGGATAGGGATTATGGTTTAAGGTATAGTGGTGAGGGTTGATGGTTTAGGGATAGGGTTTAGGTTTGAGGGATCAGGGTTTAGGGTTAATGAATTAGGGTTTAATGTTGAGAGTTGAGGGTTGAGGGTTGAGGGTTGAGGGTTTAAGTTTTAAGGGTTAAGGGTTGAGGGATCAGAGTTAAGGGTTGAGCGATTAGGGTTTGATGTTAAGAGTTAAGTATATTGAGGTTTGAGGGTTAAGGGTTTCAGGATAGGGTTGAGGGTCGACGGATTAGGGTTAAAGTAGAGTGTTGAGGGTATATGGATTAGGGATAATGTTGGAGGGTTTAGGGATAAGGGATTAGGGTTTAAGGTATAGTATCGAGCCTATTGAGGGTCTAGGAATAGGGATAGCATTTAGGGTTTAGAGATGAGGGATTAAAGTTGAGGGATGATGGATTAGGGTTGAGGGTTGAGGGATTAGGGTTTAGGGATAAGGTTTAAGGTTGAGGGTTGAGGGATTAGGGTTTAAGGTATAGTGTTGAGGGTTTAGGGATAGGGTTTAGGGTTGAGGGATTAGAGTGAAGGGTTGAGGGATTAGGATTTGATGTTGAGGGTTGAGGGTTGAGGCTTTAGGGTTTAGGGTTTAGGGATAGGATTGAGGATCAAGGGATCATAGTTAAGGGTTGAGGGATTAGGGTTTGACATTGACGTTTGAGTACATTAAGGTTCAAGGCTTAAGGGTTTCTAGATAGGGTTGAGGGTCGAGGGATTAGGGTTAAAGTAGAGTGTCGAGGGTATAAGGATTAGGGATAGGGTTGGAGGGTTTAGGGATAAGGGATTAAAGTTTAAGGTATAGTATCGAGCCCATTGAGGATCTAGGAATAGGGATAGCATTTAAGGTTTATGGATGAGGGATTAGAGTTGAGGGATGATGGATTAGGGTCGAGGGTTGAGGGATTAGGGTTTAAGGTATAGTGCTGAGGGTTTATGGATAGGGTTTAGGGTTGAGGGATTAGAGTGAAGGGTTGAGGAATTAGGATTTGACGTTGAGGGTTGAGGGTTGAGGGTTGAGGCTTTAGGGTTTAGGGTTTAGGGATAGGGTTGAGGATCGAGGGATCAGAGTTAAGGGTTGAGGGATTAGGTTTTGACATTGAGGGTTGAGGTTCGAGGGTTGAGGGTTTAGGGATAGGGTTGAGGGTCAAGGGTTTAGGGTTGAGGTAGACAAGGAGTGACTGAGAGACATAGAGAGGGGAGAGGTAGAGAGGTGAGGGGGAGAGATAAGTGAGATATAGAACATGAGCTAATGGAACTAGAGGTGAGATATTGTAAAGGTGCTATCAAAGGTGAGATAGGCACAAATATTAATGAATCAATCTATAGCAGGAAAAAACATGAGCCAGTAAACAATGGGAGAATATTTGCCTATTTCATAACAATATACCTCTCCTAAGTGTGGGGTGGATAGCAAGAAACATAGATTTAGGGTTTAGGGTTGAGGGTTTAGGGATAGGGTTTAGGGTTGAGGGTTTAGGGATAGTATTGAGGGTTGAGGGTTTAGGGATAGGGTTGAGGGTTTAGGGATAGGGTTTAGGGTTGAGGGATTAGGGTTTAGGGTTGATGGATTAGGGTTTAATGTTGAGAGTTGAGGGTTTAGGAATAGGGATAGCATTTAGGGTTTAGGTATGAGGGATTAGGGTTGAGGGTATATAATAAATAAACTAGAATTTAGGCAGGGTTGGGAAAATTTTGTGAATCATCATGGGTTGGAGATTGGAGATTTTGTTGTGTTCAAGTACATATCCAAGTCATATTTTAAGGTTAAGATATTTCAAAGAATAGGGTGTGTGAAAAATATCAATGCTCTTCAGCTTATGAATACCAACATTGATACAAATAAAAGATGCCCTTTTTCTAATAGAATATGCAGCTCAAGTCAACCAATGGGTAGCAAGTTGCTAAATGAATTCGTTTGTGATGGGGAAAACAACAATGATGTTGAATCAATGGAAGAAAATCAAAATTAGGGTTGAGGGTTGAGGGATTAGGGTTTAGGGTATAGGGTATAGGGTAGAGGTTTGAAGGTTGATGGATAATGTTCAAGGTTGAGTGTCCAAGGTTAAGTGTAAAGGGTATATCGTGTTTAAGGGTCTGAGGTTTGAGGGATTAAGGGTTTAAGAGTTGAGGGATTAGAGTTTAAGGAATAGTGTTGAGTGCAGAGGGTTTAGAGACAAGGTTTATGGTTTAAGGTTTAAGGGTTGAGGGTTAAGGTATTAGGGTATAAGGTATAGTGTCAAGGGTAGAGGGTTTAGGGATAGGGTTTAGGATTTAAGGTTTAAGGGTTGAGGGTTGAGGCTTTAGGGATAGGGTTTAGTGTTTAGGTTAAGTGAGACACCTAGATGACTAAGGACAGATGAAGAGGCAGACAAGGAATGACTGAGAGACCTAGAGAGGGGAGACGTAGAGAGGTGAGTGGGAGATAGAGGTGAGAGATAGAGAGGTGAGGGGAGAGATAGAATAAAATGAGAGAGTGAAGTTGATAACTCGAGGGAAAGATGGGTAAGGAGGAGAGAGAGAGGTGGAGAGGAAGGGAAATATCTAGAGAGCCTTGAGAGATATACATGTGAGAGACCTAAAACCTAGGGAGAGAGGGGTGAGAGAGATAGGGGAGAGATGGGGGTGAGGTAGATAGGGGAGGAGAGGGGTGGATAAGGGTTAAATCTTTAAGGATTTAGGGTTTAAGGGTCAAGGGTTTAGGGTTTAAGGGTTGAGGGTTTAAGGGCTGAGGTATTAATGGTCTAAGGGTTGAGGGATTAGGGTTTAAGGTATAGTGTTGAGGATTGAACCCTAATCTCTCAACCCTCGACACAATACCTTAAAACCCTAATCACTCAACCTTGGGGTTTAAGGTATAGTGTCGAGGGTTGAGGGATTAGGCATCAACCCTTGACACTATACCTTAAACCCTAATCCCTCAACCCTTAGACCCTTAATACCTCAACCCTTAAACCCTCAACCCTTAAACCCTAAACCCTTGACCCTTAAACCCTCAACCCTTATCCACCCCTCTCCTCCCCTATCTGCCTCACTCCCATCTCTCCACTATCTCTCTCACCCCTCTCTCCCTAGGTTGTAGGTTTCTCACTTGTATATTTCTCAGGGCTCTCTAGATATTTCCCTTCCTCTCCACCTGTCTCCCTCCTCCTTGCCCATATTTCCCTCAAGTTTTCAACTTCACTCTCTCATTTTATTCTATCTCTCACTTCTATCTCCCCCTCACCTCTACCTCTCCCCTCTCTAAGTTTCTCAGTCACTCCTTGTCTACCTCTCCATCCGTCCTTAGCCATCTAGGTCTCTCATTTAACCTTAAACCCTAAACCCTATCCCTAAATCCTCAACCTTTAAAACTTAAATCCTAAACCCTATCCCTAAACCCTCAACCCTCAACACTATAACTTAAACCCTAAAACCTATCCCTAAAGCCTCACCCCTCAACCCTTAAACCTTAAAACCTAAACCCTCTACCATCGACACTATACCTTAAACCCTAATCCCTTAACACTCATCCCTAAATCCTCAACCCTCATCCCTTAAACCTTCAACCCTAAACCCTCTACCCTTGATAGTATGCCTTAAATGCTAATCCTTTAACTATTAAACCCTCGACCCTTAAACATTGGGCAAACTTTTGCAAAAAGGAAAAAAATGCAAAGAAAACAATAACATGCTCGCGTTATAATGCGAGTGAGTTATGCTCACATTATAATGTTCTCACATTATAGCACGAGTGCGTTATGGTTTTGTGTTGCTGAGCCAAAGGCTCAACAACACCAAGCCATAATGCGAGTGTTCTATAATGCGAGTGTGTTATAACGCGCTCACGTTATGGATTTTTAAAAAGTTTTAAGAATTTGGCCATTTTTTGGACCCCTATCTTTTTGCACCCACCCTATGATACTTTAGTAGAAAGGTGAATGGATGATGTTGAGATTGTACATAATTGAATTCTTGGTCCACATGAAGATTTTGGCTTCTCCCCAGTAGTGTGAAGATGTACAATTAGCAGTTTTGAGCAATTTGAGCTGATAGGTTAAGTCTCCGGTATGTGTGGTAGATCCTAATCTATTTCTTTGACCTTGGAGGATGTGAAGAAATATGTCTTGAATACTTTTATGAAGATCTAAGGTTTGCAACACATTTTCTTGAGATATTACTATTATGTTAGAAAATGTACCCTTGGGGGCTTTTCCCTCTTAAGGTTTAACTCTTGGGTCCTTTAGAATGCATTTAGGTCATCTTGCATGATTATGATGACTCTTAATGAGAAAACCTTAAATTTTCATGGAAAATGGGACCTAGGGGTGTGCTTAACATAAATCCTACCTAAAATAGGGAGGGAGGACTTTGGTGCCTATGCCCTAGTCATGCTCTATTTTAGGTCAGGACCTACTTTTGGGTGTCAGTTTTATGACCGTTATTAGGTCCTAGGCCAACATCCTAAGTTTGAATTATGAAATTCTTAGCGGGAATGTTTGTAGTTGCATATATAAGAATGATTAGTGATTCATTTATAAACTAGATGGCAATTTTTATCCACAAGCTTATGTTAAAGTGATTCAAGGTATTCATTGTGTTGCAGAGCAGTATTTTGTGTTTGTATTTGTAGATTTGGCATCCGTATCCTCATAGCATGAAGATCATCTTCCTTCCATGTGATATTCACTACAAGGTAATATTAATTGTGTTTTCTATCATTTATCATTTGGAATTTGCCTCTATCCTATAGGGATACACACTCTTTATCTGACAATAGTGTTCAGAAGACTTGAATGTCTCTTTGGGCTTGACAGAGGCAATGCTGCTATACACCATAATCCCTAATTCACTTATTTGTGATTGCATATTATAGGTTTTGAAAGCAAAAGAAGTGGAGTTGTAGGAGAGAATTGCAGACTATCATAATTGTAGGTCTAAGAAGAAAACAGGGACCTAGACTCAGGCACCCACTCATTAGTCCTTTAGATCCCACAATAGTGAAATCTCCAGAATAGCATAACTATGTTGTAGATAACATTCCCAAATCCTAACAAAAATTGTAGCACTACACCAGGGCGCCTACTCTTTAGTCCTTGACTTTTCCACACACCAAACTTCAAAATCTGGTATGTATTTGGTTGTCATTTGATATCTCTGTGCATGATCATTTTCTGTAATTTATCCATTTTTTTACGATTTCATGAAATTAGAGTTTTGAGCATAATTGGACTTAATCGAATAACAAATCTACACAATTCCAATCTTCCCCTATGTTCTAAGTGACAAGAGATCTGTAGTAGAGTTCTCTACTTAGTTGAATGTCCTTGAATGTTTAGTGGTGAACTGAGGATCAACACAAACCCTTTAAAACATCATTTGGACATATTTTCCCCTTTTTCATACTAAACATTTTGGTGAACCTGTGCTTTTAATGAATTTTACACCTTGCTGAGTGTTTTACTTTAGATTTATATTCATTTTATTATTCATCTTATTGCATTTGAAAAATTACAAAAAAAAATTGAAAATTTTGAAAAAATTGGCATTTTTAGCTTGCATTTTCAAATAATTTGAATTAGTTGTCATTTAATTTCTATCATTATCATTAGATCTGATTTAGAATATAGAAAGTTTTCATTCACCATTCATTTACATTCCATTTTCATGCTTAAATTGATAAAAATTGCTTGAAATTGTGCATTTTTCCATATAACCTAGTTTTGCATTAGCTAGGGTTTGTAGTCAAAATCTTGTTTTTGATTTTACTACCCTTTTAAAACACTCATTAGGAATGATTTCTAATTGTGTTGTTGCAACATAGTGGTTTCCTTGCAAAATTTCATGTCTAGGGTTTGAAAACTTTGCATCTTCACTAGATTTTGGCCTTATTGTCTCTCTAGAATTACATCATAGGCATGTTGTGAAGGATTTTTCTGCACTAATTGCTTGTTATCAAGGTTATTATTTGCTTCTGCTCCTAAAATTATTTACAACACCTTTTTTATTAGGCCTTGACATAGAAAATTTGCAAAATTTTTGCATATTTTGGTTATATTTTCACTAGGGCTTGATTTAGATTGGAATTATAAGCATGTTGTGATTAATTTTATGGCATTAGGTTGCTGATATTAGTATTATAATCTTCTATCCCTCCTAAAATTATTTACAACACCCTTTCTATTGGGTCTTTGCATTAAAAATTTGTGAAAATTGCATATTTTAGTGTATTTCCACTAGGTTTTGATCATCATTATAGGATTCCATTAAAGGTGTGTTGTGAAGGATATTATTTCATTATTGGACTGGTATTAGACATATTATTTGATTCCCCTGATCAATTTCCTTACAAAACCTTTAGTTTCACTTATTTGCATTGAAAAAATGTTGGAAAAATCAAGCATTTTAGGTCATTTTGGATCTTAAACATATCTTGCTCCTTGGGTTTGTTCTATTAGTCTGTGGATTGAGTGTTTTATGTTATTGTATGAGTCTCATAACTCACTACCCTAGTAGAAATATCCCTTTAAGAAGAAGTAGGAGACTCATGGGATCTAGTGCTTTCAAAGAAAATGATATTCCTACCTCTGAATATCCATTGAATACCTTCTTTACAAAAGGAGAGACACAAATTTTGCTAGATACTATACCTCATACAACCACAATGGAAGATCAAGTATTTCATGATGTTGAGGACACTATTGAGGTGGTCACATGTGTGCCTAATGAGCAAATAAACAAACTTGATAAAGACTTGTTGTGATGTTCACAACATGCCCCCATTTTACCTTTTAGCAAAATGAGGACCCTTGATGTTGCTTTTGCTTTAGTTGCATGGGTGTGCTTGAGGTTTTGTGTGGTGGTATGGGAAAAATGGTAAGTGTTGTAAAAATGTTGAAAATTATAATGCCTAGTGAAAAAGTGCAAAACAAAGTGAAGTCTTTTTGTATGCATGTGAAGTTGGGAGTTTTGTATGCTATATACAAATCTTTTTGTATATATTCTTAGGTTGGTATTTTTGGGATAGTTGTTTTTTGTATTTTGAAAGGGGATATACATATCTGTTGAAATAGTCAAAACCTTTTATATACAAAATGGACCCGATCGGGTATAAATAACAATTAAATTAAATTAAGGTCCACATTTTCTTCCCTTAGTTTTGTATATGCAATTATTTGACATGCATTCGAGATACAAAAGTAAGAACATACATATATGAAATTGAAAATAGAGTGAAATCAAACATAGTGCAGAATGATATAAAATTGCATATGGTATAGATTGTAGAATTGAATGTAACAAGAATCCAAAACTAATTTGAAAAATGAGATTATGTGGTACAAGTACAAAAAAAGGAATTAACCAGGAAAGAAACTTGCGATCATATAAACACATCAAAGTTGGCTACAACTTATATTGTATACAAGTAAAGTATGTACAATCAAGAGAGGGTGTATTTACATATGCCATGGTCAAAATTTGAAGTCATGGTAAGGATAGAAAGACCAAAATGTTGACAAAAAAAGCAATGCGCAGCCTAGGGATTTCCATAGAAAATGCCAATACAGACTATGTCTGCAAAATGGGTAATCTAGTCTAGATTCTATGATATTTCCAATCCTTGGGACAACTGTAGAAAACTGAGGCCAACCCTAGCCCAATATCTGTGACAGGATAAGGCCTGGTCCGGAAGGTGCATAAGAAATGGTAGTCTGATGAATTGAGCACCAGGGATACTAGCTAAGTAAAGTTCTGAATCCCATGGTACACCTATCTCCAGGTCAACTACTAAGAGAACATTGATGTCTATGAGTCTGCAATCTACTTTGAAAAGGTCTTGTAGTAATAAGAAGACCTCTATCTTGTTGATGCTTAAGTCTAGAATGGAGGCAAGAAACCATGAGACAATATCTGAATTGAATCTATAATTATCCCTATTGGTTAAGAAGCTTGTGCCTAGTACCATCTTTATAGCTTCTATTTTTAAATCTTGAAGCATGGGGTTTCCATGCCACCAAATTAATCCTTTCACACAAACATCTGAAATTGGACCAAAAAAGGTGGTTTGTCACCTAGAGCTAAGAAGGCAAATGGGAGTTGTCATATTTACAGAATGCTTTTAAAATTTGAGACGTGTAAAATTAGTTGTTACACAAGCGTTTAAATAGGAATTTTACACGAGTTGTAGGTTCAATCACCATTAATGGTGTCTAGAAGGAATTGAATGTGCATAAGTGAAAGTGTTAAGTTGCGCGTGCCAAAAGTCTAATGAAGTTAATGACATTAATGTATCAGATTTCTTTTAATTGTGCCTTAGAAATTGTAGCATTAATTACAAGAAAAAGTACAGGCGAAGGCATGATTAAGAGGTTGAAATTTGCATCTTTTATTACGCATTTTTGTATGTATAAAGCTTATGCATATTAAACATATATACAAAAGATTAATGTGTAGGTCTGAATCTCAGGGAGGGTAAGTGCTTTCACTCAGAGGTAAGTATAAATCCTAGGGTTTGTTGTTTTGTATTTCCACATTGAGGGTTGTACAAAAGGGGACCCAATGATGTTTTAAATACAAGTTTGGAAGTGGTTGGGGTTTACATTTATTTGTATATCATGTTGTATTTCGTATGCAAAAATGATACATACAAAAGATAAATGCAAAAATCTAAAATGGTAAGTTACAAGTGGTAAGGTTTATGTTGATGAACAAAACTCGAGGTGACAAGTCTGAAGTAGAAAGATGACTTATGATGACTTATGATGTAAAAAGGGTTTAAAAGTGATAGGAAATATTTGATGTCTTGGTTTTGTATGTAAGGTGATATACAAAAGTGATATACAAAATTGACATACAAAATGGATATATAGAACGGGTATTTACAAAGAAAATTGGTTTAAGTAAATAAAAACATTTTTGAAAGTCCCGCGTGTATATGTTCAGATGTATGAAAAGAGTATACAATCTAAGGTACAAAAATGAATATACAAGATAAGAGTGAAGCAAAGGATAATATCACCGTCATGGGTATTGATTTGTATCACAATCATTTGTATAAAAGCAATATACAAAAGTAACATACAAAGAAGAAGATACAAAAGTTGTGGCATACAAAAAATGTAATATGAATAATGATGCATAGAAAGGAAAAGTTAATTGATACAAAAATTTAAAAAGTGAAATCTAAAAGAAAAGGTCTTCATTTGAATTATATGCATTAATTGTTGTAATAAATGCACAACTAACGACAGGAATGTAGAATGTGAAAAGAATAAAGGAAAACATTTATGAAGCAATTTCATAATCACATTTGTGAAGTAGGAATTGTAGAGCAAATGGAAATTAAACTAGGTGAGTAGAAATTCAGAGGTGAATGGGATTACAAGGAGATAACAACATAGTTGAAACGGTAGTTTGACTCAACACTTATAAAGTTAAGCTGGTCGGTGAACATGTATGTATCTTAAAACGTTATTATGGTGCATATAATATGAGCATGGTTTTTTTAATGATTAGTAACATTGGAAAATGGAATTAATTGCTGCAAATAGTTGGGTTTACTTAGGACTTTTCCTGAATATTGTTACATAATTCAAATTCTAAAGTAAAACCTAGTAAAACAGTTATGGTAAAATATGGTAACAAATGTAAAATTAGGGTAAAAAAACCCTAACAGTCATGCATGAACAGAAGGGTAAAATGTACTTGTCTTCTACAGGATGGAACCAAAGAAAAAGAAGGTGACTGTTATGGCAGAATAAGGAGAAAAGATAAAAAAGGAAAGGAAACTACGGTAAGAAACTACTAAGGAAGAGTTGCCAGCACATCGAGGGTTTCCAATGGTGACATTTTACAGGGGAGGACTAGTTACAGGGTAAGTGTAAAAAGTTGGGGGGCCAAAAAGTGGCCAAAATTTTTTAAAAAAAAATTAATACATAACGCGAGCGCGTTATAACGCGCTCACATTATGGTTTGGTAGTGACAAGCCTAAGGCTTGGCAAAATAAAACCATAACGCGAGTGCGTTATGACTGATTGTATATATATAAAAAAAGAGCATTTATGCTCATTTCATTTCTTTATCTTCCTCTACACTCGCAGCCTACAAACCCTAAGAACTATGCTTGCATTTTTGGAGACTTGATTCAACACCAAAATCTTACTGATTCATCACCAAAATTCTGCCACGACGTCGAGCAAGCCAAAGGAGTGAGTTTTATTTGTTTTTTTGTTTGAATTTATTTCTAAATAGGTAGGTTTGAGTTGATTTTTGATGTAAATTTCCTTAATTGTCAAGAAATGTTAATGCACCTCCTCCTCTTCCTCCTTAAAATCCACAAAATCCATAAGAGGAAATACTTGCCGAAGAAAAAGCCAAACAACAAACTCCTCCATCCATTCCTCGGCATGCCCTTGGAACACAAGAAAATCTAATGGGGCAAATTGAAAACAATAAAAAAGAAATTGAAGACATAATTGCAAGGTTGAAATATCCTTCAACTTCAACCTTGCATAGGTCCACGCTTGTTGAATCTCTTGAATCTATGTTATCAAATGTAGATTCAATTACCAAGCAAATATCTAGTGGTTGGATAAGAGGAGAGAGTTTAGAGAGTATTATGCAGACAAGCTATCATATCAAGATGTGAAAAAGTTACAAATTACAAAATTAGACTTGTGTTCCATTTTCACACACCTACAAACAAATCAACCTCCACCCATTGCATGCAAGAGGTTCCCTATGCATTGGTGCAACAACCAAGTGATAAGGGACAATTTTGGGTAGGGGTGGTGGATGGTTTTTGACCATCCTCCATGCAATAATAATGAGGTCCCACAATACTTTTTGAGGAAACTCTACTATAAGTTTGCCCTTAATAAAGTGCCAAACTATTTTGATATGCGAGACTTCTAGGGTAGAGGTGGGGGGTCAACATAAGATAAACCAAGGGCATGTGTTGACCCATAGCAACTAGTGAGATGAGTAATCAGTAGACCAGCCCATGAGCATGTTTCTATCCCTTCCATTGTGAAGGAGAGTGTTGAGGTCAATACACTTCAGTCCATTAGTACCTTGACCCAAAGCATCATAGAGCATGCCAATCCTGTAGCACAGTGTGGCTTGGGAGATAGTGTGAGGAGTAGGGTCCCACCCCATGCTTGTCAAACTTGCTGGTTAGCCTGTGGTTATGACCCCATGGATAGTCAGGACACAGGTGCACAGGCTACATCTGTAGCGAAGCAGATGGTGATGATAGATACCCTCTTGAATGAGACTTTCGGCCTTGATACTCAGGTAAATATTAGCAAGTTCATTGAATTTAATTTATTAAATTTCATTTTTAAAATGCAAGATTAACTAATTTAGTTTGATGATTTTAATAAAATTTTAGGGTCATAGCGTTGATGCAATTTTTAGTGGTTCTCCACCTGCATATTACACTACATCATCTACTATCAGTGTATGTAACTAGTAAATAATTATAAATATTACATGGGAATAGCATCATTATATCAATGGTATTCTAATATCTGATTTTGGATGTTGAATAGGTTAATATTAGAGATTTCACAGCAACACTTGCCAGTGGTGGTGGACTTCAAAGCTTCATGGAGGTAATAAAATAAATAGTTTAATGAATGAATTGTACTTACTAGATTTTTGTATGTGACTTGTGTTCTTTATTGTGTGTACTTCCATGTTTAGGTGAACGTGTGTGTATGTTAGGAGCCATGATTTGCATCACTATTATAGTTTTTGTAATTGAATCATGTTGTTTTATTTCCAGATGATGCAGGCTATGAAGACATCTCCTAATGTTCATAGGGCAATGGAGCATGGTGTGACCTCTGTGATTCATAGCTTGATGCCATTGACAGGGGCATGAGGCAGATTAGTAAATTTCAATTTACATTCATTGTTATAGTTGTTTATTTTTGAAAAATCAAAAGATTATTGATTTAAAGTTTAATTTCTATTTAGATGGTTTTTATAAGACATGACATCACCACAGCCTAATCTTGCTATGAAGGCAAGTGAGGAGACAGATTATATGGTAGCGGTAAGTGATTATTTTGTTAAATGTTTCATTTTTTATAACATGTGATTTCTATATGTTAATGTCTATACCTTTTATTGTAACAACTACAGATGTAGGAAGAACTAAATAGGAGGAGTAGCCCTCAAGTTCATAGTAGACCACCCACATATGCATCTCCATCCCCTAGAAGACCAAACATTGCCCATGATCTATTCTCTTCATTAGCCAGAGGGGAATGACTTTTTATTGTGTTTCTTTGTTTTATGCCTATATGGCATTTGTGGACATATATTTTGTATTGCATTTAGTTGACATTGTATGCCTATATGGCATTCTTGTAAGCCTATATGGCTATTTTGTATATATGTTATACTTATATTGATAGATATTGATGTATGCCTATATGGATATTTGGCTAATACAAATCTTCTTTATTGATGGCATCCATACTTGCATTATAAATCCACATTTGAATGGATATTTGTAGATGGCTACTTCAAATATTTAAAGTCCAATTGTATTACATAGGATGTTTGTTGATCTAATAAGCCAACTATTGTTATTCAAGTATCACCTAAACCTCATTTTGGAACTAAAAGATAAGAGTTGTATTTAAAATAAAATGAATCATCATGTTGAACAAAAAATATGTAGGAGTCAAGGACAACACTGAGAGGGGGGATGAATCAGTGTTGTGTGAAATTTCTAATCTTTTTACAAACTTTAACTTGCAGAGTACAAGGAGAGAGAGCTATCATTGATTTCTCACATACATGTGCACATAACTAAGAATGAAAAACAAAAACTCATGAGTAAAACATAGATCCACAAAGAGAAGATCAAGACACAAGAATTCAAGACACAAGAATTGCACGAGTGGAAAACCCTCCAGGGGTAGAAAAACCACTCCAGAATTGCCTCACTTGCTTAACTGAAAAACATGCCTCACTAGCAATACAAATTGTATCTAGGAGCACTAACTCCTTATGGAGGACCAACAACAATACCAAATAGAAGCACCCACTTCCAACACTAATATACCTCACTGGTAAACAAATAGGTCTCACTGACCAACAAACCTCACTGGCTAATACAAGGCCTCACTGGCAAACTAATCCCATCATCAAAACATAAAATAAGATGTGCAAGGAATGATTCTTACACAATCTGATTTGCACCATTTCATAACATTATTCTCTGAATTTGTATATCTCTGTTCAATTACATACAACCTAATCTGCACATTAATCTCATGATCTCTATATACTGATCTAGATTATCTGTGTATAAACAATTACATATTGTCTTCAATCTATAAGTACTTTTCATTTTGCATATTCATTTTTTTTATTTTCTTATCTCTGTATATCTCAACATATTTTCTTCATCACATTCACAGAATCAAATTCTCATCTTTCTTTTTTTCTTCAAGAGGATCTTGTAGAAAATGTCTTCATTTCTGTATCTCATTCCACACACACACAATCATCTGCAAAACCAATATTTATAAGAAATACAAAAGTGTCCTTTCATCTTCAAAGCCAACTTTTATTTTCCTCTTTTCAAAACTTTTCATCTTCCAAAATAAATAGCTCCACCTATAAGAAAAAATCATCTTCGTTAAATTGAATATCTTCGACAATAAATTTTTAATCTACCCTTGAAAGAGAAAAACAAAATCTCTTTATAAAAATAATCAATCTCCTCCTTCGCAAATATCATTTTCATAAAATGATATCTATTCACCAAAACCCCAACACATTTTTTTGGCTCTCATTTTTCACAACCTTTCATTTTTATGCTTCTTCTTCATTTTTGTTTCATTTTCACCTTCTGATCCATTTGCAAAAATGACAAACTTGACCTTTCATTTTCTCTGACATTTCAATCAGTGCCCTGTAGGTGAAAATAAAATCTCTCTTATTCAAATCCTTTTCAAAAATAATTTCTCTTCAATCTGTAACAAATTATTTTCAAGTCAAACCCTTCATCTTCTCTGCAAAAATAAATTTTCTTTGTCTTCTTCAAAATATTCTTCAATTTCTTCAAATAAATCTTTTTATATTCTCTTCTGTGCCTAATAAAAAAAAATCTTCAAACAAAAACATATAATATCAAATCCCATTTGAAAACACTTCATGTTCTCTGCAAAAACACATTTCCAAAAACCTTGATTTTCTCTAGAAAAAACAAACTTCAATCCTCTTCAAAATTCTCTGCATGAAATCTTAATCTACCTTAGGAAACTCCCTCATTAAAAATCATCTTCATTTATTCCATTAACACCAAAAAAAAATCTCTCTAGTTCATATTGCCTTTGCATAAAAAATTTCCTCAAAAATCATTTCTTGGAATTGTTAAATTAGAAAAAATAATTTCTAATTTAAGAAATGTTTATCACTACAAAGCAATTAAAAAGCCTTTTGAAATAAGACTTACCATTTTAAAAGTCTATAGAATATGGATATAGGCCGATAAAAGAAGTTTAATAATTAGAAAGAGACTTAAATGAAATTTGAACAAAATCTCCAAAGATATTTGCATGTGGCTTATGGCTTTTAGAGGAAACAAAGGCCGATGAAAAAGATCCTAAAAAGAACAAAGCTATTTGAAGCAACTTAAGCAACCTTCATGGCAATTGGGCTCCCTCTATACTCAAAACATTTTGAATCCTTAAAAAAATTAATCAAAGTATCTTTTGAAACTTAAAACATGTTCTAAGGATGAACAAGGAATATGGCAAGGAATTCATGCCCATTCAACTTTATAAAGACTTTGACAAGGAATATGACACCCCACGCCCATGTAAAGACTTGAGCAACCGGTGGAAAGAATAAAGAGACCGATCAAACATGACACTAAATACCCATCAGCAGGTAATACTAAGTGAATTAACTTGCAATAAAAGGTCAACTAACAAACATAAGATAGGTAGAATAATGGTTTAAAGTCATTTAAGTCATTTAGGATTTTTAGACAAAAAGCTTAGGATAAAGAACCACAAATCCTAAAAACATTGCTTCACACAAGAAACCCTTAAACACATATCATTGCTCTGTGGTAGAGACAAGGAAACATATCATGAAGGATAATAAACAACTCTTGAGCAAACCTTAACATGAATATAGTGACTTGATCTCTATTGATCTTCTAACTTCTGAGATCACCTCTTCCATGATGAAACCAATCCTTGATCCAACCTTATTGCAGAGAATGCCAAACAACAAACACCTCAAAAATGCAATCATACATCTAGATATCAAATCATGATGAAGACTACTGTGTTTCACTGCATATCACATCATCTGTATCAACCATACTGCACGCTGTGATGGAAAGAACACATAAGATGATGTACTCCTGCAAGATGATGTACTCCTGCTCCTCTTGATTAGTGACCTCTAGATGAAGCATGAACACACTTTTGACATCAATGAGAACTTGTCACCATCAATCTCCCCCTTTGTCATTGATGGCAAAACCACCTGAAGCATATTTTCATTCTCCCCCTTTTTGACATCTAATGACAAAGACTATTATCTCCCCCTTATCATCCTTCATACCAACCAAGAATTGAAATACCACTTAAGGCACTGATTATTTTTCAATTTGCTGTCCAAAACTTTTCCTGAGAGCTCTGAGCTCTTTCCATGTTCATCTGCATATTGAACAACCATAAAAACCTGAGAGCAACAAGACATCAAACAAACATGTAAGGCATATTTAAACCAAGCACCAAACCACTATTACAAGCTGCCCATAGACTACACTATACCACTTCTAATCACAACACAAATTTGTAGATGAAGATGAAACATTGACATCAATAAGATCCTCTGATTACTTCCTTTAACAAACTCCTGAAACAACACTTTTTGACCTGAAATAACAAATCTCCAAGATTTCCCATGTGTTAAAGTTCACAAAAAAATCATTGCTTAGAAATACCATTGGTAAATACTGACAAGAATAATCAACATAACTCAATTCAACTCAGCACTGATACACTTCCTGAAATAGTCCTGAAGCAACATATCAACTCTGTAACCAATTATCAACTTCTTGAACACTTTGCAGGCAAAAATCATGAAGATTCCTTAACACACAGTTCCCAACTCAAGATGACATGATGACCACTTTTGATAAGACCTTTTCAAATCTCCCATGATAGTGACAACTCAATCTTCTGATTAACTCCCCCTGAGAACAACTCCACTTAAAGTTGTTATAGCATGATCATAACCATTATAATCATATTGAATTATGAACACTTTGAAGACATAAACTCATGTTAACCTTTTAACAAGTAATGATTTATGATGATAACAATCCTGAAGCCAACACATGACAAACCTTTTTGAACATTACCACCTGCTATTGCTGATTCAAAACATACCTTTAACTTCCTCTGATGAAATGTAGGATATCACCATCAATGTCATAGTTTGAAGAACTCTTTCTGAAACATATTAGTGAGGAAGATCATCAATGAAACAAGTGAAATACTATCTCCAAATCACCTGAAAGCTTCAATACTTATGCAAAACATATGCCATAAAACATTACTCAACAAGGTAGTAGATATGACCATCAAATTATCATCCTGCAACCAAACTATTCTGACACCTTTTCTGACATGACAAAGAATGAAGACCATCTTAAACATACTGTATTATACAAGAACTACTGCCTCTTGACTTTGTCATTCAAACAAACAAACTACATCTGCAACAACACTTTGCACAAATCAAAAGTAGAGATAATTGCTATGAATTGAATCTTCATTTTTAGCCACCACAGACAAATATCTGATAAGAGCTCTTTGAAACAACTAAAGCTCTTTGCTATGATAACCAATACTTTTTAATAACATGATCCCAATGGATTACAACATGATAACAACTCAACCATTGTCAGTAACAACATGCTATGAACAAAAATATGAATAGGATCATTTATAAACCAAAACTCTCAACACTATCAAACTCTTTGCTTTGAACCCCTAACCATCCTTTAAACATCTTGTATGCATACAGAACTAAAGATCACCTGTATCATTGAAAAGTAATGTCATCATTAATAATTTCAAAGCATGGTAAGAATGATAGACAGACAAGATCATCATATCAAATGATCTTCTTCTTGAAACTTCTTGGGGTTAACTGATAGAACATTTGATACCTCCCCCTTACTTCATGCTATGTTATGCAATAGATGTAATGACTTGTGCAAGATGCACAAGCTTAGATTCTGACTTCTCTTTACTTTCTTTCTGCTTCCAAATTTTCACAGGTGCTTTCTTTCTCCAAACCTTTTCAACCTTTTTCTTTTCCCAACCTTTCAAATTAGGTGATGATCTCCTGCAACTGTGTGCTTTATGACCAAGAGAGTTACAATTATAACAAATTATGTTGTAATCAAAATCAATTGACTGATAATACCTTTGAGCACTGATTTTAAGCTTCTCTGTAGGATTATACCTTCTATGCACTTTGCAATTTTTTTGTATGTGTCCAACATTATTGCACTTGTAACAAACAATATCAGTGTTCCTTCTGTAATTAACTGATTTGTGCCCAAATTGATTACAAGTATAACAAAAACCATTAAATGAATAGTTATACCTATACATGTATGCTTGTCTAACAGGAGCACTTCTTCTTAAATTTCTTCTTCTTTGATTATGCATTTTGTTTTTAGTGGCAGTATTCAAATCAATCTTCTTTCTGGGAATCTCTCTAACTTTTGAACATTCTCCTTCTTCAAATCCTAATCCAGTTGTGTCATTATGCTACTTCTGTTTGCCCAACAACACATGTAACTTGCTTGTGCTTTCTTCAAACTCCTGATACTTCTTAGATAAAGTCTTGAGACCATCATAATCTTTTCTGAGTTTGATAATTTCACCCTCTAGTTTTAGATTCTCACTCCTAACTTCAAGGTCAAATATTGAGACATCAGCTATCCTCTTAGCTTCTTCAACTTTTGTCTTCAATCTAGCAATTAGTTTGTCAGAATCATCAATATATGTCTTTAAACTAATAATCTGACATCTGGCCTCTTCAAGATCTATAAATACAATTTCAAGTTCTGAAAGTGCATTAACTTTAGATTCTCTTTCTTGTTGCAGCTGCAAGTTTAGTTTATGATTCTCTCTTTTATATTTCTTGAGCTCACTTAGAGCATATATAAGCTCTCCTTCCATATCAATCTCACAATCCTAATCATCATCACTTGTGATGCTAGCTTCTTCTGAATCTGATTGAGTTTGAACTTCAACTCCTTCATTGCCACTTTCCTCACACACCAGAGT
Source organism: Cunninghamia lanceolata (assembly GCA_027924645.1). NCBI lineage: Eukaryota > Viridiplantae > Streptophyta > Pinopsida > Cupressales > Cupressaceae > Cunninghamia > Cunninghamia lanceolata. The sequence goes on along the minus strand of BSBN01000046.1, from coordinate 4,429,093 downwards.
GTCCTCTTCTTTATCATTATCTTGATAAATTCTTATTAGTTCTTTCCAGATATCCTGAGCTGTTTCACACTACACAACCTTACAAGAAATATCATTAGATAAACTAGATAATATAACCTTCTTGGCTATATGATTCCATTTAAGAGCCTCTTTGTTATTTGCAGAAATACCATTTTCAACTGACATTAAAACATCATATCCTAAGGAGGATAAATACACTTGCATTCTAACATACCAAACTGAAAAATTTGAACCATCAAATTGAGGAACATCTGAAAATTTTTCTTCTAAGACAATATCAGATTCAACATCTTTATCAACTGACTTTATATCAACATTTGGATTTGACATAGATGATGTCTTTTGATCAGAAAGAATCTTAACATTTCTCATGTTCTTATTTCTCTTGCACTTACTCATTGAACTACACACACAGGACCTACCCGAGCTGATTAAGGTGCAAAAGGGAAACTGGCTCTGATACCAATTGTAGGAGTCAAGGACAACACTGAGAGGGGCGGTGAATTAGTGTTGTGTGAAATTTCTAATCTTTTTACAAACTTTAACTTGTAGAGTACAAGGAGAGAGAGCTATCATTGATTTCTCACATACATGTGCACATAACTAAGAATGAAAAACAAAAACTCATGAGTAAAACATATATCCACAGAGAGAAGATCAAGACACAAGAATTCAAGACACAAGAATTGCATGAGTGGAAAACCCTCCAGGGGTAGAAAAACCACTCCAGAATTGCCTCACTGGCTTAACTAAAAAACATGCCTCACTGGCAATACAAATTGTATCTAGGAGCACCAACTCCTTATGGAGCACCAACTCCAATACCAAACAGAAGCACCCACTTCCAACACTAATATACCTCACTGGTAAACAAATAGGTCTCACTGACCAATAAACCTCACTGGCTAATACAAGGCCTCACTGGCAAACTAATCCCATCATCAAAACATAACATAAGATGTGCAAGGAATGATTCTTACACAATCTGATTTGCACCATTTCATAACATTATTCTCTGAATTTGTATATCTCTGTTCAATTACATACAACCTGATCTGCACATTAATCTCATGATCTCTATATACTGATCTAGATTATCTGTGTATAAACAATTACATATTATCTTCAATCTGTAAGTACTTTTCATTCTGCATATTCATTTTTTTTATTTTCTTATCTCTGTATATCTCAACATATTTTCTTCATCACATTCACGGAATCAAATTCTCATCTTTCTTTTTTTCTTCAAGAGGATCTTGTAGAAAATGTCTTCATTTCTATATCTCATTCCACACACACACGATCATCTGCAAAACCAATATTTATAAGAAATACAAAAGTGTCCTTTCATCTTCAAAGCCAACTTTTATTTTCCTCTTTTCAAAACTTTTCATCTTCCAAAATAAATAGCTCCACCTGTAAGAAAAAATCATCTTCGTTAAATTGAATATCTTCAACAATAAATTTTTAATCTACCCTTGAAAGAGAAAAACAAAATCTCTTTATAAAAATAATCAATCTCCTCCTTTGCAAATATCATTTTCATAAAATGATATCTGTTCACCAAAACCCCAACACATTTTTCTAGCTCTCATTTTTCACAACCTTTCATTTTTATGCTTCTTCTTCATTTTTGTTTCATTTTCACCTTCTGATCCATCTATAAAAATGACAAACTTGACCTTTCATTTTCTCTAACATTTCAATCAGTGCCCTGTAGGTGAAAATAAAATCTCTCTTATTCAAATCCTTTTCAAAAATAATTTCTCTTCAATCTGTAACAAATTATTTTCAAGTCAAACCCTTCATCTTCTCTGCAAAAATAAAATTTCTTTGTCTTCTTCAAAATATTCTTCAATTTCTTCAAATAAATCTTTTTATATTCTCTTCTGTGCCTAATCAAAAAAAATCTTCAAACAAAAACATATAATATCAAATCCCATTTGAAAACACTTCATGTTCTCTACAAAAACACATTTCCAAAAACCTTGATTTTCTCTAGAAAAAACAAACTTCAATCCTCTTCAAAATTCTCTGTATGAAATCTTAATCTGCCTTAGGAAACTTCCTCATTAAAAATCATCTTCATTTATTCCATTAACACAAAAAAAAAAATCTCTCCAGTTCATATTGCCTTTGCATAAAAAATTTCCTCAAAAATCATTTCTTGGAATTATTAAATTAGAAAAAATAATTTCTAATTTAAGAAATGTTTATCACCACAAAGCAATTAAAAAGCCTTTTGAAATAAGACTTACCATTTTAAAAGTCTATAGAATATGGATATAGGCCGATAAAAGAAGTTTAATAATTAGAAAGAGACTTAAATGAAATTTGAACAAAATCTCCAAAGATATTTGCATGTGGCTTATGGCTTTTAGAGGAAACAAAGGCCGATGAAAAAGATCCTAAAAAGAACAAAGCTATTTGAAGCAACTTAAGCGACCTTCATGGAAATCGGGCTCCCTCTATACTCAAAACATTTTGAATCCTTAAAAAAATTAATCAAAGTATTTTTTGAAACTTAAAACATGTTCTAAGGATGAACAAGGAATATGGCAAGGAATTCGTGCCCATTCAACTTTATAAAGACTTTGACAAGGAATATGACACCCCACGCCCATGTAAAGACTTGAGCAACTGGTGGAAAGAAAAAAGAGACCGATCAAACATGACACTAAATACCCATCAGCGGGTAATACTAAGTGAATTGACTTGCAATAAAAGGTCAACTAACAAACATAAGATAGGTAGAATAATGGTTTAAAGTCATTTAAGTCATTTAGGATTTTTAGACAAAAAGCTTAGGATAAAGAACCACAAATCCTAAAAACATTGCTTCACAGAAGAAACCCTTAAATCCATATCATTGCTCTATGGTAGAGACAAGGAAACATATCATGAAGGATAATAAACAACTCTTGAGCAAACCTTAACATGAATATAGTGACTTGATCTCTATTGATCTTCTAACTTCTGAGATCACCTCTTCCATGATGAATCCAATCCTTGATCCAACCTTATTGCAGAGAATGCCAAACAACAAACACCTCAAAAATGCAATCATACATCTAGATATCAAATCATGATGAAGACTACTATGTTTCACTGCATATCATATCATCTGTATCAACCATATTGCATGCTGTGATGGAAAGAACACATAAGATGATGTACTCCTGCAAGATGATGTACTCCTACTCCTCTTGATTAGTGACCTCTAGATGAAGCATGAACACACTTTTGACATCAATGACAACTTGTCACCATCAAAATATTCATATTCTTTATGAGTTTTTCAATTGAAAATATTCAAATTAGTATGTTGATCCATATTCTTTATGAGTTGGTCAATTGAAAATATTTCTTAATTTCTTGTTATTATACCATATTGGGATGCAAAGAGTATGTTTGTTGTGTTGAATAAGATAGTCAAAATCATATGCTTATGAGCACCTAATGACCATTGTGGTTATTGAATGTAATTCCTCTTACATATAAGTTGAGGTTATGAGATTACATTGAGTCTTACCTAATTTTAGTATGCAACATAACATTGGGGCTATAGGCTTCCATAAGTCATCAACAATCAAGGTTCAAGGTTGTCATTGAAGTCAAAGGGTCAAGGATGTTTGTCATTGATGTCAAGGTTGATGCCATGATGTTGATAAGGTGATACAGTGATTCAAGGTAGGTGATGGTCATGAGGTGCATGATGTTGTGAATATGGTTTTCATGATAAGGTCTCTCAATTCATGTTGATGCTACAAAAGACAAACATTGATGTAGAGGACTTAGGATAGGTTGAGGATACCTTCTTCTGACAAGGTTTCTTTCCCACACTCAAAATCCAAATTTAAGGATCATCATACAAAAGTGGGAACAACAGTAGGCTTTCTTGAAATCATCATGCTAAGGCTAATTTGGCATCCCATATGACACATTCCAATCATTGGTTAAGGTTAGACAGGCTTTGAGTTGGGACTTCCTTCTTTAGGCCACTAAACTCCTTATAGCCCTTGAAATAGGAACAATCGGTTATAACTCTTGATATAGGTCTGCAAACTCAAAAATCAGACAATCCTAAGATACCCATTTAGATTCCCTACAACATATCCCAACTTGGGTATGGGCTATTTTGGACAATATAGTCTAACCTATAACCCCTCCTAGTGGCCTAGAGCCCCAATTAGCCCTTTTTTGTGAAACAACCACCCTCCAATTTGATTATAGTGCTCAATCAATCATTTGGACATCTCAAGGGCATGATAAAACTAAGGATTTCTTAGGTTTTGGGTCCCCAAAATGGATTGCAACTGATTGGTCTTATGTTGCTCCCTTACTAGGCTTCTATGCACCACCTAACACATGAGGATGTTAGGTTTCTTCAATAGATTCTCCTCCTTCTCAGATCCCCTTCCAAAACCTCTTCATAATACATTAAAATAGATACCAACAAGTCCAGTCCACTGATCAGGAATGAGTCAAACTAGTGGAATGGAGAACAAAATCATAGTTTCTGTCAGAAACCCTAAGTTAGGTTTTGGTAACCAGATTTCAGAAAGGTGTAGAGAAATCAAACAAAAATATGTTTCAAGACTTCTAATCACTTGTAATAAGGACTTAACTTATACCTCTAATATTGCACAAACACTTGCCTTATGACACCCCTGTACAGAGAAGTACCACGGACAGGAACATCATAATACACAGGAAGTTGCAGGAAAACTAAGTTCTTCTTATTGCTTACTTCCACCAATTCACTTCTTCTCCTTCAAGGAACATCTATAAGGATTTAAGAAGCCTACCACAATAGGTTGGGATAGTTGGAGGGCAGTTGGGGTCAATGGGAAGGTATGGCAATGATCGAACTGCCCTGTTCTGTTTTGAAACTACAACTAATTACATGGTTTAACATAGGCATCGGTTGTTTTGAGACTTGACAATGCCTTCAAACACCTTTACAATGTAATTAAACTTTTGACAAGGTCTAACACTCCTTGACACATGCCAAAAGGCTTACAATGTATGACAATGTATGACTACCCCTATTACAATATATGACTCTATGACCGCCTCTTGCAACCATGGTAGTAACATGATGAAGTTTAGACATAGTCCTAATTACAACTAAGAGAATGGCCTTCCAAGACCTTATTGAATCAACAAAACAACATGAACAACATGAAGACAAGACATAAATCATATGATCTCCTTGGTGCTCCTGCACCAAACATGGTTCATATGATGCAAGGTTCATGTTCATGGTGGATGTGGTTTTGTTCATGCAAGGTTTTATTATGAATATGGTTTTCATGATAAGGTCTATCTTGAAAGGTTGTTATGATGCAAGGTTCATATTCATGGTGGATGTGGTTTTGTTCATACAATAAGAATTTAGAGAAGACACAAGCTTTCATAATCATAATCTTATTAATAGTTAGGGTTTGTATATTGGGCATTAAACCCTAAAACGAATCTACTTTTCTTAGGACTTTAAAACCCTCAATTGCTTGTCATGTGTAAAGTACACTTTTGTTTTAATTTAATATTAACTTATAATCAGAAGTTACTATCACTTAAATCAACCTACTAAAGGGTCTTTAAGTCATTAGTTCATTGGCCCTTCAACCTAACTCTCATAAGCTCGAGTGCCATATCATAATCGAAGGTCATATTTAATTGATATGAGGGTGGGAAAAAGGATTGGAAAGTCAATATTTAAAAGGAAATTGGAATACAAAAAACATCTCTATGCAGTTGAATTTGATGGGCATGCCTTTATAAAAGGCTAAAAGACAACTTTATGCAGGATATCATGGTATTTGTAGTGTTTGAAGATTGAAGACTAGTTAGTGTTTGTAGCTTAGACTATTTCGGCATGTTTGGGTGTGAAATAGGACCATGCCTAGCCTAAATGTACCCATTCAGACATGTTGGAATAGTCAGTTTGGCTGCACAAGGAGAACAAAAGTTACACCCCTTTGCAACTTTACACTGCCTCCTTCTGACAATTTTTGGGCAGCAGAAAACCTTTCACCACGGGAAAATACCTCAGAGATATAAAAATTTGAGAGAGGTTACTGTAGAGGCACTCTACATGATCATGTTTCCTTAGATAGAATGTTTCTAAGTGACACATTTTTCAACTAACATCTCATCAAAGATTGCTGCCTTTTTGCACTTTGGACTCTTCAGGGATATCGTCGGTACAATGTAGCTCAGACTGTTTTGACATGTTTGGGTGAAAAATAGGACCATACCTAGTGTAAATGTACCCATCTAGACATGTTGGAACTATTAGTTTGGTTGCATCAAGAGCAGGATGAAAGTTACACCCCTTTGCAACTTTATATTGCCTCCTGATGATTTTTGGGGTAGTAGAAAACCTTTCACCACGGGCAAACACCTCAGAGATATAAAAAATTGAGAGAGGTTATTATAGAGGCACTCTACATGATCACGTTTCCTCATATGGAATGTTTCTAAGTGACACAGTTTTCAAGTAACATATCGTCAAAGATTGTTACCTTTTTACACTTTTGTCTCTTCAGGGATATCATCGGTACAATGTAGCTCAGACTATTTCGACATGTTTGGGTGAAAAAAAGGACCATGCCTAGTGTAAATGTACCCATTCAGATGTGTTGGAACTGTCAATTTGGTCGCATCAGGAGCAAGATGAAAGTTACACCCCTTTGTAACTTTACACTACCTCCTTCTAGCAATTTTTGGGGCAACAGAAAACCTTTCAGCACAGGCAAACACCTCAGAGATATAAAAACTGAGAGAATTTATTGTAGATACACTATACATGATCACATTACCTCAGACTGAATGTTTCTAAGTGACACAATTTTCATGTAACATCTTGTCAAAGATTGCTACCTTTTTGCACTTTGGACTCTTCAGGGATATCATCGGTACAATGTAGCTCAGACTATTTCAACATGTTTGGGTGAAAAATAGGACCATGCCTAGTGTAAATGTACCCATTTGGACGCGTTGGAACTGTCAGTTTGATCTCATCAGGACCAAGACAAAATTTACACCCCTTTGCAACTTTACACTACCTCCTGACAATTTTTGGGGCAGCAGAAAACCTTTCACCACGAGCAAACACCTCAGAGATATACAAAACTGAGAGAGGTTATTGTAGAGGCACTCTATGTGATCACGTTTCCTTAGACAAAATGTTTCTAAGTGACACAGTTTTCAAGTAACATCTCATCAAAGATTGCTACCTTTTTACACTTTAGACTCTTCAGGGATATCGTCGGTACAATGTAACTCAGACTGTTTCGACATGTTTGGGTGAAAAAAAGGACCATGCCTAGTGTAAATGTACCCATCCAGATGTGTTGGAACTGTTAGTTTGGTCACATTAGGAGGACACTCAAAATACAAAATTTGCTTTGTGCAACTTGACAACATTAACACTTTTTTGCAATAGGACTCAAAGACTCAAACTAACCCCTAATGACTCAAAGACTCAAACTGACCCCAAATGCTTCAAGAGATATAAATATTCTATAATGACAAGGCCAACCACGTGAAGGTGGAAGCTCATGTGGCCTCACCTAAGACCTAAGACACACGTAGTCTAGTAGACGTAGGACAACTAAGACACCTATTGTAACATGAATTTACAAAATTAATGTGCATACTTACAACTGAATGTAACATGACTTTACAAAATCAATGTGAATGCTTACAAATTAATCTAATGAACCATCTAGGTTTTCTCTACTTTTTATTGTGTCATGTATTACTTCATGGTCAGACTCACACACCTTCCACAAGGTCTTGTTCAAAGGTCTGCCCCGATACTATATCAAATGAGCATTGGATGCCATGACAAGGTTCAAGTAATGAAGAATCTTCCAATGCATGTCAAAGTTCTGAAACAGCCAAACATTAACACTCTTATGTGGGTACCTTCTAAGCCATGTTCCAGTAATAACCACTAAGCCTATAGGGTATTCAATGTTTTCTCCATCTGTAACTGGGGCCTCTAATTTCTTTTTAGCCTCAAAACAATGATATAAGTAATAATCTATTCCCTCTTCATTATCTTCATCTGCAATAACTTCATATACATGCCCTACATTGATATGTGTAGCAAATTAGATGAAATTAGGCAACATTACAAAAACACTACAAAGTAAGATGACATTAGGAATTTCAAAAACAATGAAAATAGATATATTACCTGGTTGAACTAGATCCGATATGTGGTCAAAGTCAACTGATGATTTCATTTGTGTTAGTTCCAGTGCTGTTAAGGGTCGATATGTGTCAAGTGGGCTAAGATAACTTAACTTCCATTCGTCAACCCACTCCTTTGACTCGCACTCATCCTAGGCTTGAATTGTATAGGAAGAACAAAAGCATGACATCTTTCACATATGGATACTCCATGAACCTACAATTGAGCTTCTAAAAGAGTGCATCTCACTTGATCCTATCAGTGTAGAGCAATCCTCATATGGTGCAATGTTAGTATCATTTATCAACAAAAAAAATCTATGAACTAAAGACTTACCTTCATTACCTGGACCCATGGAAGCATTACACCACTCGACAATCAATTTTGCATTTGTCAACTTTGCATTGTCTTTATACTTTAACTCTTCTCATGCTATGGGTCTTTTGATACATACTCCTGCACCATCATGCTCCCCTTTTCCATGCTTGGCCTTAGACAAGTTCCACATATGCTGAATACCTATAAAATTATGCCTCCTACTTAGCTAATAGAAATTCCGTGAGTTCTTGAAGTGTGATGCACAATTATCCGACCATATGATATGCTAACTGAACGATATGCCCCTTCTAGCCAAATCATTGTAGAACACTTGAAAGCAACCTTGCACGAACTCCGTAGAATGCGTGCGATCATCACTAATATAGAAATTATACTCCCTTATGATCTTTCTATCATCCTTTGTACTATCATTCACATGAATGAATGTGATGTGCACAAATATAGAAAGTTATGTGGAGTTATAATATTATGATTACACCTCACGCTATGGCTATAGACTGTAGTTCTCTGCAAAGTCTATGAATGAAACAATGCTACCAACTGGAAATGTGTCCTTATATAACTTGAATTGCAAGTCCAACCATCAAGCTCTATGGGCATGTCTTGCATACTCATACACTATGTTGTCACGAAATATAGGCATAAACTGATACACTAGAATCTTTTCAATAACTAATTCACACCTCTTTGCTTTTTTACCATCTTTTGTATTGTATGCCACTATTTTATACTTGCCAAACTCTACTAGTTCGTTTCCAAACGCATGTGTTCTTTCCATATGTTCACATATTGGTAAATGTTGCAAGCCACCGCAACAATGACATATTCCATCAAAGAATAATTTCTTGTAGAATATTTGACCTTCCTCTCTTTCACATAAAATTCTTAGTATGAAGTCTCTTGAAGATGTTGGTGGGGCACATATGGCACAACCCTGCAAAACATTGTTAGTATGCATGTCTAAACATATAGACCTATAAACATCCAAATGGTTAGAAAATTCAATATGTAATCTACAACAACAAGTAGTGCGTGTGTGATTTATCTTGACATAGAAAGGTTTTAGCATTTAAAAATATCTTCAACAATTTGTTATTTGAGGATACTTCTCTAGAAATTTACCATAAAATTGTGTTTGAGTCTCATCCAAAAAATGCTTTGGATGTAGCTCACGATTCTGACTACTGATTCTCCTCCTTACCACATCTCTTTGATTCGGAGATAACCTTGTGTAATTCTTCCAAAAGTCTTAAATTAGTGATCTCAATGCTTTAGCAATTGGTTTATCTTTTCGTGGTAGTCTCCCCGAGAACACCCATAATTTATTAGAATTAGTGTCCTCAATTCTTTGGCATCTTCCAATAGCTCTTGATAAAGTTTTCCTATTAATTCTCAATTCTTGACTCATCTTTCTAATGAGACGAGCTTTCCTCATTTGACTACTTACTATAGTCGATGTAATCACACACCGTGTTGTATTACTATCTTTTGTGTGTGAGGTGTTACCCACACTCTCATATGCACTTATTAGATTCTTGACAATAGATTTTTCACTTGAAGCCTCTAATGTTCTCAACCCAAGAATCTTCATGATGGACCTATACTTTATAGTTCACATCATTTCAACAAATAGTTGACATCTTGTAGTCTCATTTAAGTTTTCAAAGAATAATCTCTAAATCTTATGAGCATATCTTCTACAAGTGCATTTTGGAATCTTACCTTCCATTGGCTGCAAAATATTCTCATCAATATCAATTAAATACTTTGACTTTCTATGCAAAATTCTAGGTGGTGCTAAGTTAGGTAAATTCATCTCAACATTAGGAATTTCATCAATATTTAAATGACATGGGCTAGATGGCATACCTTCGATCAAAGATGGAATAGATGACATACCTTGAGGTTGAGGTGGGAATTATGGTGTACCTCCTTCATCACATGTGAGTGATGATGTACTCTCAACTTGAGATGTGGTAGATGGTGTCCCTACATGTTGACTTGCACGAAGTTTTTGCATTCGTTCTTTTTGTGCTGCCAATACCATATCTCTTTGTGATGGTTGTGGTTCCTCTTTAATTTGCATGTCTTCATTTATCATGTCCAATTTTATCTTCTCACAGAGCTCCCTCATAGCCACTACTTTCTTTGCATTCTTAGCTTCTATCTCTTCCTGTGTTGGTTTAATTCTTGATCGTTTCCTTGGCATGATGGAGAATTTGTCTGTAGCATGATAAAGAGACCAATATTAGTTCTTAAGAAATGAATCCATACAAATAACTAAAATATATGCCATTCAACCCTTCATAGTAAATGTACATACAATCATCATGTAAAAGAGTAAATGTCACTCAACCAAAATAGGTACAAAGCATACAAAGCAAATTATTGAAGCCATGAAAAGAGTACATGGGACTTCATGCTTGAAAAGGTTGAGGCAAACCCAATTTGACATGTTTGTTGTTACTAGGGCAACTAGGATTTGAAATTGAGAAGGTGTTTTGTTGGTACTAGGGATACTAGGATTTGGATGGCTTGTGAAGGAATAGACAACAATTGTTGTGTCATGTGCATGTACAAATCATCATGAATAGGTGCATAAGGAATGTCCTAGCGCAAGATATGTGCATACAAATCATCATGTCATGTGCATACTTGAATGATCTTGGCACCTATTCATTTGTATTTTAACTTGTTAATATGACAAGATAATAGTGGGATTGTATTTTTATTACGTTGTAAGGTTTTATTCTTGTATAGTTTGACATCATGGTATGTTAAAGTCTATTTATTACACATAATTATTAAAGAGCCCAAGTGTAGGAAATATACATGGCATCATGTGAGATTGTAGGCTGCTTTCTTGATTGGGAATGTGTCTATTTTAAACATGTATGATAAAGCATGATAAAATAATTCAAATAGAATTAAGAAAAATGTAAAGAACATGCATGTAAAGACTTGACATGCTTAAAATATGAAGATTTGAATGGAGAGAGTACCCAATTATGTAGTTTTTTTTCTTATTGCATCAAGCTCCTCAACAATTTGAGTTTTCCACCACTTGCTTACTTTTCAATGTTAAATTGAATAACACTCAAATATAATTACTAACAACAATACTATTAACCAATCTATAATGTTAAATTCCTAAAATTGAATCACAATTGACATTGGAACACTACAAAAAAATTGAAATTTGAATAGATATATATCAAACTTGGTGTGAAAACTATGTTATTTTCTCCTTCTCAAGTTGGGAAAGAAGAAAAGGTGGTGGAAAGATCATGCAAAGGTGGTAGAATGTGTAAAATGTTCATGTGAACTTCCCAACAGCATGAAAGCACTTCTTTTTTGTCAGAGAACATGCATAATCAACATGAAAATAGAGCATGTGGGCCTGGATCACGGGGGTCAACACTTTTTTACCATTTCTATAGTAGGACAAAACGCGAGTGCATTACAACATGCTCGTGTTTTGTCCTGCTATAGATTGATCCATAAATATTTGTGCCTATCTCACCTTCGATAGCACCTTTACAATATCTCATCTCTAGTTCCATTATCTCATGTTCTATATCTCACTTATCTCTCCCCCTCACCTCTCTACCTCTCCCCTCTCTATGTCTTTCAATTGCTCCTTATCTACCTCAACCCTAAACCTTATCCCTAAACCCTAATCCCTCAACTCTAATCCCTCATCCCTAAACCCTAAATTCTATCCCTATTCCTAAACCCTCAATCCTATCCTGAAACCCTCAACCCTGGAACCTCAATGTACTCAACCCTTAATGTCAAACCCTAATCCCTCAACCTTTAAATCTGATCCCTCGATGCTCAACCCTAAAACCTCAACCCTCAACACTTTACATAAAACTATAATCCCTCAACCCTTAAAACTATAATCCCTCAACCCTCAACTCTAATCTCTTATCCCTAAACCCTAATCCCTTATGCCTAAACCCTCCAACCCTACCCCTAATCCTTATACCCTCGACACTCTACTTTAACCCTAATCCCTCGACCCTCAACCCTATCCCTAAACCCTTGACCCTCGAACCTTAACCCTCAACGTCAAACCCTAATCCCTCAACCCTTAACTCTAATCCCTCAACCCTCAACCCTATCCCTAAACCCTAAACCCTAAAACCTGAACCCTCAACCCTTCACTCTAATCCCTCAACCCTAAACCATATCCCTAAACCCTCAACACTATACCTTAAACCCTAATCCCTCAACCCTCAACCCTAAACCTTATCCCTAAACCCTAATCCCTCAAACCTAGCCCTAATCCCTCAACCCTCAACTCTAATCCCTCATCCCTAAACCCTAAATGCTATCCCTATTCTTAAACCCTTAATGGGCTTGATACTATACCTTAAATCCTAATCCCTTATCCCTAAACCCTCCAACTCTATCCCTAATCCTTATACCCTCGACACTCTACTTTAACCCTAATCCCTCGACCCTCAACCCTCAAACCTCAATGCACTCAACCCTCAACATCAAACCCTAATCCCCCAACCCTTAACTCTAATCCCTTGACCCTCAACCCTATCCCTAAACCCTCAACCCTAAAACCTCAACCCCCAACACTAAATGTAAAACCCTAATCCCTCAACCCTTAACTCTAATCCCTCAACCCTAAACCCTATCCCTAAACCCTAAACACTATCCCTATTCCTAAAACCTCAACAGGCTCGATACTATACCTTAAACCCTAATCCCTTATCCCTAAACCCTCCAACCCTATTCCTAATCCTTATACCCTTGACACTCTACTTTAACCCTAATCCCTCGACCCTCAACTCTATCCCTAAACCCTTGACCCTCAAACCTCAACCCTCAACCCTCAATCCTCAATGTCAAACCCTAATCCCTCAACCCTTAACTCTAATCCCTTGACCAACAACCCTATCCCTAAACCCTAAACCCTAAAGCCTCAACCCTCAACCCTCAACGTCAAATCATAATCCCTCAACTCTTCACTCTAATCCCTCAACGCTATCCCAAAATCCTCAACACTATACCTTAAACACTAATCCCTCAACCCTCATCCCTAAACCCTAACCCTGTCATGCCCACATTTCCCATGCGGTCATGACACATAACACACATGTCATGTCCACATTTATCATGTGGTCATGATACGAAATATCAAAAAAATTTCCCACGCTTCCCTAGAAACCCCCTCGCACATGTAAGTGTGCTTGGTGGCGTACTCTTAAGGTACAAATAATACGGTTGAAAGTAGGGTAATATGCACACATGTGTATACCAATTGCAAGAAGGCCATCAAGGGGGTCATTGCGATGCAGTTAACATCGCTAATAGGGTTAAACTTTACTATCCTAACTAAACCCTAAATTCTAGAAAAATTTGGCAGCATAACGCCTCACGAGTGTGAGTAGGGTTTACTATACTAACACTAAATCTGATCAAGAGGTTTCCTGATTTGGGTTAATAATTTTCTTACATCTCCCTAATTACATTGGTAATATAGTTGATTAAGTTAATGGAACATTTTTCAACAAAGTTTGATCATCTTCTCTCCTTCACGTTTTCTAAAATTTAATATTAATTTGTTCTCCTTCACGTTTTCTAAATTTAAACATGTTTCAACAAAGTTTGAACATTTGTTCTCCTTCACGTTTTCTATCAATCAGAGTTATCACTGCATCCTTAACATTATTCCTAATTTCTTGGTAGATCAGATCTTGTAAACAGGATTTATTAACTTCATTTAACAAAGTTCGCTAGGTTCCCGTTCTAGGTTTAAATCAACGTTTGATTTAATTTTGTTAATTAAATTGCCCCAAATCAAGATTAAAGGAATATTAAATCTTAATTAGTACTTTTAGACCTATTTTGAAAAAGTCATGCATTTTCTCCTCTTTGTTTTCACTTTTATCTTTCTTTCTCTTTTTCTCTCATTTTTCTCATTTTCTCAATTTGTCATTTTCTTGTTGTGCAGGTTGGGTTAAAATGGCCACATATGAAATGCATATGATGGCTTATGAAAATATAAATACACACACACACACATGCTTATTGCATTTATATCACTAGGTTTTCTTTTATAAATATTTAAAAATACATACATATATATATTGTTTTAATGAATTAGGTTTCTTTTTTTTTAAATAAAAAGATGTATATGTTTATTCTCTAGTTTTATTGGTGATAAAATTGAAACCCTAATTCTTTTTTTTTATTGGTTTCCATTACAAAATTATTAATAAATATTATATATATATATATATATATTATTGTGTTACAATATTTGGTTTTCTTTATATAACATATGAATATTGTTTTATTTCATATTTTCATTTTCTCACATTGAAACCTTAACCCCATTTTTTTTTGTTTGTTTTAGGCAGGGTCAATGGAGGATAGGTGGCAGCACATGGGGAAGAACACAGAGTGGTGGTGCTGTGAGGGAGCGCAGAGGAGGAATGGTGGCTGAAGTGGAGTGGCAGAGGTCGAGATTCCAGTGGTCAGTAGAGAAGGGACCATGGGTGGTCTGTGGGGGTAGAGACCGGTGGCGGGTTCGAAGGATGGGCCATGGGGAACATAGCGGAGGTTGCGGGGGTTAAAAAATGTAGAGGGGGGTGTGAGTTGCGAAAGCTGTGGGGTTAAACATAGAGGGGAGTGTGGAGAGGGGGACAGAGCCCCCATCCACATCCCATATGATGGGGTGTGGGTGGGGGCTCTGCCCCACTCCCCACACCCAAAACAAAAGGTCTGACGATGGGGGGGTTCGAACCCCCCGCTCCATATATACGTTGTAATCTATCTCTCAACAATTCCAACGATTGTTAAAAGTGTTTCTAGTATGGGTCTAACTGGTGTTGTCATTGATGTCAACATACTTCTGTTGCATAAATGATAAGGTTTGGATGAGCCGTGAGCTAAGGATATTGAGAAAATTAGTCTCAATCAGGAACAGTGAAGAATAGTGATGACTGTAAGACAAAAGTCCAAGATAGGATGATGATCAGAGGATACGGATTAAAGGGTTTGTAGATATGTGTCCGTAGGTGATCCAGTAGAGATTTTAGAGGTCCGCATGAAGATATGAAGAAGTTGTGGCCGCTCAAGTAAAACCAATTCTGGTAGGTGTTCAGAGGTGACAGAGTATAACAAGAAATGTCTGGTGAGATCCAAAAATGAAGTTTCCTATTGTACAGATTTAAGGGAGTGTTGAGGAAGTCTTTGTGGTGTATCAACTCTATTGGTGCATGGTTTGAAGGTCCGCAAGCATCTATTCTTTTGTGACATTTATGACAAACTATGTTCTTAAGGTTCCAGATGAAGGAGAGAAGGATTTTAGTAAGCAGAAGAAGTGTGGATGTTCTTGGTGATTCAGGCAAGCTTGTGGAAGTCTTTGGATCATGTCTAGTTCATGTTGGTGGTCCGCATTGAAGTTGGAGCTCACAATTGAAGAGTATTATGTATGATGGTGTTCTTCTTGAGACAGGTCGACCGGATGAGTTATGCATCTGTCGGATGGTCTTATGAATGTTTGCCGACTTAGATGATCATTCCTAAGTTGATGCCTTGTATAAATAAGGGATTAGGAAGTTAGTTTGAACTCGCCTTTTATGTGGAGATGAGTGTGTGGTAGCGAAGAGGAGAGCAAAAGGTAAAGCAGAAGTATTGAACTTAATGGAACTAATTCAAGCATGGTGAGATGCTATTCTCTAGTTCATGTATGTGATACTTATTTCTTTGTAGACAGTGTGTCGCTTGTAGGCAGTGAGCCTCTTGTGAGTAGTGTGCTTAGGCACTGAGCCCTAATTGGCAGGTACCATTTTGTTCTTTCTATTCTTCTAATAGAGAATACATTCTTGGGTTAATCACCCCATGGTTTTTCCCTTAATCGGGTTTTCCATGTCAAAATCTTGGTGTCTTATGTGTTGATGAGTTTCTACTTTTGATTTGAATCCATTATGTTTCATGTTTAATATATTGCTAATCACTAAGAGGATTTAAGTGTGTAAATTGGAGAAAGTTTTGCACAACTAATTCACCCCCCTCTCAGTTGTGTGCCCTAACTCTAACAATTGGTATCAGATCCAAGTTCCTCTAAAAGGAGCTTAACCACTTGAGGAGATCCAGGATGTCATCTTACAAGAAGGATAGTCCGAAGTTTGATGGAACCAACTTTTCTCTTTGGAAAGGTCGCATGAAATATCACTTGTAGTGTATGGGAATGGCGTACTAGTCCATGGTTACAAAAGCGTATGTACCTCCACAAGGTGGTCCGACAACCCTAAATGAAATCACCAATGCTGTAAACAATCTACGGACCAAAGAGGCTCTTTTAAGCACATTATCTGACTTAGAGCTCTCAAATGCTATTGACCTACCAACTGCCTTTGAGATTTGGAATAAACTAGAACTTTTGGATGAAGGAGACCAGTATTTTAAATGTACAAGGTTACAAAGTCTAAAAGGGAATTTTGAAAAATTGAAGATGAGAGATGATGAAAATATAACCACTTTTATGCCAAGAGTGAATGAGCTAGTTTGTGGAATTAGAAATGCTGGTGGAGTCTTGGATAAAACTGAGATTGTTGGTAAAATTCTTAGATCCCTTCCTGCTTCTTACAAAATCAAGGCTGCTGCCATTGAAGAATTCAGAGCCCATACAACTGTCACAAGAGATCAATTGGCTGGAAAATTAGCTGCATTTGAAATAATAGAGTTTGGAGATGACCCCCCCAAGACTGAATCTGTATTCAAAGCCAGTGCCTTTGTTAAAGGTAAACAAAGGTTTGATCCGGGAGAGAATTCTTCAAGGAAATTATCATGGTATGAAAAAGCAAGAAAAGATCTAGAAGAAGAAGTAGAAACTACTCAACTTGAAGCCCTTATTGCAAAGAGGCTGCCAAGAGGATCCGGTAAGTATGAAGGAAAATTACCTTTTAAGTGTTTTAACTACAATAAGATTGGTCATTTTGCCTCAAGGTGTCCGGAAAGATTTTCAAGGCAAAATCCTAACAAACCAAGGTTCCAAAAGAATTGTTACTATGTACATGAAGATGATGATAATGAAGGAGTAACAGATGATCAATCAAATATAGAAAACAAATCTGAAAATGAATGGGTGTTCATTGCCATCAAGGAAGAAGATCCATTGTCCTCTATATCTATCAACTTAAGACTGTGGAAAGAGCTCTGGCTGCCCAAATTGAAGAGAAGGATGATTGGGTCATTGACAGTGGATGCTCTCACCATATGACAGGTGACAAAAATAAGTTTGTAGATTTGGAAAGGTATGAAGGAGGAGTGGTAAAGTTTGGTGATAATTCTATTGGTAGGATCATAGGAAGAGGAACTATTTCTTTTGATGGAAGAAACAAAACTGGTAATGTACTGTATGTTGAAGGTTTAAAGCACAATCTTCTCAGTGTTGGACAGTTGGTGGACAAAGGCTATGATCTCTGATTCAAGGATGGAAAATGCAAAATCTTTGAAAGATTCGAAACAGAGATTGCATATGGTACTCAAACTAAAGGTAATATCTTCCACTTGGTTGGTACTGGTAAAAGCTACTTATTTGTTCAAATTGATCAGAGTTGGTTATGGCATAGAAGGATGTGTCATGTGAATTTTGATAATATCATCAAGATAAGCAATACTCATGCTGTAAGAGATCTTCCAAAATTGGTGAAACCTACTAATAGCTTATGCAAGGAATGTCAGTTGGGTAAGCTAAGCAGAGTCTCATTCAAAAGCAAGGAACTGTCCTCTACTGGATTATTGGACCTAGTTCACACCGAGCTTTGTGGACTGGCAAGAACCAGGAGTATTCAACGTGATAGATACTTCATGCTGCTAATTGATGACTATTCTTGGATGATGTGGGTAACCTTTCTAAAGGAGAAATCAGAAGCTCTTGAGAAATTCAAAATATTCAAGGCTATGGTAGAGAATGAAATAGGATTAAAGTTGAAATGTCTAAGGTCTAATAGAGGTGGAGAATTCACATCTGGTGAGTTCATAGAGTTATGTGAGAAACATGGAATTAAGAGATAGTTGTCTGCTCCAAGGACTCCACAGTAGAATGGAGTAGTGGAGAGAAAGAATTGGACCATCCAAGAAGCATCTAGGACCATGATGATGGAAGTAAATGTTCCTCAGATCTATTGGAGAGAAGTTGTCAGCACTGCAGTCTATACTCTCAATCGAGTTCAAATCAGAAGTAATACTGGTAAGGCCCCTTATGAACTTTGGTTTGGCATTACTCCTATTGTAAGATATTTCAGAGTCTTTGGTAGCAAATGTTACATCAAAAGAGATGAAGATCTAGGCAATTTTGATGCTAGAAGTGATGAAGGAATATTCTTGGGTTACTCTACTCAAAGCAAAGCATACCTGTGTTATAACAAGAGACTAAGAAAGATGATAGAAAGTACAAATGTGAAGGTTGATGAGGGAATAGAGAAACCCTCAAGGTTTTATGAATATGATGAAGATGATCAGAATGGTGTTCTGGTTCAAGGAATTCAATCCTCTTCTAAAAGTTAGATTCAAATTGATCTGGTAAATCAGGAAGAAGAGATAAGTTTGAATGAGCCTGATCAAGAAGTAGAAGTGTAAGAAGCTCCCAAAGTTCTAAGGTATGTAAGACTGAACCACTTTGAAGATCAGATCATAGGTGACAAAAGCAAAGGTGTGCAAACTAGAAGGAAAATTGCTCAAAATTTAGATGAATATTGTCTGATTTCAAAGATTGAACCTAAGACAATAAATGAAGCCTATAATAATGAAAATTGGACCAAAACAATGGAGAAAGAGTTGATGCAAATTGAGAAAAATCACACTTGGGATCTTGTTCCCAGAGCTAGAAACAAGAATGTGATTGGAACCAAATGGATCTTCTCAAACAAACTAAATGAAGTTGGTGAAGTAATCAGAAATAAAGCCAGATTGGTCTGCAAGGGCTACTCTCCAATAGAAGTAATTGATTTTGAAGAAACTTTTACTCTGGTGGCAAGAATTGAAGTAGTGAAATTATTCCTTGCCTTTGCTACCTTTAAGGATTTCAAGGTATATCAGATGGATGTCAAGTCTGCCTTTCTAAATGGTGACTTGGAAGAAGAAGTGTATATAGAGCAACTAGATGGAGTTTAGTTGTTTGATCATGGTGATATGGTCTGCAAGTTGAAGAAGGCACTATATGGATTAAAGCAAGCCCCAAGAGCATGGTATGAAAGATTGGACAAGTATCTTTTGAAGATTGGTTTCAACAAAGGTACTGCTGACAGTAACCTATATTTCAAAATTGATCATGAAAACATCTTGATTGTTGAGGTATTTGTTGATGATATCATCTTTGGAGGAAGAGATAGTATGTGTAAAGCTTTTGCAAATCAAATGAAAAATGAGTTTGAGATGTCTATGCTTGGTGAAATGAATTTCTTCTTGGGTCTACAAATTACTCAAACATAGAAAGGAATCTTTATTTCTCAGACCAAATATGTAAAAGAATTATTGAGGAAATTTAGGATGGAAGATTCAAAGCCAATGAATACTCCCATGGCAACCAGATATAAGTTGAGCAAAGATGATGACTCTCCTAAGGTAGACCAGACAAAGTACAGATCAGTGATTGGAGGATTGTTGTATCTCACTCAAACTAGACCAGATATTATGCAAGCTGTTGATCTTGTTGCGAGATTCCAGGCTGATCCGAGAGAATCTCATGTCATGGCAATCAAAAGGATTTTTAGGTATCTAAAAGGAATAGTTGAGTATGGTTTGTGGTATCCTAGAAATCATGATTTCTCTCTTCATGCATATACAGATGCAGATTGGGTAGGAGAAGTGGATGACTGGAAGAGTACCAGTGGTGGAGCATTCTTTTTGGGAAAAAGATTGGTTTCTTGGCTAAGAAAGAAACAAGAGGCAATATCCCTGTCTACAACTGAAGCAGAATATATTGCAGCAGCAAGTAGTTGCACTCAAGTTTTGTGGATGAAGCAGATGCTAAGAGATATTAAAGTAGAGTATGAGGAGCCTATCATAATCTTCGGTGATAATTCAAGTGCTATAAATATATCTAAAAATCTAGTGCTACATTCTAAGACTAAGCATATATCTATCAAATTTCACTTTTTGAGAGAGCAACTGAACAAGAATGAAGTCAGATTGGAGTTTGTACCCTCCAAGGATCAAATTGCAGATATCTTTACTAAACCTCTGCATAAGGACTCTTTTGAGTATCTCAGGGAGAAGTTAGGGGTTATTGTCACTCCGGTGATGAACTAAGGTGTACTGAGGTGCATCAGTCTGGTGGATATCACAATCATATCTTGTGATCTGGATTGATGGGAGCTACTACTCAGGGGGAGTAGCAGGTATGATTCTATAGTGTTGGAATTGCAAGTATGAGCCCTTTGCCATTGATGTCAAAGGGTGAGAGAAGACATGTGAAAAAGAAGTGGTTGTTGATCAAAGGGGGAGCAATAAAGAGAGAGAAGACATGTGAATGGTTGCTATTGATAGGGGGAGTTGTGATAGTGAGGAGAAGTTCTTGTCTTGATGCTTTTTCAAATTATATGTTGCCATCAATGACAAAGGGGGAGATTGTTGCTAGTATGGGCCTAACCGGTGTTGTCATTGATGTCAACATACTCCTATTGCATAAATGATAAGGTCTGGATGAGCCGCGAGCTAAGGATATTAAGAAAATTAGTCTCAATCAGGAATAGTGAAGAACAGTGATGACTATAAGACAAAAGTCCAAGATAAGATGATGATCAGAGGATACAGATTAAAGGGTTTGTAGATATGTGTATGTAGGTGATCCAATAGAGATTTCAGAGGTCCACATGAAGACATGAAGAAGTTGTGGCTACTCAAGTAAAACCAGTTCTGGTAGGTGTTCAGAGGTGACAGAGTGTAACAAGAAATGTCTAGTGAGATCCAGAAATGAAGTTTCATGTTTTACAGATTTAAGGGAGTGCTGAGGAAGTCTTTGTGGTGTATCAACTCTATTGGTGCATGGTTTGAAGGTCCGTAAGCATCTATTCTTTTGTGACAGTTATGACAGACTATGTTCTTAAGGTTCTAGATGAAGGAGAGAAGGATTTTAGTAAGCAGAAGAAGTGTGGATGTTCTTGGTGATTCAAGCAAGCTTGTGGAAGTCTTTGGATCATGTCTAGTTTGTGTTGATGGTCCGCATTGAAGTTGGAGCTCGCAATTGAAGAGTATTCTGTATGATGGTGTTCTTCTTGAGACAGGCTGACTGGATGAGTTATGCATCTATCAGATGGTCTTATGAATGTTTGCCGACTTAGATGATCATTCCTAAGTTGATGCCTTGTATAAATAAGGGATTGCAAAGTTAGTTTGAACTCACCTTTTATGTGGAGATGAGTGTGTGGTAGCGAAGAGGAGAGCGAAAGGCAGAGTAGAAGTATTGAGCTTAATGGAACTGATTCAAGCATGGTGAAGATGCTATTCTCCAATTCATGTATGTGATACTTATTTCTTTGTAGACAATGTGTCTCTTGTAGGCAGTGAGCCTCTTGTGAGCAGTGTGCTCAGGCAGTGAGCCCTAATTGGCAGTTGCCATTTTGTTCTTTCTATTCTTCTAACAGAGAATACATTCTTGGGTTAATCACCCCATGGTTTTTCCCTTAACCGGGTTTTCCATGTCAAAATCTTGGTGACTTATGTGTTGATGAGTTTATGCTTTTGATTTGAATCCATTATGTTTCATGTTTAATATACTGCTAATCACTAACAGGATTTAAGTGTGTAAATTGGAGAAAGTTTTGCACAACTGATTCACCCCCCTTCTCAGTTGTGTGCCCTAAGTCTAACAAAATAAATACAGTCCCTCCAAAATTTTGTATTTATTAATGTTTATTTTAATTAAATTTTATTCAATATATATATATATACATATATGTATATATATAGGATTATACACAGCAATCACAAAATTTTTACTTATTCAAGTTCACAATTAGAGCTTTAATAATATATATATATATATACATATATATATATATATACATACATATATATATAATAAGTATATTTCATATAGTCCATTTACTAGGTAGAATTAAAGTAAACAATTATTTTTAAATACATGTAAAAATTACATTTATGCAATTTACTCAAAATATATATAAATTAAATATATTTTCAAAAAAAAAAAAAAATTTCTAAGCACTCATAGGATTTCTATTTTAAAACAAATATACAATATTATATATAGCAATATTTTTCTTTTCTCAATCCTTCTAAGAGTCAAGGAACTCATTTAAAAATCCATTCATTATAAGATTTATATTTACACATTTTTAGAGAGAGAAGCAAATATAAATAAGTAAATTAAAATGCCTATAATAAATAACTACAACCAATTTTTTTTTTCCAAAGTATCAAATTTCAACTGTCTTTATTGTCACAACAACCACTTCATAACTTATCAAATTGATATTTCCATTTTGTCATACAATGAAAAGGATTATAACAAACTTTCTTCATTTCATCCTTTGAATAATATACATTTAAACTAACAATTTCTAACTTTCAATTCAATGATAAATGTCCAACACACAACTTCAAGAATATAATTTTACAGCCAAAAGAGAGAACCAAGTTCTCATCTTTGACAAATAACATTAGTAAGATCTCCAAAAAGGCCAAGCTCTCTCTCATGAGCTTTAAGAGTAAAGGAAAATAAAATATTTTCTAAGACAAGAAATTTCTTCAACTTCACACTAAGCACCAAGGAACTTGCATATCACACAATGGAAAAATAAAACCACACATCTTGCTCTCCTCCCTACCGTAGACCCGCAAGAGGGTCACCCCCGAGCTAGGGAGGTCATCCACACACCTAGGGAACTCAATTCCTCTTCACAACAAGGCAAACAAACATCCCAAAACACATTATTAAACCCATGGATATTTGCAGCACACTAACTCAACCAAGGTGAGTTTCAAAGGGTAGGAGAGTGGACACACTCAACTCTAGAGTGCCATTCCTTCAAAATATCC
The DNA here is from genome assembly GCA_027924645.1 of Cunninghamia lanceolata. Taxonomy (NCBI): domain Eukaryota; kingdom Viridiplantae; phylum Streptophyta; class Pinopsida; order Cupressales; family Cupressaceae; genus Cunninghamia; species Cunninghamia lanceolata. The sequence goes on along the minus strand of BSBN01000046.1, from coordinate 4,405,491 downwards.
CAACACAATTTCTCTTATGGCCTCAAGTTGACATGTTTTAACAAAATTTTCCAAAAGTATACATATTTTGGCTCTCAAGCCATGTATCAAATTACTCAACATCACATAAATTGCCCTCAAGGCTTTCAACATCCCAAAACAAGGTAATGACCCCGAGGAGGATTACTCCTCCCCTACCCCACACTTGTTGAGCATTTTCTCCCAAGTGGTAGAGGCTCTTACAACACCCTACAAAATTTCCCCACAATAACAAAACACAACACAAGAAAATACCTCACACACATATGCATCATGCAAGCAACTAAAATACAAAGGGGAGGCCATAGCCTTGAAAACCAACCTTTAAAAGCCCTATTATGGAAGAAGTTGATGTAGAGCTCCTCCAAACTCTCCTCCAACATAAGCCACCAAACTCCCTCTATTTTTTTTTCCCAAAATTAATTTTAAACAATTAAAATTCTCAAAAATTCAACAACCCCCTCACCTTATCTCAAGTGGGATTAAAATAAGCCCAACCCATGAGCTTAGAGGAATGGGGAGGTGACACTTGTCACCTCCTCACTCTTCCTCCCCACTACAAGTATGTACCAAGGGATAGGTGTTGACACATGTCACTCACCCATCCCCAAAGTCTCCCTCACCCCTTACCACATGTCCTCTCTCCAACATATGGGAGAGAAAAGGGGAGTTAAAGAGAGAAAGGGTGACACATGTGTCCCCTTCCTTTCCTCTCAAGAAGGACCACACAACTCCATGAGTACTCTCACCAATTGTGAGAGAGACTTGAAGTCAAGTCCTCCAAAATTGGTATGTCTTGGAGTCTTCTCTAACCTTGGGAAGTGAAAAGGAATGGGATTGAGTGTTGGTACCACTCATTCTCTCCCTCCCATGCCTCCAAATTCGTCACTTAACTTTAGTGTGAAGTTAAGGTGACCATATGGAGGTTTACCAAGGGTTACCCAAGTCAAAAGGGACCCTAGACCCATGGGGTATAACCAAAGGTCAAGTTTAGCCTAGTTAGAGCACCCAGGGTCAAATTAAAACACATGAAAAGGGTCTCCAAAATTTAAAATTAAAAAAAAAATGTAATTCAAAGACAATTCTTACAACACAAATTTTAATTCAAATAAAATGAGGGTAGACTTAACCCAATTAACCACATGCAAATTAACATTACAACATTTCATCATACACAAAGTTGATCTTGGTTCCTCGTGGAACTAGATCGGCTTCACAAGGGATTACAACATCAAGTGTGGGATGATCTCCAGTATCTGTAGTTTGTTAGGAATACCTATGCACTCAATTGTAAAGTTAATTCCATATATAAATATCATAGCCGAAGCAATTTAAAACATGCACTCCCATAAAATGTCACAAGTTCACATAAGCATAAGGAGAGTCACAATGCAATTAGGTTCTAATTTTCACATTTCAAACATCCATTCCTAAGATTGAATCTCAAAATAATTTTCTATCCAACATCACCCAATTAGTTTTCCCTTAATAATAAGCATTTATCTAACATCACCCAATTTGTTTTCTCTTAATTTACAGTATCTATCTAACATCACCCAATTAGTTTTCCTTTAACATTAAATATAAACCAATTTCTATCTAACATCACCCAATTTGTTTTCTCATAACATCATAAAGTCAAATAGTTCAGAAATTCAAGATCAATAGTCCCACAAGTCTAAATGTATCAGCAATAGTAAAGTAAATAGTCAAATGAATAGGAATGAAAAAGGGTATGCCTCACATCCTCCCCCCTAAGACTGTACTTCCTCCTAGAAGTCATCAAAGAGGTGAGGATAAAGAGTCCTCAATCTCGCTGCATCCTCCCATGTCGTAGTGACCTCGTCATACATGTCCCATTGGACTCTAACCTGGTCCAGCTCTCAACCTCGAAGGCCCAGTGTCTGATGAGTCAATATGTGAATTGGCTCCAAAGCCAACTAACCATCTGCCTCTACCTGAAAAGCACTCCAATCCAATATGTGAGATAAGTTAGAGATGTAACATTGCAAAACTGAAACATGAAAGACATCATGGATACACGACAGGCTAGGTGGCAAGGCTAGATGATAGGCTATAGGTCCTATCTTCTCCAGGATCTCAAAAGGTCCTACAAACTGAGGTGCAAGCTTAGAGCCCTTTTTATAATGGATTGGACTCTTGTGCGGTCATACTCTCAAAAATACCCTGTCACCCAGTGAGAAGCTTCGATCAGTTCTTTTAGCATTGGCATACTTCTTCTGTCTATCCTGTGCCTCTTGAAGTCTCTATCTAATCAGTGTGACCTGCTGCTCCATATCTTGAACTATCTGGACTAATGGCAACCCTATCCTCTATGCGATCCCAACTCAATGGTGTCCTGCATGGTCTGTTGTATAAAGCCTGAAAAGGAGGCATACCCAATGAGCTGTGATGCCCATTATTGTAGGTAAACTCAACCAGATACCAATACTCCTCCCATCTAGACTGATGGTCCATAACATACATACAAAGAATGTATTCCAACACCTAATTAACTCTCTCTGTCTATCCATTAGTCTCAGGATGGTAAACTGAACTAAAGTTGAACTAAGTGCCCAACGCCTGTTGTAAGGCTCTCCAAAAAGTTGAAGTGAAAACTGAGTCTCTGTCAAAAATGATGTGGTGAGGTACTCCATGAAGTTTGTCAATTTGATCTAAAAACACTCTCACCACAGATGGTGCATTGTATGTCATGCGTACAGGTGAGAAATGCGCCACCTTGGTCAACTTGTCAACTGTCACCATGATGGCATCATGGTGACATGATGACATCATGGTGACATGATGACATCATGGTGACATGATGACATCATGGTGACATGATGACATAGGTAGACCAACAATAAAATCCATGGAAATGGTGTCCCATTTCCACTTAGGTATCTCATGAGGGTACAACAGTCCTGCTGGATGTTGATGCTTAGTCTTGACCCTCTGACACTCAAGGCAACGAGGAACATATTCTTCAATGTCTCGTCTCATCCTAGCCCAATGATATAACTTTCACAAATCAGCATACATCTTCTTCACTCCTGGGTGTGCTGCATAAGGTGCTCGATTAGCCTCTGAAAGAATCACTGCATGAAGTTCACCCACATGGGGTACATAGATGCACTGTTGATGTCTATGCAAACCATTAGACTCAAGGGAATATCCTGTGAATCTACCCTTAAGGGCCCTCAGTTTCTAGATTTCCTGCTGCACCTCAAGAAACCACTCATCCTTAGGCAGATGTTGTAAGATAGGCTCCCTCAAGTCCACCCTCAATGTCAAGGTCAGGATCTCATGGCACCTTTGAATCAAGGTGTCAGCAACCACATTCTCCTTCCCTTTGATATAGTGGACATCAAAGTCGTACTCGCATAAGAACTCCATCCAATGCCATTGGCAGGCGTTCAGATTTGGCTATGTGAAAATGTACTATAAGCTATGGTGGTCTGAATGGAGCTCAAAGCATCAGCCCAAAAGGAAGTGTCTCCAATGAACAAGAGCATGAATAACTGCTGCGAGCTCTAAATTGTGAGTAGGATAGTTTAGCTCATGTGTCTTGAGCTTACGCAATTTGTATGCAATCGCTCTACCACCTTGCATAAGTATGGTTCCCAAACCCTCTAGTGATACATCTGTGCAAATAACAAAATCCTCTGCAGGATCTAGAACTACTAATATGGGAGCACTAGTAAGACACTCCTTGAGGACCCCAAAGGTCCTCTCACACTGCTCGGTCCAAGTGAAACTTTTCCCTTTCCACTGAAGGGAAGTGATGGGATGCGCTAATCTGGAAAAGCCCTCAACAAATCTATGGTAATAACTGGCTAATCCCATGAAGCTCCTGACTTCTATCATACTAGTCGGTGTTGGCCAATCCTGAATTGCTCTGATCTTTGATGGATCTACAGAGATCCCATCGCCTGATAAGATGTGCCCTAAGTACTACACCTTTGTTCTAAAGAAGGCACACTTCACCAGGTTGCCATAAAGCTACTGCTCTTGTAAGCACTGCAACACCTGACGCAAATGATCCACATGCTCCTCCTTGGTCCGGAAATAGATCAAAATATCATCAAGAAAAATGATCATGAACCGATCCAAGTAAGTGTAGAACACCCCATTCATGAGACTCATGAACACTGTAGGGGCGTTCGTCAAACCGAAGGGTACCAATGTGAACTCGTAATGGCCATATCTGGTTTGAAAAGTAGTCTTATGAATATCTGCCTCTGTGATGTGCAATTGGTGATACCTAGATTTCAGATCAATTTTCAAGAACACTTTGGCTCCCTGCATCTAGTTAAAGAGGTCACCAATCCTAGGTAGAGGATAACAGTTCTTTACTGTCACCTTGTTCAACTACCTATAATCCATACATAATCAAAGAGATCCATCCTTCTTCTTCACAAAGATAATCGGTGCACCCCAAGGTGAAACACTAGGTCAGATGTGCCCCTTCTCAAGTAATTCCTCTAACTGTAGTTTGAGCTCTATAAGCTCATGTGTAGTCATCTTGTAGGGTACACGAGACACTGGCTCTGCACCCAACACTAGATCGATGTGGAAATCTACCTCTCTGCATGGAGGCATACCTGGTAATTCTGGTGGAAACACATCAGATAAATCTCTCAGGATAGGGTGATCATCTAATGAAGCCTCAGGCTCATCCTCTGATCTATCACTGACCGTGATAGCGAACAACTGACACCCCTTCCACATGCAACACTTAAGCTGCTGAGTGGATATCATGCGTACTGCCGCGGGCTTCTGTATGCTCACTAACTCAACCAATGAGCCATGATCATTTAAGAAGCTAATCATCCTCTGGCGACAATCTAGCTTGGCTCTATGAGCCACAAGCTAGTTCATACCCAAAACTACACCGTAGGATCCTAATGGCATAACCCTAAGGTCACATGATGTAGTGAAGGAACCAAAGGAGATCTCGCAATCTCTAACCAAGGTATCTACTGACATCCTAAACCCAAAGGCCAACTCAACCACCCATGTAATGTCCTGCCTAGAAGCCACCAGCCTGCAACGTTCCACTAATGATGTAGACAGAAAAGAATTGGTAGCTCTAGAGTCAAAAAGAATAGAGATGGGAAAATCCCCAATCATACCTACTATCTCAATAACTGAGGCTTGGAAGTCAGCCTGGCAGTTGTCAACCACTACAAAAATGTAGTGGGACTTGCCCACATCATCTATAGTCTACTCAAATCCTCCTGAATGGGACTGTCCCCCTGCTATAAATCCCTATGGACACTCTCTGGCCAAATGCCCTGCCCCACCACATACATAACATGGGCCCCTAGCCTGTAACTATCATGACTTAGTCCTACCTGACTGCTACTATCTAGTTCATCCTATGGACCCCTGTGAACCTCTATAAGATTGTTGAGACCTCACGGGTCCCACAGATGATCCCTGTTGTCTCTAATCTCTACGTGGGCCCTGCTTCTTCCAACCATAGTTTTGTCCTCCTTGAACCCTTTGCTGGGGTCTAGACCTCTGCTGATGCTGCTGCTACTGCTGTGGAGGCCTAGGAGGTAATGATGAAGAATTGAATCCTCCTCTCTGTGGTAAGGATTGTGGTCTTCAAAAGTTTTGCTGCTGCTGGTGATTATGGTCTTGAAACTGTAGGTGTGAATTCTGCCCTCATCCCTGAGTTTCCTCTGCAATGTAAGCCTTTTTGACAGCATCACTCATAGTCTAGGGGTCTGCCATATGCACTGGTCCTGCTATCCCATGATTCAGACATTTTATGAATTTGTACACTAGGAGTTTCTCATCACGGAGATATTCTACATAACGAGAAAGCTTAATAAATTGGCTCTCATACTAAGCAACCGTGAGTCCTCTCTACTGTAAATCATGGAACTCGTCTATCTGGCACTATCTATAGTGGTCTGACAAGTATCATACATTAAATCACTCTATGAATATCTCCCATGTGAGTGTATCTAAGGATAATTGGCACTTGCACTCCTCAGTGCGACACCAGGTAGCTGCTACATCTCTTAGAAGGTGTACTGCCACTCATGCTTTCGTGTTGCTCCCATAAGGTTGCAACGTGAAGCACCTATCTAAACTGATGAGCCAAGCCTCAACCACAACTCCCTCTGTAGCTTCTATGAAGGTAGGTGGATTAAGCCTAAGTAGGTCTTTGATGGGGTCTCCTATGTCTCTAAGGCCTATAACCGGCTCATCCAAACCATACTCATATGGTCCATGATGTATCTACTCTACCCTCACAATCTCATCTCGTCTCTGGTATCATGGAGGACTCCTACTCCATGCTCGGTAGACTGACCCTACCTTGTCCACTATAGTATCAGGTATCTCTACAAAAGGATCCATATGTGGCACCTCTCACGGATTGATGTGGGGCTCCACAAGTGGCTCACCATGTGGCTCCTTACGTGGCTCCTCTCACAGATCAACATGAGGCTCATCATGTGGCTCTGGAATAGCTGGCAATAACCTCTCTAACATGGCCTGCATTGTCTACAAAATCTGAAGACCTATGTCAAATAATAGTGGTGCCTATGGTACTGGCTGATCTGCAATGATTACAAGTACCTGTCCCTCTACAGAGGAATCACTGTGCACCTCAGTGGACATAGTGTTGTGTGATTGCACTCATCGAACATATCAGGGAGGCATCCTACAAAAACAAGGTAGGCACTAATTAATCAAAGTTGCGGAATAAATAATGTGCCCAAATATGCCTAGTGTTTAAAATTGTGCTCTGATATCAAATGTCATGCCCACATTTCCCATGCGGTCATGACACTCAACACATGTGTCATGTCCACATTTGTCATGTGGTCATGATACGAAATATAAAAAAAATTTCCACGCTTCCCTAGAAACCCCCTCACACGCGTAAGTGTGCTCGATGGCATACTCTTAAGGTGCAAACAATATAGTTGAAAGCAGGGTAATACACACATGTGCATATACCAATCGCAAGAAGGCCATCAAGGGGGTCATCGTGACGCAGTTAATGTCACTAATAGGGTTAAACTTTACTATCCTAACTAAACCCTAAATTCTGGAAAAATTTGGCAGCATAATGCCTCACGGGCGTGAGTAGGGTTTACTGTACTAACACTAAATCTAATCAAGAGGTTTCCTGATTTGGGTTAATAATTTTCTTACATCTCCCCAATTACATTGGTAATATAGTTGATTAAGTTAATGGAACATTTTTCAACAAAGTCCGATCATCTGCTCTCCTTCATGTTTTCTAAAATTTAATATTAATTTGTTCTCCTTCACGTTTTCTATCAATCAGAGTTATCACTGCATCCTTTACATTATTCCTAATTTCTTGGTAGATCAGATCTCGTAAATAAGATTTATTAACTTCGTTTGATGAAGTTCGCTAGGTTCTCGGTCTAGGTTTAAATCAACATTTGATTTAATTTTGTTAATTAAATTGCCCCAAATCAAGATTAAAGGAATATTAAATCTTAATTAGTACTTTTAGCCCTATTTTGAAAAAGTTGTGCATTTTCTCCTCTTTGTTTTCACTTTTATCTTTCTATCTCTTTTTCTCTCATTTTTCTCATTTTCTCAATTTGTCATTTTCTCGTTGTGCAGGTTGGGTTAAAATGGCCACATATGAAATGCAAATGATGGATTATGAAAATATAAACACACACACCCACACACACACACACACACACACACACACACATATATATTCTTATTGCATTTATATCACTAGGTTTTCTTTTATATATATATATATATATATATATATATATATATATATATTGTTTTAATTAATTAGGTTTCTTTTTTTTTATAAAAAGATGTATATGTTTATTCTCTAGTTTTCATTGTTGATAAAATTAAAACCCTAATTCTTTTTTTTATTGGCTTCCATTACAAAATTATTAATAAATATTATATATATAAATATTTATATTTATATTTTATTGTGTTACAATATTTGGTTTTCTTTATATAACATATGAATATTGTTTTATTTCATATTTTCATTTGCTCACATTGAAACCCTAACCCCATTTTTTTTTGTGTTTGTTTTAGACAGGGTCAATGGAGGATAGGTGGTGGCCCATGGGGAAGAACACAGAGTGGTGGTGTTGTGAGGGAGCGCAGAGGAGGAATAGTGGCTGAAGTGGAGTGGCAGAGGTGGAGATCACAGTGGTCGTAGAGAAGGGGTCATGGGCGGTCTGTGGGGGCAGAGACCGGTGGCGGGCTCAGAGGATGGTTCGCACGGAACATGGCAGAGGTCACGGGGGTTAAAAAATGCAGAGGGGAGTGTGAGTCACAGCAACCATGGGGTTAAACACAGAAGGGAGTGTGGGGAGGGGGACAGAGCCCCCACCCACATCCCATACGATGGGGTGTGGGCCCCCCTACCCACACCCAAAACAAAGGTCCGGTGATGGGGGGTTCGAACCCCCCCTCCATATATACATTGTAATCTATCTCTCAACAATTCCAACGACTATTAAAAGAAATATAGTCCCTCCAAAATTTTGTATTTATTAATGTTTAATTTTAATTAAAGTTTATTCAATATATATATATATATATAGAATTATACACAACAATCACAAAATTTTTACTTATTCAAGTTCATATATATATATATATATATATATATATATATATATATATATAATGAGTATATTTCATATAGTCCATTTATTGGGCAGAATTAAAGTAAACAATTATTTTTAAATACATGTAAAAATTACATTTATGCAATTTACTCAATATATATATAAATTAAATATATTTTCAAAAAAATAATTTTCTTTCTAAGCACTCATAGGATTTCTATTTTAAAACAAATATACAAGATTATATATAGCAATATTTTTATTTTCTCAATCCTTCTAAGAGTCAAGGAACTCATTTAAACATCTATTCATTATAAGATTTATATTTACACATTTTTAGAGAGAGAAGCAAATATAAATAAGTAAATTCAAATGCCTATAATAAATAACTACAACCAATTTTTTTTTTCCAAAGTATCAAATTTCAACTTTCTTTATTGTCACAACAACTTCATAACTTATCAAATTGATATTTCCATTTTGTCAGACAATGAAAAGGATTATAACAAACTTTCTTCATTTCATTCTTTGAATAATATACATTTAAACTAACAATTTATAACTTTCAATTCAATGATAAATGTCCAACACACAACTTCAAGAATGTAATTTTACAACAAAAAGAGAGAACCAAGTTCTCATCTTTGACAACTAACAATGGTAAGATCTCTAAGAAGGCCAAGCTCTCTCTCATGAGCTTTAAGAGTAAAAGGAAAATAAAATATTTTCTAAGACAATAAATTTCTTCAACTTCACACTAAGCTCCAAGGAACCTGCATATCACACAATGGAAAAAGAAAACCACACATCTCGCTCTCCTCCCTACCATAGACCCGCAAGACGGTCACCACCAAGCTAGAGAGGTCATACTCAAACCTAGGGAACTCAATTCCTCTTCACAACAAGGCAAATAAACATCCCAAAACACAATATTACACCCATGGATATTTACAACACACTAACTCAACCAAGGTGAGTTTCAAAGGGGTAGGAGAGTGGACACACTCAACTCTAGATTGCCACTCCTTCAAAATATCCCAACACAATTTCTCTTATGGCCTCAAGCCAACATGTTTTACCAAAAATTTTCCAAAAGTATCCATATTTTGGCTCTCAAGCCTTGTATCAAATTGTTCAACATCACATAAATTGCCCTCAAGGCTTTCAACATCCCAAAACAAGGTAATGACCCCGAGGAGGATCACTCCTCCCCTACCCACACTTGTTGAGCATTTTCTCCCAAGTGGGAGAGGCTATTACAACACCCTACAAAATTTTCCCACAATAACAAAACACAACACAAGAAAATACCTAACACATATATACATCATGCAAGCAACTAAAATACAAAGGGGAGGCCTTAGCCTTGAAAACCAACCTTTAAAAGCCCTATTATGGAAGAAGTTGATGTAGAGCTCCTCTAAAATCTCCTCCAACATAAGCCACCAAACTCCCTCTATCTTTTTTCCCAAAATCAATTTCAAACAATTAAAATTCTCAAAAATTCAACAACCCCTCACCTTATCCCAAGTGGGATTAAACTAAGCCCAACCCATGAGCTTAGAGGAATGGGGAGGTGACACTTGTCACCTCCTCACTCTTCCTCCCCACTACAAGTATGTTCCAAGGGATAGGTGTTGACACATGTCACTCACCCATCCCCAAAGTCTCCCTCACCCCTTACCACAAGTCCTCTTCGAACATATGGGAGAGAAAAGGGGAGTTAAAGAGGGAAAGGGTGACACATGTGTCCCCTTCCTTTCCTCTCAAGAAGGACCACACAACTCCATGGGTACTCTCACCAATTGTGAGAGAGACTTGAAGTCAAGTCCTCTACAATTGGTGGGTCTTGGAGTCATCTCTAACCTTGGAAAGTCAAAAGGGATGGGGTTGAGTGTTTGTACCACTCATCCTCTCCCTCCCATGCCTCCAAATTCGTCACTTAACTTCAGTGTGAAGTTAAGGTGACCATATGGAGGTTTACCAAGGGTTACCCAAGTCAAAAGGGACCCTAGACCCATGGGGTATAACCCAGGGTCAAGTTTAGCCTAGTTAGAGCACCTAGGGTCAAATTAAAACACATGAAAAGGGTCTCCAAAATTTAAAATTTAAAAAAAAATGTAATTCAAAGGCAATTCTTACAACACAAATTGTAATTCAAATAAAAAGAGGGTAGATTTAACCCAATTAACCACATGTAAATTAACATTACAATATTTCATCATACACAGAGTTGATCCCGGTTCCTCATGGAACTAGATCGGCTTCACAAGGGATTACAACATCAAGTGTGGGATGATCTCCAATATCTGTGGTTTGTTAGAAATACCTTCGCACTTAATTGTAAAGTTAATTCCACATATAAATATCATAACTGAAGCAATTTAAAGCATGCACTCCCTTAAAATATCACAAGTTCCCATAGCATAAGGAGAGTGACAATGCAATTAGGTTCTAATTTCTGCATTTCAAACATCCATTCCCAAGATTGAATCTCAAAACAATTTTCTATCCAACATCACCCAATTAGTTTTCCCTTAATAATAAGCATTTATCTAACATCACCCAATTTATTTTCTCTTAATTTACACTATCTATCTAACATCACCCAATTAGTTTTCCTTTAACATTAAATATAAACCAATTTCTATCTAACATCACTCAATTAGTTTTCCTATAATATCAAGCATCTATCTAACATTTGTTTTCTCATAACATCATAAAGTCAAATAGTTCAAAAATACGGGATCAACAGTCCCACAAGTCTAAATGTATTAGCAATAGTAAAGTAAATAGTCAAATGAATGGCAATGAAAAAGGGTAGGCCTCACAAATCCCTTAACCCTCAACCCTAATCCCTCAATCATCAACTTTAATCCCTCATCCCTAAACCCTAAATGCTCTCTCTATTCCTAATCCCTCAATGGGCTCAATACTATACCTTAAACCCTAATCCCTTATCCCTAAACTCTCCAACCCTATCCCTAATCCTTATACCCTCAACCCTCAACCCTCAAACCTCAATGTACTCAACCCTCAATGTCAAAACCTAATCCGTCAACCCTTACCTCTAATCCATCGACCCTCAACCCTATCCCTAAACCCTTAATCCTAAAACCTCAAACCTCAACACTCAACATCAAACCCTAATCCCTCAACCCTTTACTCTAATCGCTCAACCCTAAACCCTCAACACTATACCTAAAACCCTAATCCCTCAACCCTAAACCCTATCCCTAAGCCCTAATCTGTCAACCCTTAACCCTAATCCATCAACCCTCAACCCTAATCCCTCATCCCTAAACCCTAAACACTGTCCCTATTCCTAAACCCTCAACGGGCTCAATACTATCCCTCAACCCTTAACCCTTAAAACTTGAACCCTAAAACCTATCCCTACACCCTCGACACTTGACACTATATCTTAAACCCTAATCCCTTAACCCTCATCCCCAAAGCCTCAATCCTAAATCCTTAAACCTTCAACCCTAAACCCTATCCGTAATCCCTCTACCCTTGATACTCTACTTTAACCCTAATCCCTTGACCATTAACCCTATCCCTCAACCCTCAACCCTCAACATTAAACCCTAATTCATCAACCCTAAACCCTAATCCCTCAAACCTAAACCCTATCCCTAAACCATCAACACTCAACACTATACCTTAAACCCTAATCCTTATCTCTCAACCCTTAACCCTTTAAACTTAAACCCTATCCCTACACCCTCAACACTCAACACTATATCTTAAGCCTTAAACCCTCATCTGTAAAGCCTCAACCCTCAATCCTTAAACCTTCAACCCTAAACCCTATCACTAATCCCTCTACCCTCGACACTCTAACCCTAACCTTGACATTAAATGCTAATCTGTCAACCCTAGACCCTAATTTGTCAACCGTAAACCCTCAACCCTCAACACTATACCTTAAACCCTAATCCATCAACCCTAAAACCTAATCCCTCAACTCTCAACCCTAAACAGTATCAATAAACCCTCAACCCTTGACACTATACCTTAAACCCTAATCCCTCAACCCTCAACCCTTATCCCTCATTCCTAAACCCTAAACACTATCCCTATTCCTAAACCCTCAACCCTTGACACTATACCTTAAACCCTAATCCCTTATCCCTAAACCCTAAACCCTATCCCTCAACCCTTAACCCTTAAAAATTAAACCCTAAAACCTATCCATAAACCCTCGATGCTCAACACTATATTTTAAACCCCAATCCCTTAACCCTCAGCCCTAAAGCCTCAACCCTCAATCGTTAAACCTTCAACCCTAAACCCTATCCCTAATCCCTCTACCCTCAACACTCTACTTTAACCCTAATCCCTTGACCATCAATCCTATCCCTAAACCCTCAACCCTCAACCCTCAATTCTCAACATTAAACCCTAATCTGTCAACCCTAAACCCTAATCTATCAATGCTAAACCCTAATCCCTCAACCCTAAACCCTATTCCTAAACCCTCAACCCTCAACAATATTCCTTAAACCCTAATCCATCAACCCTAAACTACAATCCCTCAACCCTAAACCCTATCCCTAAACCCTCAACCCTCTACACTATTCCTTAAATCCTAATCCCTTAGCTCTAAACCCTAATCCCTCAACCCTCAGCAAGTTATACCTTAAACCTTAATCCCTCAACCCTCAACCCTAATCCCTCATCCCTAAACCCTAAATGCTATCCCTATTCCTAAACCCTCAACCCAAGACACTATACCTTAAACCCTAATCCCTTACCCCTAAACATTAAACCCTATCCCTCAACCCTTAACCCTTAAAACTTAAACCCTAAATCCTATCCCTAAACCCTCAACCCTATACCCTCAACAATATACTTAAGCCCTAATACCTCAATCATCAACCCTATACCTTAAACCTGAAGCCTACACCCTCAAACCCTCATCCCTAGACCATATAACCTCACCCTTATATCCTAAACCTCAAGTATTGTACCTCAACCCTATACTTAAATTAAACCTAAACCATACGTGCTCTCAACCCAAGTCACCCTATACCTTATATACCCTCAATCCATATCGTAAACCCTAAACCCTAATCCCCACACCTTACACACTTAATCTTATACACTCAACAACCTAAATATTAACCCTCAACTATAACCCTCAACCCTCTACCCTCTACCTATTACTTAATCCCTAATCCCTCAACCCTCAAAACTATACAAGCTCAGGTTCTTATATACACTAAACCCAAAACACTTACATACATACATGCATACATACATACATACATACATACAAAGATGCATACATACAAGCATGTATACATGTACATGCATACATACCTACAAGAATAGATATAAACATCCATGAAACATACTTATGAAATTTGAATATATCTCATTCAAAGGAAGACATAATGCGAGTGCGTTATAATGCGCTCGTATTATGTCAAACTGGGAAAACACTAGAAAACATGCAAAAAAGAAAAAAAGCACAACATAACGTGCTCGTGTTATGTTGTGCTTTGGGAATCCCAAGCCTTGGGCTTGGGATTTGCTTTGGATTTCCAACCCAAAGGCTTGGAGTGCCTTTTCAACATTCATAGATGTGTTTTTGTAGATTCTTGAAGATTTCACATAATTTTGTTTGTGCTAACCCTCAGATTTGCACATGTTTCAAGGTCAAACAAATCAAACACCTAGGTAATGTTAGGATTTCTCTTAGCTATTTAACGATGTAATTTTTTCACATTTTGACAATGTTAAGCCTTTCATCTTTAATTTCTTTCGTTTGTGTGTCCGGTTTTGGGCAAAAACCACTATTTGGTCTTTTTTTTCATTGTAAATTAACCATTCATTGAAATTTCAAAAAAATTACATATTTAGAAACTAGACTCCATTCTACACATTAAAAAAAAGAAAAAATAATTTTCAATTAGTTTTCAAAATTTATACGGGTAGCACAACCAAAATTCTATTTTTTAGGATGTGTCCACTTTGAAAATTACTAAAAAATCAAATATTCATAAAAAAATTATCAAAAACCTCAGGCATAAACTACATGCTGTTAGCTAATTTCTCACTGAAGCGATTTTAAAAATACCAAAAAAAAGTTAACCTTTTCAGGGAGCCACAAAACATGCTATGGTATGTTTTTTTTGACAGAAACAACACCAATTTCTATGGCTCCCTCTTTTGAACCCCTTAATATATACTATTTTCAAAAAAATTAGTAGTTTAGAAAGTAGACTCAGAGCACTTCGAACATTGTTTTGGTTACATCTCCAAATTTTGAGTGTAACTATGCTCAATTTCTCATCCAAGGCTAGCATTTCCTGATTTCAAACTTAAGACCCCTTTTTGGCCCCCCATCTTCTTCCACTTACCCTACAGATACCATCATAGGGCAATATGATGCAGAGGATGTATTACATAAGGTCAAGGCATCAGATGCTGTTGGCAAGAGACACTATGTGGCATCATGAGTGTTGTTATTGATGGCACCAAAGTCCATCCCACTCATCTGTAGCACATAGTATGTCCTTACCAGAAGTCAGATTGAAGAGTGTTTTGGTCTGGTGAACAAGAACAAAGCATGCAGCAAGGTTTGACAATTAGGTCTGGATCTCTTAGAAGAAGTATCTCAGCAAAGTACAGACTTGGGGAAGTCAAGAGGAATACCATGACTACTACATTCCAGAGATTGAGCCTCTGGTGATGAAAGAGTGGAAAGATATGAGAACCTAAGTGTTGGGTTCCTATCTGGCAGGGTAAACTGAGGAAGAACTAACCGACAGAGCATTAGACCTTAATTCGGATAAGAAATTGATTGTGATCAAGTTTCTTGAGGGATCATTCATGGTTGGCTGACATGATTGATGAATCCTATAACTATCTTTTTGATACGCATCACTTAGTAAGCATGGATTCAGCTGACAGACTAGAGTTTGGGTAAAGCTTGAGTATTCCGGATGCCGACTAGAAAGATGTTGAAATCCTTTGTGCGGATATATATACCAGATGGATTTCAATTTGAGGATGTGTGTGGTATGGGATAGTGTGTGAAGAAAGGTAGAGGTAGGTGTGGAAGCAATAATAGAAGACCGGTATGTGACATAATAGAAGCACTAAAGGAGTGGAAGAATGAAGTGTAATAGATCAGTTTATTGAGCCTAACCAGAATTGAACCTCATCATATGTGGATGCCTCTGATTAGTTCAAACAACTAGTTACTTTCTTTATACCTTGTAGATAGTGAGTCTCTTGTAGGTAGTGAGCCTCTTGTGAGCAGTGTGCTCAGGCAGTGAACCCTAATTGGCAAGTACCATTTTGTACTTCTTATTCTTCTAACAGAGAATACAATCTTAGGTTAGTCACCCTGTGGTTTTTCCCTTAACAGGGTTTTCCACGTTAAAAATATTGTGTTATTTGTGTTAAGTTTAGTTCTGCTTCCATGGTTATGCATGCTTATATGTTTTGATGTTGCATTAATTGTTAAAGAAGAACAGAAAGTTAAAATATTTGAGATAACTGATTCACCCCCCTCTTAGTTATCTACCTTGTTTCCAACAATTGGTATTAGAGTGAAGTTCCTCCTAACAGAGCCTAACAGCTTGAGGAAGATCTGGGAATCTCAATGGATATGTATGGTATGAGGGAACAACTTCAGTCTGCCCTAGATGATCTTGAGCAATCTCACTCTAAAGTCAATAACTTGAGGGAAAGACTTAAACAAGCTGACGATTTCATAAATGAACTCAAAGAAAAACTAAGTATCTCAATGAAAAAAAGAAAGGATCTACTTCAACAATTACCAAGTCAAAGTGAAGCCAATGATACTAATGAAGATCTAAATGAGAAAACCAAGTTATGTGAGAAGTTATCAAAAGAGGTCATTATGGTAAGACATGAAATGGAATCAGCAGTTATGAAATTCACCCAAGAAATTGAAGAGAAAAGAAAAAGTGAAGATAATCTAAAATAATCTCTCAAGGAGAAGTCAGAAGATTGCCACAAATGGATAGAATAATCAAGGATCTGGAATCTGATCTTGAAGAAGCTAGAGACAATAGAGAACAACTTGAGAATCAGATAGACACTCTTAAAAGGGATCTTCAAACAACAAATGAATACAAAGAAAAATCCAAGATAAGCTCTGCTCAACTTGAAGTTCTTCTTGAAAGCCAAAAGAGGGTAGATGACAAGCAAGGCTTGGGGTATGAGAAAGGGGAAAGCTCTGGATCCAGTCAGAAGAACTTTGGATCAGGAAATCCAAGGAATAGGCCTAGAAGACCTCCGGTAAGGCAACCAAATGCTCGAAGATATTCATCCTTCAATGGATATTGCCACAATTGCAATAACTTTGGTCATAAAGCAAATCAGTGTAGAAGAAGAATGAATCAAACTAATTCATTCTTCTCCGGACAATGTTTTAACTACAAAGGTATGGTCACAAATCTCATGAATGTAGAAATATGCAAATAAATAATTCATTCAATGGTAGATGCTTTGCATGCAATAGAATGGGACATATGGCTAATCAATGTAGATCTAGAGGATATCAATCAAATATGCATAGAAATATTGTTTGCTACAATTGCAATAGATCCGGTCATATTGCCAAGTTCTGCAGAAGTAAGAATCAGGACAAAAAGGGTCTGGCACATCATAATCAAAATCAAGACAAAGGAAAAGGAAAAATGAATGTGGATGGAATTTAAAGGGAGACGAATAAGATTTGGGTGAAGAGAAGTATAAAAAATGTTGGGGATGGATCCACACCAGAATCTGGTGCTGATATTCCTTTCAGAAACTAAATAGATGAGCTCTGGCTTAAGGGGAGTCACAAATGAAAAAAAATTCCCCCAGCCATTCAATTGGTGCCTAAAATTGGCACATGGAGTATTGTGGATTGAAGAGTTCTCAAAGAGATATCTTAATAACCCTTGGTAAAAATATAAAAGATCTGCAAGAAGTTTTGAAGAGGTTAATCATCCAAGATTGATCCAATTTAACAATCATCCGGTAAGAGCAGGATTTTCACAGTTACATCCGGTATGATTCAAAAATTAAGGTATCTTGATATGCGGATAAATGGAATGATTGGAGAGAGGTAGATAGATTGTCAATAATCACAGAGAATAACTCTAAGTGCATCTCAGTGATACAGAAAGATCTCTCAGGACAAGAAGAATAAGGCAACCAGAATAACTTAAGTTGTGCATTTATTGCAAAATGGAATTAGGGTTTACACAAAAATAAAAGGGTTCTTTTGTTCATCATTTGCACATTTGCATTTGAGAAGAAGGAAGAAAGAGCTCTGCAACAAGATTGCTTCAACTCTCTCAAGGATCAACTGCAGAATTTGATTCAACCAGCGATCTTTACAGCTCTTATCGCAAACCCTAGAAGCATAAAAGGTATTTTCTGTTCTTGAATATTTGTCTCTGAATCCTTTGAAAGATGGCTACTCTGAATGTTGTCAAAATCACTGATAGGCCACACCCTAAGTTCAAGAAACACCCTCACAGATCTCTAGAAGTTGATCCTTTAGGCGCCTTCTCTAGCATTCCACATGGGGTTTTGCATGTAGAAGATGTTAGGGCATACATTCATGCGAATATTGAGGAATTTGGGGAAACCAAGATAATGGATATCTATCAAAAGCAATTAATAGATGAATCATTTGAACTCAAACCTCAGTACAAGGCCATCCAAGATAAGCATTTTGGACATTGCATCCATTTCCCCTATTTTGCAGAAGATGAATGGGTCTGGTATGTTCTAAACATAGTGCATGACAACTTCATGTGGTTGATGAGGCCATTTAAGATCACAAAAGATACTATTAGGGCGGTAACCAGATTGCACTCATCTGATGAGTTACCTACTCTCAAATCGGTCAAAAACTAAACTGTAAGTGAGGCTACCAAATCAAAATTTGACAAGAGAGCAATGACAATAGAAGATATCACTGATCCGGATATCAAGTTTGCCTCCATGATAATTGGCTACAAGATATATCACTCAAGTGGGAAGAATTCTATATCCAGAACTGCAATTTATACTACTTATCAGATGCTAAGGGAGAATACAGATTATGATCTTTGCAAGCTTCTTCTAAGCCAACTGTTGGAAAACTTGCAAAAGATAAAAGGGGACAAGAGAACTCATTCAAATATGGTGGCTTGATATTATGTCTCTTCTTTTACTACATGAATGAGCTCCCTGGATCTAGTGGTTTTGTATGGCAAAATGACAGACCGGTTGCCATACAAATCAGAGATTACATGTATGGGGGTACTTCAAAAACTTTCAAAATATGATGCAAGCCAAAGAAAGAATCCCCCAATCATTGGTTGAGAAATACAAGGATACAATGTGCTTTGTGGTAGACACTGATCAATGTCTAATGGAGGCAGTGGAGCCAATGATAGTCTAGATTATGCCAATGGGGTATGAGGTTGATGAGAAAATCCTAGAGCTACATATCCAACACCTACTAAGTCAACCAAAGGACCCTAAGGAAGAAAGGTTTGGAACCTTCCAAGAGTTGAGTGTAAGAATTCATGTTGAACTAAGACAGCCTAAGATCAAGAGAAAAGTGAGAAGAGAAGTAGAAGAAGTTGCCAAGAGATATGTGATATCAAAGGAGGTAGTTGATGCCAACAGAGAGAAGGTAGAAAGGGCAAAAAAAGAAAGACAAGAAATAGAAAAAGAAAGTGCTCTGGTGAAAGCCCCTTCCTCGACTAGATCCTCAAAACCTGTTAAGAGTCCAAAAGGCTCAAAACTGGAAGCAAAGACATCCGAAAAAGGAGAAAAGAGAACAAAGACAAAGGCCACAAGGTCATACATAAGCCAAAAGGACAATGAAGAGATAGAGTCAAATGAGGAGGTCAAGAAAATGAAGAAGAAGAAGAAAACATCCAGTGAATCCTCTACCGGTCAAAGCAAGGAAGAAAAGGCAGAAGATTTTGTTGAAAAGCCTACTCTCTGCATTGATGAATCATCAAATCAGTCACTATGGATGGAAACCTAAAACCAATGACTGAATTTTATGATGAATATAGTGAAGCTGACTAGAAGATCTTGCAAGATGCTACAGTTAGGTAGCTAAACATCTATAATAAATAATTCATTGATATCATATCTCTAATTCCCAAAAGCCTAGAGAAGGAACTTGAAATAAGAAAGAACAATGCTAAGTCAAAGGACCTGGAGATCTAGGAATAGATAGCTATTCAACTCTATCCTTCCATCACTCCTAAACAAATGAACATGATCTTCAAGGATTGCAAGGATGAGTTCCAGAGCAAAGCTAGAATGAACAAGCTTATGCTCGGAGAGATTGATCAGGTGGCAAAAGAGATTGAAGACATCCTCTAGAATGCATTTAAAAGATTCAATCTTCATATTATAGAGGACATAAGTGATGAACCCTCTGCTATGGATGACGAAGGACTGAGTACATCAAAAGAAGAATCTACTGTGAAAATTACAGAAGAGCCAAAGAACATAAGTGAGGAGAGGATTAGGACTTGGATTCCTCTACTCTAGAAGAGGAAGTTCCTAAAGAAGTAAACATCTCTCTTCCAGATCCCCCTGCTGACTCTAGAACTGAAGGAGAAGAAAGAAAAGATGAGAAAATTAGTCAAGAAGAAGAGGTCAAGGAAAGAGAAAAAGATTAAACAGAGAAAACCCCATATGACAGTTCTAAAGCTGTAGAAGGAAAGACGACTCTATCTCCGGCAAGAGACACTGTAGAAATAGTTAAAGATTTCTTGACCAAAGAAATGATGGAGTTAGATGAACCAAAGCTATTTCAAGGACCATTCAATTTTGATTCACTCTCCCTGGTTCAGACAATAAAAATAGCATCCTTTGCCCAAGCAAAGGCAAAAGAAAAGCTTCTGAAGTCTGACATGGAAGACTGTGAGCTAATAGAGATTACATCTGGTGCATTGGAGAAGATCATGCCATCCTTCTAGAAGGATCTTTCAGCCTCTTCATCTGGTAACTTGAAATCTCTTATTAATTCAGTTAGCACACATTTTGATTCTTTGGAGAAGTCAGCAGAAGATAAAATCTAGAAAGAGTTTTTGGGTAAGAGATTCTCTGAAGTACAAGGGATAATAGCAAATGATAGGAGAAATCTAAATATTGGAATAAAGAGCCTAGAAAATGCACTTAAAGATGGCATAGAATTATACAAATTTTGTTTATCTTGGTCCATAGTAACAACAGACATTGTAAAGAAGGTGGAAGAACAAGAGGACAAACTATCAAGTTTATCCCAGGGTTTTGATCCTCTCACCTCATCCATAATGAATCAAGAGTGCCAGACTATTGCCACTATAATGAGATAAAGAGGCTTGACAAGGAGAAGAAAAATAGAATAAGTAGGCTAAGTGAACTAAGAGGGATAATTATCCCCAAGTTAGAGGCAATGCATGAGGCCCTAACTAATGCCCAAACCATAGCCCGAACCAATGATCTAGCAGACCTAAAGAGGGCAGAAGCCTTTGCATTTTTGCTAGTGGTGACATTTCAATTTTGGATAGGATGAAGCAAAGTTGGGTGATATAAGTTATATAGTTGAAGACCACCTTTGTAGATATACTTAAGTATATGTAAGTATAACCTATATATATACTTATACGAATATGTATAGGTTGTTTTTTGGAAATTTTGGTGTGCAGATTCTACCCTTTGCCATTGATGTCAAATGGGGAGTGAAGAGTAGTGAAAAATGTGGAATCCGGCTAAGGGGGAGCTCTGGTAAAAGTATACATAAGATAGAGCATCAGCCAAGCGGGAGTTTGTTATCACACTTAGTCATTTTTCACTAAGTGTTGCCATCAATGCCAAAGGGGGAGATTGTTGGCAAGAGACGCTATGTGGCTTTATGAGTGTTGTCATTGATGGCAACAAAGTCCATCCCACTCATCCACATCACATAGTATGTCCTTACCGGAAGTTAGATTGAAGAGTGTTTTGGTCCGGTGAATAAGAACAGAGCATGCAGCAAGTTCTGACAATCAGGTCCGGATCTCTCAGAAGAAGTATCTCAACAAAGTGAGGACTTGGGGAAGTCAAGAGGAATACCATGACTACTACATTCCAGAGATTGAGCCTCCGGTGATGAAAGAGTGAAAAAATATGAGCACCTAAGTGTTGGGTTCCTGTCTAGCAGAGTAAACTGAGGAAGAACTGACCGGCAGAGCATCAAACCTTAATCCAGATAAGAAATTGATTGTGATCAAGTTTCTTGAGGGATCATTCATGGTTGGCCGACATGATTGATGACTCCTATAACTATCTTTTTTATACACATCAATTAGTAAGCATGGATTCAGTCGATAGACCAGAGTTTACGAAAATCTTGAGTATTCCAGATGTCGACTAGAAAGATGTTGAAATCCTTTGTGCAGATATATATACCAGATGGATTTCGATGTGAGGATGTGTGTGGTATGGGATAGTGTGTGAAGAAAGGTAGAGATAGGTGTGGAAGCAATAATACAAGACCGGTATGTGACAAAACAACAACACTCAAGGAGTGGAAGAATGAAGTGCAGTAGATTAGTTTATTAAGCCTAATCAGAACTAAACCTCAACATATGTGGATGCCTCTGATTAGTTCAAATACCTAGTTACTTTCTTTATACCTTGTAGACAGTGAGTCTCTTGTAGGCAGTGAGCCTCTTGTGAGCAATGTGCTTAGGCAGTGAGCCCTAATTGGTAAGTGCCATTTTGTACTTCTTATTCTTCTAACAGAGAATACAATCTTGGGTTAGTCACCCTATGGTTTTTCCCTTAACAGGGTTTTCCACATCAAAAATATTGTGTTATGTGTGTTAAGTTTATTTCTGCTTCCATGGTTATGCATTCTTAAATGTTTTGATGTTGCACTAATTGTTAAAGAAGAACAGAAAGTTAAAATATTTGAGATAACTGATTCACCTCCTCTCAGTTATCTACCTTATTTCCAATAGTTGCCTCTGAAGATATGGAAAGGATTTGGAGAAAAAAGTTATATAAAGCCATTGGTTTTTCTTTAGCTATGGAAGCTAGTGAATTGGTATTGGAATGCATGGAAAGGTACAATTTAGAAACCAGATAGGTAATACATGAAGGAAGAAGCATTGCTGATTTATCTATTGAAGGCATCACCTGTACTTTTGGGCTGGAAATTAAGGACGAGATGATAGATATTGATATGAACTAATATGCAACAGACTTTGTAACGAATGATAAAGCATGTAGAGATGCTATTTTCTATGGATGGTACATGGCCGAGAATAAACCCAAAGCTGTGATAAGGGTTCTAAAAAATCTATATAGAATTTATTTCAAAGATGAAATTCATCTTATGATTACCATGTTGAGTAGATTAGTGGGATTGAGGGATGTAGTTATGTTTGATCCTTGGATGTTTCAAGTCATAGGATATGTCAGAGCAAAGGAAGGAAGTATTCACTGGGCCAAAACCATTAGTACATCCATAAATAGGCAAGTTATGGCATTTAGAAAAACTAAAAGATTTAGTATGTCTTCATATGTCATATATGCATTAGTTGCTGGAATACTGCCAATAATTGGGATACAAATGGTAGGCACCTTGGAAAGTGGGCTAGACCAAGAACTAATATATGATCATTACCCAGATCTTTAAGAAAAAAATGCATTGAAAATTTGTATAAGGGTAAATGATGTGTTTTATAATTACATGGTGAGAGTTTTGAATGGAGACAAAGAAAAAAGAATAAGTAAAGAAGCAATAAAGGTTATAGACTATTTCAATTCTTTGTTCGTACAGTTTCCCACTTTTACTTATATTAGGGTTGATGGTTTTGAGGGAAAACCATTTCAGTTGCCGAGATATCCATCGGATCACCTGATTTTGCTAGAGTATTCAAGGAAAATCTTGAATATATACAAGATGTATAAGAACATATATAATAAGGGTAATATTAAGTTCCCTGTTGTCATTGGCCATTATTCTTGTCATAATGAGGAAATTGCAAAGCAATCAGAAAGAGAGCTAAGATATTATGCATTTGAAGAATTCAATTTGGCTAGGCACTTTGACCCACTACATAGAATACAAAGATTCGTAGATAGGAAATATAAACATCATGTTCATATTGAAGATTATTTGTCTGATTGTGAAAATGAACAGAGGTAAGGAAAAGGGCTTATCAAAGGTTGACTATTGAACAGATGAGGACAATGTGGGATATTAGTATGCTCCAAGAGGTGACTAAAGATGATGAGATATTGCATGAAATTTATAAGAGCAACGAGGTAGAGATGTTACCATTGGTGAGCCAAATTGGGATGCTCCTACAGAGACATCCTTAGAAGGATTGTCTACACTAGTTTTATTGTTTTCTAAGAAATGGCTAGCTGATAAAATAGAAGAGTTGAAATCTCAAGGCATTAATGTCACTGAGAAGAAGAAAAGAAAGAAAAGAGACAAGGAGGAAAGAGATGAGCTGATGTGTTTCTATGAAAAGAAAAGAAGGTTCATGGAAACCAAGATATTGAGTAAGGATAAAAAGGCAACTTTGTTAGATCCTTATGCTTTGGGAATAACAGTGGCCATACCTTGTGGTACATTCATAGAAGAAGGAGTGTCTAGTCAAGAAGTGCATATTGAGAGGGCACATGCACCAATGATATTGAGTGAGTTAGTACAAGAGGAAGACATGCCTATGGGGCACATTGTGGTAAGAGATTTTGTTGTAGATTTTACAGAAGTGAGAACACATGTGCCTATCTTTGCATCAGAAGAAATAAGACAATGGCAGGTGTTAGTAGACTTCACACCTAAAGAAAGGAGGAAAATGCACATTAAAGTTAAACAAGAATTAACTAAAGAGATGTTGTACAAGTCTAAAAGCCAAGAAACGGAAAAGATAAGGGAGATTGTTGATATAAATAATGATAGCAGTGATGAAGGGAGTATGCAACAAGGAATTGGTATAGATGAAGGACCTAGAGTAGTTACGGGTTCTATCATAATGGAAGAACAAAACACTCAAGTGTACATGAGAAAGGCACAAAGTTTAGAACCAAAAGAAAAGTATATACCAGAAGAATCAGAAAAGGTGGATCCTTTTGGCACATTGGTAGAATAGGAAATCATAGAAGAAGTGCAAAAGGTTGCCCAACAAATTAAAGAATTAGAAAAGAGAGAAAGAGAGAATAAAGGGACCAAAGATATAGAAACAACATCAGAACAAATGGAGGAATCCATGGAGGCAAGTCTTGCTAATATGGATGTTCTAGATGTCTTAAAGGCATGTAATGAACAGAGTACACCAGAAGAAAATTTAGAAAAGGAACATGAGGAAAGATAAGTTGAAGAGTAGCCTAATAAAACCATTATTTAGCCCATACAAAAAGATCAAGCTAATGTATCTATACATGGACAAGAAGAAATAATAATGAAGGTAGTGGGAATATCAAAGAATCCCAAAGAAAATATAGGGGATGCTTCTAAAGAAGGGATGCAGTAGCAAGGTAGTATACTATCAGGTTTAGGGTATCAGTCCCCAGGACACTCTCCAAGGTAACAACATTCTCAATAGTAATCATCACCAGAAAAGTAGTTAGAGGTAGAAAAACCTTAGAAAGAGGTAATTAATGCAGAAGCAAGGACAGATGCTAATAAAGAGCCACTAGCTTGGTTAGGAAATGAAGTGAGAAGAGAAAAAGTAGAAGTATGGTTGGTGCCTATTGATAATAAAAGCTTGTTAGGAGGGCTCCCACAAAGAGAAGGAAGGAAACCAAGAACAATGTCTTCCATAAAAAGAGGTCCCTCTGGATCGAGAACTTTGAAGCTGGACATCCCACAAATGAACAAGGTAAAAGGTGAGATGACTCTTGAAGATTATAAAATGATGAACATTGACTTGGGGCATATGACATGGGAGAAACACATGGCTGAATGAGAAGATATGAACAAGGATACAATAGAGATAATGTAGAAAGATAAAGATAAATTTGATTACCTAGAAGGACATATTGTATAGTTGGAGTAGTTTATACAGGGAATATTTGACCATAAGGTTGGGATCCAAGATGTGCATGAAAACTTAACCATTGTATCTAAGGATCACGTATTAGAATTAGAGAATAAAAAGGTTCAGGCTAACACTTTTGAAGAATAGATTAGGTTTTTTATTGAGAGAGTGGACAATACAATAAGGCAGGTAATTACTAATTGGGAGTTGGCCCTTACGGAAAAGAATAATTGTAGCACTATTTTGCAGCATTGTCAATGTAGAATAGAAGAATGTAAAGAAGATATAGATCAGGTAGAAAACATGAGGGAAAGGGTCAATGAGCTAAGGAATGAAAGAGTAATAACTTCTCAAGTAGGAGACCGTATGCCACAAACCATATTGGAGTTGAATTTTGAGAGAAATATGTTGGAGGATTGCATTGTCATTACACAAGAGCTGGAAAAGGATGCTGAGGAAATGGTTAGAAAGCACCGCAAGATCATACAGAAATTCACTAGGTATGAGTGTTCAGAAATACAGGTCTATGATGCTGAGATCGCAGTAAAAGAATTCAAGTATACGTATTTACCTTGTATGCAGGATCCAAGTACATATCTAAATGTTGAGATGATTGATCTAATCATGGAATTAAGTGCGAAGGTAAAAAAATACCAGAAGCATAGAGAAGAGATGGAAGAGAAGGTAAAAACATTAAAAGAAAGAGTTGAAATGCAAACATACACTTGGATCCTGCGTCAAAGAAATAATCATGAAGTGGTGGTAGCATTGATAAATAAATATATAGAGTATTTGAAGAGGATTGGGGAATAATGATGAAGAAAAGTACCAGTGATAGTGAAGGTTTCTCTTGTTCTATTTTATAAATTAATTAGTTGTGCTATTTTGATTTAAAGGCAAAGTCAGCACGAGAAAGTTAAAGAGAGGTTTGCATTTGAAAAGGGAATCCTTTTGGTATCTTTGAGACAAGAGGAACATTCTAGCAAGATATTTTGGTAACAGTTGGGAAAAGAGTTCCACCATTAATCTGTAATATTTGAATGTAGACCATTGGATGGGTTTTGTAACCATAGTAGGAAAGAAGTTTCAAAGTCTATATAAGAAGCTCTGCTACTTGTATTTTATTACACAGGGATTTTGAACTTTTAGTTTAAGGTTGCAATTGTCAAGTTTTAATGCAATAGAGAGGACGTTTCTTTTAGTTTTAGAAAGGAAGTCGCCTGTGTCTACATTAAGGAGTGTGTGGAATGTCCTGTCTCCTTTGTTTATCTATCAAAGTGTTTGTATGTTTTTCTGGTGATTTGATGAATGAAACAAAATTCATTATTACATTGTAAATTTTGTATGACTTTATACTTTGAATAAAGGTAAACTCAAAATTTTGCATCTATTACAGAGTGTTTTCTAATTCAGACTTTTACTTGATGTATTGTTCTTTGAAAGATTGCAATCTCTTATGTGTGTTCATGAAAATGCTCAGGATTTTACATTTGTAGATTTGATTATGTTGAATTGTTCAGATTACTATATTCTTTAATATGTGAATAGTAGAGCATTTAGATCCTGTATGGAATGGTATATTAATTCGAGTCTTTCTAACTTTTCTCCAACAATTGATAAATAATTAGTTGAAATGCAATCATCTAAAGGAAATTGTGAAAAATCCTACTAAATACGTGAAAATGTTAATGATCTTTAATGATTTTCATAAATTCTAAAGTATCAAGTCTATTTTCTATGAAATTTGTTTAAAGTTTGACTTGAAAGTAATAAATAGTTGCAAAGGATCACTGACTTGAGAGATATTTTGAGATATTTGCACATAATAAGTAATAATTGCCAATAGCATATCTTTAGATTCAGTAAGGCCCCTTGAATATAATAGCTTCACAATGAACTATTGGTTTATCCCACACGGTCAAGAACTGACCATCCAGAAACTTGAGATTGAGAATTACTAGTTAATTCTGCATATCTTCCAAGACAGCTAAGGTTCTTTTTGTGAATTTTTACTATGGTGTGATTGTGTAAAAACTCTCATCAACAAGACAACCAATTTTCAAGCATTTGTAGGAAATGAAAGGATAGCGGAAGAAGCTGTCCTTATGATCCACCACATAACATAATTGATAGAAGGACAAGATGATATTAATGTTATTTTAGGTTTAACACATATTATACACAATAATTTCATGATAGTGACTAAATGTACGAATGGTATTAAAAGCATATCATCACCGTCTCACACGCAAGTTTCAGCACCTATACCGACCACTAGAATGTTTACATTTACATCAACAATTTTAACAACTAATGCAAATGCTTGTAGTAATGCTACCACTGGTATTGGAGTATCTAATGGAACTAGTTCACAAATGTACAAAGTTGTGAGATTTAATTATCAGAACTTGGTTTCTAAGGAGACCTCTTCTTTGAATAATTAATCTCAACCACCTCTCCATCCCACTTATTCTCAGTGACCTCTTACTTACAACTATTCACAACCACCTTCCACGTATCACTATGTTCAACCACCACTGAATTATTCATAGCCTCCGCTTATCACTACTCAAGCCCAATCACCTCCTCACTTTGGTTCTAATTCCTTGCAACAAACTGTATCTCCCAATGATGTCATCATAAACCAACTTTTGCAAGCCATGACTTCTTTACAACATTAAAAAGTGACAAGCTTGACGAATTCCTTGCAACCTAATATACCAACTTACCATGCCAGTAATCCCCTATCTTATGCAATCTTGAGAACTCCTATGCCTGAGAGGTTTGAGACTCCTTTCTTTGAAAAATATGGTGGATAAGGTGATCCTAATACTCATGTGGTAGAATTCACGGCTATGTGTAGTGATTTATACTTTGAAGAGGATTTATTAGAAAAACTTTTCCCGCGATCTCTCAAAGATACTCCTTTAGAATGGTTTTCCTCTTTGCCTCCAAATTCAATCCACTCTTTTTCACAATTAGTTGATCAATTTTTACAACATTTTCAAGCAAACATTAGACCTCAAGTCTCTTTGATTGATTTAGTTCATTACAAGCAAGGTCTGAAAGAGAAGTTAACTAAGTTTATTAGTCAGTATCAATCTCTTTATGCACAAATTCAATATCATATGAAGGATGAGGATGTTTAGAAGGTGTTTATAAAAAATCTACAACCTGTTGATGATTACAATATACAGCCTTCTAGCCCTTCTTCTAGCGCCAGAAAATTGTTGATGATTACAATATACAGCCTTCTAGCCCTCCTTCTAGCGCCAGAAAACTGTTGATGATTGTTTTGATGCAATCATAACAATAAGTTAAAATTCACATATAATGAACTGAAACTATACTTGAAAGATAAGAAGGAATCATTTGAGATTCAACTAATCCCAAGTCTACAATGGTTCAGTTGGTCAAGTTCAGTTGGTCAATGTGAAGCTGTAATGTTCAAGGGGCCTTACGTAGTTTAGGTTTGTTTGGTGGTTTACTGGACTAAGAATATGCAAAAGAATCATAGATTTCAACAAGTATTTTGTTCATTTGCACACAAGTGTTACTGTGCTGCAAGTTCAGATGGTTTTCTTGAATTATTGTAGATTTCTCCTTTATGCACTTATGAAAACTGTCTACTCTTAACTCTGTTATGCATGCTTCTTCTAATTTGAGACAATTTCCTTTAGATTTCTACGTTTTCAGCTAAATATTTCAGATGGGTTGGGAAAAGTTAGAAAGATCTAATCTATAGCTCATTAATTCTACCGAAGGATCTAATTGTTTCTGTTATGCACTATGTAAATACCACAGTAATTTGATCAAATCCACAGTAAAAACCTTAAATGCAAGTTCTGAACATTTTCACAAACATACATTTAAAATTACAAGCTCTCAAAGAAAATATTTCAAAACACAAAGAAGAGCAGGAGAACACTCAGAAGATAGATGCAGAACTCCAGATTCTATTGTATTAGAAATGAATAGTCATACATGATTTACAATGTAGGAATGACTCTTAGTTTCATTGATCATAGTACAGAGAACTTACAAGCTTTACAGATACAGTAAGGCAGCCAGACATTCCACGCGCACCTTACTGCAGACAAACAGGCAACCTCCTTCTTCTACCTCTAAACTAAACTAAGCTAACTTGCTGTATGTTCCTAAAAAATCCCTGTTATAGCCCCTGTTGTTTTCCTAAAATCCCTGTTGTAAAATATTTACAGTGTAGAGAGGCACAATATAAAGACATTCTGATTGTCCTCACTACAGCAAAAAACCTAACTAAACCCCTAGTTCAAACCCCTGGTTACAGCAATAAATACAGATGAACCAATCCTCCAAAATATCTTTGAGCAGTGTCTAATCTGGGCGAAATATTGCCCCTTCTAAGAAGTTCTGGCAACTCAGCAATAACTCTTGTTTGTCTGTTGCAATAATGCTCTCAGCTGCAACTTTGTTCTTTACTTGAATGGCCTTGACTTCCTCGCACTTCATCCTTAGCCTCCTGCTCCTGAGATCAGATTTCCTTCCTCCATGATGTCACTGTGATCAAGTTCCAGCTGCTTCCTCAACTGCAAGCCTGCAAGACAAGACAAGCAATAAGTATCAAATTTTCCAAATGAACAGCAAGAAACTTAAAATAATCGTTTAGATCATGGTGACTATGCAAAATTGTGGAAATCAGGTCCCAAAATTAGCAGAAACCGCGTTCAAAATGTACACAGACTGTTCAAAACCCATCGGGTCAACTATCGTTGACCAAAAAAAATGCTACTGGCAGCCAAAAAATGTTTTAAAAACTCCACCGCTATGTACATTCCCGCCCATTGGCGTAACTATCGCCATCAGCGTGTCAAAAAACTGCTCGGCCGATGTTCGTTATTTGGCCGATGGCCTTATCATTTCGCTCACCCTCCATCGGCGAGAGTTATGCCGATATAGCCCTTAGCGGCTTGCATTTCTTCCTTATCGGCGTGAGATTCGCCATCGGCGAACTCCAAATCTTTTCCGCCGATGCCCATACCTTGGCCGCTGCTCTTTCGTCGGCCTGACTTCTGCCGACGACCCCTTCGCTGATTGCCATCGGCGAGAGATCGCCCATCGGCGCCTCATGATTTCCCTTTGCCGATGGCCTTACCTTGGCTGATACCTTTATCGGCGTGAGTGTTGCCGATATCACCCTCGTTGTTCACCATCGGCGTGAGAATCTTACATCGGCGAAGGCAAAAAACACTTGGCTGACGTTGTAAGCTATGCCGTTGACAATATCATCGGTGAGAGATACCCCCCTCGGGGTGACAATTTCAAACACTGCTGATCGCATTTGTTACACTGATGGCAAAAGGCCATCGGTATGTCTTCGTTTTATCGGCGAAAGCCTAATGCACAGCCTCGATAGCAAATGTTATGCCGATACCTCACATCGGCCACAGTCTCACTGAAGCTTCCGAACTATTGAACCATTGAACCAAAAAAGAGGTTCAATGCGCAGGTTCAAACCCGTGAAAAAACAATTCTAATGAATAAATAATGGTGACCACAGTGTTTGATGCACTCCCTGCAAAACAATCAAATGCAACATACAGAGTGGAACCCAGACAAAATTGCCCACGACCTGGAACCACTAAGTATGAATTTTTTGAAATTTAAAACGAATGCCCACAAGAAAAAAGGCAAACAACTGACTGTTTATCATGCAAAACCTGATAGTACATTTTACCTAAGTGATCATAACTTGCAAAATAGGATGAATTTTAAGATGGTTCAAAAAAGAAACCCTGGCTCATTTTTCACAAGGAATCCAACCATATTATGCAATGGTACTAAAAATGCAATTTTCTATATTTTTAACAAGGTTTACAAATTTGACTCTCT
This sequence comes from Cunninghamia lanceolata, assembly GCA_027924645.1. Taxonomy (NCBI): domain Eukaryota; kingdom Viridiplantae; phylum Streptophyta; class Pinopsida; order Cupressales; family Cupressaceae; genus Cunninghamia; species Cunninghamia lanceolata. The sequence continues at coordinate 4,373,969 of BSBN01000046.1, read as the reverse complement.
TTTCCCTTTACCACCAGACAGAACAAACACAAGCAGAAGCAAAAAGCAAAGCGACAGCAGGGGTCCTCATTTTGCTAAGGGGCAAAATGGGGCGTGTTGTGAACATCACAACAACTAGCAACCAAAGCAAAACAACTAAATTCAAAGTGTTCAAGAAAACTAGATGAAATGAATCCATAACTTCCGACTATCTTTCCTGGAAATTACTATTCAGCTTAAGACTTAAGGTATTCAATAAAGATGCATGAATTTCTATTTTCAGTTTAGTTGTGTGCATGTGATTAATTATCCTCATCTTGAAGATCGGTTGAACAAACCAGTGACTGACATTAGCCTACGTAGGTGAGGATATTCCCTCATAGCCGACCGGATAGAGCCTTGCTGCCAGCGAGCGTCCATAGCCCCGGCAAGGTTATCGTTACAATTCTCCTAAGTAGAGCCCCACTGCCAGCGAGCGTCCATAGCCCCAGTAGAGTTACTTAGATGGCTTAATCTAGATTTTTAGTATAATCTTCTTTATTTATTTATTTATTTTTTATTTTCTCATTTTGAAAGACTTCATAAGATATAACAATTTGTAACTTCATGATGCAAGGAGTGGACACTTGCTGAAATTAAGCTGAGAATTGTAATGGTAGCAAGGGTGACCTCTGATTTTTCACCTAATATCTACACTGGTAAGTTCAACAAACCCAAGGATTTTAGGTGTGTCATCGTGAGAAATTTGCTTCGAATTCTCAATCACATTTATTGAATACAAAACTTCAGAAGATGAACAACTCTCTACATTCATGACAGTAACAAGTTATGTGTAAATTGTAAATGATTAACTTGAATACCCTAAATTTTATACTGTTTTGAATGGTTGCTAGTTTTGCTCCTTAATACTCTAAAGTAAAATAAAGATCCCTGCTGAAGAGACAATAAACAAACCAACCAAACAGGCTGTACAAACAACACAAAAAAAAGAAAAGCTGTACAAATAGAAAGAAACAAAAGGCAGAAACAAACAGAAGACAAACTATACAAACAGCCAACCCAAAAGAAAACACAAAAGAAGAACTGTACATTACTTACAACACTTTACATTAAGAAAAAAGGACTGCCCCCCCTTTTACCTTAAGCCTGGAAGTAGTGTTTCAAATGTTGGCCATTAACTGGTAATGGCACATCTTCTCCAGTCAAGGTCTTAAGTCTAAAGGTGTTATCTCCTATTATTTCTGAGACTTGTAATGGACCTAGCCATAATTTATCGAATTTTCCATGGCTTCCTTTCTTTTCATGTGCTTTATCCCAGCACAACACTAAGTCTGATATTCTAAATGTTTTGACTCTTGCCCTTTTGTCAAACCACCTCTTAACAACCACTTGGTGTTTGGCAAACTTCTCGAGGGCTTGACCTCTTTTCTCCTCTAGTTGTAACATTTGCACTATTCTGGCTTCCCTATGGTTATCAAAGCCTAGATATTCATTGGCAAACTTCCAGGTTGGTATTCTCAGATTAACCGGAAGTATGGGATCAGTCCCATAAACTAAGTGATAAGGTGTGCTACCTAAAGCTATTTTAAACTTGGTCCTGTCTACCCATAATGCATATCTTAACAGGGTATTCCACTCTCTAGGACTTTTGGCAATTAACCTCTTGATTATGTCTAATAAAATTTTGTTTGTTGATTCAGCCAGTCCATTACCTTGAGGGTAATAATTTGAAGAAAACCTTAGAATAATCCCATATTCAAATGCCCATTTAGAAAATTTTAAAGAAGAGAAAGCAGGGCCGTTATCACATACCAATGAATAGGGCGTTCCAAACCTGGTGATAATGTTTTCTTCAAGGAACTTGATAACTACCTCAGTTGTGGAAAATTTGCAGCAGGTGGCCTCAGTCCACCTTGTACAATAGTCTGTTACCGTCAATATAAATTTGTGTCCTGCAGAAGATGGGGGATTGATGACTCCGATAAAATCCAAGCCCCATTGTGCAAACGGTCTGGATTCGATCACAGGTTGCAGTGGATTGGCCGGATTTCTCCCTTTGTCTGCTGCAGTCTGACAGGTGTGGCAACTTCTGATGTGACTCTTAGTATCTTTGAACATAGTGGGCCAGTAATAGCCCACCCTCAGTATTTTGTGTGTTGTAGCTAAATGGGATCCATGGCTGGTTCCGTACTTGTCATGTAGTTCTGTCAACACTCTATCAGCTTCAGTTCTGTTTATGCATATCAGATAAATTCCATCATGGTTCTTCCTGAATAGAAGACCTCCTTGCACCATATAATTTTGTGCCTTAATCTTCAAAGCTCTCCTCTGAGAAGCCTTCATCCTGCTTGGGTACTTTCCAGCTATCAGGAAGGTGCTTAAATCATCGTACCAACCTGATGCATCTTGGGAATTCAATACATATTGTTGTTTTATCAGATTTGGATCCATGTTTGCTATTGTCTGCACCAACGCCTGCCCTCTGACCAGCTTTACGGGAATGATCTCCATGTCAAATTCTTGCAGTGTGGTGATCCATTTGGCTCTTTTTTCTCCAGGTTCATTTTTCATCAGCAACATTTTTACTGCTGCGTCTGGTACAATTTCTTTGATCTGGCTGCGCAGAATGTAGTGTCTAAATTTTTTTATAGCCTTTACTAATGCGAATGCCTATCTTTCGATATCTAGATATCTCAGCTGTGCATCCTTCAGAGGCGCACTCATAAATGCTATGGGCCTCTCTTCATTATTTTCACCTTTCTATGTCAAGGCAACCGTGACAGAATGAGAAGATGCAAAGGAGTAGATGTAAAACGGGCTTGTGTAGTCTGGACTTGCCAATACAGGGGCATCAGAAATTGCCTCCTTGATATCTTCAAATGTGACTTTGGCCACTAGCGTCCATTCCATCTGTGCATCTTTTTTCAACATGGCATTCAACGGCTGCACGATCTCTGCAAAACCTGTTATAAACTTCCGAACAAAGTTAATTTTACCAAAAAATGATTTCAACTCTTTCCTACTGTTTGGTATTTGCAATTTTTTTATGGATTCTATTCTATCCGGATCAATTGAAATTCCACTTTTAGAAATGACATGGCCTAATAATTTACCTTCAGTTACACCAAATATACATTTCTTAGGATTAAGGGAAACCCCATACCTTTCACATCGCTTGAGTACTTTTCTGAGGTCTTCAGCGTGGGCAGATGCATCCTTGGAATACACAGTTAAATCATCCATATACATAACAATGCACTTACATGATAATCCACGGAATGCAACGTCCATGGCCCTCTGAAAAGTGGCACCTGCATTGATCAGACCAAAACACATTCTTCTATACGCATAATTTCCCCATTTGCAAGTGAAGGTGGTTTTTAGTCTATCTTCTCTATCAATTAAGACCTGATTATAACCTGAAAAACCATCTAAAAAAAACATCATCTTTGCGCCATTTACTACTTGCAGTACTTCGTCTATTAGGGACAAAGGATAATTATCCTTTTCGGATGCCTTGTTTGAATTTCTAAAGTCTACGCACAACCTGATGTCTCTGTTTTTCTTCCTTACTGGTACTAAGTTAGCTACCCAAATAGAATGTCTGACTGGGAAAATTATTCCAACGGACAGTAATTTTTTAACTTCCTCAAAGATTAAAGGCTCTAGAATGGCATTTACAGGCCTCTGTTTTTGCCTAAATGGTTTGACTTCTTTTCTTAAAGGTATTACGTGAGTTATGATGGACTCATCAAATGTTTTCAAGTCTTCATAAGTCCATGCTATGACATGTTTATATTCTTTCAGAACGTCCAGAACCTCTTTTCTAATTTTCTCAGAGCAAGCTTTCCCAATTAGTACACTTTGTGGATTTAGCTCAGTCCCTAAGTTATGTAAATCACACCTACCCCCTTCTGTTTTGGGTAAGTCTTTCTGTCTTATTACCCCATCGAAGTTAAAGATGTGTTCTAATTCAATTACTCCTTTTGGTAAGAAGTTGCTCTTTAAGTTGATCATATCTTCTTCGTCCCATGTTACTTCAGGCCTTTCTTGTTCATCAATGATTTGGGCCTCAAATGCCTCATTACAAGTCAGAAAATTAATAATTTGCTGATCCCCTCCAAATACCTGAAAGTGTGTAACGTTGTCTGGTATACTGGGCATGTTAACTAGCTCAACAGCAAATCGTCTTAATCCTGACAGTGTCAATGGTTCTAATGTACTAGCAGCAACTGCTAATGCATCTGGCCTGTGGTTTAGCTCTCTAGGAATGTGCTCTATGTTAAAAGCATCAAACGAATCCATTAAACCCCATACTCTATGTCTGTAACTAATCATTTTCTTATAATTGCAGGCATATAGTTTCCTCACTTGTCTGACTACTAATTCAGAGTCTGAAAATACTCTGATGGTTTTTACCCCTTTCTTGATGGCCATGACAAGTCCTAAAATTAGGGCCTCATATTCAGCAATATTGTTAGTGCAGGAAAATTGTAATCTATATGCTACCAAATGTGATTTACCTTGGGGATCTATGAGTTCAATACCCGCACCTGCGCCCTGTTTTGATTTGGACCCATCACATTTTAACGTCCACATGCCATCTTTACTTTTCTGATCTTTTACCTTGGCATACTTTGTCCCTTTTATTGCCTGTGGGGTGTTGTCTTGTTTATTCATAGTTTTTTCCATTTGGTTATCTTGCATATGTGTGTTTTTAGTTTGTAACTCAGAAAGATAACTACCCTTGTCCTCTATTTCTTTTCCTAAATCTGGAATCAAGGCATCTATATTATCCTGAACATATCTCTGTGTTGGATCAGGATTCTCATTTTCCTCTTGTGACTCTACCCTCCCTATGCACTTTTTGTATTCATATTCAATGATGTCTTTGCATATTTCACAACTCTCCTCAGAATGTTGCCTATCATGGACTCTACACCTATTTTTATATAACTTACATTGGACTGGGAGATCGTGTGTAACACACTCTTCCACCTCTCGTCTAATGGCATGACCAAATTTGTCTATTGCATTATTTTCTTCATCTGAAGAATTTCTGTCAGACTCAATGAATAGTGCCGTTCTATTGCTGACACACTTTTTTCTAATGTTTAACATCATAATCTCTTCAATCTGCATCCCATTGTTGGTAATTCTATAGACACCTGGTTCAATAGCAGCATATAATATTTCATTAGTTCGATTATACTCTGTTATCATATGTTTCATTCTGGGCTCTGCCTCTATTCTGATCTGGTTTGGGATGCCTCTCCAAGGTAACCACATGTGTGAAAAGTCAGTGGCCATATATCCGTTTAATGTCTTGGACCAATCCCTACTTAGCAACATTCCATAATTTACGGGTATATCCACTACTTGAATGTCAATGATTTGGCTTACCCTAGGGTCTGAAGCTAATTGCACTTGAATGTTCATGAGTTCTCCTATCACGCTAACCTCGGTCTTATCTAATTGCGTGACAGCCTTGGCAGATTTGGTGGGGGTCAGCCCGAGAGTTTTACATATTCCTAAGGGCATTACGTTGGCTGAAGCACCAGAATCTACCATGCAATTGTGTATATTCTTCCCACACAACCTAACAGTTAACAAGAAAGGGTGAGTATCCCTCTTATCCGCATGTATTACTACATTTGTATTGGAAGGCTGCTCAACTTTCTTACCTTTCTCCTTAGGTGGTGAATCACTATTAGGAACAGTTATATCAGCAGACACCTTGTTTGTTATGGATGTATCCAGGGATTTTAAAAAAGCATTTCTGATCCCTGGGGTCTTCAATAATTCATTTAGAGGTATACTGACCTTAATTTTCTTTATTTCCTCTGATAAGTAATTCATTAATCTTGTTGTCTCTATTGCTTCTGTCTTACTTGTTTGGTCCTTTTGCACTATTGTTCCATTATTTGTGTGCTGACTAGCTTTAAGTATGGCAGGATTGTTGCTAGCATTCTGATCTGGGGGTGTATTGATGTTATTCGGAGGAGTGAAAGTGGTGAAAGGTCCTCTCGGCCTAGGGTTGTTCCTCAAATTGTAGGTGTGGCTTTTATTTGTCTGTTGAAAGGCCTGCACCTCTTCTATTTCATTTAATATCTCATTTTCAGATTCAAAAGGAAACTGAAAAGCATTTAACACAAAGGCTGATTCAGGATAAAGACTTTCACAACAGCATGGTTCATCCTCTAGCAATTCATCCTCTTTCTCTTCTGTAGTTGCAAAGGTAAACGTTTCTAAGACTAATGCTGTGTCATATTCTGAGGGTACTACCTCATTACCCTTAGGAATGAGAAATTTAGAGGTAGGAGGCTGTACATCTATGTTGAAAATACTAGCTGCCAAGTGGAACTATGGACAGTCGTGCTCAGCATGGGCATTGGTATTGTGAAATCTGCACCAATTTTTAGGTGCTGTACTGGCCATTTGTATGCTAGTCATTTGTTTTGTACCATGATTATCTGTATTCTCAAAAGGAGAAGCCATAGTACCGTTGTTGGGCCTAGTGTTCCATGTCTTGGGTGGCCTAGGTTGATTCTGATTTCTGTTATTATTGCCCCAGGTCCTATTATCTATCACTGGCCCCCTATTTTGCATTGGTTGCCCCTGACTGGGGCCTTGATGCTGATTGTAGTTTTAGTTCTAATTGTACTGCTAATTTTGATTGAGACTATAATTCTAATTTTGGCCTTGGTTGAGATTTTGATGTGGATTGTAGTTTTGGTTGCTTCTTCCATAGAGGTTCTCATTTCTTAGCTGTGTCACTTCGGTTGTTAATCTTTTCAAATGTGCAGTAATTTCTTTGATTTCTTCCCTATCCTCTTGTGCTTTTGCCACAGTTACATCCCTAGGAATTTGGAAGAAAGGCTGACCATTATTTTGACTGTTATTGGAAGTACTAGCCATGTAAGGAGTTATAGCTTGGATTGGAGTAGGATTATACACAGGTGTGTAAGAAGGAACTAGATTTACTAGTGGAGCGTGCTGCACAGGGACTCCATTCCATGGGTGTGCCTGATTCTGCACCCCAAAATTTCCTCCATTGACAAATGGACTATAAGTTGTATGCCTCATTTCTTGGTTCACTGAGGCTGCCTCTTTATAGGCTTTGGATATTGAATCTATGTCAGGTTTTCTTTTGACAAACATGGCGGTTAAAGGATCCAAGGCAGCATAGTACATAGCCAACAAGGGAGCATCATCTATGGTATAAGGGGCTACCAGCCTAGAATAGGCCTTTTGAAATCTGTCATTGAAATTATCAATTAGCTCTCCCTCACCTCATTTTATAGCAGCCAATTTATGATACAAAGTGCAAGGGTCAATGGGTCCTCTAAATCTTGACAGAAATGCTTCTTCCATAAGTGCCCAGGAAGAAATGTAACCATTGGGTAAGTTTACGTACCAGCTAGAGGCCTACTCATTAAAGGTGTAAGGAAACAATCTACACACAACATCCTCGTGCTCTAACATAGCCCTAAAACATGCTTCCTTAAATATTCTAATATGATCTTCTGGGTCCTGATGCAACTGGTATTTGGGACATATCTTTTCTGGATTTTTTGGCATCTCATGATAATCATTGAAGAGTATCAGAGAATTGACATTGAAATAAGCCATTGCAGGCGTTTGAGCTTGACTTGAACTTGCAGGAATACCTGGATTGATAGGTGGATTAGGATTTACAGGAGGATTGAGACCTCTAGGAGTGCCTGAACCAAGATTTAAAGATCTGAACAGTGATCTGTCAGGACTCACAATACTACGGATGTTAAAAGGTGACCTAGGAGGTGTTCCAGATGAACTTCCCATTTGCGATATCTTTGGATTCCAAATTAAAGGGTTTTTACTTCGCCTTGTATCAGGTAGTTGCACAAATATATCTCCTGAACTAGATCTAGACCTAGTCACTCTATTACTGTCGTTAGCCAGTTTGAAATGAAACCTAACTCAGGAAGGCCCTCCTTCTAGCGCCAGAAAAATGTTGATGATTACAATATACAGCCTTCTAGCCCTTCTTCTAGCACCAGAAAACTATTGATGATTACAATATACAGCCTTCTAGCCCTCCTTCTAGCGCCAGAAAACTGTTGATGATTACAATATACAGCCTTCTAGCCCTCCTTCTAGCGCTAGAAAACTGTTGATGATTACAATATACAGCCTTCTAGCCCTCCTTCTAGCGCCAGAAAACTATTGATGATTACAATATACAGCCTTCTAGCCCTTCTTCTAGTGCCAGAAAATTGTTGATGATTACAATATATAGCCTTCTAGCCCTCTTTCTAGCGCCAGAAAACTGTTGATGATTGTTTTGATGCAATCATAACAATAAGTTAAAATTCACATATAATGAACTGAAACTATACTTGAAAGATAAGAAGGAATCATTTGAGATTCAACTAATCCCAAGTCTACAATGGTTTGGTTGGTCAAGTTCAGTTGGTCAATGTGAAGCTGTAATGTTCAAGGGGCCTTACGTAGTTTAGGTTTGTTTGGTGGTTTACTGGACTAAGAATATGCAAAAGAATCATAGATTTCAACAAGTATTTTGTTCATTTGCACACAAGTGTTACTGTGCTGCAAGTTCAGATGGTTTTCTTGAATTATTGCAGCTTTCTCCTTTATGCACTTATGAAAACTGTCTACTCTTAACTCTGTTATGCATGCTTCTTCTAATTTGAGACAATTTCCTTTAGATTTCTACGTTTTCAGCTAAATATTTCAGATGGGTTGGGAAAAGTTAGAAAGATCTAATCTATACCTCATTAATTCTACTGAAGGATCTAATTGTTATGCACTATGTAAATACCACAGTAATTTGATCAAATCCACAGTAAAAACCTTAAATGCAAGTTCTGAGCATTTTCACAAACATACATTTAAAATTGCAAGCTCTCAAAGAAAATATTTCAAAACACAAAGAAGAGCAGGAGAACACTCAGAAGATAGATGCAGAATTCTAGATTCTATTGTATTAGAAACGAATAGTCATACATGATTTACAATGTAGGAATGACTCTTAGTTTCATTGATCATACTACAGAGAACTTACAAGCTTTACAGATACAGTAAGGCAACCAGACATTCCACGCGCACCTTACTGCAGACAAACAGGCGACCTCCTTCTTCTACCTCTAAACTAAACTAAGCTAACTTGCTGTATGTTCCTAAAAAATCCCTGTTATAGCCCCTGTTGTTTTCCTAAAATCCCTGTTGTAAAATATTTACAGTGTAGAGAGGCACAATATAAAGACATTCTGATTGTCCTCACTATAGCAAAAAACCTAACTAAACCCCTAGTTCAAACCCCTGGTTACAGCAATAAATACAGATGAACCAGTCCTCCAAAATATCTCTGAGCAGTGTCTAATCTGGGTGAAATATTGCCCCTTCTAAGAAGTTCTGGCAGCTCAGCAATAACTCTTGTTTGTCTGTTGCAATAATGCTCTCAGTTGCAACTTTGTTCTTTACTTGAATGGCCTTGACTTCCTCGCACTTCATCCTTAGCCTCCTGCTCCTGAGATTGGATTTCCTTCCTCCATGATGTCACTGTGATCAAGTTCCAGCTGCTTCCTCAACTGCAAGCCTGCAAGACAAGACAAGCAATAAGTATCAAATTTTCCAAATGAACAGCAAGAAACTTAAAATAATCATTTAGATCATGGTGACTATGCAAAATTGTGGAAATCGGGTCCCAAAATTAGCAGAAACCGCGTTCAAAATGTACACAGACTGTTCAAAACCCATCGGGTCAACTATCGCTGACCAAAAAAAATGCTACTGGCAGCCAAAAAACGTTTTAAAAACTCCACCGCTATGTACATTCCCGCCCATTGGCGTAACTATCGCCATCGGCGTGTCAAAAAACTGCTCGGCCGATGTTCGTTATTTGGCCGATGGCCTTATCATTTCGCTCACCCTCCATCGGCGAGAGTTATGCCGATATAGCCCTTAGCAGCTTGCATTTCTTCCTTATCAGCGTGAGATTCGCCATCGGCGAACTCCAAATCTTTTCTGCCGATGCCCATACCTTGGCTGATGCTCTTTCGTCGGCCTGACTTCTGCCGATGACCCCTTCGCTGATTGCCATCGGCGAGAGATCGCCCATCGGCGCCTCATGATTTCCCTCTGCCGATGGCCTTACCTTGGCCGATACCTTTATCGGCGTGAGTGTTGCCGATATCGCCCTCGTTGTTCGCCATCGGCATGAGACTCTTACATCGGCGAAGGCAAAAAACACTTGGCTGACGTTGTAAGCTATGCCAATGACAATATCATCGGCGAGAGATACCCCCCTCGGGGTGACAATTTCAAACACTTTCGATCGCATTTGTTACACCGTTGGCAAAAGGCCATCGGTATGTCTTTATTTTATCGGCAAAAGCCTAATGCACAGCCCTGATAGCAAATGTTATGCCGATACCTCACATCGGCCACAGTCTCACCAAAGCTTCCGAACTATTGAACCATTGAACCAAAAAAGAGGTTCAATGCGTAGGTTCAAACCCGTGAAAAAACAATTCTAATGAATAAATAATGGTGACCACAGTGTTTGATGCACTCCCTGCAAAATAATCAAATGCAACATACAGAGTGGAACCTAGACAAAATTGCCCACGACCCAGAACCACTAAGTATGAATTTTTCAAAATTTAAAACGAATGCCCACAAGAAAAAAGGCAAACAACTGACTGTTTATCATGCAAAACCTGATAGTACATTTTACCTAAGTGATCATAACTTTCAAAATAGGATGAATTTTAAGATGGTTCAAAAAAGAAACCCTGGCTCATTTTTCACAAGGAATCCAACCATATTATGCAATGGTACTGAAAATGCAATTTTCTATATTTTTAACAAGGTTTGCAAATTTGACTCTCTTTTCCCTTTACCACCAGACAGAACAAACACAAGCAGAAGCAAAAAGCAAAGCGACAGCAGGGGTCCTCATTTTGCTGAGTGGCAAAATGGGGCGTGTTGTGAACATCACAACACAACCTAACATGCATGATAAAATTCTCTTGATGAACTATAACTCCTTTCAACATTTATGTACTGCCCTTCATGATTATCAACTTTCATCTAGTCAGAATGAAAACCAAAACTCATCAGCTCAAGTCGATCAATCCATGGGGGGGGGCATCACAAAACAACTTTAAGAGGAATAATAAGAGTTTCATCAAGGTTAATGGACCGAATTTGAATAACTTTTCCCAAGTGTCTACTATTACTAATCCAAAGAAGGCACTGTATCAATAAAGAAAGTTTACTTCAATATCTGAATCCTATCATTCTATCATGAATCAGGCTATGAGTATCAATCTCATAAAGCTTCCCCTAATTAAACCTTTGGATCCTAATAAAATGCAAGGACCTTATTTTGATGCTAATGCCTTTTGTCATATTCATCGACAACGAGAACATGATACTAAACATTGTATGTGTCTTAAACATAAAATACAAGACCTCATTGATTCAAATGTTATATAGGTATCAGGTGTGAATGATAATAGAAATAACTCAGTTGCTTTGCCAAATCAAAATTTACAAATTTTTACTAATCCTTTCCCTAAGCATACCGATAACAACATGTTGGAATAGAATATAGTGGAAGTAGAAGATGACTATTTGGATTATGATGACATTGTGGGTATGATAGAAATTGATAAGGAAAAGTTGGATAACCCACCTCATCTATGGGGAAATGGTATTTATGCTGAGGTTCCTGCTCCATTAACTTTACAAGGATCAAGAGGTAACCAAAATGCATCAAAAAAGGCAAATGGAACAATTGAAACAAGACTTTATAATGAACGAAAAGATTGAATCTAGTACAAGATAGTCCTTGTCACTATGGTAGATGAACTCAATAAAGAAATCTAGGTAAAAATTGGAAAAGAGTAAGAAGATTGTCATTAGTTGGAAATAATAGTGGTTCTCCTCCTCACAAGAAACAAAAGGTCTCACAGACATAAGGATTTGAGAAACAATCATTAAATTGACTTCACAACAACACACAAGACTCTCATAAGAACCACTCAAGATTCACACAAAACTTGATAGAGCATCTCTCCAAGATGCTCGCAAGTTCCAAATTTTAGACTGGTTGTTCTGTATAGGTAAGTATCTCTAACCTTGGTGGTCACCTATGCAATAGCATGATCAGATCGATTATGTGACCTCCCTTTGTGTTGTGTTTCCCTTGTGATGTGTTATGTGTTTTTTAAGCCTCCTGGGATGACCCTTGATACTCTTGTAAAGTCTAGGATATTGGGAGACTGTGTCTATTGTGACATTCTTCTATTTGTATCATCATTCTTCTATATTGCTTCTCTTGTATTTTCATTGTTGTGTGTTGTGTCTAAAGGGCATAGGGCTACGGTTGGTGACTTAAGGGCACACTCCTACATGACTGTCCCTAAGGTACTTGTTTCTCCTCTCGATTTATTGTTTCCCTTCCTCTAGTGTTCTATCTAGTAGATGGATGATGAAAAACATATTATACTGATACGAACCTAGTGTCTCTTTAGCGAGAAATAAAAAAATGGACCAAGTCCATACATGACAATGAGGTTGATATATTATCTGACAGTTGGCTAGTAGAATCATTCTATGTGATATCTTGATGTTGTCTTATCGCACTTACAAAACATAACAATATTGTTGCTCTGTGCACTTTGTTTATCTTTGAATCTCATCTTGGTTACACTCAATTTTGAGATTTATGCAGTATAGCCCCACAGTTATACTTAGTCTCTAAATCTATAGTATAACCTCAACTCTCTATGTGAATGATCATATGCATTATTGTTTATCATGATTATATGGATGCTAACACCTTTTCTTGAAGGAAATTGTGTGTTTGTAGGAACATTTGGCAATCGTAAAGTACATATCACCTCTGGGGGGGCATTGACATTGTGAGAGCTCATGTTCCCTTGTATGTTTTCTTCCTACCTTAATGTGCTTGAAATCATTGCATGATATAAACCACCTTAAGGTGGGGGCATATCTAAGGTAATCTGTCTAATTTAGATGTTAGCAAAATGTGTAAAAATTGAATCCATTACAATCACTTAAGCCCTCTACAGAGGTGGGATATCATGCATATCCTTTTTTCATCTTAAGCCCTTTGTGGAGGTGGGGATGGTGTATTTCTCAAGGAGAGTACACATCCTATCATTTTCTAAAATTCCTTTGTAGAGGCAGGGAATAGATTTGAGACTATCCTAACCCTTAAGTGTGTCTTTGGCAATTGTTGTGGTAAAGCCCAATCATTGGTGCATGCCTATAATGTGCCTAAGATGGTGATGAACCTAGAAATAGATACACTCCATTGCTTGTCTGCCATGTTTCCTCCATGTCTTCCATGTGTGTGTATGGCATGTTTGTTCCCAAGCATAGTTTAAAGACATGTGGTGATGATTCCCTCCTATGCTTTGGGGTTTGTACGGTGTGCTTGATTTGTATGATGTGTTTGTTCTCAAGTGCAGTCTTAAAGACTGATGGCGATGAGTCCCTCCTACACTCTGAGATTTGTTTTGCATGTTTGTTGCCCTAGATGTAGTTTAAAGACTGATGGTGATGAGTTCCTCTTGCATTTTGGGTGGTGTGTTTACTTTCCTTGCACTTGCATTCACATTTCATATATATGAGAAAAAGAAAAAGAAAATAATCACTGTATTCACTGTGTTTTATGTGTCTTCAATGCTATCTTCTCCCTATTTTGCATGATTGTAACTTTCTTCTTCGTGTTTTGCATGCTTGTTACTATCTTCTCCATGCTTGGCATGTTTTTTGTGCTTTTTGACTGTACTTTAATGCATGTATTGGCCTTGCATTTATACATACATTAAAGTGGGGGCTAAATGTTATATTGGAAAATGTACCCTTGGGGGATTTTCCCTCTTAAGGTTTAGCTCCTGGGTCCTTTACAATGCATTTAGGTCATCTTGCATGATTATGATGACTCATGATGAGAAAGCTTTGAAGTTTCATGGCTAATGGGACCCAAGGGGTCTGCTTAACATAAATCCTACCTAAAATAGGGAGGGAGGACTTGGGTACCTGTGCCCTAGTCCTACCCTATTTTAGGTCAGGACTATTTTTTGGTGTCAGTTTTATGACCGTTATTAGGTCCTAGGCTGACATCCTATGTTTGAATTATGAAATTCTTATCAGGAATGTTTGTAGTTACATATATAAGCATGATTAGTGATTCATTTGTAAAATAGATGGCAATTTTGATCCATAAGCTTATGTGAAAGTGATTCAAGGTATTCATTGTGTTGTAGAGCAGTATTTTGTTTTTGTATTTGTAGATTTGGCATCCATCTCCTCATGGCATGAAGAGCATCTTCCTTCCTTGAGATCTTCACTACAAGGTGATATCAATTATGTTTTCTATCATTTATCATTTGAATTTTGCCTCTATCCCATAGGGATACACACTCTTTATCTGACAACGGTGTTTGGAAGACTTGAATGTCTCTCTAGGGCTTGACTGAGGCAAGCCTCTAAAAACCACAACCCCCAACCCACTTTTTTGTGATTGCAAGTTACAGGTTTTGGAAGTGAAAGAAGTGGAGTTGTAGGAGAGCAGTGCATATTCTCTGAATTACAGATCTAAGAAGAAAAAATGGACCTAGACTCGGGTGCTCGCTCATTAGTCCTCCGGATCCTATAATAGTGAAATCTCTGGAACATCAAAACTATGTTGCAGATAACATTCCCAGATCACGACAAAAACTAAGGCATTGGACTAGGGCACCCGGTCATTATTCCCTAACTTTTCTGCACACTAAACTTCAAAATCTTGTATGTATTTGGTTGTCATTTGATATCTCTATGTGTGATCATTTTCTATAATTTGTCTATTTGTTTACGATTTCATGAAATTAGGGTTTTGAGCATAATTGGACTTAATCAAATAACAAATCTACACAATTCCAGTCTTCCCCTATGTTCCAAGTGACAGTAGATCTGTAGTACAATTCTCTACTCGATTAAATTTCCTTGAATGCTTAGTGATTTAAGGAAGATCAAAACAAACCCTTAAAACATCATTTGGACATCTTTCCCCCTTTTTCATACTAAACAATTACATGTATTGAAGTTGACCTATGAGGAGTTATATGTTTTCATCAAAACTTCTTTTATGATGCTGACCTAATCAATGGTGTGATGTGTTGCGAAGGATATTTATAGATGTTCTAAGTCAGTTGTGACTTGTAAGAGTGTGATAGATATATATGCAGAATATGAAGTGTGCATAATCAATTTGAAGGCATGTTTTGAGCAAAAAAAGACTACATTATCAGCATAAGTCAAATGTTTACTTTGCAGCAGTCCATATATTTTCTATTCTTGTATATCCTAATTGAAGTGAGTTGAAGTGAGTAGAATATTCAGGGACTAGTAGCCTCCTTGGGTTTTTACCCTAAATTAGAGTTATAATTGTAGTTAGCACAAAATACAAGGAGTAGTAGCTTCCTTGGGCTGCAACCTAAAAAACAAGTTGTAACATTTTTGTAGTGAGCATAACATATTGTGAGCTAACACTCACCATGGTTTTTCCCTATTTTAGGGTTTTCCATGTAAAAATCCTGGTGTCATTATGTTCATTTATATGTTGCATGTTTTCCTTTCTATTCTCTAAGTAATTCAATTTTGTTCTACAAGTACTTGTTTAAATTTTTGTATGTACTTATTCACCCTACCTCTCAACACCTCATTGTGTTCAACAAGCGGTATCAAAGCCAAGTTCTTTTGAGAATCCTAATAGTTGAGGTAGATCCTCCACTTAAACACATGGAATCTAAAGCAATGGATAATGATGTATTTGTTCTAGAGCCAAATCTAGAAGCAATCAAACCTGAAGGTTAGGACCTTGATCCAAATGAGTGTGAAGTAGACCTTGAACGAGAACTCAAGTTAACCCTTGATGAACTGGATGAAGCAAGAGAACTAAACATAGAATATGAAGACATGCTTCAGAAAGAAAATTAGACAATTGATAAGTTGAAGATAAAGGCCAAAGAATCAAAAGAAGAAATTGGTAAACTAAAAATCTCTAATAGGAGAAGATAAAGGAGGTGATATACAGCTCAAGGAGGTAGAATAAATGATCTCCAATTTGAAGGTCATAGTTGAAGAAGCTAAGAGGATTGAATATTACTTCAATATCAAGCTCAATGAGAAAGTAGTTAAATGTTCAAAACTTGAGGAAGAAGTTGTCACTCTAAGGAAAGAAACAGTCTAGGAAAAATAATAGATTGACAAAGGACTAAAACTTAAAGGAGGATCTAAAATTCTTGATGAGATAATTAACTCTCAAAAGCCTGCAAAAGAAAAATTAGGCCTTGGTTTTGAAAAGGGGAAAATTCCTATGATCAGTGCTTCTTTAAACTTATATGATAACTTCCAATGAGAAATAAAATATAAAACAAAGAAGGAAGATACCTACACTAAAGATCCTAAGAAGAATGCCCCTAGAGATACGTAATAAGATGAATTCACTCCTATTCAAAGATAAAGGAAGAATAAGAAGAAGAATTTTAGAAATTTCGCACCTAAACAAACTCCTCCTATCAGTTATCCTCAAGGTTTCAATGGTAATTATCATACTTGCAATAAATTTGGACATAAAGTTGTTGATTGTAGAAGTAAGATGAATCAAAATGTTGCAAGGTGTTATACCTACAATAAGATTGGTCATAAAGCTATTGAATGTACAAAAAAAATGAATCAGAATTCATATAGACCTCCTAGGTATAATGCTATGGGTTCTCATGGTCAGTGTCATACTTGCAACAAAGTTAATCACAAGACTAATGGATACAAAAGTAAAGAAATGAGGAGTGGATTCATGAGAAAGAACAATGTTGGGACTCGTCAATTCTTCTATGGCTATTGTTACACATGTAACAAGTGTGGTTATAAGGCTACTGACTGCAGATCTAATGTTAGAAGAGGATATTATGCTCCACAGTCCAATACTACCTACTATAATTGCAATAAAACAGGACACATTGCAAGGTTCTACAGGAAAAAGAGTGCAAGGTCCTCTGCTCATCAAAAGAAGGTTGATATTGATGAGCAAAAGAAGGAGATGAGTAAAGTATGGAAGAAGGAAGAATGTGAAGTTTTTTGGACCTCTACCTAGTGCAGATGGATCCTCTGGTAACTAAGAAGATAAATTACTAATTCAGGGGGAGTTACAACTTCAAGTTAGTTCAAACCCCTTAATGAATAAGATGTTGAATTCCTTAGCATTCTAGCTAAATTTTGTATGAACATACTTAGATGATGATATAAAGAGGTTTAGTCAAAATTTTGGAGCAATTGGTTAATTTTTGGAGGATTATTGAATTATTATTGGTTTCTGCATATGAAAAGGGTAAACTAGGTTAAAACTGAGAAGGCAATTAATGTAGAGAAAAATTGGTTGGTGAAAGGGCTATATAGGAAATGTTTGATCATTCTTGATCTCATTTGAAAGAAGCTAAGTGAGTTGAAGAGATAAATAAGAGAAGATTCTTAGCAAAGCATTTGACCAAACCCCATTCTCTACATCTTGAGGTATTTCTTGATTTCACCAATTAAAACCCTAGTTTCTAAAAATATTGTAATGGTGACACCAGTTGTGATGGATGTGGGTGAGAGGCCAAGGCCAAAATTTAAGAAGCATTCATTCAAGTCCACTAAGACTAATGAAGATGGTGCCTTCTCATATGTTCCTACAAATGTGTTGCATACTGAAGACATTCTGATATATTCATTCACCAATAGATGACTATGATCATCTAAAACTTGAATAGTGCAAGAATGATAATTTGTTGGGAGATGACTTTTAGTTGAAACCTAAATTTGCCAATATTGTTGCTAAGCACCTAGATATCTAGAAGGATTTTCCAAACTTCTAATATGAAGAATCTTGGGTTAGAATTGCTTTAAGTTGAATTCATGGAGATTTCTTCCATCTGGATCGACCATTCTTAATCACCAAGGATTCTATAAAAGTTGTGACTAGTTTATAGTCCTCCAGACCAATACCTATCTTCAAATTAGTTAAGAATCAAGAAATGATGAAGTTCACCAGAGAAAAAATTGACAAGATAATATTAATAGTAAATGATATTGAGGACTTGGGGGTCTGATATGCAACCATGAACATTGCATACAATATTTACTATACCAACAGGGAGAATTCAACCACTGCAACAACAATCTACATAGCCTACCAAATGGTCAAAGAAGGACAATATTTTGACCTATGTGAGCTCCTCTGGCAACAACTATTGAATAACCTAAAGAGGAAAAAAGAATCAAAATACAAATTCTGGTATAGCTCTTTGATTATATGTCTCATGTTTTACTTTTTGAAAGAATTGCCTGACATGAAAGGTGTGGCCTAGAAAATAGATACTTTGATTGCCCATCAAGTTAAAAATTATATGCTTAGATTTCTAGATCATGAGAACTATGACACATTGTTCTAGGGAATTTTCAAGACCTTTCAAAAGAATATGCAAATGAGGGAGAGAATCCCATCAAAAGTTGCCAACAAATATAAAAACTATATAATATTTATAGTTGACAAAGATAATTGTTATATGGAGGCTATTGAGCCAAGGACATTTTGGATTACAACCTTATCATATGAGGTTTCAAAGTTTGATTTGATACGTTATGCTGATATGATACTAAGAAAACCTAAGGACCCTTCTACTAAAAGATTTGGCACATATGATGAAATCACTAATAGATAAGCCAGAAGAGATGTAGAGGAGAAGGCAAAAAAGATAAAATCAAAGGTAGAGAAAATGAAATCTGATTTAGAAAATATACTTAAATCTCATGAAGGCTTTATAAGTGAAGCACAATTGCTTTCCTCTGTACAATTGCGAAGAAGAACAAACATGTTAATGTTAGCTACAACCATGTCTTCAATTCCCTCTAGATCAAAATTACCTATCAAAATAAGTTCTTTTGTGATTCCTATGCAGACTTAGACCACTGAGAAGAAGAAGCCTAGAGAAAAAAGTCATGCTAGAAGAGGCAAGATAAATCCTGTAACTATTGAAGATATTGAAGAAGAAGAAGAAGAAAAAGAAGAAGATATTGAGGCTCTAGAAAGAAATAATAAAAGAACAAGTAAAGAAGTTGAAAAGGGAAAGTCCTCAAAAGAGAAGGGTAAAGGAAAGACAAAGAAAGTTAAGAAATCTGATTATGTGCCCTTGCAATTTGAAGCCACAATTAATGCAATCATATAACATGGATCTCTAGAAGAAGTTGTTGAACTCTATGATGAAAGGCCATCAAATGAAAAATCTACTATTGTGGAGGCAATAGTCAGATATATGGGAGCATTAAATATAGATTTGATTGAAATCAATCATTAGTTGCCTGAGAGTCTTGTTGAAGTCCTTACTTAGAGGAGAAATGAAGCTATGAGCAGAGAAGTTGAAATG
The DNA here is from genome assembly GCA_027924645.1 of Cunninghamia lanceolata. Classification (NCBI taxonomy): domain Eukaryota; kingdom Viridiplantae; phylum Streptophyta; class Pinopsida; order Cupressales; family Cupressaceae; genus Cunninghamia; species Cunninghamia lanceolata. The sequence goes on along the minus strand of BSBN01000046.1, from coordinate 4,354,503 downwards.
AGAAAAAGAGAAATTGAAAAGGTTTGTCCCTCCATCTCTGAGGTTGAAAAGACAAAAGTGTCTCAATTACAAGCTAAAGAATATAGGCAAAAAGAAGGATCAACACTTTGATGTCAAAGGATAAGGATGAAATAAAGAGATTAGAGAAGGAGACTCTAAAGAAGACTACAGAAATTATTAAAGAAATGAAAGTTGAGGTGGGAATTATTGAAGATATGTCTAATCAATGAGCCTTTGAAGATAATGAGACTGAGAAGGGTGAGGAGGATACTCCTCCAGAGGATACAGGAGTAACAAACACAAAAGTAAATTTACCTCCTCCTAATAGCACTGTAGAACAACCCATAAAAGATCAAACATAACATAATGTGTGTCAAATTGATGCCAACATCTCCTCTAAAGGATACTATTGGAAAGCATGATAATTTGCCTCCAGAGAATATAGAAAGTGCCGAGGAAAAGAAAGATAAAAGTGAAGGAAATCAAGAATAAAAGGATAAGGAGAAGCAAGAAGATAAAATAAAGGAACAACAAAAAGATGAGGAAGAAACTGAGAAAAAAAATGATGAAAATGTTGAAGATTTAGGTCAAAGTATTACAAATTCATTTAAAGACCTACTACACCTACATATACAATTTCAACCTATCATCACTCCTCAACTGTTGTTGATTCCAACTCATGAAGGGTAGATCAACTTGGTAAATATCTCTCTTCACAAATTGTAGCTTGGTGATATACTAAATGCCTTTGCAAGGAAAAGTTTTTACAAGAGAACTTACAGAAATTTAGTGTGGTAGAGGATGTTGTGAAACTAATTCAAGACGGGTTACCAAAGGTAACCATTGACCTCTCTCTACCTTCAGAGAAAAAGCCTAAGATGTTAATGGATTCCTTCAAAGATCATTCTTCCTACATAGAGAAAAAGTAGAACAAGAGGCAGAAAAAATCATAAATGATAACAAAATGGCTGATATGATTGATAAATGTGTTAATGCACATAATAAACTTAAAGAAATTTTAAAGAAGTTCAAAGATTGCATTGATGAGACCATCGCATTATATCTATTTTGCCTAAAATAGCCAAACTCAACAAAGAATATCAAATCTCAAATGGATACCATTCAGCTATAAATCATTCAAATGATTGGTGTGTATGATCTTTCTAAAGATAAAGATGGAGAAACAAGGGTACAACTAAAAAATCTTCATGCTCAGTTATCTCAACTCCAAGACCAAAGAGAAAACTTGAAGGAACAATTTGGTCAGTTGAGAGAGGCAATGAATCTGAGACTTGCCTCATTTTCTAGTCTACTAGGGGAAGCAGAAAAGGTAGATCAAAATATGAAAACCCCAAGTAGCATAGAGGAAGCTTAGGAGATATGCATACAGTGTGAATGCCAAAAACATATGCTTGCCTTAGAAAGTGCCAACTAGACAACAACTCTTCAACAACTCAAGGTAATCTACAAGGCCATTATACCATTCAAATGAGTTGTAAGAATAATGTAAATAAGACCATTTTTTAGGTATATAATCTTGTAGAGGATAGTACAATCACACCATGTACATAGCATCTATTTTTGAGGAATCTTCATCTCAAGGGGAGTACAATTTTTAGAAATCATTTTGTAAGGGGGAGTAGATATAGAATTTCTGAATTGATACAAGCAGAGGATATCGAACCCTTTGTCTTTGATGTCAAAGGGGGAGAGAGAAATATATATTTAAGGGGGAGTACATGTTGCCATCAATGACGAAGGGGCAAATTTTTTTTCAATATGTGTTGTCATTAATGTCAACATAGTATATGGAAATATAAGGATAAACTTGTACAGAGGTTGTGTATAGAAAAAGGAGACGCTGATGAACAATGGAGTCAACATGGTCAAGGCAAACCACTCTAGAAGAAGAATGATGTCATGATTAGTCCTATCTCTAAGCATGATATGAAGGTGAATACTCATGTCCTAATATGTTTTCAGTGTTCCTACATGTATGTCTCATTGGCTTAGAGTACCACACTTTGTGATAAGAAGCAAAAATCTGACTAAGGCATTCACAGTGCATATCCTAAGGTAGAGTCACATTGTTTTGGTCCGCATTTCTCCACAAAACAACATTTAATCTTGTAGTTCTAAAGACAAGTTTATCCAGGTATTGAAATGACATATCCATGTTTTCAAGTCTTAACATCTTTAGCCAAAAAAATTACAAGGGATAGAGTACCAGTTACTACTTAGATAGAGCAAAGCAATGATGGAGACTTCATGGAATGCTCTGTATTGTTCTAGAAGACTTTATTTTGACATGTGGTTCTGAGGACAAGTTTAGATATGTATAATGCATGTTATGATGAAGTATTAAGTGGTCTGGTGGTCTAGAAAATTATTAATCAAGTGATAGAGGCAATATAGACTATTCTGGAGCCTAAATACACATGTTTGAGCTTTTGTACAAGATGAAATGTATGTAGATCAGCCATAAAAGTTAGTATGGAGATATTATATGTTCCAATACATATTAGCTTTGATCTGCATGCTAATATCTCTTATTTCCATGTACTGCATCAAGTTGTTAAGTCAGTAAGAAAGAATTAAGCATAATTGTTCTCCACATTCTAGTATTCCTCAATAAAGCTTTTGTATTCCTTCAAAATTGTTAGATGAGGATGTGTGGATCTAGGAAGAAGCATATAATGATGTTTAAGTTAATTCCTAAAGGTTGTAGGGTTTGTAATGTACTGCAATGCTATATCTTGAGTTATGAAGTATCACATATGGTTTGGAATGTTTTGTTTCCTACAGTTCATCATGTCTCTTTATTTATGAATGTACAAATTGATATGATACTTAAAAAAAAGGTGAGTGGATGATGTTGATATTGTAAATGATTGAATTCATGGTTCGTATGAAGATTTTGGCTTCTCCTCGATAGTGTGAAGATGTACAGTTAGTAGTTTTGAGTAGTTTAAGACAATAGGTTAAGACTCTAGTATGTGTGGTAGATCCTAATATATTGCTTTGACTTTGGAGGATGTGAAGAGATATGTCTTGAATACTTTCATGAAGATCTAAGGTCTGCAATATATTTTCTTGAGATATTACATGTATTAAAGCTAATGTGTGATGAGTTACACATTTTCATCAAAACTTCTTTTATGATACCAACCTAATCAGTGTTATGATATGTTGTAGAGGATATTTATAGATGTTCTAAGTTATTGTGACTTGTAAGAGTGCAATAGATATATATGAGGAATATGAAGTGTGTGGAATCAGTTTGAAGGCATGTTTTGAGAAGAAAAAGAAGACTACATTATCAGCATAAGTCAGATGTTTACTTTGCAATAGTCCATATATTTTTTATTCTTGTAAATCCTAATTGTAATGAGTAGAATATTCTGGGAGTAGCAGCTTCCTTGGGTTGCAACCCAAAAACAAAGTTGTAACATTTTTGTGGTGAGCATAATATATTGTGAGCTAAAACTCACTATGGTTTTTCAATGTTTTAAGGTTTTCCATGTAAAAATTCTAGTCTCCTTGTGTTCATTTATATGTTGCATGTGTTGGTGCCTGCATGAATATTCAGGCTCCAAGCATTTAAATCTGTAGGCCCCTTCATAAAAATCCAAAATTTCTATGTCTTTCAGCCTTCTCAGTTGAAAGATGCAAAAAAATAGTTGTATGTGCATGGTCGTGTGTATATACATGTAGGTTCAAATGTGCATTCGGGCATACAAGATGGTTTGTATGTTCAATTGGCTTCAAAAGCAGCAAAAATGGTTGCTTGTATGTCACAGTTTCTCATAATATTCCTTGCTTATATGTAAAAAGGTTTGTATGTTCAAATGTACATTGGGTATATACAATGGAAAACATACAAACAGGCCAACATACATTCGCTATAGTGAAAGGGTTCATCGACCAAACAACACTCATCGACAGTTCAAATTGAAGTCTCCCCGATGGCCGATGCACATACAAGGCCGATATACATTTGGTGGGGCCCACAAGTATACAAAGGAGATTGTATGTGTTCGACATACAATGTGAGCATACAAGGCAGAATCTACATCGGTAATGTACAAGAAAATGTGCAAGGGAAAAAGATAGAATCAGCAGGGTCCACCATTTGCATATACAAATGTGATTGTATGTTTGCACATACAAGGGGACATGCATTCCTGAGATGCATTGGCTAGACTCGAACAGGTATGCAATGTAGTTGATGAAGGCATAATTCTGGTGAATGTATGTTTTTTTCTTGTATATTGCATTTTGTATAATGTGATATGCAAGCCGATATACATGGCAAACATACAAGGGAGTGATATACAAGCCGGACCCAATTCAAGGGTCAAATTTGGCGAATTCAGCACTCGCATCTGTGGCTTGCATGTATATGGTGATATACAAAGAATGAAGATACAAGTGCCAGATTTCAAAGTTATTCAAGTCTGCCTCATAATGAGCTGGAATCCATATTGTATGTATATTGCATTGTATGTGTGCAATATACAAGGCCAATTACAAAGGTAAAACATACAACGGACCCAATTAAAACTTCAATGTGCTTTATAAAACACTAGCGTCCACAATATGTATATTGCATTTGTATGTGCAATATACAAAGCGATATATGCAAAAGGGAGATATAGGCCCAGACCCAATGGTGATTACAATTTGTTTCATGGTGATTTGGGGTCCTCCCTTTGTATGTAGGCAGTTGTATGTATATGCATGTTCTTTTGCATATACAAGGCAAAAAAGGCAAAATAGATGGTAGAAAAGTTAGCGATGGGAGCACAGGGTGCCTACTTGGCATGATCAAATTGGCTGGTGACTTTTCAAAGCTATTTGAGGCCGTGGATCTCAGCGATAGGAAGGAAATCAACAGGTATGTTCAAATGTTCAAAGGCATGGGTTTTCCCATGTATCTACAGTGGTGTTTTAGGAGGGAAAATTTTAGAACACGCAGGCTACTGCATTTCTAGAGGCCGTGGGTTGGTATGCCATTAATGATGATTTGCAAAGAGGTATGGGTATGATTGACTGACCAACCACCAAATTTGATGAATAAAATCTTCAGGCGGCTATGCAAATCCTAAGTCCACCTGCTCCCTTCCTTCTCTCTGCCTGGAGCATTCAATGATTTGAGTGTCATTCTGTGGTGCGTTGTATTTCACAAAATTTTGAAAATGCCTTGTAATTATTGCTGAGTAGACAGTCTTTCTATAAAGGGCAAACTGTGTTACTCATTTGTGGTTGTTGAAGACTTGGGCATTTTTTGGAGAGATAATGAAAAACAGAGCATTTTCTTCATTGTTTTATCTCTTTTGGAGTTTATGTGTTGCATTTCGAATGTAGGTTGCATATATGTTCAGTTTTATGTCATTTTATATAAAAAATGCAAATTATTCCATGTGTTTATCTGTCTGTCTCCTTTTGTTGTATGCATTTTCTTCTTTTGAATTTGGTTGCTAAGGGTTTCTTAGATTCTAGGGTATAGATTTCTATATCACATACTTGATCTTTAACTTCCATTCAAGGAGTAGATTAAACTATTTTAGGTTAAATATGAAGAAGAATGTATGTCAGTTGGGATATGTGTAAGTAGAGGCAGCTAAATACTTATCCTTGGGTTGTGTTTGTAAGGCAAATACCAGTCCTAACCCCTTGAAACTTGAATGCCACTACAAATCATTCATTTGTATACGTCTAGTTGACTCCTTGCCCTGAGATAGGCACCAATCTACTTTTTGTGTAGTAGTTATGATCCAAAACCCCCTATCTTGCATCCAAATATTAATACAAATCATTCCATAATTTCAACCTGGTAGTTGTATGAGTAGAATTAGGACCCCTTGCATATTCTCATCCTCAACCAGTTAGATATGTCTAAGAATAGTGCCAAACTTGTGATTTATCACCCAAATCTTGGTCCATACATGAGAGTATTATGCCTGTTGTTGTAAAGCTAAATCTTACTATCATTGTGCAAGTCAAGGTTAAATCTTTGGCTACAATGATACCACCCTTGGTGCAATAGAACCAAAAGTGAAGGGAAGGCAGCTCAGCAACCTCCTATATTAGTTGGCTAAATCTTCCTATGCATTGGAATTGGTAAACCCTTTGTTGATTCTGAAAGAAAACCAACAAAATGATGACTCCACTGGGGAGTTGAAGTAATAGTTGCAGCAATACCAAAGAATGACCATGTGGTGCTCTACTGGCATGATGAATCTAGAAAACAAAAGTGCCTTGGTGATATTCTATCCTCCCTATGGGAGGTGGCGACTCTATTGATTGAACCTATCAATGCTACAACAAATTTCTAGGTATTCCACCTTTTCATTCAAAAATGATGAGTGTAGAGAAGTAAACCTAGTTGTACTCTCAAAGAAGACCATTTTTTATTGAAAGGTATAAAGCCCTGAATTTCAAAGGAATATATGGTTACCCAAATGTTATGCCCAATAAGATCAGAAAATGTTTGTCTAAATATAGTGGATTAAATTCTGAGTCTGCAAACAAACATCTACAAAATTTTTGTAATTTGATAGAGGATTATGAGGTAGAGGTTGAAGATGTAGTAATGAGACTTTTTATTCAGTCATTAGAGGATGATGCTAGGGTTTAGTTTTTAGACCTGCCTGTTTATTCAGTCTCCTCATGGGTGGATTTAGAAATTGCATTCCTAGAGCAGTTTGGTGAAAGATTTGATTTAGCCTCATTGATCATACATTTCATGAATATTCAAAAGGAAGATGAGGAACTGGTTCCAGCCTTTAATCTTAGATTTGTTAAGTTGCTCAAGTAGATTCCTGAATATATGAGACCTAATAATGTATTGTACTTGGCAATTTATTTGGCTACATTTGATAAGAAAATGAGTTATTTATTGAGATAAACAACCAGTCACACTTCACCAAGCCTTCAAATTTGCTATGGATATTGAAAATAATTAGAAATATGGGATGCCAGTAGGTTTCATGACTGCAAGTTTTCAAAATAGCTATCAAAGTGAATATGTTTCAGCTCTCCCAGTGTGTTCATTAAGAGATGATTTTGTAGAGTGAAATATGTTCCAGAATAGTATGTGCAGTCATGATGTGATGCATAAACATGAAAAAGATGTAGAAAATGTAGGCACATCCTATAATGGTGAAGACAAAGATTGTTGTCAGCCTCTAGAAGAGAAGCCCGCAGATGTAAAATGCCCTTCAAATGATCAAATGAAAGATATACATGAGGTTGTGTCTTGCAACAATAGGTATATCCCAGTTATTCCTGAATGTTTATATGAAGTAGATATGGAGAGCTTTACTCTGAATATTGAAGATGTAGATTCAAGGAATGGCGGTGAATATGTTAATGATTATTAGCATTCAGATGCATATGTGAGCCTTTCAGATGATGAAATATATATGAATGTTTCCTTGAAGATTCTGACCACCTCTACAATGCAAAGGTTGAAATTTTTACTTTTGATTATCAGTGCATTGGTGAAGAAGAAAATCAGGGTCACTATTCAGATGTGAATGGATAAGTTACAGATGTGTGCACTCATACAGTTGGGATTGGTTGTGGGGGTGGCTACAAAGCTTTTAGTGAAGGGATGCATTCTGAGCTATTTTTGCCTTCTTTTGAGACATTCCAGGTGGACATTAATGATAAAATTGTTGAGAGCAATGATGATGAACACCTGAGTGTTTATAAAGATAAATCTGATTATGAGATGTTGCTTGTGCCTGAATATTGCATGTTTGATATAGAGGAGCTCTTATTCTATGAAGAGCAAAATTTTGATGTGGATTCATTTGTTTCATGTGAGTCTATTAGTTTTCCAAGCAACACCAGTGACTCATATGATCATGACAGTCTACAAATGATGATAATGTATGTTAATCAAGCTTGTTGTAGATTTGTCAAAGAAAGAGAAATGGGCAACAGCACAATCAATTGCAAAGTAGGGTGCTGCAGATAGCAAAATGTTTTCAGGATTCATTTGAAGAAATCAAAAGAAAATCAAGTGTTTGATAAAGGAAAATTTTGGGTTTTCCTTTTTGGTGGCCCTGGGACACCAAGTAAATTTTTAAAATGTGTGATTTGTGATGCAGGTTGGTGCAGTGTTTGACTCTATGCCCAGTGGATAAGGGACTGGTCTGCATCCTAGAGATATATGGTTCTTGCCATGCCTGCAAGAGGCATGCATCCCCAGACAAAGCTAGTGTTGGTGCTTGCATGAATATTCAGGTTTCAAACATTTAAATCTGCAAGCCCCTTCATAAAAATCCCAAATTTCTATATCTTTCAGTCTTCTCAATTGAAAGATGCAAAAAAATAGTTCTATGTGCATGGCCGTGTGTATATACATATAGGTTCAAATGTGCATTTAGGCATACAAGGCAGTTTGTATGTTCAATCGACTTCAAAAGGTGCAAAAATGGTTGCTTGTATGTCACAGTTTCTCAGAATATTCCTTGATTGTATGTAAAAAGGTTTGTATGTTCAAATGTACATCGAGTATATATAATGGAAAACATACAAACAGGCTGACATACATTCACTACAGTGAAAGGGATCATCGGCCAAACAACACTCATCGGCAGTTCAAATTGAAGTCTCCCCGATGACCGATGCACATACAAGGCCGATATGCATTTGGTGGGGCCCGCAAGTATACAAAGGAGATTGTATGTGTTCGACATACAATGTGAGCATACAAGGCAGAATGTACATCGGCAATGTACAAGAAAATGTGCAAGGGAAAAAGATACAATCAGCAGGGTCCATCATTTGCATATACAAATGTGATTATATGTTTGCACATACAAGGGGACATGCATTCTTGAGATGCATTGGCCGGACCTGAACAGGTATGCAATGTAGTTGATGAAGGCATAAGTCCAGTGAATGTATGTTTTTTGCTTGTATATTGCATTTGTATAATGCAATATGCAACCCGATATACATGGTGAACATACAAGGGAGTGATATACAAGTCAGACCCGATTCAAGGGTCAAATTTGGTGAATTCAGCACTGGCATCTGCGGCTTGCATGTATATGGCATTTGTATATGTTGATATACAAAGAATGAAGATACAAGTGCTAGATTTCAAAGTTATTCAAGTCTACCTCATAATGAGCTAGAATCCGTATTGTATGTATATTGCATTGTATGTGTGCAATATACAAGGCCAAGTACAAAGGTAAAACATACAATGCCCGGACCTGATTAAAACTTCAATGTACTTTATAAAACACTAGTGTCCGTAGTATGTATATTGCATTTGTATGTGCAATATACAAAGTGATATATTCAAAAGGGAGATACAGGCCCAGACCCGATGGTGATTACAATCTGTTTCATGGTGATTTGGGGTCCGCCCTTTGTATGCAGGCAGTTGTATGTATATGCATGTTCTTTTGCATATACAAGGTGAAAAAGGGAAAATAGATGGTGGAAAAGTTAGAGATGGGAGCACAGGGTGCCTACTTGGCATGATTTAATTGGCTGGTGACTTTTCAAAGCTATTTGAGGCCATAGATCTCAGCGATAGGAAGGAAATCAATGGCTATGTTCAAATGTTTGAAGGCATGGGTTTTCCCATGTATCTACAGTGGTGTTTCAGGTGGGAAATTTTAGAACACTCAGGCTACTGTGTTTCCAGAGGCCATAGGTTGGTATGCCATTAATGATGATTTGCAGAGAGGTATGGGTATGATTGACCAGCCAACCACCAAATTTGATGAAGAAAATCTTCAGGCAGTAGTGCAGATCCCTTCCTTCTCTCTACCTGGAGCATTCAATGATTTGAGCGCCATTCTACGGTGCGCTATATTTGGTAGAATTTTGAAAATGCCTTGTAATTATTGCTGAGTACACAGTCTTTCTATAAAGGGCAAACTGTGTTACTCATTTGTGGTTGTTGAAGACTTGGGCATTTTTTGGAGAGATAATGAAAAATAGAGCATTTTCTTGGTTGTTTCATCTCTTTTGGAGTTTATGTGTTGCATTTCAAATGTAGGTTGTATATATGTTCAGTTTCATGTCATTTTATATGAAAAATGCATTATTGCATGTGTTTATCTGTCTGTCTCCATTTGTTGTATGCATTTTCTTCTTTTGAATTTGGTTGCTAAGGGTTTCTCAGATTCTAGGGTATAGATTTCTGTATCACATGCTTGATTTTTAACTTCCATTCAAGGAGTGGATTAAACTATTTTAGGTTAATTATGAAGAAGAATGTATGTCAGCTGGGATATGTGTAAGTAGAGGCAGCTAAATACTTATCCTTGGGTGGTGTTTGTAAGGCAAATACCAGTCCTAACCCCTTGAAACTTGAATGCCACTGCAAATCATTCATTTGTATATGTCTAGTTGACTCCTTGCCCTGAGATAGGCACCAGTCTACTTCTTGTGTAGTAGTTATGATCCAAAACCCCTTGTCTTGCATCCAAACATTAATACAAATCATTCCATAATTCCAACCTATTAGTTGTAGGAATAGAATTAGGACCCCTTGCATACTCTCATCCTCGACTAGTTAGATATGTCCAAGAATAGTGCCAAACTTGTGATTTATCACCCAAATCTTGGTCCATACATGAGAGTATTCTGCTTGTTGTTGTAAAGCTAAATGTTTCTGTCATTGTGCTAGTCAATGTTAAATCTTTAGCTACAGGGATACCCCCCTTGGTGTGGTAGAACCAGAAGTGAAGGGGAGGCATCTCACACAACCTCCTATATTAGTTGGTTGAGTCTGCCTATGCATTGGAACTGGCAAACCCTCTGTTGATTCAGAAAGAAAACCAACAACATGCTTTCCTTTCTATTCTCTATGCAATTCAGTTTTGTTCAACAAGTACTTGTTTAAATTTGTGTATGTACTAATTCACTACCCTCTCAACACCTCATTGTGTTCAACACCACAAGTGTTTGATGTAGGAGCATCCTAGGTTGAAAGGCAATCTCCCATCAACCAAAAAGATTTTGTTTCTTTTCTTTTCTTTCATTTCGGTCATCACTGCATAGTTTGTGGCATAGGATTAAGACTCTTCAATAGTTATTGTACATCATAGCTCAAATTTAGAATATTTACAATTGTCTACAAGAAGATATCATTGTCAGAAGCTTCACTAGGATTCACTGTTTAGAGAATTCAGCATTCAATTTAGCATATGGAGTTTTTGGTACCTTCCCGTGACTTGTGTTACCTAATGGAACATACCACAAGGAGAAGAGGAAATAAAAGAAGAAAGAGGAGCACTTATAGGAGAAGATTGGGGAACAATAAGTGTAGGCCCATAAGTGTGTAGTAGTAATGAGTTAGCAGGTGGTAGTAGCAAAGAACAATGGTTCTAATGAGGTGTTGGAAGAGGAGGAAGAAAAGGAAGAAGCCACTACATAGTCTCACCATGTGAAGATGGGCTCAAATATTTTCATACCCAAGAAGTATGATGCAACATCATCTTGGGTCTCGATAGATGGCATGGACCAGAGGCATAGAATTAGTCATTTGGAAGATATTTTGCACTTGTATCTATTATATGTTTCCACTTTTAGCCACTTGTGAGCAATTTTCCATAGTATAAAAGGTTCTTGTAGCAAATATAGGTACTTACTATTGCATATGTTGTCATTGATGTCAAAAGAGTGGTAATCATTGATCAGAGGTGTTGTGATGTGGAAGGCATATTGTTGCATATGTGTTCAAAGGAGTGATGATTGAAAGGAAGAAAGGTATGCAGAAATGCTTCCTACACTGATCTATTAAGGAAATATTTATGCAAATTTTTACTTTTAGAATTATAGATTGAGATACACATTAACAGAAAGATAATAGCAACTTCCAAATGCAAACACAAAACTCACAACACAAGATATACATGGGGAAAACCCTTTCAGGTAAAAAGCCCCACACTCCAAAGTTGCCCAATATATTATTCAAGAATCAAGAAGATTAAAATATACTTGTCAAGCAAGCTTTTACAAGAGTATATCCAACTAGACATATAGGAGGTAACTCAACATCTATAAGATTCTTACACACAACCTCCATCTTCAGCTCCTAATATATATGAGATATAATACAGTAAACTATTACTGGTAATTACAAAACCATGGGCCAAAACCACCCAAAATTGGTGCCCAAATTATCTCCAATCAAAGATGCCTTGTGATGTTCCAAAACACACACCAACACATGTAACTCTCCCATTTACAACTCTTTTGTGTCCAACATGTTTTTACATTTCCCAAAAATAGGAGGTCCAACTTTCAAAGGCCATAACTTTTGATTAAGTGTCCGATTGATGAACCGTTTGATGCATTGGAAAGCTCGTGAAGACATCTATCACCTTGTAATCCACTTTGTTGGTTATGACAATTTTCTAAGCATTTAGGGAATTTTTGATTATGATAATTGAGTTCAAAACTTTTTTTGGCAATTTCAAAAAATATAAACTTTAGTATCCCACAATCTAGATATGATCTTGAGTCAAAACTCACCTGAGATGTTTACTTAGTTGTTTTGCACCTTCTGGGAAAATTTTAGGTCAATCTAAGGTCAAATGTAAACTTACTAAAAATAGTAAGTCCAGCCATTTTTAGCTCTTTTGGAAACTTTGAAAGTTCTAGATAATTTTTCAAGATAAAGGGTATTTAAAAAGACCAAAACTAGGAAGAAGGGTAATCTTTTGAATTTGCAAAGTTGAGACACTTTTCCTAATGTTCTCCCACTTGTCAAACACCTTGTAAGAGTAAAGGGACTATCAACACCATGATTTAATTTCTAGGGGCCAAGAGGCAAATAGACTCTAAACACCATCTAAACTTCTCTATGCTCATAGGTTTTGTCAAGGAATCTGCAATATTCATCAAAGTATCAACTTTCTCCAAGTTTACCTTCCCATCCTATACCATGTCACAAACAAAATGGTACTAAACATTAATATGTTTAGTCCTCGTGTGGAAAGTAGGATTCTTTGCCAAACATATGGCACTCTGACTATCACAACAAATAGTAATCTTCCCTACATCAAACCCAACATCAGAACACAATCTCTTGATGTAGGAGCATCCCTGGTTCAAGAGCAATCTTGAATCAACTAAAAACATTTGAATTTCAATTTGTTTGCAGTTCAATTTGTTTCTTTTCATTTTCCAATTTATTTTAGGTAGTTCAGTCAGTAGCAGTTTCTATATTTTGGTCCACATTCTACCACAGTTACATTTCAAACCTTGCAGAGTTGGATTTAGCATCTAGATTCATTCATCTATAACATATCTAAATCTAAGAGCATTTGGTTAAGATACTGGAAATATATCGCTATTAGAAGATCAACTATTTTATCAGAACAAACCATCCTAACAGTCTCTAACAATCAGCTAAAGGAGAAGACCTGTAGAGCATTTCGTGGAGCCTAATGACACATCATTTAATGATCTTTGGTTTGTGGTTGATCCTCCTCGAGATCTGCAAAACATTCCATTCATTTGTGGAGGAATTCTTCATGATTAGGTCTGACCTACCCATGTACACACATTACAGCTCTTCATTGGAGTTTATGATCTTCCTTGGTCGACACAGAGAAATCTTATGTTCTGGAGATGATATATATTGATGTAATAGATGCTAAGGAAAGTAGTTCATGACATAGAGATAATTGATAGTTTAGATTTTGTGCAAAGGAGCATCAAAGCTATATTTGGTGTATATTATCATATTTTGTAATCAGGCCTATGAGCCCTAATTTGTAAGCTCACATCTTTCTGGCCAATCTTTATTTGAATTCTTTGATATACTAAATGACTGAATCTATATTTGCTTCATATCTTGGAGTTGTTTCTATTATGTTTACTCTTGTTGCACGGTTTGGACAGTTCATTCTGTGAACTCTCCTACTATGATTGCACCATCTCTTAAGCCAAATGGCTTCTTTACAAGCATGAGTTGCTACCATGTACTCATCTTCAGTAGTAGAAAAAGTGACCATAGGTTGTTTCTTACTCATCCAACTAATTGCACCACCAAACATAGTGAACACATAAGCACTAATGGATTTCCTGCTGTCAATGTCACCTGCCGAATCTAAATCCACAAATACAAAGTGAATGCCGAAGTCATGTAGGATAACCATGATAACATAAGGAATACTCAGAAGTACCCCATAAATATCTGAACACTCTCATCATTGCATCCTAATGTACCCATCCAAGATTAGCCATAAATTGACTAAGGACTCCCACTACTTGGGCAATGTCTGGTATTTTACAGACCATCACATACATCAAGCTGCCAACTACACTAGCATAAAGAACTTTGCTCATATCCTCTATCTCAGAAGGAGACTTTGGACAATCTACAATAGAGAACTTTGTCCCCATTGTAATAGGAATAGTCAAAGGTCTTCAATCCACCATGTTGAATCTTTCCAACAAAATGTTAACATACTTACTATGGCTTAACTAATGTTTTCTATTTGCTTTGTCTCTTTTGATCTCCATCCCCAAAGTGTATCAAGCTGCCCCTAGATTTTTCATCTCAAACTATGTTGAAAACTAAGACTTCAAATTAGAAATCAAACTTTTACCATTTCCAATGAGTAACATATCATTGACATACAATGCAATAATGAGAATGTGATCATTGTCAAACTTGTAATAAACACAATGATCTGATTTCAATCTCTAAAATCCAATACTCAACATAAAATCATCAAACTTTTGGTATCACATCCTAGGAGACTATTTCAAACCATACAAAGACTTTTTCAACTTGCAAACCATATTTTCTTTACCTTTCACCATGTAGTGCTCTAGTTGTGACATATAGAATTCCTCCTCTAAGTCATCATGAAGGAATGTTGTCTTCACATCCATTTGTTCCACTTCTAGATCATACACTACTACAAAAGATAATAGGAACCGAATATATGTCAGCTTTGCAATGGGAGAGAAAATCTCACCATAGTCAATTCCCTTAACCTAAGAATACCCCTTTGCAACCAATCTAGCCTTATATTTCTCAACACTACCATCTACACCGAATTTTTTTTGGAACACCCATTTGCATCCAATAGGTTTTCATCCTTCAAGCAAAGGCATCAAGTCCCAAGTATTATTCTTTTCCAAAGAAGACATCTCCTCTTCCATGGCCTCCTTCCAAGAACCTTGCATCTTTCATACCCATAGTCTCTTTCATAGTTATAGGCTCATTAGTGTTAGAAATCAAAGCAAAAATATAACTAGAATCATGCAATGAATAACCAAACCTATCAGGTTGTTGCCTTATCCATGTGGACCTCCTCAAAGATTGAGGTTGAGGTTCTTCATCTTCCTCTAAACTTTTAGAGCTACTAGAGCTCTCCTCATTATCAGGTCCAATAGATGTTTTTGGTTCAACTTTCTCAGAGGTGGAAGGAAGCCAAACCACGTCATCTTTCTTCTCTTCTTTCTCTAGATGCAAGACAATACAAGAAGGATTGAGCTCTCTAAAGATCACACTTCTTCTATATAGAATTCTCTCAACCACTAGATCCCAAAGCTTGTACCCTTTCACACCGATGCCATAGCCAATGAAGATACACTTCATAGCCTTGTTCTCCAACTTAGACCTCTTATCCTTAGGCACATGTGCATATGCCTCACAAGAAAATACTCGAATGTGTCTTAATGAAGGCTTTTTACCAGACCATACCTCCATGGGTGTCTTATCTATGAGTGTTGATGTAGGTTTGACATGTTAACCAGGTAATAAGTGGTAGCAACAACTTTTGTTCAAGACCAGCTCCACTTAGAATATTCCTTGCCCTCTCCATCAATGTTCTATTCATCCTCTCTATAGCTCCATTCTGCTGAGGGATACACGGAGTTGTCTTGTGCCTCTGAATCCCCTGTCCTTTACAGAACTTGTCAAAATCTGTTGAACAAAACTCACCAGCGTTGTCAGTCCTCAAATACTTAATCTTTCTATCCTTCTAATTATCTACAAGAGATTTGAACTATTTGAATCTATTAAAGACTCTAGATTTACTTCTAAGAAAATACACCCATGTCCTACTGTAGTCATCAAAGAATGAAACAAAGTAAACAGATTTTGAAATTGAAGGAACATTAACAGTACCAAACACATCAGAACGAATCAAGTCCAACACCTTAGAATATTTGTGAGACCTAGAAAAAAAACTAAACACGGTTTTGTTTTCCATAAATGCAATGTTAGCAAAAATTGAATTCAAGATTACAGTCATTCGTACCCTCAACAAGATTTTTATTTTTCTGGGTCCTCAAACACTTTTCACCAATATGACCAAGCCTTTGGTGCCATAACATTGTCTTCTCAGTTGGAAGTTTCATCTCCATAGAATGAGCACCCTTAGGTACCCAAAAACCATGACCATTAGAATTAGATGCAACATTCCTCTTCGCTGTTGGTTCCAATGGTGAGGATGAAGACTCTAAATCTCTCCTCTTCAAAATAGAAACAATATTTCACTGAACTACACATGCATCAAGATAAAACAGAGTGCCAATCTAGACACCCTTAGCCAACACTAGAGATCCTCTAGTCATCTTGCATCCTCCATTTGAGAAAACAACCTGCACACCCACATCATTCAACTTACTTACAGAAGAAGGTTTCATGTCAAACCAGGGATAAATAGAGCACCATTGATTCCCTTCACTAGTCCATCAGGGAATCAAATCAAGACTCTTCCTTGGCCAACAATCTTTAGGTTAGAATCATCACCCAAGTACACCTTTCCACCATCATATTCTTCATAATTTAAAAAACAACCCCAATGTTAGTTATGTGAAAAGATGAACCAGAGTAAATAAGCCACACATCTTCATATGCATGCGTTGCCAAGGTAATGAAAAATGCTTCTCCTTCATCCTAAGAGGACTTGTTAGAATCTGAACCATAATTTGTCTTTTTCTTTTTCTCCTTCTTGCACTCCTTCTAGAAGTGACCACGTTTGCCACAGTTCCAACACAGGGCCTTGGACTTTCTGGGAGACTTAGATCTCCCATGAGATTTGGATCTTCCTTTTTCTTCCTTCTTCTTATCCTTTTTCTTTCCCTTCTCTTTAGATCTACCACGAACCACAAGAGCCTCCTTAGCCATTTTGGAAGACTTTCTCTGCATCTCTTCAGACAACAGTGAAGAAACCACTTCATTCATCTTGAAGGTGGTAGTGGTATTCCTAATGGCCATTACAAGGTGGTCCCATGAATCTAGTAAGGAGCACAATAATTTCATACATTGATCCTCCTTCTCCATCTTCACACCAACAAAAGTCAACTGGGAAAAAAGAATATTGAATGAATTTAGGTGCTCAACAATAGATCCTCCATCTTCCATCCTAAGATAATACAATTTCTTTTGTAGGAATAATGTGTTCACTAGGGATTTAGCTTGATAAGAATCTCTAAGATTTTTCCAAAGTTCCTTTGCAGTCTTCTCTATTGGAATTAAACCAAACAACTGAGAGGGCGTGGGTGAATCAGTTGTCCCAAAAAATAACCTTTTCTTCCTTTTAATCTTCTTTGATAATTTGCAAATTGATTAATGATGTAAACATTAAAGCATGAAACAACATCATATATGCAGAAACATAATCAACACATTTGACTCCAAGGTTTTTGACATGGAAACCCAGTTAAGGGAAAAACCATGGTGGATGTTAGCCCACAAGATTCGTACCCTATTAAAAGTACTTAAAAAGAAAGGGAAGGCACTTGCCTTCAAGTTCACTTCCCAGAGCTCACTGCTCAAAAGAGAGGCTCACTACCTACAAGAAATTTAAGTTTAACATAGAAGGAATTAACTGAGAAATAGCATCTACTTCATGCTTGGTTTAGTTTCATTGAATGCTCATAAAAATTTTTTTTTGCTTCCAAACGCTTCACTAACTTTTCACTCTATTCTACTTTTGCTCTTCTTCTTCTCCTATTCTTTTCTCTACTCTTGATCCTTTCTTCATATTTATTATTTTCTCTTAAGGATGATTTTCAATGACTCAGCTACACTCCTTTATATGCTTCATCAACCTTGGAATAAACATCAAGGTCAGCACACCAAACATCTTACTTAATGTGAATTTCTAAGCTGTTGGCCAAACATTACTAAGACTTGAATCTTCTTTCAACAATATGCCACACTCCAAAGAATTACTTCTAGAACATCTGCAATAAGTTTGAATCATTCGGTCGGCCAGGACTGGGAAGAACAGAAGCACCAAGAAGGAAATCTTCACCAACAAGGTCAAACTTCAATGTGAACCTCCAACATAGTAGTCACACAATCTAGAGACATCCACAAGTACAATGAATTCTACAATAACATTCGCATTCCTCCAAATCATTAGAATCACTTGCATCTTCATCTAGAAGCTCAAGAATATTATCTGCCATGACTGTCATCTTAGAAAGATTGCTTACAGACCTCCAAACCACAAACCACTTGAATGGATGATACACACTGACTTCCCAAACATGCCTTTAGATCTGCATGTGATTATTTGACATATCCAAAGGGATCCAGACTACTTCTCTGATGCTCTATCTCTTCTGAATACTGTAAAATTGGTACTACTCAGATGGCCATAGTTTTTTCAAATCTTCATGCATACCTCTCAAATCCTGACTACAGTTACTTCACACAATCCTCTATAGTGCCATAAGATCTACATCCATTAAGCTTTATTAATTTTCTCAATATCCTACACATTCCAGTCTTCTAGTTAGGCAACAAGATAGGATACAGTTGACACCAATGGCGACAAGAATATGTTGACATCAATGACAACACCGATTAGTCACATATTTGCAACAATCTCCCCCTTTGTCATTGATGGAAACATATGATGTGAAAAATTGATTCAACCATCAAGACAAGAGATTCTCCCCCTTTTTCTTATTGCTTCTGCAACCACTATCTTCACTATTCCCCCTTTCACTAGCAATTAGTTTTTTCACATGACTTCCCTCCCCCTTTGACATCAATGGAAAAGGACACATATTTGCAATATTTTCTCCTTAGTTTTGTTTTGGATCAAACTCAAAAATTGCATGCAGACTACTCCCTCTAAGTAGTGCTTTCTTAACATCAATCTGGATCACAAGATATGGCTATGAATTCCACCAGACTAATGCACTCTAGTGCATCTTAATCCTGATCAAGAGGGGTAATAACCCCTAACTTCTCTCTAAGATACTCAAAAGTATCCTTGGGAAGAGGCTTAGTGAAAATATCCGCAATCTGATCCTTTGAGGACACAAACTCCAACTTGACTTCATTCTCATTTATCTTTTCTCTCAAGAAATGAAAATTGATGGATATATGTTTTGTCTTTGAATGCAACACTAGATTCTTTGAGATACTTATTGCACTTGAATTATCACAGAAGATTGTGACAAGCTCCTCAAACACAATTCTGATGTCCTTCAACATTTGCTTCATCCACATGACTTGAGTACAATTGTTTACTATTGTTATGTACTTAGCCTCTACTGTAGATAGGGAATATGCCTCCATATTTTTACTTAGCCAAGAAACCAATCTACTTCCCAAGAAGAATAGACCACCACTAGTGCTTTTTCTGTCATCCACATCTCTTGCCCAATCAACATCTATATATGCATGGAGAGTGAAGTCATTATCCTTTGGATACCATAATCCATAATCAATTGTCCCTTTGAGATATTAGAAAATTCTTTTGACTGCTACAACATGGGATTCTTTAGGATCAACTTGGAATCTAGTGACAATCCCAACTGCATTCATGATATAAGGTCTAGTTTGAGTCAGATAGAGTAGTCCTCCAATCATTGAACTATACCTTTTCTAATTTTCCTTAGGGGAGTCATCATCTTTACTCAACTTACATCTAGTTACCATAGGTGTACCTACTAGCTTTGAATCTTCCATTCCAAACTTCTTCAACAATTCTCTCACATACTTGGACTAAGATATAAAGATACCTTTGTCTGACTGGTTGATTTGTAGACCTAAGAAGAAATTCATTTCACCAAACATGGACATCTCAAATTCACTTTGCATCTGATTAGCAAATGTTTTGCACATACTCTCATTTCCACCAAAAATGATATCATCAACAAATACCTCAACAATCAGAATGTTCTCATGATCAATCTTGAAGTAGAGATTACTGTCAGCAGTGCCTTTGTTGTAACCTACCTTTAGCAAATACTGATCTAATCTTGTATACCAGGCTCTTGGATCTTGTTTGAGTCCATACAATGATTTCGTTAATCTGTAGACCATGTCTCCATGATCAGACAACTAAAATCCTTTCTGGTGCTCAATGTAGACTTCTTCTAACTCTCCATTTAGAAATGTTGACTTAACATCCATCTGATAGACTTTAAAATCTTTATAAGTTGCAAAAGCAAGAAACAATATGACTACCTCTATTCTTGCCACCAAAACAAAAGTTTCTTCAAAATCAATTCCTTCCACTTGAGAATATCCTTTGCATACCAACCTTGCTTTATTTCTTATAACTTTACCTTCTTTATTTAGCTTGTTCCAGAAGACCCATTTTGTTCCAATCACATTTTTGTCCTCAGGTCTAGAAACAAGATCCCAAGTGTGATTCTTTTCAATTTGCATTAATTCTTCTTTCATTGCCTTTACCCAGTTTTCATCTTTGTAGGCTTCACTTATTGTTTTTGTTTCAATCTTTGAGATCAAACAAATTTCTTGTTGATCTTCAACAATTCTTCTTCTAGTTTGAACACCTTTATTTCTTTCTCCTATAATTTCATCTTCGGGATGATTCATCCTTACATACCTAGGAGTTTTGGGAATTATTTGAGCTTTTGTTTCTTGAGCTTGTTCCTCAACTTCTACACTATCCTCTTGAATTACTAGATTTTCTAGATTAATCTAGATCTAGATCTAAGTTTGCACTTGCCTTTCTTGACTTGGATTTTCATCTTGATCATCTGAATCATATCCGTATGACCTGGAATGTCCTTTTCTCTCATCAACTCTGACATTAGCACTTTCAACAATCTTTTTCAACCTCTTGTTACAGCACTGGTATGCTTTACTTTGAGTAGAGTAACCCAGAAAAATTCCTTCATCACTTCTTGCTTCAAACTTGCTTAGATCCTCATCTCTTTTGATGTAGCATTTACTACCAAAAACTCTAAAGTATCTTACAGTAGGAGTGTTGGTTCACAATCCAACTGGATACTTATTCCTAGCTATCCCTACAAGGTAGCCATCAATGATCAACAGGATCTCTGGGCTAGTGGCCAACAGTATAGGAGATAGACTCTATAATATCTCCTCTTCTTCTTTAGGCTCTATAGAACCAAGGGGGGTATTCCCTATTCAACATCCATGAGATATGCTTATGGATTAACTAGGATGTTGATACAAAGTAGATAAATCCTCCTTTATGTAGACCAAAACTGTGAGATAAGTGCAAAGGGGCTAGCTTTGGGCCTATTTTCAGTTGTAGACAGAGGATTTAGGTCCTAAACTACTCCTAAAGTCCTAATGGTTTGATTTTGAAGTTTAAGTTTGATTTTATGTGGATGCAAAACTAGGACCTTGGGTGTAACCTCAATACAAGACTAGATTGGTGCCTATCCAGGGCTCGGAGTTAGTTGATGTACACATGTGAATGGCCTGCATGAACATATACCAAAGACTAGATAACAAGAGGTTTTGTAGTATCTGCCTTATAGATACATCCCAAGATAGGGTATCCTATTATCTCTACTTACAATATCCTCACTACAATATATTGTTCCCAACCCTTGATCTAAAACATTTAATCTACTCCTTGAGTAGAAGTAAGAAATCAAGCATTTAATACAACATACCTGTATTCTAGAATCATAAACACCCCTTAGATGCTCAGACTCAAAAGAAGAACATATTCAGTTTGGAGATAGATGATAGAACACATGCAATATAGCATTACTCATTTAGATCAACGTGATATCAGTGGATTAATGTAGAAAAAATACAACATGAGACTCATAAACTCACAAGACATCCAGAAAAGGGCCACCAAAGAAGTTGTATTGTGTCATAGTACCCAAAATTTTGTCTAGTTTCCAACCAACAAAAATGAGTAACATGGCCTCCTATATACAGTAGGAGGGTGCACCCAGCATTAATTACATGGCAAAAATCAAAAGTCTGCCAGATATAGTTCATTCTGAGGAGATGGCACTCAAACATTGAATGCAGAAAATGGAGAAGGAGACAGGAAGGGGTCTTGAGCCACGCGTCACCACTTGGGGATCCTCAACTTCAATCAGGTACTAGATCTGATTATACCATCGCCCATACCCTGTAACATCCGCCATTAATGTCCACCTACTCGCAGTCTTGGGAATGCAATGGTCGCATGATTCCTTGACAACTTTTCCCGCCAAGAATCATGATCTTGATATTTCAAATTTGGTAGCAACCAATTATCCCACATGCACCCCGCGGCAACCTCCTCATCACTTTATAAACTAGGCCATGAACAAACATGATGGGGTGCTTTTGCTCCTGACGACACTAGCTTAAACCCCATCATGATCCTCCTGCATGATATTTTGACGTTTAATATCACCCTGATATTTCATCTCATCCTGATATGAAATATCACCCTGCGGGCAATATCATCCTGACCGCATTACCTGATCCTTAAAAAGTGCATGATGACCAACATCATCATGATGACCACCCGGTGCATCCCACCAAATTTTGATGACGTCATCATCATATTCATACCATGCGCCTCCTCATATCCAGATGACGTCACAACCATATCAGGGCACGGGTGATATTCATAAAATGACCTGATATTTCAGAATATCACCCCCCCATAGAAAAATTAGGGTGCATTGTAGCTTCATTGTAATATCGGGGTGATGTTTGAATATGACTAATATTTAGAAATATCACCCTCACCTTCAAAAAATGATGAAGCTGTTAGATAAGCAGATATCTCCCTGACATAGGAATGATGTTAGCAGCATCAAGATGAAAACTGGAAATATGATGATGACCTCCTCTGAAGAGAATATGATGCTGACATTGAAAAATACTCAGGAGGTCTGAAGACTCAGAACTTTTTGGATTTTTGGGAGGGTGCTTGTAGATTTATTACTTGAAAACCTGACAACTCATGCAAGCACCAACACTGGCTCCGACTGGGAACGTGTAGGTGCAAGGCTACAGTGAGAACTAGATTACCTCTAGGTAGACCAAGCAAAACACACAAAAAATGCACAGCCGACTATATAGGGAAATTTACAAATAATTTACAAGTGTGCATAGAAAGAGGTACTCATGAAAAATAAGCTTTGAGGAATTGACCATGCACAGGCAATTCCAGCATCTTACCATCCAAGGCCTGAAGAAAGTAGGAGTCCCCTCCGTGAGTATTGCTAACCTGATATGGGCCCAACCATAAGGGCTCAAACTTACCATGCTTACCCTTGTCCTGACCTTTTACATTCCATACAAGGACCAAGTCATCTATTTGAAACCTTCTCTCTGTAGTCCTTTTATTAAATAGATATTTAACACCCTGTTGTTTCCTAATATTTGCCTTGTGTGCCTCCCTTCTGGTTTCATCCAATGCCACTAGCTGATTTATCCTCTCTGTCATTGGATCTTCAATCCCCTCATCATTTTCTTATATGAACTTATAAACTAGTAGGAGGTTATTTATAGGCAATCTAGCTATTGTACCATATACTAACTCAAAAGGTGACTTCTTAATGGCTTTCTTTACAATTACTCTTTCAACCCATAATGCCATTTTCAGCTTTGCATCCCATGCTCTCTTGTTTTTGTTTACCATCCTTTTGATGATCTTCATGAGGCTCTTGTTACTTGACTCTGCTTGACCATTTCCCTGAGGATGATATGGTGATGCATATGACAAATTAATTCCATATTTCTTGCAAAAATCAACAAATTCACCAGATCTGAAGAACATTGCATTATCTGTGACCAACTTGACTAGTACTCCAAATCTGATAATAATATTTTCTAGAATAAAATCCATCACCACCTTACTTGTAGCTTTCTTAGTTGGAATGGCTTCAATCCATTTGGTGAAATAATTAGTAGCGAACAAAATCCAACTATGTCCTGCACTTGATTTTTCTAAAATTTCCCCTATAAAATCAACACCCCACTGTTGAAATGGAACCTCCATAGTTACAATTCTAAGGGGTAATGCACCTTCATACCTCATCTTTCCTGAGAACCTTTGGCAAGAATCACATCTCCTCACCAATTTCTATGCATCTGATAAAAGAGTTGGCCACCAGTAGCCTGCTCTAAGAATTTTGTGGGTTGTTGTCGTGGCAGTGTAATGTCCACCACACATTGCTTTGTATAGATCACCTAAAATATTAGCAGCCTGATTTTCATCTACACATCTAAGTAGTACACCATCAGGATTTTTCCAATATAGTTCTCCTTGTACAACAATGTATCTGATTGCATGTAGCTTCAATGTCCTCTTCTGACTATCATTGAGGTGGGAAGGACAATTCAAATTCTGCAAATAATACACAATGTCCCTGTACCATTCAAACTTTGACACATTTACAACTTCATCCTGAGCTACATTCACTTGACATGCTTCCAAATTTTACTCTGTCATTATCTTGGCAAAGCCTTGTCCCCTTACCAGTTTTGTGATTTGTATCTCTATGTTGAATTCTCGTAGTTTATTTATCCACCTGCATCTTCTTCCAATTACCTCCTGCTAAGTGAAAATATCCTTGACTTCTACATGAGGTACACATGCAACTATTTGTGAGCCTACTAAATAAGGCCTAAAGCTCTTGACTACTCCAACCAATGCATATGCATGTTTCTCCATGATATCATATTTTAACTTAGTAGCCTGTAATGACTTGCTAAAGAAAGCAGTAGGCAGCTCAAAACCCTCTTCATTTTTCTGTAGTAAGCATGCTACAATAGTATGGAAAGAAGCAAATGAAAACAACTGAAATGACTTAGAAAAATTAGGAGACTTTAGCACAAGAGCCATCTTTATAGCTTCTTTGATATTTTGAAATGATTTAGCTGCTTCATCTTCCCACTTGACAGTCTCACCCTTCTTCATCATCTTAGAAATGTTCCTTGTAGTCTCTGCAAAATTAGGCACAAATCTTCTAACAAAATTAATTTTCCCAAAGAAGGACTGAACTCCTTTCATTGTTCTAGGGATCTGGATCCTGTCAATTGCAGCTACCCGTTTAGGATCAATCCTGACTCCATCCTTAGAAACAATATGCCCCAACAACTTTCCTTCCACTACCCCAAAATCACACTTCTTTAGGTTAAGTGAGATGCCAACTCTAATGCTCTAATAAAAATATGTTCTAAGTGCATACAGTGCTGCTCCCCCTTCTTTGAATAGGCAGTTAAATCATCTTGATAAACAACTAGAATTGAATCAATCAATCCTGCAAAAGCAACATCCATTGCCCTTTGAAATGTAGCACCTGCATTTGTTAGTCCAAATGACATTCTTATATAAACATAGGTTCCCCATTGAGTGGTGAAGGTAGTCTTGAATTGCTCTGATTCCTTTACCTTCACCTGATTGTACCCTGAAAATCCATCCATCATGGATAAAAGTTCACAGCTAGTCACTCCTTCCAGCATAGCCTCCATGTTTGGCAATGGATAATTATCCTTCAAAGAGGATACATTTAGATTTCTAAAATCAACACAAAGTCTTATATCACCATTCTTTTTTCTAACTGGGACAAGATTAGACACCCAAGTTGAATGTCTGATAGGCATAATTATTCCAACTTCGCTAAGCTTTATAAGTTCTTGCATTTTTGGATCTAAAGTTGAGTTGATAGGTCTCTATTTTTGTCTAAATGGTTTAGCTCCAGGCTTCAATGGGATCTCATGCTAGAATAGGTCTTCTCTATAAGCTTTTAGGTCCTCATATGACTAGGCAAAGACATGCTTGTATCTCTTCAGTAGTGTAATCAACCTGCTCCTTATGTGTGGTTTGAGCTGTTTGCCAATGTATACCTTTTTGGGTGCATAAGATGTCCCCAAGTTTATCTCCTCCAAATCATCCTTATTTTTTGGAGATGCCTTTGTAACAAATTGGTCTCTATTGTCAAAATCTCTCTCTAAAGCAACTAACCCTCTAGGGATTTTGTTTGTCTTGAGTTGTATTACCTCTTTCCCTAAGAGAGTTTCTTTTCCATCTACAACCTCTACAAAGTTCTGAAAATCCATTTCTTGGTTCTCATATTCATCTATGCAATGCAAAAATCTTAACAAATCCTTATCATTATCAAATACTTGCCAGCTGCATACATTATCTGGTACTGCAGGTCTAAACTTTACCTCAACATTTGTGACATCTGATAGAGTTATATCATCTAGCCTAATGGCTACATTAGCTAGAAAATCTGCCATGACATTCTTTAACCTCTCTATTCAGTTTATTGAGAATGCATCAAATAATTCAATTGTATCCTAGATAACATGTTTATATTGTTTTAACCTCTTATTTTTTCAAGCATACTTATCTCTAACCTGGGAAACAATTAACTCTGAGTCTCCAAACATTCTTAACATCTTAATTCCATGTCTCAGAGCAACATTCAATCCTAGTAACAAAGCTTCATACTCTGCAATATTATTTGTGCAGGCAAACCTCAACAAGAAAGAGAATTTTAGAAGATTACTAGCTGGAGACAGAAAAATAATTCCAGCACTGGACCCTTCTATTGCACAGGCTCCATCAAAATACATGGTCCATAGATCTGTTGCAAGTATGAGGTTAATTAGTGTTGTCATTGATGTCAACATACTCATATTGCATTGACAAGAAGGATTGGATGAACTGTGAGCTGAGGATATTAAGAAAATTAGTCTCAAACAGGAACAGTGAAGAATAGTGATGAGAAGAAGGCAAAAGTACTCAATAAGTTGATGACCAAAGGATGTGGATTAAAGGGTTTGTATATATGAGTCTTGAGATGATCCAATTAAGTTTTCAGAGGTCCGCATGCAAATTTGAAGAAGTTGTGATTGATCAAGTAGAACTGGTTCTGGGAAGAGCTCCAGAGTGACAAAGTGCTACAAAGAGGTCCGATGAGATCCAGAAGTGCATTATCCTATCTTGCGGATTGGATGAAGTGTTTTGGATGTCCTTGTGATGTGTCATCTCAATTTGTTCATGATTTGGAGGTCCGGAAGCATATGCTACAGTATGACAGTAGCGGTAGACTATGTTCTTGAAGTTCCAAATGAGGAAGAGAAGAGATTCCAGTGAGCAGAGGAAGTGCGGATGTTCCTGGTCATTTAGGAAAGCTTGTGAAGATTCTTGGATTGTGTTGAGGTTGTGTTGTTGATCCGCATTGGTGGTAGAGCCTAGAATTGAAGATAGTCTTCCGGATGAAGTTCTTGTTCAGACTAGCCGACTGGATGGGTTGTTCATCCTACAAATGTCTTGTGGTGGCTGACCGGATGTGTTATTGATCTTGCGAATGTTCTTATGGTTGAGTGCCGACTTAGATTCTTACTCCTAAGTTGATGTCTTGTATAAATGAAGGTTTGTGAATCCATTTTGATGTGTGTTGTGGAGCGGATGAGTGTGATATAGTGAAAGAGCAAAAGGGTAGAGCAGGTGTGTTTCAAGCTTAAATGGAACTGATCCAGACATGGTGAAGATGTCATCATCCAGTTCAAGGTTGTGATACTTATGATCTTGTAGACAGTGTGTCTCTTTTGTAGGGAATGTGCCTCTTTGTGAGTAGTGTGCTTGGGTAGTGAGCCCTGACTGGCATGTGCCATTTGTTTTTCTTATTCTTCTAACAGAGAATAATCCTTGGGTTAATCACCCCGTGGTTTTTCCCTTAACCAGGTTTTCCACATCAAAAATCTTGGTGTCTAATGTGTTGATGTTTATCTGCTCCAGTGTTTATGCTTTCTGCTTTCATGAATGGTTAATTTGTATGCTGTTAACTAACAAAGAAGAATCAAGTGTTTGAAGTAGAAGCAAGTTTTTACACAACTGATTGACCCCCCCTCTCAGTTGTGTGCCCTAGATCCAACAATTGGTATCAGAGCAAGGTTCCTCTAAAAGGAGCTTAACCACTTGAGGAGATCCAGGATGTCATCATACAAGAAGGATAGTCCGAAGTTCAATGGAACAAATTTCTCGCTCTGGAAAGGTCGCATGAGATGTCATTTGGAGTGTATGGGAAAAGCATACTTGTCCATGATCACAAAGGCTTATGTACCTCCATAGGGTGGTCTGACAACACTGAATGAAATCACAGATGCTGAAAATAATTCGCAGACCAAGGAAGCTCTTCTAAGTGCATTGAATGATTCAGAGCTCTCTAATGTTATTGACCTACCAACTGCATATGAGATCTGGGTTAAACTAGAACTTCTATATGAAGGAGATGAGTATGTTAAGAGTGCAAGGTTGCAAAGTCTGAAAGGGAAATTTGAAAGATTGAAGATGAGAGATGATGAAAACATCACTACCTTTATGCCAAGAGTGAATGAGCTGGTATGTGGAATCAGGAATGCTAGTAGAGTTCTGGATGAAAATGAAATTGTTTGGAAAATTCTCAGATCCCTTCCTACTTCCTACAAAATCAAGGTTGCTGCCATCGATGAATTCAGAGCCCATCCAACTGTGACAAGAGGGCAATTGGCTAGCAAACTAGCTACATTTGAAATGACTGAGTTTGGAGATGATCCCCCCAAGACTGAATCTGCATTCAAAGCCAGTGCCTATGTGAAAGGCAAACAAAGATTTGATCCGGGAGAAAACTCTTCAAGGAAGCTGTCATGGTATGATCAAGCAAGAAAAGACATGGAAGAGGAAGAAGCAGAAACAACTCATCTTGAAGCCCTCATTACTCAGAGACTACCAAGAGGATCTAGTAAGTATGAAGGAAAATTACCCTTTAAGTGCTTCAATTGCAATAAGATTGGTCATTTTGCTTCAAGATGTCCAAAAAGATCTGCAAGGTCAAATGCTAATAGACAAAGGTTCCAAAAGAACTATTATTATGTTCATGAAGAAGATGATAATGAAGGAGTAACAGATGATGAATCAGAAATGGGAAGCAAATCCGGAAATGAATGGGTGTTTATTGCCATCAAGGAAGAAAATTCAATATC
This sequence comes from Cunninghamia lanceolata, assembly GCA_027924645.1. NCBI lineage: Eukaryota > Viridiplantae > Streptophyta > Pinopsida > Cupressales > Cupressaceae > Cunninghamia > Cunninghamia lanceolata. Next base: position 4,325,309 of record BSBN01000046.1, on the reverse strand, counting down.
CTCTAAATCTGTCAATCATAAGGTTGTGGAAAGAGCCTTGGCTGGCCAAATTGAAGAAAAGGATGATTGGGTTATTGACAGTGGGTGTTCTCACCACATGACAGGTGACAAGAACAAGTTCTTAGATTTGGAAAGGTATGAAGGAGGAATGGTAAAGTTTGGTGATAATTCTGCTAGCAGAATCAGAGGCAAGGGAACTATTTCTTTTGATGGAAAGAGCAAAACTGGTAATGTACTATATGTTGAAGGATTGAAGCACAATCTTCTCAGTGTTGGTTAGTTGGTGGACAAAGGCTATGATCTCCGGTTCAAGAATGGAAGATGCGGGATCTTAGAAAGCTCTAAAACTGAGATTGCATCTGGTACTCAAACAAAAGGTAATATCTTCCATCTAGTTGGTTCAAATAAAAGTTGTCTGTTTGTTCAAGTTGATCAAAGTTGGTTATGGCATAGAAGAATGTGTCATGTGAATTTTGACAACATCATCAAGATTAGCAATACTCAGGCTGTAAGAGATCTTCCAAAATTGGTGAAAACTATAAATAGTTTGTGCAAAGAATGTCAGCTAGGTAAATAGAGCAGAGTCTCTTTCAAAAGCAAGGATCAGTCCTCTACTGGATTATTGGAATTAGTCCATACTGATCTCTGTGGTCCAACAAGAATCAAGAGTATGAAAGGTGATAGATATTTCATGTTACTAATTGATGATCATTCCCGGATGATGTGGGTTACCTTCCTAAAAGAGAAATCAGAAGCCCTTGAGAAGTTCAAAATCTTCAAAGCTATGGTAGAGAATCAAGCCGGATTGAAACTGAAATGTTTAAGGTCTGATAGAGGTGGTGAATTCACATCTGGTGAATTCATAGATTTCTGTGAGAAGCATGGTATAAAGAGACAGTTGTCTGCTCCTAGGACTCCACAGTAGAATGGAGTAGTTGAGAGAAAGAACTAGACCATCCAAGAAGCAACTAGGACAATGATGATGGAAGCAAGTGTTCCTTAGATGTTCTGGAGAGAAGTTGTCAGCACTGCAGTCTATACCCTTAATCGAGTTCAAATCAGAAGCAATACCGGTAAGACTCCTTATGAACTTTGGTTTGGCATAACTCCCACTATGAGATATTTTAGAGTATTTGGTAGCAAGTGTTACATCAAAAGAGATGAAGACTTAAGAAAGTTTGATGCTAGAAGTGATGAAGGAATTTTCTTGGGTTACTCCACTCAAAACAAAGCATACCGGTGTTACAATAAGAGATTGAGAAAGATGATAGAAAGTACAAATGTGAAGGTTGATGAAGGAATTGAGAAGCCTTCAAGATTCTATGAATGTGATGAAGATGATAAGAATGATTCTCTGGTGCAAGGAGCTCCATCCTCCTCTAAAATTCTGATCCAGACTGATCCAGTAAATCAGGAAGAAGTTTGTCTGAATGAGCCTGATCAGGAATTAGTAGTGCAAGAAACTCCCAAAGTTCTAAGGTATGTAACTCTAAATCATTCTGAAGATCAGATCATAGCTGATAAAAGTAAAGGGGTACAAACAAGGAGAAGAATTGCTCAAGATTCAAATGAATACTATCTAATTTCAAAGATTGAACCTAAGACCGTTAGTGAAGCTTGCAATGATGAAAATTGGACCAAAGCAATGGAGGAAGAATTGTTGCAAATTGAGAAAAATCGTACTTGGGATCTTGTTCCCAAACCTAGAAACAAGAATGTGATTGGAACCAAATGGGTCTTTCAGAACAAACTAAATGAAGTTGGTGAAGTAATCAGAAACAAAGCTAGATTGGTCTACAAAGGCTACTCTCAAATAGAAGGAATTGATTTTGAAGAGACCTTTGCTCTGGTAGCAAGAATTGAAGCAGTTAGACTATTTCTTGCATTTGCTGCCTTCAAAGACTTCAAGGTATATCAGATGGATGTCACGTCTGCCTTCCTAAATGGTGACTTGGAAGAAGAAGTGTACATTGAACAACCGGATGGATTTCAATTGTCTGATCATGATGATATGGTCTGCAAGTTGAAGAAAGCACTGTATGGTTTGAAGCAAGCCCCAAGAGCATGGTATGAAAGGTTGGATAAGCATCTTGTACAAATTGGTTTCAACAAAGGTACTACTGATAGTAACCTATACTTCCAAATAGATAAGGAAAACATCTTGATTGTTGAAGTATTTGTTGATGATATCATCTTTGGAGGAAAAGACAGCATGTGTAAAACTTTTACAAATCAAATGCTACGCCCTTAATATTGGTGTACATAGGGTTATGAATAGTCGGCTTGTGGCTATCTTAACTCCTAATTAAGTCATATTATCATTATTATATTGTTATTTAGTTGTTTAGGTCAGCCTAAGGCTTCTATAGGTCTATCTAAGTCAGCCTGGGTGATATCCTAGGCATAAATAGGTATATATAGGAGGTAGTGAGTCTCATTTCATATCATATTCAGTATTGTGTTCTCATTGAAGACTGTTGGAGGTATCCCCCTCGAAGTGGATTAGGAGGTTGCCCCCTCGAAGTGGCATATTATTATCAAGTATTTTCAGCATATTTACTATTATATTCAGATATTGTGCAAGTTGTTTCATTACAAGTGGTATCAGAGCATGATCTTGGCACCGTAGAGGCAAGATTTCTTCTCAACATTGGAGGCGATTTTGGGAAGAGCATAACTTTCATATTTTAGCGAATTTTTTAAAGATTTTTAAAGGGTTTTTGAAGACCATATTAAATAAGATACAGTCTAGATTTCAAAGGAATTGAAGCAAAAATAAGTGAGTTATTGCAAAATTAGGGTTTCCAACAAATTTTCTCTCAAGGCAGCAAATTTGCTACGTTTTTGGATTTTTTGCTGGGTAAGTGGTATCTTGGCCTTAGTAAGATACAGTAAAAATTTCAGAAAATTTACATTTCATTTGTGTGATTTATTTCAAAAATATTGGTTTCCATCATGACAGGGCCTGCAACAAGAGGCAAAAAGAATGCTGCCACACCAGGGAAATCCTCTGATAAGGATGAGGAAATAATAGAGGATAGTAATCCCAATGAGGAAATGAGTAAGGTCAAAGAAGATGTGTCCTCAATTAAGAGGGATATGTGTGACCTAAGAGGAGATATATCAGATCTACGAAGCATGTTCAGCGCCTATATGAATGAACCAAGAAAGGAGTTCTCAAGCAACCAAGGTGAAACCTTCAAGTCGGCTAATAATGACACAAATTTTAATACTCCTATGGGATCTAGGAATTTCTTTCCTAAGGTGGATATGCGCAAGTTCTATGGTAAGGATCCTCTAACATGGATTAACCAAATGGAGAATTTTTTTGAAGTACATCAAATCCCATATGGACAAAAGGTCATGATGGCTTCCCTATATCTAGAACCAGATCAATTCATTTGGTATCATTGGCTTTGTACTCATCGGAGAAAAAAGGGTCTCACCGTCTCATGGTCAATTTTTACAGAAGAACTCCAAGCACAATATAGCAATAGTGTGACAGACAACTTCTTCAGCCAGCTTGCTAAACTTCAACAAATAGGATCAGTTAAGGATTATATTCAAAAATTCCAAAATCTATCATTAAGAGTGGATACAATTATAGAGGAGAACTTGAATGATTTATTCTTGGGTGGTCTCAAGGATTACATTCAACATGAGGTACGTATGTTTAGTCCTAGCTCAGTAAATGAGTCTTTTATCTTAGCACGCAAGGTAGAGGAGAAATATTTGATTCCTAGAAAGCAAGGGGCTAATATGACAAGAGAGAAAGGATATTCAACACCTTCTCTTCCTCAACCTACTAGGTTGACTCCACAACAAATTGAGGAGAAAAGAGCAAAAGGGTTGTGTTTCAATTGTGATAGCAAATACAGTCGAGGACATAAATGTAGTGAAAAGAAATTGTTCTATATTGAAGGTCCAAGTGAGGAAGAAGAGGAGGAACCCATATTAGAGGAGGATAGGGAGTCAAGTGAGGAATCACATGACTCTCAGCCAATCATTTCTTGTCATGCACTCTCAGGTTTCAGCACACCACAAACTCTCAAGGTAGTGGGTTTCTTAAAGAAGCAAAAAGTAACAGTGTTGATCGACTCATGTAGTACTCATAATTTCATCAACAAAAAGTTGGCAACTCGTCTAAATTGTTTTATATATCCATCCCCAGAGTTTTAGGTTTTGATTGCAGATGGGGGTACAGTTAGTTGTTCGGGGAAGTGTCATAGCATTAAATTATCCATGGGAGATTATCAACTTGATACCCCAATGTATGCAATATCCATGGGTGCAGCAGATATTGTTTTGAGAGTACAATGGCTTACTACATTGGGAACAATTGAGATGAACTTCCAAGAACTATTCATGAGATTTCAATCAGAAGGAAAGGTAATGGAGCTAAGGGGGTTGAAGGCAAAATCCCCACAGATGGTAAGCTCTCATCAAATGCAAAAGTTGCTTAAGAAAGGAGCAGATGGATTTGTGGCCCAACTATGTTCATTAGAAGTCTCTCAATCTATTGCTCCTACTCATCCAGATTTACAAGCAATAATTGATCGTCACTCAGTGGTTCTTGGAGATATGCCTAAAGGACTTCCTCCTAAGAGGGATCATGACCATGCCATACAACTAGTTCTAGGGAGCCAACCACCAAACATCAGGCCTTATAGGTACCCACACATACAAAAAAGTGAGATAGAAAAAATTGTTGAGGAGATGCTAGAGGCAGGAATTATCAGACATAGCCAAAGTGCTTACTCCTCGCCTATGGTGATGGTGTGTAAGAAGGATGAAACTTGGCACATGTGTCTAGATTATAGAGTGCTCAACATGTACACCATTAAAGATAAATTTCCTATTCCAGTCATTGATGATTTGCTAGATGAATTGAATGGAGCTATGTATTTTACCAAGTTAGATCTTAGATCTGGTTATCACCAAATTCGGATTAAGGAGGAAGATATTTGTAAGACAGCATTCTGAACTCATGAGGGTCATTATGAATTTTTGGTGATGCCATTCGGCCTTACGAATGCACCATCTACATTCCAAAGTTTGATGAATTCCATTTTTAAGAAGTTCTTGAGAAAGTTTGTGTTAGTGTTCTTTGATGATATATTGATTTATAGCAAGACTTGGGAAGAACATTTGCAGCATGTAGATCAAGTATTACAATTACTCAAAGATCATCAACTCTATGCTAAGCCATCCAAGTGTGCTTTTGGTCTTAAGGAGGTGGAGTATTTGGGACACATAGTTTCACATGAAGGAGTAAAGGTGGACCCTAACAAAATTAAGGCTATCATGGAATGGCCTATTCCAAAAACCATTAAGAAACTGAGGGGTTTCTTGGGATTGACAGGGTACTATAGAAGATTTGTGAAGAATTATGGTCGTATAGTAGCACCCCTCACCACTCTCTTGAAGAAGGATTCTTTTCATTGGAATGAGTCTACTAATGTAGCATTTGAGCAATTGAAGGAGGCTATGTGTACAACTCCAGTGCTTGCCACTCCGGACTTCACCAAGGAATTCATTGTGGAATGTGATGCTTTTGGAAATGGGATAGGAGCAGTTCTCATGCAAGAAGTTCGACCAATTGCTTTTGAGAGTCATGAATTAAAGGGTAAAAATCAGCTCAAACCTATTTATGAGAAGGAAATGCTAGCAATCCTTCATGCAGTTAAACAATGGAGGCCTTATTTAATGGGTCGACACTTCAAGGTTAAGACAGATCATGATAGCCTAAAATATTTTTTGGAACAAAGACTATCCTCTAAAGAGCAACAAAAATGGGTCACTAAGATGTTGGGATATGACTTTGAGATTGTATATAAGAAAGGGAAGGAAAATATTGTGGCTGATGCACTTTCTAGGAAGGATGAGAAAGATGAAGCCTTATTGTGTGCCCTTTCAATATTACAAGCAAATTGGGTGGAAGAAGCCAAAGCAGAATGGAAAAATGATGTTGCAACAAGTAATCTCATCCAACAATTAAAAAGTGATCCTAGTAGTTCAGATAAGTTTTGTTTGAAGGGAGATATTCTTTGGTATAAATAGCGTTTGTATCTCTACAAGAATTCCACTCTTAAACACAAGATTCTCACAGAGCTACATGAGTCCCTAGTTGGTGGTCATTCAAGATTTTTGAAGACATATCATCGGGTCAAGCAAGATTTTTTTTGGGAAGGGTTAAAAGGTGATGTTCAAAAATTTGTGGCTGAATGTTTGGTTTGTCAAAGAAATAAGGGGGAGACAATTAAGACACTAGGTCTCTTGCAGCTCTTATCTATTCCTAGCCAGCGTTGGGAAGAGGTATCCATGGACTTCATCATAGGGCTTCCCAAATCTAAAGGTCATAATGTCATCATGGTAGTAGTTGATCGCCTCACTAAATATGCACATTTCATTGCATTATCACATCCTTTTACAGCAAGTGCAGTGGCAAAAGTTTTCTTGGAGAATATCCAAAAGCTACATGGTACACCTAAGGTTATTATCAGTGATCATGATCATATCTTTACTAGTCACTTTTGGAAAGATTTATTCTCATGTTTGGGTACTCAATTGGCTCATAGTTCTTCATACCATCCTCAATCAAATGGGCAAACTAAGGTTGTTAATAAATGTTTGGAAGGATATGTACGTTGTTTCACTTCAGAAAAGCAATCTCAATGGGTAGATTGGCTACCACTGGCAGAATGGTGGTATAACACTTCTTTTCATAGCTCATCAAAAATGTCTCCATTTTTGGCACTTTATGGATATCATCCTCCTTCCATCACATCATCGTTAAAGTTGTCACCAAGAGTTCAGGCAGTAGAGGACCACTTGCATCATCAACAACAGGTACTTTTAGGACTCAAGGAAAATTTAGCTATGGCACAAAATCGAATGAAACAACAGGCAGACCAACATCGTAGTGAAAGAAATTTTGAAGTTGGGGATTGGGTCTTCTTGAGATTGCAGCCTTATAAACAAATCTCAATGAAGCAACACAAAAAGAATAATAAGTTGTCTCCAAGATATTATGGGCCATACCAAATCATGCAAAAGATTGGTAGTGTTGCTTACAAGCTAGAGTTGCCACCAACAACAAAGATACATCCAGTTTTTCATGTTTCTTGTTTGAAGAAGGTAATTGGGTAGAATATTCCTACTCAAATAGTACTACCAGAACTCGATGAAGAAGGAAGAATAATTTTGGAACCAGAGGGCATTCTTCAAACTCGCACAAAGAAGCTGAGGAATAGAACCCTCACTCAGTATCTCATCTAATGGAAGAATTTACTGGTTGAAGAGGCCACATGGGAGGATGAGGAGTTCATTCAAAAGAATCCACACTTGGTTAGCATTGAGGACAGTGCTTCTTTGAAGAGGGGGGGCATGCTACGCCCTTAATATTGGTGTACATAGGGTTATGAATAGTCAGCTTGTGGCTATCTTAACTCCTAATTAAGTCATATTATCATTATTATATTGTTATTTAGTTGTTTAGGTCAGCCTAAGGCTTCTATAGGTCTATCTAAGTCAGCCTGGGTGATATCCTAGGCATAAATAGGTATATATAGGAGGTGGTGAGTCTCATTTCATATCATATTCAGTATTGTGTTCTCATTGAAGACTGTTGGAGGTATCCCCCTCGAAGTGGATTAGGAGGTTGCCCCCTCGAAGTGGCATATTATTATCAAGTATTTTTAGCATATTTACTATTATATTCAGATATTGTGCAAGTTGTTTCATTACATCAAATGAAAAGTGAGTTTGAAATGTCAACGCTTGGTGAAATGAATTTCTTCTTGGGTCTGCAAATTACTCAGACAAAGAAAGGCATCTTTATCTGTCAAACCAAATATGCAAAAGAATTGTTGAGGAAATTTGGAATGGAAGATTCAAAGCCAATGAACACCCCTATGGCAACCGATTGTAAGTTGAGTAAAGATGATGACTCTCCAAAGACAGATCAGACCAAGTACAAATCACTGATTGGAGGACTATTGTATCTCACTCAGACTAGACCAGATATAATGCAGGTTGTTGGTCTTGTGGCAAGATTTTAGGCTGATCCCAGAGAATCTCATGTCATGGCAATCAAAAGAATTTTTAGGTACTTGAAAGGCACAGTTGAGTATGGTCTATGGTATCCTAGAGATTAGGGTTTCTCTCTTCATGCATACACAGATGCAGATTGGGTAGGAGATGTGGATGACCAGAAGAGTACAAGTGGAGGAGCATTCTTTTTGGGAAAAAGATTGGTTTCTTGGCTAAGCAAGAAACAAGAGGTAATATCCTTGTCTACAACTAAAGCAGAATACATTGCAGCAGCAAGTAGTTGCACTCAGATCTTATGGATGAAGCAGATGTTAAAAGACATTAAAGTAGAATATGAGGAGCCTATCACAATTTTCTGTGATAATTCAAGTGCAATAAATATCTCTAAGAATCCGGTGTTGCATTCTAAGACCAAACACATATCTATCAAGTTTCACTTTCTGAGAGAGCAAGTGAACAAGGGAGAAGTCAGATTGGAGTATGCACCCTCCAAGGATCAGATTGCAGATATCTTTACTAAACCTCTTCCCAAGGACTCTTTTGAGTATCTCCAGGAGAAGTTAGGGGTCATGGCCCCTCCGGTGATGAACTAGGATGCACTGATGTGCATCAGTCCAGTGGATATCACAGTCATATCTTATGATCCAGATTGATGATGGGGAGCTGCTACTAAGGGGGAGCAGCTGGTATGATTCTGATGTGTTAGAATTGCAAGTATGAGCCCTTTGCCATTGATGTCAAAGGGGGAGAGAAGACATGTGAAAAACAAGTGGTTGATGATCAAAAGGGGAGCAGTAAAGAAAGAGAAGTCATGTGAAGAGTTGTTGCTAATAGGAGGAGCTGTGACAGAAAGGAGAAGATCTTGTCTTGATGGTTTTTCACATCATATGTTGCCATCAATGACAAAGGGGGAGATTGTTGCAAGTATGAGGTTAATCAGTGTTGCCATTGATGTCAACATACTCATATTGCATTGACAAGAAGGATTGGATGAACTATGAGCTGAGGATATTGAGAAAATTAGTCTCAAACAGCAATAGTGAAGAACAGTGATGAGAAGAAGGCAAAAGTACTCAATAAGTTGATGACCAAAGGATACGGATTAAAGGGTTTGTATATATGAGTCTTGAGATGATCCAATTAAGTTTTCAGAGGTCCACATGTAGATTTGAAGAAGTTGTGATTGATCAAGTAGAACCGGTTCCGGGAAGAGCTCCGGAGTGACAGAGTGCCACAAAGAGGTCCGGTGAGATCCAGAAGTGCATTATCCTATCTTGCGGATTGGATGAAGTGTTTGGGATGTCCTTGTGATGTGTCATCTCAATTTGTTCATGATTTGGAGGTCTAAAAGCACATGTTGCAGTATGACAGTAGCGGTAGACTATGTTCTTGAAGTTCCGGATGAGGAAGAGAAGAGATTCCGGTGAGCAGATGAAGTGCGAATGTTCCTGGTCATTCAGGAAAGCTTGTGAAGATTCTTGGATTGTGTTGAGGTTGTGTTGTTGGTCCGCATTGGTGGTAGAAACTGGAATTGAAGATAGTCTTCCGAATGAAGTTCTTGTTCAGACTAGCCAACTGGATGGGTTGTTCATCCTACAAATGTCTTATGGTGGCCGACCGGATGTGTTATTGATCTTACGAATGTTCTTATGGTTGAGTGCTAACTTAGATGCTTACTCCTAAGTCGATGTCTTGTATAAATGAAGGTTTGTGAATCCATTTTGATGTGTGTTGTGGAGCGGATGAGTGTGATATAGTGAAAGTGCGAAAGGGCAGAGCAGGTGTGTTTTGAGCTTAAATGGAATTGATCCAGACATGGTGAAGATGTCATCCTCCAGTTCAAGGTTGTGATACTTATGATCTTGTAGACAGTGTGTCTCTTTTGTAGGCAGTGTGCCTCTTTCTGAGCAGTGTGCTTGGGCAGTGAGCCCTGACTGGCATGTGCCATTTGTTTTTCTTATTCTTGTAACAGAGAATAATCCTTGGGTTAATCACCCTGTGGTTTTTCCCTTAACCAGGTTTTCCACGTCAAAAATCTTGGTGTCTAATGTGTTGATGTTTATCTGCTCCAGTGTTTATGCTTTCTGATTTCATGAATGGTTAATTTATATGCTGTTAACTAACAAAGAAGAATCAAGTGTTTGAAGTAGAAGCAAGTTTTTACACAACTGATTCATCCCCCCTCTTAGTTGTGTGCCCTAGATCCAACAAGATCATGTTGGTCCAACTCTTGAATGCAAATATTCTTTTCTTTATTTCCTTGATCACCTAAGACAACTCTAAAATTATCACAGTCAGTGTCCATAAAGCATATATGCTCCTCTGATTCTTGATCCTCAACTGTGTCTAAAGACCTTTCTTCTCTGATTAATTTGACATCCCTACCATTCATAGGGATCATAGCATATGACTGATCTAATTGCATACTCCTACCAATCAATGTTGCCCATCTTCTTGATAACAGCATACCATATTGTGGCTTGATATCTACAACCATTATGTTCATTTTGTAGGCCCTTTCTGGATATGCTGCCAATTTGAAATCTACATCTTTCATAATTCCAATGACTGGTACCTCTCTAGCATACATGGCATAGCACTTCCCACATGCCTTGTCTATTTTCAACCCAGCTTGCTGCATGATGGCCAACGACATGATGTTTGTTGATGCTTCTGAATCAAGCATACAATTCTTAATCACCTTTCCATTTATGACGAAGGAAACATAAAATGGTTCAACTTGTGAAGGGAATTTTGTCATGGTCACCCCTAGATACACTTCAGGAGTCTCATCCTCTTCAACACATAGAGCTTGTTTCTTACTTTGGGTTTCAACATTCTGATCAGCCTGACAAGCTACTCCTAAGATCAAGGACACTGCCTTATCTCTGAATTCATCCACCTTCATTAGCTCCATCAATGGGATAGAGACCTTTACCTGGGACAAGACTTGAGTTATGTCAAAAGGAGTATAATTGTGTATAACAGTTGTAGCCTGATCCACAGTTTTACTTTTATCCTGGGATGATCCAACTTTGATTTTTATGGTCCCTTGACTGTCATTCCTGACTTGGGAAATTTTTCTTTGATCCTTATCTTGGGGAATTCTATTCTCTGGTCCTTGAGGATCATAACCTATTTTTTGCTTAAAATTTTGCTTGTTATTGCTCCATTGTTTCTTTTGTGGTTCAATATCTTTATGACTGTGCACTGGCTAGTTTACAAAAGTACTCTCTGGTTGGTGTGAGTTACTTACCTGAGCTTTACCCCTAAGATTGTAATTGCTTTTGACTTGAGCTACTACTGCAACTGTGAGGGCTCTAATCTCTTCATCAGAAGGCCTCCTCAAGTTATTCAAAAATTTGTGAGTCCTAAGCATAAGCATAATTGTCTTCATCATCTTCGTCACAAGAAACTTGCTAGCGAACCTGGGTCCTATAACCTGTACTTTCAACTACATGATGATAGGAACGCTCCCTATTTGTGGACAACATATTGACATTGTCATCCTACATATAATGTGGCTCGTTGCACTCATTACAAGAAACAACATTATCATATGGAGATTGAGCAATCACACATTGTGACTATGAATGAGGCATCTGACATATTATGCACCATGGGGTGTCATCAACAATATTTACAGCTTTCTTCAAAGGGTTAGGTGTTTCTCTAACATTTTGAGTCTTTTGACCTGAGTTGTTATGTGGAAACATGGGCTTACCATTATGCCAATTTGTATTATATGGCATGTCATGTAATGATGGTCTCTTTTCTTGTCTTTGATAAACCTACTTGTTAGGACCTATTCCTTTTTTATTTTTGGCTAATCTATAACTCAGGTCCTTAACAACATTTGTCAATTTATCTATCTTGTCTTCAGAAGTAAATGTATTGCCTTGAGCACTCTGGGATTTAGTATTTGGATTTTGCAAAATTTTTACATCATCTCTTTTGTTTGTCTTACCAGATGCTTTCCTATTATTTTCAATATTTGTTGCAATCTTGAAAGCATCCCTGAGGCTATTTGGACCCTTATCTCTCAATCCATATGCTGTCTTGGCATCAAAAGCATTTATATAGAGCACAATGCACATTGGTTCATTAGGTCTCATGTGATGTGGCAATTTGTTTAGTACCTTAGTGAATCTAGCATTGAAATCAACAAGCTATTCATTTGATCCTTTGGTGATACTAGTAAATTCATTTACAAATAAGCTTGGATCAGTTTTTTCATTGTATTGTTCTTTGAGCATCCTTCTAAAATCATCCCATGATGAGATACTCCTGTCAGGCAGACCCTTGTACCATTCTCTGGCCTCATCAACTAAAGATTGCATAAATAATTTCATAAAGACATCCTCATGCTCAACCTCAAAGTTGTCCATGATGTTTTGAAATGCTTTTAAATGGTCTTCACTTGACACAGTATTATTTCCAAAAAATTTATGCACTTGTAGCCTCACATGTTTGTCAATAGGATTGGGGTAATCAAGAATGCCATAAAAAACTAGTTGTCTGAATCTGTCTAACTGCATGGGCTGCCTACCAAACTGATTTTCATTTACATTTCTATTTGCATTCTGATTTCTGACATTATTCAATAGTATTCTAACATTATTTGCATTATGTCTTTGATCATCATGCTGATGATGAACTTCATCTATTTACTGGTTTCTCTACACATTTGTATTCTCAATGGTAGGAATTGAATCATTCTGCGCAACTCTCAGAGCTTGCACTTTTTGTTTCATGTCATCTCTGATTTTCACTGCCTATAGGTATTCTAATTCAGCCCTTAAGCTCTTAATTTCTTCAGCTAATTCATCCTCTCTAGGCATAGAAGAGGATGGCTTCATTACATTCTGGTCATCATCATCTCTTGGAGATTCAACTTCTTCAAATCTGTCACTGGGGTCCAAGAAAGGACATTCTTGAAACACTTCTGACCTTGTTCTCAAACCACTGCCTTGTTGTCTTTCATACATTTCTTGAATCTCAGCCTCTGTATTTGAAAAATAAGAAGCTTGCTGCCCTGAAGACCTAGGGTTGTCTTGAACATTATCATTATTTCTAGGGGAACCCTCATGACTGGTTTGAACAGTTCCTTTCTTTCTATACATCATTTTGCTTGGTAACTCTTCAAACAAAGGGTTATGTTGGGATCTTCTCCCCTGCATATAAATTTCACTTTTACTAGTTGGGAGATTACTCAAAGTTGCCACCTATTACTAGGAATTATTTTCTTTTAGAATTAGGGTTCTGTCACTTCACTTCCCCAGTAGAGTCACCAATTTCTATTGGGGACTCAGATGGGTCAAGAATATATTAGGGATGACACAAAATAACACTTTTAAATCACATCCCCAGTGGAATCACCAATTTTTGTTGGTTCACAATCTAACTTGATGCTTATTCCCAGCTATCCCTACAAGGTAGCTATCAATGATCAACATGATCTCTGGGCCAATGGCCAACAATATAGGAGATAGACTCTATAATATCTCCTCTTCTTCTTTAGGCTTTGTAGAACCAAGGGGGTATTCCCTATTCAACATCCATGAGATATGCTTATGGACTGACTGGGATGTTGATACAAAGTAGATAAATCCTCCTTTATGTAGACCAAAACTGTGAGATAAGTGCAAAGGGACTAGCTTTGGGCCTATTTTCAGTTGTAGACAGAGGATTTGGGTCCTAAACTACTCCTAAAGTCCTAATGGCTTAAATTTGAAGTTTAAGTTTGATTTTATGTGGATGCAAAACTAGGACCTTGGGTGTAACCTCAATACAAAACTAGATTGTTGCCTATCCAGGGCTCGGAGGCAGTTGACTTACACATGTGAATGGCCTGCATGAACATTTACCAAAGACTGGATATCAAGAGGTTTTGTAGTATCTGCCTTACAAATACTTCCCAAGATAGGGTATCCTGTTATCTCTACTTACAATATCGTCACTGCAATATATTGTTCCCAACCCTTGATATAAAACATTTAATCTACTCCTTGAGTAGAAGTAAGAAATCAAGAATTCAATACAACATACCTGTATTCTAGAATCATAAACACCCTTTAGATGCTCAGACTCAGAAGAAGAACATACTTAGTTTAGAGATAGATGATAGAACACATGCAATATAGCATTACTCATTTAGATCAACATGATATCAGTGGATTAATGCAGAAAAACATACAACATGAGACTCATAAACTCACAAGACATCCAGAAAAGGGCCACCAAAGAAGTTGTATTGTGTCACAACACCCAAAATTTTGTCTAGTTTCCAACCAACAAAAATGAGTAACACGACCTCCTATATACAGCAGGAGGGTGCACCCAACATTAATTACATGGAAAAAATCAAAAGTCTGCTAGATATAGTTCATTTTGAGGAGATGGCGCTCAAACATTGAATGTAGAAGGTGGAGGAGGAGACAAGAAGGGGTCTCGAGCCACGCACCGCCACCTGGGGATACTCAACTTCAATCAGGTACTAGATCTGACTATACCATTGCCCATACCCTGTAACATCTGCCATTAATGTCCACCTACTCGCGGTCCTAGGAATGTAGCGGTCGCATGATTCCTTGACAGCTTTTCCCGCCAAGAATCTTGATCCTGATATTTCAAATTTGGTAGGAACCAATTATCCCACATGCACCCCATGGCAACCTCCTCATCACTTTATAAACTAGGCCACGAACAAACATGATGTCAGTGCTTTTGCTCCTGACGACACTAGCTTAAACCCCATCATGATTCTCCTGCATGATATTTCGACGTTTAATATCACCTCGCAGGCAATATCATCCTGACCGCATTACATGATCCTTAAAAAGTGCATGATGACCAACATCATCATGACAACCACCCGGTGCATCCCACCAAATTTTGATGACATCATCGGCATATTCATACCGTGCGCCTCCTCATATCCAGATGACGTCACCACCATATCAGGGCATGGGTGATATTCATAAAATGACTTGATATTTTAGAATATCACCACTCGCAGAAAAATCAAGGTGCACTGTAGCTTCATTGTAATATCAGGGTGATGTTTGAATATGACTGATATTTGGAAATATCACCCCTGCCTTCAGAAAATGATGAATCCGTTAGACAAGTGGATATCACCCTGACATAGGAATGACGTTGGCAGCATCAGGATGATAACTGGAAATATGATGATGACCTCCTCCGAAGAGAATATGATGTTGACATTGAAAAATGCTGAGGAGGTCTGAAGACTAAGAACTTTTTGGATTTTTGGGAGGGTGCTTGCAGATTTATTACTTGAAAACCTGACAACTCATGCAAGCACCAACAAGGAGGATGATCAAACCATAGTTCATAAGGTGTCTTACTAGAATTGCCTTTGATCTGCACTCGGTTAAGAGTGTAGATAGCAGTACTCATAGCTTCTCTCCAATAAACTTGAGGAACATTTGTTTCCATCATCATGGTCCTGGTAGCTTCTTGAATGATCTGGTTCTTTCTTTCCACAACTCCATTTTGTTGAGGAGTCCTAGGAGCAGATAACTGTCTTTTAATTCCATGCTTTTCACAAAATGAATCAAACTCATCGAAGGTAAATTCTCCACCTTTGTTAGATCTCAGACACTTTATCTTCACACCAATCTCATATTCCACCATAACCTTGAATACCTTGAATTTGTCAAGAGCTCCTAATTTTTCTTTTAAGAAGGTTACCCACATCATCCTAGAGTAATCATCAATCAGCAACATAAAATGTGTCTCCTTGTACACTCCTAATTATAGCAGGGCCACATAGATTAGTATGCACAAGTTCCAACTGTTCACTTGGAAATCATTCTTTACTTTTGAATAAAATTTTGTTCTGTTTGCCCAATTGACATTCTCTACATATGTTATCAGTTTTCATAAGTTTTGGAAGATCTCTTACAACTTGAGTATAACTTATCTTTACAATGTTATCAAAATTTACATGACACATCCTCCTATGCCATAACCAACTTTGATCTGACTGAGAAATCAAACAACTTTTGCCAAAACTACTTAAATGAAAGATGTTACCTCTAGTTTGAGTTCTAGATGCAATTTCAGTTCCGGAGCTTTCCAAGATTCTACATGTTCTATCCTTGAATTAGAGATCATAACCCTCGTCAATTAACTGTCCAACACTAAGAAGATTATGCTTCAGTCCTTCCACATATAGAACATCATTAGTGTTATTCTTACCATCAAAAAAGATGGATCCTCTGCCACAGATTCTACCAACTGAGTTGTCTCCAAATTTCACAATTCCACCTTCATATTTTTCAAAGCTTACAAACTTAATTTTATCACCAGTCATATGATGAGAACATCCACTATCAATCACCCATTCATCCTTTTCAACAACCTAAGCAACTAAGGTACTTTCCACATTTGTACAACTAGCAGATTCAGTAGACACTGGATCTTCTTCCTTGATAGCAATGAACACCTAGTCATCTTTAGTGGAACCTCCATGATTAGATTCATCATCTCTGACTCCTTCTCTAGCTTCTTGGACATAGTAACATTTTTTCTGACCTTTATATCTGTTGGGGTTTGGTTTTGAGAACCTCTCTAGACATCTTGAGGCAAAATGACCAATCTTATTACAAGAAAAACATTTGAGTGGCAACTTTCCTTCATACTTACTAGATCCTCTTGGTATTCTTTTGGCAATAAGAGATTCAAGAACTCCAGTCTCAATTTCATCATCTTCAAGATCCTTCCTTGTCTACACAAATTAGTTTAATTTTCCTGAAGAACTTCCACCCAGATCATATCTTTACTTTCCATACACACTAGCCTTCAATGCAGATTTAGACTTAGGGAGAGAATCACCAAACTCACTCATTTCAAATGCTGAAAGCTTACCAACTAACTGATCCCTTGTGATAGTTGTTACTGTCCTAATTTCTTCAATGGCTATAGCTTTATGCTTGTATGCTATAGGTAAGGATCTGAGCACTTTAGCAACAATTTCTGACTCTTCCAATACTTGACCTGCATTTCTAATACCGGTCACAAGTTCATTTGCTTTCTACATGTAGGAAGTAATGTTTTCATCTTCCCTCATTACCAATCTTTCATATTTACTCTTCAGGCTTTGTAGCTTGGCACATTTAACATATTTCTCACCTTTATATAGATTTTCCAACTTTTTCTAGATTTCATGGGCAGTTTTCAAATCTAGGACATTTGCCAATTCTGTATTAGATAGGGCACTCAATAAAGCTTCTTTGGCTCAAATATTGCATTCATCTTCCCTAATTTCATCTAGAGTAGTCAGGCCATTCTTCGAAATCTTATACTCATTTTTTGTTATCGACCAAAAGTCATTACCAATACATTCCAAATGACACTGCATGCGTACCTTCCAAAGGGAGTAATTTGTTCCATCAAATCTCGGACTTTCCTTCTTATAAGTTGACATCTTGGATCTCCTCAAGAGGTCAAGCTTCTTTTAGAGGATCTGGCTCTGATACCAAATTTTGGAATTAAACCAGACAATTGAGAGGGGGGGAATCAGTTGTTCCAAAAATTAACCTTTTCTTCCTTTTAAACTTCTTTGACAATTTGAAAATTGATTAATGATGTAAACATTAAAGCATGAAACAACATCACATAAGCAGAAACATAATCAACACATTTGACCCCAATATTTTTGACGTGGAAACCTGGTTAAGGGAAAAACCATGGTGGGTGTTAGTCCACAAGATTCATACCCTGTTAAAAGTACTTAAAAAGAATGGGAAGGCACTTGCCTTCAGGCTCACTACTCAAAAGAGAGGCTCACTGCCTACAAGAAATTTAAGTTTGACACAAAAGGAATTAACTGAGAAATAGCATCTACTTCATGTTTGGTTCAGTTTCATTGAATGCTTATAAAACTTTTATTCTGCTTCCAAACTCTTCTTCACTAGCTTTTCACTCTATTTTACTTTTGCTCTTCTTCTCCTCCTCTTCTTTTCTCTGCTCCTGATCCTTTCTTTGGATTTATTATTTTCTCTCAAGGATGATTTTCAACGACTCAACTACACTCCTTTATATGCTTCATCAACCTTGGAATAAACATCAAGGTCAACACACCAAACATCTTACCTAATGCAAATCACTAATATGTCGGCCAAACATTGCTAAGACTTGAATCTTCTTTCAACAATATGCCATGCTCCAGAGAATTACTTCTGGAACATCTGCAGTAAGCTTGAATCATCTAGCCATCTAGGACTGGGAAGAACAGTAGCACCAAGAAGGAAATCTTCACCAACAAGCTCAAACTTCAATGCAAACCTCCAACACAATAGTCACATAATCTAGAGACCTCCACAAGCACAATAAATTCTACAAAAACATCCACACTCCTCCATATCATCAGAATCACTTGCATCTTCATATGGAACCTCAAGAATATTATCTGACATGATGTCATCTTAGAAAGATTGCTTGCGGACCTCCAAACCATGAACCACTTGAATGGATGATACACACTGACTTCCCAAACATGCCTTTAGATCTGCATATCATTATTTGACATATCCAGTGGGATCTGGACCACTTCTTTGATGCTCTGTCTCTTCTGAATACTGCAAAACTAGTACTACTCAGATGGCCATAGTTTCTTCAAATCTTCATATGGACCTCTCAAATCCTAACTGGAGTTACTTCACACAATCCTCTATACTGCTATAAGATCTGTATCCATTGATCTTTATTAATTTTCTCAATATTCTCAACATTCCAATCTTCTAGTTAGGCAATAAGATAGGATACAGTTGACACCAAGAGCAACAAGAATATGTTGACATCAATGACAACACCGATTAGGCACATATTTGGAACATTCTCTTCATGGATATTTAGGAGCGCTAAATTAGCCAAACAGAGTCTTATCAAACCCATAGATTTTTTATCTTTGAGATCCCAGTCTTCTTGGGACATTGCCGTTGGTTTTGTATCAGATATGGCATCCCATAAATCATGATCTACAAGCATGTCCTCCATTTTGAGTTTCCACAATTCAAAATTACTGCCATTAAACTTCTCTATCTTAAACCTCCCAAATGTTCTCACCATCTCTTACCTACAACAAAGATTTCAAAATCCTCCATACAAGCTCCCACTCAAACAAAGATTAGCTCAAAAAACCCTTACCAAACAAATAGAACCAAAGGTGATCAGGCTCTAATACCAACTTAAAGGAAGCAAGGTATGTGGAAATGCTTCCTACATTGATCTACTGAGGAAAGATTTATGAAAATTTTTACTTTTATAGTTACAAATTAAGATGCACATTAACAAAAAGATAATAACAACTTCCAAATGCAAACACAAAACTCACAACACAAGATATACATGGGGAAAACTCTTTTAGGTAAAAAACCCCACTCCAAAGTCGCCTAATATATTTTTGAGGAATCAAGAACATTACAGTATACTTGTAGAGAAAGATTTTACATGAGTATATCCAACAAGAGATCCAGGAGGTAACTTGACATCTATAATATTCTTATACACAACCTCCATCTCAAACTCCTAATATGTAGGAGATACAATATAGAAAACTATTACCGGTAATTACAAAACCATGAGCCAAAACCACCCAAAAGTGGCACCCAAATTATCTCCAATCAAAGATGCCTTGTGATGTTCCAAAACACACATAAACACATGTAACTCTGCCCTTTATAGCTCTTTTATGTGTCCAACACGTTTTTACTTTTCCCAAAAATAGGAGGTCCAACTTCTGAAGGCCATAACTTTTGATCTGGGTGTTCGATTGACGAACCGTTTGGTGCATCGGAAAGATAGTGAAGAGATCTATCACCTTGTAACCACTTCATGAATTACAAAAAAATTTGGAGTGTTTAGGGAAGTTTCTATTCTTATAATTGAGTTCAAAACTTTTTTAGTAGTTTCAAAATATAGAAACTTTAATATCACGTAATCCAGATATGATCTTGAGTCAAAACTCACCCTAGATGTTTACTTAGTTGTTACACACCTTCTGGGAAAATTTTAGGTCTATCCAAGGTCGAATGTAAACTTACTAAAAATAGTAAGTCCCACTATTTATAGCCCTTTTGGAAACTTTGAAAGTTCTAGATCATTCTATTCGAAAAGACCAAAACTAGGAAGAATAGTAATCTTTCAAAGTTTCAAGATTGAGACACTTTTCCTAACAATGATCAGATGTGGTGATGAAAGGCATGAGCATGTTAATGGATCAATATCACCTGTACACAATTGTACCTTATCTTATGAAATTCATGAATATGTGAGAGTTGTCAAGTTGAAGGATATGCTGACATGAAGAAGTTGTGGCTCTTTTTTGATGAAAAGAGTTATGATTGTTGTCTATAGTTTTGTAAATGTTTCATTCATTGCCTCTTGATGAAACATATTGCATGATATATAAAGGAAAATGTATAAGGTTTCAAACTATGAAAGGCACGTGGAATTGTGCTACAAAAGCTCAAGAAATTGTACTGCATTCTACAACAAATGAAGATATGTTCTTGTGGCTTAGAGGTTAGACAAAGACATCTATGAAGTATGCATGATCCTAGTTTCAAAGGATAAAAGTTACTACAGAGATTTTTAGAGTTAGTAGAGTGAAGATAACGGTGATACAGTGTTGTTGCAGTCTCAAAAATATAGAATAATAATCCACATTTCTCCATACTTGACGATATAGCCTGACAATTTAGAGATTAGGTGAAAAAAGATACAAGAATGATATACTCAAGTTTCAAAGGATACAAAGTACCGCAGAGTTTTCTAGAGCTAGTAGAGTAAGAACAAGTCATGTTGTTGTTTAAGATTATCAGAGCGAGAAAAGAAAGCAACTACATTTCACCACACTTTGATGTTTGGCTTTGTTGTTTGAAAGATAAGTTTAGATGTTAATTATGTATGCTCTATTCAGGATTCAAGTGTTATGGAGTACTACAAGTATGTTTTTCAATGTTCTATATCAAGACAATGTAACTAGACTATGTAAGGGATATCAACATCAAAACATGATTGCTTATGCCAACAAGATGAAGCATGAAATAGAAATATGAGTGTGTGACAAGGTTTTTCAAGTCATATAGTGTTTGTGTTGTGAACCACATGATGATATCTCTCTTCTCCAGTACTGTATTGGGTCTGGAGCTAATGTATGAAAGGATAAGTGTTTACATTGCTGACATGGTATACTTGAGTGATTACGATGTGTGTTCGGAAGTGTACGCCACCATAGAAATGTGTGCAAAGGTAAATTGGGACTAGTAGACCTCTTGGTATGGACCACATACTAGGATTTCTCTCCTACATTATTACAGATGATTTGGGGGCCGATAAGCAAGGTCATTATACATTTCATTTTACACTTTTCATTTAGGCCGATGAAGATGATGTTTTGAAGACTTGAAGAGGATGTATATGAAGGATGGAAGATTGTTTCAAAATGTGTGTGTGTGTGTAAGAGAGAGAGACAGAGAGCATGTATGAAATAGGTGAATGGTTTAGAAAAGAAGAAATAACTCTAGAGGCTATAATGCATGATTCATAACAGAGGTAGTATTGTGTTGTGTTGCAGATTTGTTTGAAGATAGAAAAGATGTTTGAGCAGAGGTGTTGAAGTCATAACTCAATGTCAAAGTGTAAAAGGAGGTGATGTTTTGGAGGTGTTCGAACCATCAAAATTAGTCAATTGTTTTGGTAAAGAGGTCGGTGTCTCATCTTGTAAGTATTGTAAGTGTTGTAGCGCATTAGGGAGTTGGAGCTTCTTTGTGTTGGAGCCCATAAAACTGTGTATCAGGGAGTTGTTGTTTCCTTTGGGTTCAATCCCATAAAACTTTGTATCAAGGAGTTGGAGATTCCTTTGGGTTGGAGCCCATAAAATTTATTGTAAATCTATTTTTATTTGTGAGGCTAGATTTGGACAGTAGATCCAAGAAGCTTCCTCACCATTTTTTTCATCTTGAGTTTCCATGTAAATCTTGTGTCATGTGTGTATGTGCTTTTATGATTCATTTGGTTTAAATGTTTAGTTTGGATTGAATGCATTTAAAAGGAAAGAATTTTATTAACTATTGATTCACCTTACCCTTAGTACTTTTGTGTGGTCAACACTTTTAACCACAATACTTGCAATGTGTTGGGAATTAAGGTGTCTCAACCTTTGCAAATTCCTAATGTTGTAATTATTTATCCCATGTTGAGTTGGCATAGTTAGCACCTTGTGTACATGCAACAGGATAAATTTTGGTGACTTTGGTAGCCACGGTTTCCCTTTTGAATAATTAATGGGGGTTTTGGGGTAGCACCGCCAAGATGGGGTCAAGGGGTGGAGCCCGTTGTGGGGTCCAGGGGCAGTGCCCTTGGCACGCTCCCTTTTGCGGTATAGGGCAAGGTCGAGGGGCGGCGCCCCCATGGGGGCTCAGGGGCAATGCCCCTAAAACCTCAACTAACTTTTATTTAATGACGAGTGTCAGAGAGTATCTTTGCATGAGAGAAAGGCATCTTTGGGTAGTCAAGGGAGGTTATGACAAGTTGTAAGAGGAATAAGATATTTTTAGTCAGTGTATGATAGATTCTCTTATAGCTGTAAGTGTTGTCAGTTATGACAGATTCTATGACAGTTGTAAGGTGCATAATAGTATCTGTCATAGCCTATCTTGGGACAAGGTACCCACATTGGGATGGGATGTTGGACAAGTGTCCTTAGGCATGGGTTTTGGGGCATGAGTCCAAGATGGACACCCATCTCTAGAAGGTTCCATATTTGCCTTGTAAACTCTATAAAAATAGGTGCTTGTATGGGAGATAAGTAGTGTGTTTTACAGGTACTGTTATGCTACTAGAATATCTCTAGATTTGACATTCAAAGACTCCTAAAAGATCATTGGCTTTGAAACTATATTGTAATTTGTTATTGTTTACTGTAATACATTTGAGTTATGTTTTGGAGTGTGGGGTTTTTCACCCATAAGGGTTTTCCCCACGTATATCTTGTCTCTCTCTATTCTATCTACTTTCTGTGTGTATGTGTATTGCTGCAATATCTCTATTAGATGTTCTATGTTGCTGTAGTTGTAAGAATTAAAATTGAATTTGCATACATCTCTCCTCATTAGATTAGTGTAGGAAGTGATTTCTGCACACCTAGCTTCCTTTCACAATGAAGGGATAGTAATAATTGGATCACTTATAGCAATAGGGAGCCATAAGAGAAGGAGAGACTACATGTATAAACTAGAGGGATACACATGGAGGGATGGGCACTTGTAGCAAAAGGAGATGAGACACAAGGGCATAAGTGCACTTGCAACAACAAGGAAGTTGTCAAGTTGCCAAGAGTCATGAAGAATGTCAATGATGTTATAGTTACACATGTAACAATGAAGAATGATGGGAGTGCTTGTGTACCAAGGAGAGGCTACAAGGCTAATAGTGGTTTGGTGTCATATAATGAAGTGTAAAGTGGTTATTGGCAGAGTAGAAGTAGATGAATATGATAGCACCATAGAAGTAAAGAGGAAGTGGTAGCATAGAATATGTTATGCTAACATGGATGTAGGATTACATACTATTGAGAATGTCTATTAAATGCATGGTCAAGGTGGAGCATGGAGGGGCTCAAAATAGTTGAAGGGCTAAATGAAGGTGGTAGAAGAAGCTATGACAACACAAAGAGGAAGTGTTGGAGGGATGAAAATGGAAGTAGATTCAAATAGGAGTTTTTGGTAGAAAATTAAATGACCACATAAGATGAAGATAGATATTTAATGTTTGGGATGAGAAGTAGGTAGCAATAGTTATGGAGAGTTTATGAAATGCATGCATTAATCACGTAAGGATGGGGTATAGGATAGATATTGGTGTGGATGGCCTAGAAGGAGTTTTTGAGGGGTTCTTAGTACCCCCATCAACATTTATAAGTGTAGCATGGTACATGAAGGAGAAGGGTCATGCATGATTTGAAGGAGATTTGGGTGTGTAGGGAATTGATGATAGGAGAGAAATGATCACATGAGATCTTGAGGTGATTTGGGAAAGACGTTGGAGTATTCAACATTGATGATGTGGTCAGAGAGGACATGACATTGGTGAATTTGAATTCCTAGATATTTGAGAAAGATCCAAGAAGAGGTGCATAAAAGGGAAGGTTTTGGAAGAGCACATAGTAGTTAAGGAATAGATAGCAGTCAGTTGGTTATGAACAAGAAGGTAGAATAGTCTAGTGAGAGTCAAGAGAAGAAATAGTCTAGTAGAGTTTGATGAGATAGCAAGGACCCAAGATAAGAAGATCAGTACAAGACAAAGAGTGAGTGAGATAGAGAAGGAATAGAGGAGGATTTTTGAGAGCTCAAAGGTGTAGATCACAAGGAGGTCAAGTTTGAGAATGACAAAAGGAAAATTCCCACAAGGAGTTGTGCATAAGTGCTAGTGAGGAGGAGAGATGTGAGTAGGATAGAGAAAGTAGGAGAGCATGCATGAGACTATTTGGTAGCATCATAGAGAGAGGAAAATAAGGTAGAGCTATGTGTGAGAAGCATAAGGATCGGGAGCTTCATGTGAGAATCAAGGTCATGAGAGAGAGAGAGAGAAGAGGTAAGAGTAAGTGTGTGCAACCAAGCTTATTGCATATGTATGTACAAGTGTAAACAAAGGAAGCATATGTCCCTACATGTAAAGGAAAGAAAATCTATCCAATAAAATATGTCATTGTATTTATTATTTAATCTATCCCATGTGGTGTGTGTTGGGTACATGTAGGGTAGCTCTCCATTATATGAATAGTTGTTATAGGTTGTGGTAGTCTTACACTATAAGCTATTAGTGTTGGCTATCAAACAGTATAGGAGGACCTACATCTAAAGGAAGAACCCTGGTTTTCATCCATGCAGATGTGCATGGGGTTCTCATGTTGCCATGAGGTAGGGTGTGGCTTGCATCAAAGGATATTTTGTTGTCCATTCGATAGACTTGTAATGAGGAAATATTTGGTGTTAAAACTTTAATGATGTAGTTTGATCTAATTCTTACATTAATTGTTGATGTGTTTACTAACTAGTTGATTATATTTAATTATGTGTTGATATGTAACTAAACATGAATATTTTGATCTTACTTAAATAGGAAAATAGTTGTTCTCCTTTCAAATCAAACCTTTCATGGCCATAAGATTCACTTGGACTTGGCTCACTCTCCATTAAGAAAGACAACACTTGCTTAATGTTCATGTGATATGATTCTCTTCAAATGATGATGCTACTTAGTCGTGTGCTTTACACCATATAGTATTTGTAACCACACCTCATGGAAAAAAATCTTTAGTTCTAAAATGCTAGCCACTGCATTGGTGAAATGGAAATGCCTTGGAAGTTAAATTCTAGGAATTTAGATGCAAGAATCAATAGTGTCCATTTTGGGACAAAGACACCACTTTTGTTAAACATGAAAATTGATGTTGTTGGTGTAATTAATTAATTTAATTACACTTTATTGTGTTAAGCTCACTTTGGGCTTTTTCACCTTGCACATAAAGCAAGGCTTTTTAATCTTTTAATTCATTTTGTAATTATTCCTTTTTAGAGGCAAGAACAATTATTCTTTGTAATCTATCATTTGTGGAAGGTTTTTAGGTTTACTAATGCTCTTTGTGCTTGTGGTTTCTCCAATACTTCAATGTGGTATCAGAGCTCAGATCCAGTAAACCCCTTCTCAAATTTAATGGTTTTGTCTACAAGTGTCATGCCCACATTTCCCATACGGTCATGACACACAACATACATGTCATGTCCACATTTGACATGTGGTCATGACATGAAAAATGAAAAACATTTCTACCTATCCCTAGGAACCCCCTTGCACATGTCTACATGCTCGGTGCCAATATGCATGAGGCGTAAATATGTCAAACATAATTTAGGGAAGTGCGTTATCCTAAGCCATCCCCTGTGTTATGAAAGCCATCTAGGAGGTATGCGATGTGAAGCCTTCAGGTTTTAGGGTTAGAACAGTTTTAATCCGAACCTTAATTTTCCTAGGTGAGAAGGTGATTACGTCATATTCGAAACCAACTCCTAAATCTAATGCAAAAATGAAATTGAATAAAGAAAATATAAAAAATAAATGGCATGATGGACATACGATAAGATGGACTGATAAAATGAAAGTCAATAAAATGACATAAAAATAAAACCCTAAAATCTAGGAAAATTTTGATAGCATAACGCGTTTTCAATAATCGAATTAAAAATTTTAAAATAAGAACTCCAACAAGAATTCAAAGTAAAATTTAAAAATAATAATTAAACTTAAGGAGAAATTAAATATTTTGCCAAGGCCAAATAAATCGACCCTACAATTAATTATTAAAATTCAAAAATAATTAAATGACACAAAATAAAACTTCAATATTAAGTCCGTTAATAAATATAATTTCGACATTATATTTATTAACTAACTCGAAAATAATAGAAAAAGGGGAAAGATTAAAATACCTTTCCCCATAAAATAATAATAAAACCAATTAAAATGAAATCTAATAAAAGGGACTTCCCAACACAAAAATCTAAAACACACTAAATAATTTAAATGAAAGTATTAAAATTAAATAGCTTAACAAGGGTCAAGAATCCCCATAAAAAGGAAAACAATCCATCTCCCAAAAAATTGAAATTCAATTCCCCAAGTGAATATTAATCCAAAGAAAAACAACTTCCATAAATCAATTAATCAAAAAGACCCAAGGGCAAAAAATGGAGGGAACATACTTTCTCGTGCACAAGGGAAAGGCAAAAAAAGAATTTAAATTAAATAATAAAACAAAAACCTCACATCCTCAACTCACTCTAATCCATTTTTATAATCATTTCCACAAAGAAAAGCCCTAATCTCTTATTTTATTCTTTTCTTTTTTGGCAAAACCCTAACATGTTATTTTGTTTTGTTCTCTCATTGTTTTTTCTTTTCTTCTTTCTTGTTTTCTTTTCTCTTATTTTGCAGGTTGGAGATTTCCTCTACAATGGCTTGCCAGCCATGAAAATACCTCACAAAGGTATATTTTCTTTGAATATACACAGTAGGGTTATTTTTTTAATTTGATATATATTATACATTTTGTGTATATATATATATAAATATATATACATATAGTTAAATCTGAGAAAGTATATAAAAGTTTTTTTTTCTTCCTTTTTTTAAAAATAATATACAGAGTGATATATATATATATATATATATATATAATTTTGTAGGAAATAATATTGATACAACAAAAGACAGTGAGAGACTGATTTTAAGGAGGGTTGTCGACCGTTTTATTTTATGTCGTCACTATGAGTTTGAAGGGGACTGGTGTGGGAGGCTCGCGTGAGAGGGTGGAACAGGGGATGTTCGGTAGATAAGGGGGGTAGGGGGGTATGGGGAGTGGGGCATGCGTCCCCCCACACCCATGGGTGTGGGGGGAGGCACGGCCCCCTCCCCACACCATAGTAACAGCGAGGGCAGGGGGCAGCAGCTGGGTCGTCGTCCCTCTGCTCTACATTTTTTTTATTAACTTTTAACAAAACATAGACCCTAACCTGTAGGGTCCGGTTTTCTCTTTAATATATATATATATATATTATTTGATATATTTTGAAAGTGTAAGCCATTCTGTATATATATACAATGATATATATATATTTTTATTATTTGATATATTTTGAAAGTGTAAGCCATTCTGTATATATATACAATGACATAAAAGAAAAATAGAAAGTTTGGATTGCCAAAATAATATAATATATACACACACATTAAACTAATTTTCTCAATAACACTAATTTTAGCAACATAGAATACCAAATTCAGTAGCATCTCTTTTTTTTTTCTTTTTGAAAAAAATAAATATATAGAAATACCCTTTTTTTAACCAAATCTATAAGGTAGGAAATATAATTTCACTTAAAATTTCAACAAATTTTCACAATAGCATACTAATAAACATGAAAATTTCAGTGCAACATAACAAAAACTATACATCTAATTTCTCTTTTTTTTTCTAGCATACACTAAAATTTTATCAGCAACACAAACACACACACACACACACACACACACACACACACACACACACACACATATTTTAGTAAAAATGATAGTAAGTGTATTTTCTCTTGCATTTATCCATTACTCATAAACTCAACAACATAGAGTAGTAAACAACTTTTTTGAATAAACCATAAGAGTGCTCACATTACATTCTCACACTATAACCAACATAATGGATAGTAATAAACTTGCCAAAAATTACAATAGGGTCTCAAAGGCCATGGCTTAAAGAGCCAACAAAATACTATTGTAAATGAGGTGAAAATGAGCTTCTCCAAGCTCCATTTCTCCCACTACAAACCTGCAAGTAGCAAAACAACAAAAGGGAGAACCAAGTCACTACGAAATGCCCTCCTCCTTACCATACACCCACAAGTGAGTCACCCCCGAGCTAGGGAGGTAGGAATCACACGGTTGCACACACACACCACAACAATCAACACAAAAACAACTCAACAATAACCCAAGGCTTAACACATAACAAAACTCGTGAAAATGAGTTTGATGGGGGTACGGAATGGACCCCTCAACTCAAGAGGCCACTCCAAGATCTCAAAACACCAAGTCTTAAGGCCTCAAACCAAAACCTCCAAAACACATATCTTTAAATAACTCAAAAACTATCATGGCACTCTTGCCATCAAAATGATCTCAACACTAATAAAAATCCCTCAAGGCTGTAAGTAGCACAAATATGGAGGTGACCTCGAGGAGGTTCACTCTCCCCTACCCCATACAAGTTGAGCCTTACCTCCAAATGGAGGTGCTCTCACCAAACTCCCAACCCACATAAAAATGAAAACAACAAACAACAAAAATCCACAAACACAACATAAATGAATATACAAGGGTACATGAACATAGACATGGAGCTTACCTTCAAAAGCCCTAAAAATGGAAGCACATTTGCTGAAGAGCTCCAAGCTTCTCCAAATCTTCCAATCTCCAAAATTTTCTCTAACTCCCCAAAAGAAACTCCAAGAATAGAAAGCAAATACAAAATGCAGGAACCCCACACTCCAAAACAAGATGAGGTAATATAGGCCTTCTAAATTATCCTTGAGGAATGAGAAGGTGACACTTGTCACCTTCTCCTTCCTCTTCCCATGCCACTTGGAAGGGACAGGAAGTGTGAGGGTGACAAGTGTCACCTTCCAATTCCATCCCAATTCTCGCCTTATCCACTTGTGCTCTCACACATGTGTGAGAGACCAAGTGGTGAGGTGGCAATTCCCTTCAAGCCTCCATGAGGATAAGGGATGCCATATGGTATCCTCTTATTCTCCAAGAGAGCCATCTCCCTCCAAGATGCTCTCACATGTGTGTGAGAGTCTTGGAGGGAGATCCCACACACTTGGGAGTCTTGGAGACCTCCCAAGTCTTCTTGGTGAAGGGATCTCCAAAATTAGGGAAGGGAGATGAGTCTTTCCCAAAGCATGACTCATCTCCCACCCTTAGCCATTTCAAAATTCGTCACTTTGACTAAACCTCAGTTTAGAGTGACCGAAAGTGAGTTACCCCAAGGTTTAGTTTGTCAAAATTGACCCTAGACCCATGGGTAACCACCTAGGGTAAGTTTTGGGACACTAAGGTTCACCTAGGGAGTCATAAATTCACTTTAAATGGCCCAAAAATAAAAATAATACCAAGTGGTGTAAAACAATAAAAATATACAACACATGATATAAATTACTAAACCAACAAGGGTACTAGGCCAAAATAAAAATTCAAACAAGTACTAAAACAACATTCGAATCAAATGTGATCCTCATCCCTCTTGGGAATGGATCAGTTTCATAGGGAATAACATGTGTGAATACTACTTCCAATTTCCCGTGGATTGGGAATATAATCCTGCACATCTAGATCAAGTGTCAATCATATCATTAATAATCATAGCCAAAGCAATTGGAATTAAATTCATGCCATTGAATACAACATTAATCATCTACAACATAATTCAAGATTAAACTGCATTTTCTATCTAATGTCACATAATCATCATCACATAAAGAACTAGAAATCACATCAATAAACATCATCTAATATATCTCGCATGTCTAGTCTCAACATAGCATCAAAATATGATCAAATTGAATCACCATATGTCTAATCAATGTCAAATTAAAATCAGGAGATATAATCAAATCTGCATAATGGAACAATAGTCTCTAAAAGTCTGAAATGTCATCAACTGAAATGTAAAATGATCAAAATAAGGAAGGAAAAATAATCGGCCTCACATCCTCCCCCCCTAAGACTAAACTTCCTCCTGGAAGTCATCAAAAAGGTGAGGATAGATTTCCCTCAAACTAGATGCATCCTCTCGAGTCACTATGACCTCACCACAATGATCCCACTAGACCCTAACCTGGTCTAGCTCTCAACCTCGAAGGCCCAGTGTCCGACGAACCAAAGCCAATTGTCCGTCCACCTCTACCCATTTTTTTAAAAAGGAAGAAAAAAAAACTTATATATACTTTATTAGATTTAACTATAAGTATATATATTTATATATATACACACACACACAAAATGTATATATATATATATCAAATAAAAAAATAAATAACCCTACTGTGTATATTCAAAGAAAATATACCTCCATGAGGTATTTTCATGGTTGTCAAGCCATTGTAGAGGAAATCTCCAACCTGCAAAACAAGAGAGAAAAGAAAACAAGAAAAGAGAAAAGAAAAAACAATGAGAGAACAAAACAAAATAACATGTTAGGGTTTTGCCAAAAAGAAAATAATAAAATAAGAGATTAGAGCTTTTCTTTGTGGAAATGATTATAAAAATGGATTAGAGTGAGTTGAGGATGTGAGGTTTTTGTTTTATTATTTAATTTAAATTCTTTTATTGCCTTTCCCTTGTGCACGGGAAATTATGTTCCCTCCATTTTTTGCCCTTGGGTTTTTTTGATTAATTGATTTATGGACGTTGTTTTTCTTTGGATTAATATTCACTTGGGGAATTAAATTTTATTTTTTTGGGAGATGGATTGTTTTCCTTTTTATGGGGATTCTTGACCCTTGTTAAGCTATTTAATTTTAATACTTTCATTTAAATTATTTAGTGTGTTTTAGATTTTTGTGTTGGGAAGTCCCTTTTATTAGATTTCATTTTAATCAGTTTTATTATTATTTTACGGGGAAAGGTATTTTAATCTTTCCCCTTTTTCTATTATTTTTGAGTTAGTTAATAAATATAATGTTGAAATTATATTTATTAACGGACTTAATATTGAAGTTTATTTTTGTGTTATTTAATTATTTTTGAATTTTAATAATTAATTGTAGGGTCGATTTATTTGGCCTTGGCAAAATATTTAATTTCTCCTTAAGTTTAATTATTATTTTTAAATTTTACTTCGAATTCTTGTTGGAGTTTTTATTTTAAAATTTTTAATTTGATTATTGAAAACGCGTTATGCTATCAAAATTTTCGTAGATTTTAGGGTTTTATTTTTATGTCATTTTATTGACTTTCATTTTATCACTCCATCTTATCATGCATCCATCATGCCATTTATTTTTCATATTTTCTTTATTTGATTTCATTTTTGTATTAGATTTAGGAGTTGGTTTCGAATCTGACGTAATCACCTTCTCACCTAGGAAACTTAGGGTTTGGATCAAAACCGTTCTAACCCTAAAAGTGGCACGCTTCGCGTCGCATACCCCCTAGATGACTTTCATCACACAGGGGATGGTGTAGGATAATGCACTTCCCCAAATTATGTTTGACATGTTTACGCCTCATACATATTGCCACCGAGCATGCAGACGCGTGCAAGGGGGTTCCTAGGGATAGGTAGAAAAGTTTTTCATTTTTCATGTCATGACCACATGTCAAATGTGGACATGACACGTGTGTTGTGTGTCGTGACTGCATGGGAAATGTGGGCATGACATTTGAAAAAAATAAATATACAAAAATACCTTTTTTTTTACCAAATCTATAAGGTAGGAAATATAATTTCACTTAAAATTTCAACAACTTATTTTCACAATAGCACATTAATAACCATGAAAATTTTAGTGCAACATAACAGAAAACTATACATCTAATTTCTCTTTTTTTTTCTAGCATACACTAAAATTTTATCAGCAACACACACACACACACACACACACACACACACACACATATATTTAGTAAAAATGACAGCAAGTGTATTTTCTCTTGCATTTCTCCATTACTCATAAACTCAACAACATAGAGTTGTAAACAACTTTTTTGAATAAACCATAAGAGTGCTCACATTACTTCTCACACTACAGCCAACATAATGGATAGTAACAAACTTGCCAAAAATTACAATAGGGCCTCAAAGGCCATGCCTCAAACAACCAACAAAATAATATTGCAAATGAGGTAAAAATGAGCTTCTCCAAGCTCCATTTCTCCCACTACAAACCTACAAGTAGAAAAACAACAAAAAGGGGAAACAAGCCACTACGAAATGCCCACCTCCCTACCGTAGACCTGCAAGTCAGTCACCCCTGAGCTAGGGAGGTAGGAATCGCACGGTTGCACACACATACCACAGCAATGAACACAAAAACAACTCAACAATAACCTAAGGATTAATACATAACAAAACTCATGAAAATAATTTTGATGGGGGTAGGGAAGGGACCCCTCAACTCAAGAGGCCACTCCAAGATCTCAAAACACCAAGTCTCAAGGCCTCAAGCCAAAACCTCCAAAACACATATCTCCAAATAACTCAAAATCTATCATGGCACTCTTGCCATCAAAATGATCTCAACACCAAGAAAAAGCCCTCAAGGCTATAAGTAGTACAAATATGGAGGTGACCTCAAGGAGGTTCACTCTCCCCTACCCCATACAAGTTGAGCCTTACCTCCAAATGGAGGTGCTCTCACCAAACTCCCAACCCACATAAAAATGAAAAAAACAAACAAAAAAAATCCATAAACACAACATAAATGAATATGCAAGGGTAAATGAACATAGTCATGGAGCTTACCTTCAAAACCCCTAAAAATGGAAGCACGTTTGGTGAAGAAATCCAAGATTCTCCAAATCTTCCAATCTCCAAAATTTTCTCTAACTCCCCAAAAGAAACTCCAAGAATAGAAAGAGAATCTAAAATGCAAGAACCCTACACTCCTCAACAAGATGAGATAATATAGGCCTTCTAAATTGGCCTTGAGGAATGAAAAGGTGACACTTGTCACCTTCTCCTTCCTCTTCCCATGCCACTTACAAGGGAGTGGAAGTGTGAGGGTGACAAGTGTCACCCTCCAATTCCATCCCAATCCTCACTTTATCCACTTGTGCTCTCACACATGTGTGAGAGACCAAGTGGTGAGGTGGCAATCCCCTTCAAGCCTCCATGAGGATAAGGGATGCCATATGGCATCATCTTATTCTCCAAGAGAGCCATCTCCCTCCAAAATGCTCTCACACGTGTGTGAGAGTCTTAGAGGGAGATCCCACACACTTGGGAGTCTTGGAGACCTCCCAAGACTTCTTGGTGAAGGGATCCCCAAACTTTCGGAAGGTAGATGAGTCTTTCCCAAAGCATGACTCATCTCCCACCCTTAGCCATTTCAAAATTCGTCACTTTGACTAAACCTCAGTTTAGAGTGACCAGAAGTGAGTTACCCCAAGGTTTAGTTAGCCAAAATTAACCCTAGACCCATGGGTAACCACCTAGGGTATGTTTTGGGACACTAAGGTTCACCTAGGGAGTCATAAATTCACTTTAAATGGCCCAAAAATAAAAACAATACCAAGTGGTGTAAAACAATAAAAATATACAACACATGATATAAATTTCTAAACCAACAAGGGTACTAGGCCAAAATAAAAATTCAAACAAGTACTAAAACAACATCCAAATCAAATGTGATCCTCATCCCTCTTGGGAATGGATCAGTTTCACAAGGAATAACATATGTGTGAATACTACCTCTAATTTCCCATGGCCTGGGAATATAATCCTGCACATCTAGATCAAGTGTCAATCATATCATGAATAATCATAGCTGAAGCAACTAGAATTAAATTCATGACATTGAATACAACATTAATCATCTACAACATAATTCAAGATTAAACTGCATTTTATATCTAATGTCACATAATCATCATCACATAAAGAACTAGAAATCACATCAATAAACATCATCTAATATATCTTGCATGTCTAGTCTCAACATAGCATCAAAATATGATCAAATTGAATCACCATATGTCTAATCAATGTTAAATCAAAATCAAGAGATATAATCAAATCTGCACAATGGAACAATAGTCTCTAAAAGTCTGAAATGTAAAATGATCAAAATAAGGAAGGAAAAATAATCAGCCTCACAATAAGGTGTTACAGAAGGTCTCCTCGAGAAAAATGGACCACTCCATTGAATCCAGAAGGTGTCAAGACTCTAGGATTGACTGTCCAAATGCTAAAAATAGAGTAGGAGATATTCTGAGCTTTTTTTTTAATTTGCAAATTTAGGGCCCCAAAATCTGTATAGCATATAGATATGTACCTATCTATATGCCCTATATAGGTTAGTTTTCTCTTGGCAGCATTTTTTTGTCTTGGCAACATTTTTTTCTTAACCAAGCATTTTTTGTGGGTTGTAGTTTTTTTACACTCACAAGGGTTTTAAACACCTTGCAGGGTTGTTTGTAGGTGACCCCATCATTGACAAGTGGTACCACCCTTTGAACACTGCCTCGGTGGTGAGATCCGCTACTTCACAAGTGGCCCAACCCTCTATAGGGCCCAGACCCTAAGAGCAACACTCACGCTGGCCATAGGTGCCACCTTCACTTCTCATCCGTGAGCTCCGCTTGCCCTTCACCATGCCAAGACAGCGTTAGCTCCGGGTGGCACCAATTTCTTTTGTAACTAATCTACAGCCCACCACCAGCACCTCTACCACCATGCCACCAAGCAACAACCCCCTTTTCAATCTGCTCTTGGTCACGTGGGTGACTAGACTCCTAACCAGGGGGGCTTTTTTTTCCCTACACACCTTACTGGAGTAGTTTGACAAAATTGGGTATATCTTTTGGACACTATATACATTTTTGTAAACCATATATCAACAGAAATTTGGTTCAGAGGGTTTTCTAATGTACTACTTGTTTTTCTAGATTCTTCTCCTGGTGTTTTTATTGGCTATTGAAGTTAGAATGAGCAGTTTACAACTTTTGGGTCATAACTTGGGCATACTGGATCTATTTTTCACAAATGAATAGGCACCTGAAAGCTGATTTTGGGCTCTACACAACAATTCAACTTGTTTTTACAGATTCTTTTCTAGGTGTTTTAGGTTGAGAAAAGGAAGATGGTGTTTGTTTTATTTAAGGGTTTATGCAAAATCCTCCTTTCCCTACAAACATTCCAAGGGCATATTAACTGAGTTGAACCTCCAATTTGTAAAAGAGGATTCACCAATCAAGTTGGGCTACCACTTGGGAAAATGTGTAATCTTGGATGTGTAAAACAATGTCTCAATTTAATGCTTAATTTCAATTAAAACCCTAAATATGCAAAATAGTAAGAAAATTATTGAATCGCAGCAAATCCTTTTAGATTGAGATGAGGGACAAAGATATTTAACTCACTATTTTTTGAAGGTCAGAAGGTAGAGAAGTCAGGGACATGGGGAGAAGCACCCAAGTCGAAGGTACCTATTTATTTATAGAATCTTGATCTTCTTACGACACTAATCCTCACTGTAGCTTCAGTTTCTACCTTTGGAAAACTGGAGGACATGAGGACTAGCATCTTAGTCTAGGAAAATCTCCAATGTCTAGCTTCTTTTTAGATCCTGAATCCTTGATGTATGCCAAACTTCCTTGCAACTCCACTTCTTCCAAATGTGACACTTGTAACTTACAATCACAAGGATTGTGGGAGGGGGTTGTGGTGTTTAGAGGCTTGCCTCGGTCAAGCCTTAGAGAGACATTCAAGTCTTCTGAACACTGTTGTCAGATAAGAGTGCGTATCCCGGTGGGATAGAGGCAAAAATCTAAATAATAAATGATTGAAAACACAATAGATATCACCTTGAAGTATAGATCTCATGGAAGGAATATGCTCTTCATGCCATGACGAGATGGACGTCAAATCTGCAAATACAAACACAATAACAACAAAGTAATGCTTTGCAGTACAATGAATGCCTTGAATCGCTTTCACAAAATTGCAATGCTCATCTAATTTCCCTCTAATGTCCATCTAATCTACAAATGAAACCTCATCATGCTTATATATGCAACTACAAAGATTCCCGCTAAGAATTTCATAATTCAAACTTTAGATGTTGCCATAGGACCTAAATAACAGTCACTAAACTGACATTTGAAATTAGGATATACCCAAAATAGAGAAAGACTAAGGTGCTAGCACCCAAGTCCACCTAACTATTTTTGTTTAAGATTCATCAATATGTAATCCCCTAGGTCCTATTTGCCATAAGACTTCAGGGCTTTCTCATCGGGAGTTAGAAATAACACACAAGATGCTCTAAATGCAATAATAGGACCCAGGAGCTAAACCTTAAGAGGGAAAAACCCCCAAGGGGACATTTTCTAACATAACATTTAGCCCCCAATTTAATGTATGTATAAATGCAAGGCCAATACATGCATTAAATTATGGTCAACAAACACAACAAACACGCCAAGCATAATGAAGATAGTAACAGGGATGCAAAACATAGAGAAGATAGTTATAGTCACGTAAAACATGGAGAAGATAGCATTGAAGACATGAAAAACACAGTGAATACAATGAATGCAGTGATTATTTTATTTTTATTTTTATCATATATGAAATGTAGAATGTAAGTATAAGGAAAGTAAAAATACAATCCATAGTGTAGGAGGGACTGATCGCCGCCAGTCTTTAAGACTGCACACATGGGGGAATAGACACATAATACAAATCTTAGAGTGCTTGAGGAACTCATCGCCACCAATCTTTAAGACTACACTTGAGAACAAACACGCCATACAAGTCCCAAAGCATAGAAGGGACTCATCACCACCAGTTTTTAAGACTATGCTTGGGAACAAACATGCAATACACACACACATAGAAGACAGAGAAAACACAACAAACAAGCGATGGAAGAAACCTATTGCTAGGTTCACAACCATATCATGCACATTATAGGCACACACTGATGATTGTGGTTCACCACAACAATTGCCGAAGACACGCTTAAGGGTTAGGATAGTATCAGATCTGCTCCCTACCTACTCAAAGGACTTTTGAAAATGCAACGCCATCTGCATCATGGAGATGCATTACAGAGATGCCTTATGGTGAAAAGAAGGTATGAGTGTACAACACCACCTGCATCACATAGATGCCTTATGGTGCAAAGGATGTATACAAAGTAGATTTCAACATTGTTCAAACACACTTTACTAGCATCTAGAATAGACAACTTACCTTATATATGCCCCCACCTTAAGGTGGTTGATATCATGTACCAATATCAAGCTAGTTTAGGTAGGTAGAAAACACATAAGGGAACATGAGCTCTCACAAAGTCCATGCCCCCCAGAGGTGACATGCACTTTATGATCACCAAATGTTCCCACAAACACACAATTCCCTACAAGAAAAGGTGTTAGCATCCATATAATAATGATAAACAACAATGCATATGATCATTCACATAAATAACCAAGGAATGCAAGATTCAAGATAGACAAAGTGCACAGAGCAACAATATTGTTATGTTTTGTAAGTCCAATAAGACAACATCAAGATCATAGGAGTGATTCTACTAGCCAAGCGTCGAATAATATATACCAACCCCATCGTCATGTATGGACTAGGTCCATTTTTTGGTTACTCACTAAAGGGACACTAGGTCTACATCAGTATAATATGTTTTTTGTCATCTACCCACTAGATAAAACCACTAGAGGAAGGGAAAGAATAAATAAAGAGAGGAGAAACAAGTTCCTTAGGAAGAATCATGTAGGAGGATGCCCCCAAGTCACCAACTATAGTGCTATGTCCATACGACACAACACACAACAATGAAAATAGAGGAGAAGCAATATAGAAGAATGATGATACAAATAGAAGAAGGGTCACAATAGAGGTGGTCTCCCAGTATCCTTGACCTTACAAGAGTATCAAGGGTCATCCTAGGAGACCTAAACAACACATAACACATCATGGGGGGAACACAACATGGAGGTAAAGGATTAGAAATAATTACCTATAGGGGCAACCAAACTAAGGGCTGTCATCAAGCAAATCATCCTCTTCCCAATCTCGAATGCTAGAGGAAAGTGGTGTGTAAGGTACCATAGCCCAACTTTTGTTCTTATCCTCCAATTGTTCAGTGTTGAAGTTTTCTATGTTTGATTCAATGTTAGGTTGAACATTTTCTTGTTGAGCAACACATCATTGGGCCAAAACTTGTCTTCTTCTCCTCCTTTCTCTTGCTTGTCAATTTTTTCTTGTTTTACTAGTTATTTGTTCAAAGGCATTGTCATGTTTTTCCACAAGGTTTTGCACATTAAAGGAGGAAGCACCATGTTCTAATGTCATTAGTCTTGGTGGAATGTTTTGTTGTTGATGAAAACCTCCCGATCCTTGATAGGATAATGGGGGAGGGTGTTACAAGTATGGGCCTAACCGGTGTTGTCATTGATGTCAACATACTCTTGTTGCATTGATGATAAGGATTGGATGAGCTATGTGCTAAGGATATTGAAAAAATTAGTCCTAATTAGGAACAGAGAAGAACAGAGAAGGCAGTAAGGTAAACATCTTAGCTAAGATGAAGATCAGAGGAAGCGCTTCAAAGGGTTTGTAGATATGTATCTTAAGATGATCCAGTAAAGATTTTAGAGGTCCACATGAAGACCTGAAGAAATTATGGCCACTCAAGTAAAACTAGTTCTGGCAGGTGTTTAGAGGTGACAGAGTGACATAGATAGGTCCGATGAGATCTAGAAATACAATATCATGTTCTGTGGATTTGATGGAGTATTTAGGATGTCAATGTGAAGTGACAACTCAATTGGTTCATAGTCTGGAGGTCCGCAAGAATTTATTCCAATATGATAGTGATGACAGACTGTGTTCTTGAGGTTCCAGATGAAGGAGAGAATGATTTTAGTAAGCAAAAGTAGTGTGGATGTTCTTGATGTCTCAGGCAAGCTTGTGGAAGTCTTTGGATTGTGTCCAGTTCATGTTGGTGGTCCGCATTGAAGGTTGAGCTCACAATTAAAGATTTACTTCTAGATGATGATGTTCTTCTTAAGTCTGGCTGACCGGGTGAGTTACACATCCTGTAGATGATCTGAAAGGTGTCCTATGAAGAATGGTGTGTTCCCAAAGAAAGATTGAAGTCTCAGATCTGTGTAGCCGATAGTGTGTTGATCTATGTGAAGTCTTTTTGTAATAATTCATGTTGTATTTATGTACTTGCTTTGTAATGTATGCCGACTTGGATGATAATTCCTAAGTCGATGTCTTGTATAAATAAGGAGTTGTAAAGTCATTTCTAGGGGTGTCTGATGGAGATGAGTGTGTGGTAGAGAGGCAGAAAGTGAAAAGCAGAGCAGAAGTGTTGTCCTTAAATGGAACTGACTCAAGCATGGTGAAGATGCTATTCTTTAGTTCAAGTATGTAATACTTATTATTTTGTAGACAGTGTGTCTCCTATAGGCAGTAGGCCTCTTGTGAGTAGTATGCTTGGGCAGTGAGACCTAATTGGCATGTGCCATTTTGTTCTTTCTATTCTTCTAATAGAGAATACAATCTTGGGCTAGTCACCCAGTGGTTTTTCCCTTAACCAGGTTTTCCATGTCAAAATCTTGGTGTCAATGTGTTAATGTGTTTTTGCTCATGAATTGTTGCATTACATTTCCATAATTGATTTATTATTATGCTGTTGGATAAGAAAAGTATTTAAAGTGATTAATTGAAAGAAAGTTTTGAACAACTGATTCACCCCCCCTCTCAGTTGTCTGTCCTAAATCTAACAATTGGTATCAGAGCTAAGTTCCTCTAAAAGAGCTTAACCGCTTGAGGAGATCCAGGATGTCATCCTACAAGAAGGATAGTCTGAGGTTTGATGGAACCAATTTCATTCTTTGGAAAAGTCACATGGAATGTCACTTATAATATATGGGAATGCAATATTGGATCATGGCTTCAATGAAGTATAGTCCTCCACAGAATGGTCTGAGAACCATAGATGAAATCAGAGATGCTGAAAACAATCTGTAGACTAAAGAAGCTCTTCTAAGTGCCTTGTCTGATTTAGAGCTAACAAATGTTGTTGACCTACAAACTACTTTTGAGATTTGTGAAGGAGACAAGTATGTTAAATGTGCCAAGCTACAAAGTCTGAAAGGAAAATTTGAAGATGAGAGAAGATGAAAATATCACTACATTTATTGCAAGAGTAAATTAGCTTATTTGTGGCATTAGATGTGCTGGTGGAGTCCTGGATGAAGATGAGATTGCTGGCAAAGTTCTCAGATCTCTTCCTGATTCTTACAAATACAAGGTTGCTGCTATTGAAGAATTCAGATCTATTTCAGGTATCACAAGAGATCAATTGGTTGCATTTGAATTGACTGAGTTTGGAGATGCCCCCCCAAGACTGAATCTGCATTCAAAGCTAGCGCCTCTATTAAAGGAAAACAAAAGTTTGATCCGGGAGAGAACTAGTCAAAGAAACTATCATGGTATCAGAAAGCAAGAAAAGACCTAGAAGAAGATGAAGCAGAAGCTACTCAACTTGAAGCCCTTATTGCAAAAAGACTGCCAAGAGGATCTGGTAAGTATGAAGGGAAATTACCTTTTAAGTGTTTTAACTGCAACAAGATTGGTCATTTTACCTCAAGGTGTTCGGAAAGATTTTCAAGGCCAAACCCTAACAAATCAAGGTTCCAAAAGAATTGTTACTATTCATGAAGATGATCATAATGAAGGAGTAACAAATGATGAATCAGAAATAGGAAACAAATCCAGAAGTGACTGGGTGTTTATTGCCATCAAGGAAGAAGATCCAATACCCTCTGAATCTGTCAATCATAAAATTGTAGAAAAAGCTCTGGCTGCTCAAGTTGAAGAAAAGGATGATTGGGTCATTGACAGTGGATGCTCTCACCATATGACAAGTGACAAAAATAAGTTCATAGATTTGGAAAGGTATGGAGGAGTGGTGAAGTTTGATGATAATTCTACTAGTAGAATCAGAGGTAGAGGAACCATTTCTTTTGATGGAAAGAACAAAACCAGTAATGTACTGTATATTGAAGGTCTGAAGCGCAATCTTCTCAGTGTTGGACAGTTAGTGGACAAAGGCTATGATCTCTGATTCAAGAATGGAAAATGCAAGATCTTTGAAAGTTTCAAAATAGAGATTGCATCTGGTACTCAAACTAAAGGTAATATCTTCCACTTGGTTGGTATTGGTAAAAGTTTCTTATTTGTTCAAATTGATCAAACTTGGTTGTGGCATAGAAGAATGTGTCATGTGAATTTTGATAATATCATCAAGATAAGAAACACTCAGGTTGTAAGAGATCTTCCAAGATTGGTAAAACCTACCAATAGTTTGTGCAAGGAATGTTAGTTGGGCAAAAAAAGTAGAGTCTCATTCAAAAGCAAGGAACAATCTTCTACCAGATTATTGGACTTAGTTCATACCGATCTATGTGGTCTGGCAAGAATCAGGAGTGTGCAAGGTGATAGATACTTCATGTTGTTAATTGATGACCTTTCCTAGATGATGTGGGTAACTTTTCTGAAAGAGAAATCAGAAGCTCTTGAGTAATTCAAAATATTCAAAGCTATGGTGGAGAATGAAACCAGATTAAAATTAAAATGTCTGAGGTCTGATAGAGGTGGAGAATTGACATCTGGTGAGTTCATATAATTCTGTGAGAAACATAGAATAAAAAGATAGTTGTCTACTCCTAGGACTCTACAGTAGAATGGAGTAGTGGAGAGAAAGAACTGGACCATCCAGGAAGCATCTAGAACCATGATGATGGACGAAAATGTTCCTCAAATCTATTGGAGAGAAGCTGTAAGCACTGCAGTCTATACTCTCAATCGAGTACAAATTAGAAGCAATACTGGTAAGACTCCCTATGAACTTTGGTTTGGCATTACTCCCACTGTGAGGTATTTCAGAGTCTTTGGTAGCAAATGTTACATTAAAAGAGATGAAGATCTAGGAAAATTTGATGCTATAAGTGATGAAGGAATATTCTTGGGTTATTCTACTCAAAGCAAAGCATACTAGTGTTATAACAAGAGATTAAGGAAGATTGTTGAAAGGACAAATGTGAAGGTCAATGAAGGTGTTGAAAAACCCTCAAGGTTTTATGGATATGATGAAGATGATCAAAATGATGTTTTTTGTTCAAGAAGTCTAAGCTCCTATTGTGTGGTTTCACAACATGCCCCATTTTGACTTGACAAAATAGGGACCCAGTTTTTTTCTTGGCTTGGCTTGTGTTTTCTGCTTGCTGGCGGTCTGGTAAAAGTAAGTCATGCAGATGATCCTACATTAGGGGACTGGGTAAGTCATCATGATGAGGTTAGTTTTTCAAAGTTCATATTTCATGTCAATAACCTCATGGTTGGATAGAGTACAAAATTTCATGCAGGTTTACCTTTTGGATCACCCTGATAATCCTTAGGGAATGATAGTTATGGTAAGTCAAATTCCTGGTCAAACCTGATATTCCAAGGGGGGTCATATTTCTTAACATTAGTCATCTTATGAAAGATCACCCTGATCCAATTTTATCACCTGATAAATCATTTATCCAGAGATCTGGATGTCAATTTTAGGTGATAGAAACATTTACCCATCGAACAACGTCATATATTTTGTGGGGGTCATATTCCCAATATCACCCTGTTGCAAAATATCACCCTAAAGCTAATATCATGATGACGTCATATAATCTCGATGAGATAAGAAAATTTCCATGATGATGACATCATCATCCTTTTTACCTCGCGGAGGTATATTTCCAATAGCGACCCTTTCTACATAACATGACGATGACATCATAGTGCGACAATGATAAACTAAGTCATTATCCTGATGACATCATCCTGATATTTCTTAATATCACCTGACATTTTAAACATGACCTGATATTCAGAATATCACCTGATCTTCTAATGATCACCCTGCTTCACTAGCCATGCAGCATTAAATGCCATAAATGTAGTAGGTGGATTCCCACTGATTATGAACACGATCCAAACACTTGGCAGCATCCATGAATTAATGACAGGAGATTGATGGTTAAGATTGAATAAAACTTGTGTTGCCCTAAGATTGCCCTAATAAGGAGGACAAAGTGAATTTACACTATCATTTTACACTTATCTTGTGATAAAACTAGTTTTTACAGAGCATAGAGCTTTCAAACCCTCATACGACCTACCTGCGGACACACACAGCTTGTAGTAGAATAGGACACGTGATTATCACTGGTAACTGAATCTCTTTCATATAATCATCAGCATAATAAAGGAGTTAAACTCTATCAAGTAAGTAATTAAAACCCTCCTCTTGTCATTTTCTGCATGTTCAGGTAATATGCTTTTGCTGGTTTGAAGATATATGTTATGCATATCATGATGAGTGATGATTAATTAATATGATGTGCATCATGCCGTGAAGATATAATGTTGTATGCATGTATGTGAAGTATCGTATGGTAAGACTAGTCCTGTTTATTGTAGGAAACCATGGTAGACAAGAGGTTGAGCAAATTTGAAGCTGAATTTCTTAAACCAAT
This sequence comes from Cunninghamia lanceolata, assembly GCA_027924645.1. NCBI lineage: Eukaryota > Viridiplantae > Streptophyta > Pinopsida > Cupressales > Cupressaceae > Cunninghamia > Cunninghamia lanceolata. The sequence continues at coordinate 4,281,332 of BSBN01000046.1, read as the reverse complement.
GTTCGCTCAGCCTGAGGGTGTACAATTCAAATATGGCGTTATCACAGATACACACCAGGGAAGCACTGATTTAGTCACCTGGTCATCTAGAATGCATGATGACAAGAATAATACCCTGTTGGACACTGTTTTCGTGTCAGGAATGTGGAATGGAGCTAGATTTCCCTATTCTATGGAGACTCCAGAATTGATTATTGAATCTGCCAGAAACTACAACCCACAAACAAGGAAACTGGAAAAGCATGGTCGAGTGTATGCAAATCTATCCATCAGGGGGATTGCAGTGACTTTTAATTTACCATTGGGAAAGAAGGTTGTCAGCATGGATCTAAAGAAACTAGAAACTAAATATATAAACAACAAGAAAGATGCTAGGAAGAGAATGTATCAATGGAGGGCAAATAATAGTCCTTATACTACAGCTGCCAAACTACCAGTGCATATGTACAAATTTGACTTTGATGATGAATACCAATATATGATAGCCCTACTTAGCAGAGTGACAGGCCAGCCTGATGCTAGGAATTTCAAAGATTGGATGTATGGGGTTATCCTGATGTGTCTATCTACAGATAACAAGCCATTATGGGCCAAAATGATAAGTGATGCCCTAAATGAGCAACTCATGAACCTAGGGGGCCTAGAATGTTCATTTCATATGACTTCATATGTGGTATACTCATGTGCATATAAAGGTACATTCAGTGCACTTGCAACAATAGGAAAGATTGGTGGCACTACAAATGATGCCGACATCTGGGATCACTATCCCCAGTTGCAAAGACAAAATTATCTTCCGGATTACAAATTAGTGAATGATGCATTTCTATGCATCTGGTCAGGACAATGGAAGAAGATAGGACTAAAAGACTGAGCATGGAAGCTCAAGAAGTCATATACAAGCATGGTGCCTGGTTTATACAATATACCACATTCTCTTATATCAGAATAGAGGGCTTTGTAGGACAACCCCTCATGCTCCCAAGATATCCCACGGATGCAGTTGTTTTGATGGAATTCATGAGACAGATATCCACAATACTAGATGCTTACAAAGCAAATAATAAGATTCCACCAGTATTGTTTCTAGTAACAATGGGTTGGTATATATGTCAAGATTCTGATAACATTAAGAAGGCCATAGCTAGTCTAGACATGATGAAGTTATAGCCATTCCCCTTAGCAAGATCATATGACCCATATGGGAGGATGTAGAGAATCATGGGGAAGCCCATCCATCAGAAGCACTTGGAGGATTTTTGGACAGATTGTGAGGATGAAGCTGAGGCTAGAAGAAGAAAATACCAAAGGCTGACTCTCAACCAGATCAGAACTTTTGATTGTATTCCAGTGCCTTCTCAGTTAAAGAGGGATGATGGCAAAATAATAGTTGATGAATATGAGGAAAAGAAGATATACAATGACATAATCTCAGCACCTAATCTTACACAGCTTGAGGATATCTCATTGGATCAATTTATAGGTAGGATGCTATAGTTAACCCAGTCTTGGGTAAATGAACAAATAAATGCACTAAAGAAGAAGGGTGTAGCCCTTATAGTTGACAATATGAAGAAGAGGCAGGAGTTTCCTGACAATGAATATGATGACTTTCTGATTGAAAAGAGGAAATCTAAAGGAGAAAGAATGCCGCCTCAAGAACAAAACAAGAGACTCCCCAAAGGTAAGAAAATTGATAATGAACCTAAAGGGGTAATAGTTGAAAGATTTATTATAACAGCTGAGGATGCATCCGCATCAGGACAGGCATCAGCCTCACCAGCACTGCCTCCTATGGATAAATAAAAAGCTAAAAAGATCTAGAGGCCAGCTGTTGAAACTATTGAAACATATGAGGAGGGTCAGGCATCACAAAAACAAATGGAAGAGGATGTTCCTCTCGATGAAGATCCTGTAAAAGAAGACCCAATGCCCCTCATTAGGAAAAGAAAAGCACCTCAGGTGATGGCATCCACACCTAAGAAACCAAGAACATCCATGAGAGGTTAAATAAAACATGACCCCATAGTATTGAGGAGAGATGGTGGAGAAGTATTTAGAAAGGAACTGCAACACAATGTGCCACTTCCCACCATTGTTTAGTTTAAGACTGAACAAGTTGAAGAACAAATGAAAGAAGCCTCTAAGCCATTTCAAAGTAGTCTTGTCTCACTGGAAGAGACAGTTGACTTATCTAATGATGAGGTAGTAAAGGATGTAACTTCTCAACAAATGGAAACCCTTGTTGCTAACACCCACATAACTCCACGAGGAACTCCATCAGTATAGGTGGTTGTGTTAGAAGAACTGAAGCAAGTGGAACAAGAAAAGGAAAATATCCCAGAAAGGATTACACAACAAAGAGGGCTTGATAAACTAGTGGATCAGGTGACTAGCCCTGAAGTGATAGATTTAACATACAGGGAGGATGTAGTACATCCTAAAAATCTAGTGGGTATACCTGAGAAAACAGAAAATTTTGAGGAGATTAAGTTGATAGAAGCAGTAGGCCACACTGCAAATATGGGGCAACAACAAGAAGATATATCTAAAGAGCCCAAAATAGTTAAAGTCCAAGAAAAGGGTGGAAATGAAAAGGTCATATTAAGTAAAGAAGTACCTCAGACTCAAAAAGCCTCTGGTGAAAAAGATACATCAGGCCAGGATGACCTAAAGACTCAAGAAATAGATACTATAGGTGCAGATCAGAATGTGATCCAAAATCAAGTAGAAGCACCTAAGGAAGATACAATGACATTTATGGATGCAAATGTGCCTCAGAATGAGGAAATTCCCAAAGGGGATGAAATAAAAAATGATGAAGTACAGGACCAATTACAAGATCATCATGTGGATGCATTGCAAGATCCTTCACCATAAGAAGAAATTCCTCAATAGGAGGAAGTACCCCAGGATCACCCTCATGAAGAGTATCATGAGGAAGAAATAAGGAAGTCACCATCTACATAAAAAATAGATGCAATTACTGGAGATCAGGGTGATCAGCATGATGATGGTGGATGCCAAGGATCTAGAGACCAAATTCCTCCATGGCTTGAGAAAGAAATAGATACAGAGTCAAGTTTGGAGATTCAAGAGTTTGATGTGTCAGACCTATTTTCAGAGACCATCATGAAGCCGAAGAGGAAGGCCAGGTTAACCTCGGCCATAAGAAGAGATCCTGCTATGGGTAGAAGGACCACTTAGATAGCACTTCCCACAGTAGAGAAGGAGAAAGGCAAGATCACCCTTGAAGAATTCCAGATCACTACTGTTGATTTAGGGTTTGCCAATGAAGACCATGAAGGTCAAGAGGGAAAAGATATAATTGATTCTTTGACCCAAAGGTTAAAGAAGAAAAAAGAGAAAAATAAGCAGCATAAAGAGCACATTGCTCAGTTGCATGCATACATAAAAGGGTTAATTAACCCTGATGATACTTCAAATACAAAAGCAGTCCCATTGAATGCAATTTCTTAGGAAGAGGTCAATAAGATGGACCTTATGAAGCACGAATCGGTAATAATGAGAAAGTGGATGTTATCTGCACTCAGTGGAGCAGAAGAAGTAGTGAAAGCCTCTTTACAGAGGTGGAATTATCTAAGTATCTCCAGAAAGAAGGTTGATAAATTGCAAATGGAGGCCAGAAAAATGTCTTTCCAATTAGAGAAAGCCTTGAGTGCTTTGGATGAAATGAAGAGGATTAATCCTCAAGTTCTAATAAACAAGCAGGTCCTAGATAATAATACCACCATATTGACAAATATCTGGTATAAGGATATCAGATTTGAAAATGATGTATTAAAAAGATGCAACAGCAAGTTAAGAGACATTAGCATGAAACTGCATGACATGATGTCATTTGAGGCAGAGATCCTGGAAGCCCTAGAGGGGAAGATAGAAGGAAAGATTGGGAATCAAGATGAAGATTTTGCAGTAAAGTCTCTACATAATAACTTTTAGCTTATAGTTGATGACCCCCTTATCCACTTGACAGAAGAAGCCATGGACAAGATCATGAGGATCAAGGTCAGGGTGGAGAATTACAATGAAACATCAAGTAGCAGCAGGAGAAAATTGGAGGCTCTTTGTAATAAATATCAGGCCCACAAACACGCCATTGCCAAAGCAAAAACTCAGGATGGCGGAGACGTTGAACGAGTGGTGGGAGCATATGAAAATGTCAAGATAATCATGCAGGCCCATATGCAAAGTAATGTTCATCATGATGATGAAGGTACGGGAAGTGATGACCCTGATTCTCCTGATGAAGAGTAGATGAAGATGTGATACCAGCATCTAGTATTTAGAGAAAACAAGTAATTCAGATGGTTGCTAGTTGGCAACCTGTGCCACGTGAAATGTTGACTAAGTCAAGGATGAATATCCACCATAGATCTTAATAGATAAATCTTGATCATAGATCATGTGTAACCGCTCCCTCACCTTGTTCTATAAAAGGTGCAAGGATGCATTTTTTTAGAGATTGGAAACTTAATTGAAATCTATTTGCTGAAATATTCAGGGCTTATTTCAAAGTTGTTGTATACATATATGTTCTTGCATACTTAATGAATGAGAAGACTGTTTTGATTACAATCCATCATAAATCTTGAGTAATCAGTGTATGAATTCTTGATACATGATTTGGTTTGCTGCATCCCTTGGAGTGCATATCAGCTTGCATGTGTTGTCTTCATTCCTTTCCTTTGAAGTTAGCATCGACTGTATCTAGCTGTGGAATGTCCTGGTTAACATACGGCTTGATTTCTTCTCTTCATGACTGTATTTGATGTGTATGTGGGTCAATAACTGAAGGTTCATCATTATTTGAAGTATTCTTTTTACTTTCTTTTAATTTCAGAGTAATTCACCATCACAATTGCAATAATTGACAATCAGAAGCAAATAGTAATAAATATGCAGATATTTCAAAGATAATTGAAAATCAGTAGCATATTTGAGTTAAAGCATGTCAAATTAACAAATATCATGCAAAGATTTTAGTATAAATACATCATCTAGAGAAATATACTGTGAAATAACATTTCTTTGTAGCATCTTACTAGATCCTGTTGATGAACGTAAGGCCCCAAAATGGAAAACAACAACGCACATCAACCACTGAGTAACGTCAGTAGGTTATGAACTAATCCACAGAGACTTGGGATCATGAATTCTCTAAATTCATCATATCTTTCAAGATGAGTAAGGGTTGTTGTGCAATTTTTATTCTATGTTTGTTTATGACAAACATCATGATCAACATAAATTGGCACTAGAAGGAGGGCCTAAAGCTAGAAGATCATCATCAGTAGTTTAGGTGATGATAAAGATCGTAAGGTAACACTCAGACACCGCTAAATTTTTGATTAGACACAAATATTTGTTGTTCTAATCTTGTACATGCTAATCCTGTGTGAAGTTTTCAAAGTTAGCCACAAATATTGCAAGCTTTACAACTGATCATCATGAATTTGTAGAAATAAGCCTTGTCTCATGTAAATTTGCCTAAATCTTTGAGGTAGTTAGCTTGAAAACTTGATATCATGTTGTTTGTGACACAGAACTTCAAATATTGCTTCATATTCGCAGCATCTCTGCAAATATTCTGCAAATATCCAATCACTATACTTTTCTGACCATAGAAACAACCTTTGCTAGTGAATTTCGACCAATCTTTACAATAATCCAGCCAATTTTCCTCTAAATTGAGAAATCCTGGCTCTTAGGCCAAATACCAAGTCTAGATCTAGTGGAATCTTTGACGAATTACCTGTTAGAGGATTTAGACCTAGAACTGTAGACATTCATCATACTCCAAGTTCTAGCGCATTAGGAGCTTCACCAGAGTATCCTTCTATAACTCCTATTGGTTTGCAAATACCTATAGGATCACCTATCCAACCTCAGGTTCAGCCTCAGCCCGTTATACCTCAAGTTCAACCTCCTCTGATTGCAATGTCGCTCTTTGCAGTAGAGTCACCTTTGACCTTTAATGCGTATCATCCTTTACCAAAGAATCTAGATAAACTTTGTCCAAAATATCATCCTTATCAAGATGTAGATGATCATGTCAGAACTATCAAGGAAGCTTGTTGCAGGGCTAGAATTGAGCATCAGGACGTTGTATGCAGATTATTTCCTTTTTCCTTAGGGGAAGAGGCTTATAATTGGTATATTAGTCTTGGTCAGGGTTCAGTCAGTTCATGGGCTATTCTTGAGAAAGCTTTCACAAATAGATTCAAAGTTCCCATTGATCCTTCAATGAACTATCATTTATTTTCTACAATCAAAAGATTTGAGGGAGAGCCCATTGCCAACATTAATGCTAGGTTCCAAAAAATGCTATCCAAGTTAGTTGCCCCTTATATTGTGATTGATGAAGCTGCCAAGAGTATCTATTATTCAGCTTTGGATCCATTGACTTCTATGTTCATCAAAAGAGCACATCCTAAAATCACAACCTTGACAAGAGCTTTCCAGAAAGCTATCAAAGTCAATCAGCAGCTAATACTTGCTCCAATACCAAACATAGGCTTTCCTACACTACCTGGATATCCTACATATCCTGTACAATATCCTAATGGAGCTATGATACCTCCAACAGTCATGCCAACACCATTATAGATATCTCCACTAAGTATCATGCCTCCTCCTCCTAATGGAAATGGTCAGATGCCACAGTATCCAAGTCAGACACAAGTGCCTCAGGGTGTTGACCAGTCCAAAAATAACCATGGATCTTCCTTTTTCAAACCTCAAACTGAAAATGTAGTAGCCAAGGTCCAAGAAGAGAAAGAAGAAATCAAGAAAATATCAGCACAACTAAGGAAACTTACTACTGAGATTACTCACCTGAGAAGCCAAAACTTCTATTCTCAGCCTAATCAGAATAGAGGCTATACCAGTGACAGACCTAGTTATCCTGATAGGGGGTATAACAACAATAATTACAACAATCCTCCTAGACAGCCTAGAGTATGGAACTCCAGGCCAAATAATGGTTCCTTACCATCACCTTTAGATAATCAACCTCCTAGTGAAGCTAAACAGACTACTAGAATCAATCTTGTTGAGGCACCCTCACTAATTGGTGTAGGATACCCAATACTAATGCTCATGCAGAGTTAGATTGTCCACAATTTCAAATTACTGCAAGCATTTTCCAAACTGAGGTGTCCAATACTGCAGGAAATTCACAGAATGTAGAAGGGAATGAGCTTGTTCCTTGTGGATATGATTTAGCTTTAGTACTAGAAAGTTATACCGATCAGCCTTATCAATAGGCTGTGTCATCTCATTAGCATTATACCTAGACATGTGAAGAATCAACTATGGTTTCTGAGTCAAATTATGTTTTCTCATTTGAGGATGACAATGAGCCATCAAATGAACATGAGGAGGTACATGCTTACCAACAACAGTACCAAGGTAAGCATAACTATAACTTGAGAAATAATGCCAACAAACCTACCGGTCCATTGACCTCTTCCTTACATTCGAATAATTTCAACACACCTCTTGATCCCAAAGCAAGCAATAACCCAGGATTTCCCAAGGTCAATGCTCAATATTTAGCATCACCAAACATAACATCAAAAGCTTTGAATATGCCTCGTGAATCTGACAAGTTAGTCACCTATCTGGCAAATGAGATGAAAAAGATCAAAATCAACCTATCCTTGTCAGAGTTACTGAAAACTCCAGCCATTAAGAAAGAATTCATAAAATCACTAGATGATCCTACTCCCAAAGAGGATAGCCATACTTCAGGTCAGTATGGAGGTAAAGATCATGCGGTCAGAGATAATAATGTTAAAACTAAAGTCTCAGCTACTATTCAAGCTGCAGAGACCTCTCACATGACCTTGTATAGAGATAAGAGTGAATCACCTCCATTTCTCCTTACCATACGAATGTTTGGTAAGAATTTGCATAATTGTTTAGTAGACTCAGGAGCATCCACCAATGTCATGCCCTTGTCCATATGTAATGCTTTAGGGTTGCATCCTACTAAATCTCTGAAGAAGGTAACCCAACTAGACAAAACATAGGTGAATGTAATAGGAGAGTTAACTCACATTCACATGCAACTGGCATCAGACCCTAGGATCCAATACTATATTGACATTCAGGTAGTTGACATACTTGATACATATGGGATGCTACTTAGCAGAGATTTGTCCAAAACCCTCAACGAATATATGTCTACCGACTTCAGTCATATGTTGCTACCTTGGAAGGGGATACCAAACCAGATAAGGGTAGATGCCGAACCAAGAATAAAACACATGATCACCGAGTACAACCAAACAAATGAGATCATGTATGTGAATGTTGAACCTGGAGTTTACTCCATTAGACCTCAGACTGTCAGGATAGAGGAAGTCTTGATGTATGATTTTCATGATGATCATCCTCATGATAATAATGCTGTAGTTTTTGGATTTGATCATAATCATGGAAACGGAATGGAAATAGATCATTTCAAGAGTTTTGAAATATACTTGTCCAAACAGGTAAAACGCTGTCAATTATTGGATATACCTGTTCATGATATTTTGATTGATGGTTGGTGCAGATTACATGATGAAGCACATTCTGAGAAAACTTGTAAAGCCTACATTGACATGATGGAGCTTGAGCAAACATGCAGAGAGGCGTCATCATCATCAGAAGTGAGTTCTACATATAGTGATGATGATCATACTAATTTTTGTTCATCTGCTACAGGAATAGGAGAAGATATGAGTCAAGATGAGGATTCTATCTAGATGAAAGAAGAAATTATGGTCTGCAATGAGAATAAGGGTAAAGAAAATAATAAGGTCACCCTAGGGAGTGATTGTTTGATGGAGTTAGATTATGAGCTATCTGTGATGACAAAGGAAGTAACTTGACCAAATTTGAGGAGTTTTTATCAGATGAAATTAAAAAGATGATAGAACAAGAGAGACCACCACAAGATGCATTGACTAAAGGATGGTGCAGGTTGCATGAAGCACCTCACTTAGAGACCACTTGTTCACTGTGTCTACATATTTTAAAGAGACATTTATTGCCTAGTCCAGAAGATCGCCCTTCTGATGATGGAAAGAAAGAAGAAAGATCAACTTCACATATGGTGGATAAGGCAAAGTTTAAGAAAGCTGAAATATCTAAGTTAAAATAGATATCAGGTGGAGCAGCTGCCAGAGCTGCAAAGAAGAAAGAAGGCTCAAGTAAGCCTCCTACTGAAGATAAACCATGGATCCTTATATTTGATGGATCCAAGTCAAAACAAGGTGCTAGAGTGGAGATTGATCTCATTGATCCATCAGGAAAGTCTTACCTAGCAGCCTATAGACTGCAATTTCTATGTACTAACAATGTAACAGAGTATGAAGCTCTAATACATGGGATATTGTTTGCCCTTAAGAAGAAAGTAAAAATTTTGCATGTCTATGGAGACTCAGAATTAGTAGTAAGACAGGTGAGAGGAATTTATTCCTACAATTACAAAAAACTGTCTAATTACAGACACAGGGTGTGGGACCTGATTGAAGATTTTGATGCATTTAATATCACCCATGTACCCAGAGAACAGAACCATAGGGCAGATGCTTTAGCCCAGGCTGCTAGTATTTTAGAGCCACTGTCTATTTCTAGTTTGAGGAGGTTTTTAGTAGAACTGATATCTGTGCCTTCAGTACCTGATAATGTTACTAATCTTCAAGTCTTTGATGATGATCAACATATCTTATCCAACAAAGATGTTTTTGATGCTTAGATCATAGATGAGAACAATGTGTAAGATCATGTTTGGGAAGAAGAGGAAATATTAGAGCTACCTAGCAATAGGATTCCCAAAGGAATGATTGAATTAGAAAGAGCCTTTGATCTGGACAACATGCTGAAGCAGAAGGATCTTCCAAAAGTAGATGGAGGAGAATATTCACAAGTGAATATTGGACAAAATGATGACAAAAGAAATGTTCTGATAGGGAAGGTTTGCACAAAAGAAGAGTTAGAAGGAATAACTCAGGCACTCAAAAATTACATCCATGTCATTGCATGGACATATGATGAGTTGAAAACATATGACACATCAGTCATAACTCATACCATACCCCTTAAACTAGATGGCAAGCCTTTCAGACAGAAGCAAAAGCCAGTCAATGCCTTGCTAGAACCTATAATTTTTGAAGAGGTTAAGAAATTGTTAAATGCAAGGATCATATTTCCTGTTAGACACTCCACCTGGGTGGCTAATCTAGTGCCAGTAAGGAAGAAAAATAGTGACATCAGGTTATGTGTGGACTTCAGGAACCTGAATAGAGCTTCAAAGAAAGATAATTATCCTTTTCCCTCTCTGGATGAAGTTCTATAGATTGTAAATGGAGCAAAAATGATGTCATTTATGGATGGTTTTTTGGTTATCATTAGGTAATGGTTGACAAAATTAATAGACTAAAAACTATCTTCACCACAAAGTGGGGGATATTTACTTATAGACGCATGTTGTTGGGGCTGATAAATGTTGGAGCAACATTCCAGCATGCAATGGACATAGCGTTCAGAGGCTTAATAGGAAAATGTATAGTCATATACATGGATGACTTAACAGTATTCTCTAAAGATAGAGGAAACCATGTAGAAGATCTCATAAGGGTATTAAAAAAATGTGAACAGTATGGGATCTCCTTGAACCCCAAGAAATGTATATTTGGGGTAACAACCAAAAAATTACTAGGCCACCTAATACCTGAAAATGGGATTATCATTGATCCTGATAGGGCAGAGTCTATTATGAAGCTCAAATCTTACTTTGGTAAGTTAAATTTTGTCAGGAAGTTTATCACTGGCTTTGCTGAAATAGTTAGACCTTTAAATGCTATGCTGAAAAAGGATGAAAAGATTGAGTGGACACCAAAAGCTAGAGCAGCTTTTGAAGGCATAAAGAAAGCTATATATGAATCTCCAGTGCTAATTAGTCCAGACTACACCAGGGACTACTATATTTACTCATTTGCTTCAGAGCATACCTCTGCAACAATGTGACACAAAGAAATGAAGAAAAAAAAGAAAAGCCTATAGCATTCATGAGCTGCCCATTTAGAGATGTAGAACTCAGGTGCATGGATGTAGAAAGACAAGCCCTTGCTTTGGTTAGAGTAGTGAATAAATTTAGGCACTATATCTTGAGGAGCAAGGTGATTGCTGTGGTACCTGATGCAGCAGTGAAGATGTTATTGATGCAGAGCGAGCCAGGTGAGAAGAGGGCTAAGTGGATCACTGTCCTCCAGGACTATGACATGGATATCACACCCATGAAACTAGTAAGAGGATAGGCTTTAAGCCAGATGATATCAGAGATTGATCCAAATATCACAAGTCAGTAGTATGTTATTAATGAGAAGGACAGTGGAGAATGGTACTCAGACATCAGGCATATCATGATTACTGGAAGATGTCCTTCAAGACTGCAGGCTTCACAAAGAAGAGCCCTGAAAATAGGGTCCCAGAAGTACATGATGAAAGCAGGGGTACTTTTCAAGAAAAATTATGAAGGAATATACTTAAGAAGCCTAGAAAGGCCAGAAGCAGACAAGGTGTTGTCAGAATTGCATGACAAATTTGGAACAACACATGGGTCATCCTTAGCCACAACTCAAGCTATTCTAAGGGTAGGATATTACTAGTCTACAATTTTTAAAGACACTGCTGAACATATTAAATGCTGCCATACATGTCAGGTTGCTGCCAATAGAGAGAGATACGCTGCCCAACCTCTGCAGCCAGTGATGGAGATATGCCCATTTGTACAATGGGGCATGGATTTCATAGGACCAATTAATCCTCCATCATATTCAAGCCATAGGTATGTTTTAACAGTTACTGACTACTATAACAGGTGGACTGAAGCTACTAGCAGCAAGACCTGCAATGCAGATGATGTCATCAGATTTCTAGAAAGTAATATAGTCACCAGGTATGGGGTTCCCTATGCTCTGGTAAGTGATAATGGCTTTGCTTTTTCTTCAATCAAATTGTCAAGTTGGGCTTTTGATTATGGGATCATTCTAAAGTTCTTGTTCGATTATTATCCTCAAGGGAATGGATTGGCAGAATCCACTAATAAAAATTTGTTGAATATCATAAAAAAGTTAATAGAAAAGAACCCTAGGGAGTGGAATACCCTACTGAAGTATTCCTTGTGGGTAGACAAAACTAGAATGAAAGTTGCACTAGGAAATACACCTTATCATGTAGTGTATGGGGTGGATCCCATTCTCCCCATTAACTTGAAGATTCCTACCCTGTAGTTCACCCAAGAGTACCTAGGCATAGACAATAACCAAGAAGTCAGGTTGCTTCAGCTGATGCACCTAGAAGAGAAAAGAAGTCAGGCAATTGATCAATTTGCCAAACATCAGGCTGTTGTCAAATGCTGGTTTGACAAGAGAGCTAAAGTTAAAGCCTTCAGGATATCTGATTTAGTCCTGATGTGGGACAAAGCCCATGAGAGGAAAGGAGACCATGGTAAGTTTGATAAATTATGGATAGGTCCCTTCCAAATTTCTAAGATATTAGGAGACAGCACTTTCATGCTTAAACACTTGATAGGTGAGGAGGTTCCATTACCAGTTAATGGACAGTTCCTCAAACATTATTTCCAAGCCTAAGTAGCTTCATGTCAGTCACGTGTATCATAGTGTATATTTGTATAGTGTTTGTACAGTGTTGTTTTATTTTTTTTGTTTTTGCTTTGTTTGCTTGTTGAGTTTGTGTTTTGGTTAGTCAAGATGATGCAGCTCATCACCCCAGAAAATAACTAAATTGTTAGGATTCAAGTGATGAGAATACATTCATATATAGGTTATGACTCATTTTGAGAAAGTACTTATGATCAGGTCTATGATATCTTTTCATCAGGGTGCCTTTTCTTAACCAAAGTGATTTTTTTCACAATGACTCACCTAACAGCCTTGGGTTTGTTGAACACACAAGTATAGGTGTTAAGTGAAAAATCTAAAGGGACTCCCTTGCTACCAATGCAATCTCCAACCTAAAACAGCAAGTGACCATACCTTGCACACTGAGCTTCCATGATGACATCAGATATATAAAGTATAAATGTTAAAAAATCTAAAATATAATAAAATTACGTCATCTAAGTAACTCTACCTAGGCTATAGACGCCTGCTGGTAGTAGGGCTCTACTTAGGGGGATTGTATAGATAACTTTGCCGGGGCTATGGATGCATGCTAGCAGCAAGGCTCTATCCAGGTTGGCTATGAGGGATGATCTCCAACTATGTAGCTTAACATCAGTTACTCATGTTTTCAACTTGTTTTCAAGATGAGGATAATTAATCATTTGCACACTACTAATCCTTTGTTAGCATTGTTACCATGAGGACATTTTCTCATTTAGAAAGATTATGATGCTTATTCTTGAAGAGAGTTAGAATGTGTTCACACCACTCAAATCATTAGAATTTTGGTGTTTTCTTTGGTGGCAAGTTGTGTGGTTGCACAACACGCCCCATTTTGACTTGACAAAATAGGGACCCAGCTTTTTGCTTGGCTTGGCTTGTGTTTTCTGCGTGTTGGCGGTCTGGTAAAAGTAAGCCATGTAGATGATCCTACATAAGGGGATTGGGTAAGTCATCATGATGAGGTCAATTTTTCAAAGTTCATATTTCATGTCAATAACCTCATGGTTGGATAGAGTACAAAATTTTATGCAGGTTTACCTTTTGGATCACCCTAATATTCCTTAGGGAATGATAGTTATGGTGAGTCAAATTCTTGGTCAAACCTGATATTTCGAGGGGGGGTCATATTTCTTAACATCAGTCATCTTATGAAAGATCACCCCAATCCAATTTTATCACTCGTTAAATCATTTATCCAGAGATCTGGATGTCAATTTTAGGTGATAGAAACATTTACCCATTGAACAATGTCATATATTTTGCGGGGGTCATATTCCCAATATCACCCGATATTCCCAATATCACCCTGTCGTAAAATATCACCCTAAAGCCAATATCATGATGACATCATATAATCCCGATGAGATAAGAAAATTGCCATGATAATGACATCATCATCCTTTTTACCTCGCAGAGGTATATTTCCAATAGCGACCCTTTCTACATAACATGACGATGACGTCATAGTGCAACAATGATAAACTAAGTCATTATCCTAATGATGTCATCCTAATATTTCTTAATATCACCTGACATTTTAAACATGACCCGATATTCAGAATATCACCTAATCTTCTGATGATAACCCCGCTCCACTGGCCACGCAACATTAAATGCCATAAATGTAGAAGGTGGATTCTTGTCGATTGCGAACGTGATCCAAACACTTGGTAGCATCCATGAATTAATGACAGGAGATCAATGGTTAAGATTGAATAAACCCTGTGTTGCCCTAAGATTGCCCTAATAAGGAGGACAAAGTGAATTTACATTGTCATTTTACACTTACCTTGCGATATAACTAGTTTTTATAGAGCACAGAGCTTTCAAACCCTCATATGACCTACCTACGGACACACACGGCTTGCAGCAGAATAGGACACGTGATTATCATTGGTATCTAACTCTCTTTTGTATAATCATCAACATAATCAAGGAGTTAAATGCTATCAAGTAATTAAAACCCTCCTCCTATCATTTTTTGCATCTTCAGGTAGTATGTTTTTGTTGGTTTGAAGATATATGTTATATATCATGATTAGTGATGATTAATTAATATAATGTGCATCATGCCGTGAAGATATAATGTTGTATGCATGTATGCGAAGTATCATATGGTAAGACTAGTCATGTTTATTGTAGGAAACCATGGTAGACAAGAGGTTGAGAAAATTTGAAGCTGAATTTCTTAAACCAATGTTCGCTTAGCCTGAGGGTGTATAGTTCAAATATGGCGTTATCACAGATACACACCAGGGAAGCACCAATTTGGTTGCCTGATCATCTAGAATGCATGATGACAAGAATAATACCCTATTGGACAGCATTTTTGTGTTAGGAATGTGGAACGCAACTGGATTTCCCTATTCTATGGAGACTCCAGAATTGATTATTGAATCTGCCAGAAACTACAACCAACAAACAAGGAAAGTGGAAAAGCATGGTTGAGTGTATGTAGATCTGTCCATCAGGGGGATTGCAACCACTTTCAATTTACCATTGGGAAAGGTTGTCAGCATGGATTTGAAGAAACTAGAAACCAAATATATACACAACAAGAAAGCTGCTAGGAAGAGAATGTATCAATGGAGGGCAAAGTATAGTCCTTATACTACAACTGCCAAACTACTAGTGCATATGTACAAATTTGACTTTGATGATGAATACCAATATATGATAGCTCTACTTAGCAGAGTGACAGGCCAGCCTGATGCTGGGAATTTCAAAGATTGGATGTATGGGGTTATCCTGATGTGTCTGTATACAGACAACAAGCCATTATGGGCCAAAATGAGCAGCTCATGAACCTAGGGGGCCTATAATGTTCATTTCATATGACTTCATATGTGGTATACTCATGTGCATACAAAGGTACATTCAGTGCACTTGCAACAGAAGGAAAGATTGGTCTCACTACAAATGATGCCTACATCTTGGATCACTATCCCTAGTTGCAAAGACAAAATTATCTTCCAGATTACAAATTAGTGAATGATGCATTTTCTTTGCATCTGGTCAGGACAATGGAAGAAGATAGGACTAAAAGAATGAGCATGGAAGCTCAAGAAGTCATATACAGGCATGGTGCCTAGTTTATAAAATATACCACATTCTCTTATATCAGAATAGAGGGCTTTGCAGGACAACCCCTCATGCTCCCAAGATATCCCATAGATGCAGTTGTTCTGATGGAATTCATGAGACAGATATCCACAATACTGGATGCTTACAAAGCAAATAATAAGATTCCACCAATATTGTTTCCAGTAACAATGGGTTGGTATATATGTCAAGATTCTGATGATATTAAGAAGGCCATAGCTGGTCTAGACATGATGAAGTTACGGCCATTCCCCTTGGCAAGATCATATGATCAATATGGGAGGATGTAGAGAATCATGGGGAAGCCCATCCATCGGAAGCACTTGGAGGATTTCTAGACAGATTGTGAGGATGAAGCTGAGGCTAGAAGAAGAAAATACCAAAGGCTGACTCTCAACCAGATTAGAAATTTTAATTGTATTCCAGTTCCTGCTCTGTTAAAGAGGGATGATGGCAAAATAATAGCTGATGAATATGAGGAAAAGAAGATATACAATGACACAATCTCAGTACCCGATCTTACACAGCTTGAGGATATCTCATTGGATCAATTTACAGGCAGGATGCTGCAGTTAACCCAGTCTTGGGTAAATGAACAAATAAATGCACTAAAGAAGAAGGGTGTAGCCCTTACAGTTGACAATAAGAAGAAGAGGCAGGAGGTTCTTGACAATGAATATGATGACTTTCTGATTGAAAAGAGGAAATCTAAAGGAGAAAGAATGCCACCTCAAGAACAAAGTAAGAGACCCCCCAGAGGTAAGAAAACTAATAATGAACCTAAAGGGGTAATAGTTGAAAGAGTGATTATAATAGCTGAGGATGCATCTGCATTAGGACAGGCATCAGCCTCATCAGCACCGCCTCCTATGGATAAACAAAAAGCTAAAAAGATCCAGAGGCTAGCTGTTGAAACTATTGAAACATATGAGGAGGGTCAGGCATCACAAAAATAAATGGAAGAGGATGTTTCTCTCGATGAAGATCCTGTAGAAGAAGACCCAATGCCCCTCATTAGGAAAAGAAAAGCACCTCAGCTGATGGTATCCACACCTAAGAAACCAAGAACATCCATGAGAGGAGAAATAAAACATGACCCCATAGTATTAAGGGGAGCTGGTGGAGAAGTATTCAGGAAGGAACTACAACATAATGTGCCATTTCCCACCATTGTTTAGTTTAAGACTGAACAAGCTAAAGAACAAATGAAAGAAGCCTCTAAGCCATTTCAAAGTAGTCTTGTCTCACTGGAAGAGACAATTGACTTATCTGATGATGAGGTAGTAAAGGATGTAACTTCTCAACAAATGGAAACCCTTGCTGCTAACACCTGCATAACTCCATGAGGAACTCCATCAGTACATGTGGCTATGTTAGAAGAACTGAAGCAAGTGGAACAAGAAAAGGAAAATAGCCCAGAAAGGATTGCATAACAAATAGGGCTTGTTAAACTATTAGATCAGGTGACTAGCCCCGAAGTGATAGATTTAACATACAGGGAGGATGTAGCACATCTTAAAAATCCATTGGGTATACCTTAGAAAATAGAAAATGTTGAGGAGATTAAGTTGACGGAAACAACAGGCCACAATGTAGATATGGAGCAACAACAACAAGATATATCTAATGAGCCCAAAATAGTTGAAGTCCAAGAAAAGGGTGGAAATGAAAAGGTCATATTAAGTAAAGAAGTACCTCAGACTCAAGAAGCCTCTGGTGAAAAGGATACATCAGGTCAGGATGACCTAAAGACTCAAGAAATAGATACTACAGGTGCGGATCAGAATGTGATCCAAAATTAGGTAGAAGCACCTAAGGAAGATACACTGACATTTATAGATGCAAATGTGCCTCATAATGAGGAAATTCCCAAAGGGGATGAAACATGTGGACCAATTATAAGATCATCATGTGGATGTATCACAAGATCCTCCACTACAAGAAGAAATTCCTCAAAAGGAGGAAGTACCCCAGGATCACCATCATGTAGAGAATCATGAGGAAGAAATAAGGAAGTCACCATCTCCATCAAAAATAGATGCAGTTACTGGAGATCAGGGTGATCAGTATGATGATGGTGGACGCCAAGGATCTGGAGACCAAATTCCTCCATGGCTTGAGAAAGAAATAGATACAGAGTCAGGTTTAGAGATTCAAGAGTTTAATGTGTCAACCCTATTTTCAGATACCATCATGAAGCCGAAGAGGAAGGCCAGGTTAACCTCGGCCATAAGAAGAGATCCTGCTACGGGCAGAAGGACCGCTCAGATAGCAATTCCCACAGTAGAGAAGGAGAAAGGCAAGATCACCTTGGAAGAATTCTAGAGTACTACTGTTGATTTAGGTTTTGCCAATGAAGACCAGGAAGGTCAAGAGGGAAAAGATATAATTGATTCTTTGACCCAAAGGGTAAAGAAGAGGTCAATAAGCTGGACCTTATGAAGCACAAATCGGTAATCATGAGAAAGTGGATGTTATCCGCACTCAGTGGAGCAGAAGAACTAGTGAAAGCCTCTTTACAGAGGTGGAATTCTCTAATTATCTAAAGACAGAAGGTTGATAAATTGCAAATGGAGGCCAGAAAAAGGTCATTCCAATTAGAGAAAGCCTTGAGTTCTTTGGATGAAATGAAGAGGATTAATCCTCAAGTTCTAATAAACAAGTAGGTCTTGGATAATAATACTGCCATACTGACGGATATCTGGTATAAGGATATTAGATTTGAAAATGATGTATTAAAAAGATGCCACAGCAAGTTAAGAGACATCAGCATGAAACTACATGACATGATGTCATTTGAGGCAAAGATCCTAGAAGCCCTAGAGGGGAAGATAGAAGGAAAGATTGGGAATCAAGATGATGATTTTGTAGTAAAGGCTCTGCATAATGACTTTCAGCTTATAGCTGATGACCCCCTTATCCACCTGACAGAAGAAGCCATGGACAAGATCATGAGGATCAAGGTCAGGGTGGAGAATTACAATGAAACATCAAGCAGCAGGAGGAGAAAATTGGAGGCTCTTCGTAATAAATATTAGGCCCATAAGCATGCCATTGCTAAAGCAAAAACTCAGGATGGCAGAGAAGTTGAACAAGTGGTGGGAGCATATGAAAATGTCAGGATAATCATGCAGGCCCATATGCAAACTAATGTTCATCATGATGATGAAGGTATGGGAAGTGATGATCCTGATGCTCCTAATGAAGAGTAGATGAAGATGTGATACAAGTAATTCAGATGGTTTCTAGCTGGCAACCTGTGCCATGTGAAATATTGACTAAGTCAAGGATGAATATCCACCATAGATCTTAATAAATAAATCTTGATCATAGATCATGTGTAACCGCTCCCTCACCTTGTTCTATAAAAGGTGTAGGGATGCATTGTTTTAGAGATTGGAAACTTAATTGAAATCTATTTGTTGAAATATTTAGGGCTTATTTCAAAGTTGTATAAATATATGTTCTTGCATACTTAATGAATGAGAAGACTATTTTGATTACAATCCATCATAAATATTGAGTAATCAGTGTATGAATTCTTGATACATGCTTTGGTTTTCTGTGTCCCTTGGAGTGCATATCAACTTGCATGTGTTGTCTTCATTCCTTTCCTTTGAAGTTAGCATCGACTGTATCTAGCTGTGGAATGTCTTGGTGAACATATGGTTTGATTTCTTCTCTTCATGACTGTATCTGATATGTATGTGGCTCAATAACTGAAGGTTCATCACTATTTGAAGTATTATTTTTAGTTTCTTTTAATTTTAGAGTAATTCACCATCACAATTGCAATAATTGACAATCAGAAGCAAATAGTAATAAATATGAGATATTTTGAAGATAATTGAAAATTAGTAGCATATTTGAGTTAAAGCATGTCAAATTAACAAATATCATGCAAAGATTTTAGTATAAATACATCATTTGGAGAATTATATTATGAAATAATGTTTCTTTTTAGCATCTTAGCAGATCTTGTTGATGAATGTAAGGCCCCAAAATGGAAAACAACAATGCACTTCAACCACTGAGTAATGTTAGTAGGTTATGAACTAATCCATGGAGACTTGGGATCATGAATTCTCTGAATTCATCGTATCTTTCAAGATGAGTAAGGGTTGTTGTGCAATTTTTATTCTATGTTTGTTTATGACTAACATCATGATCAACAGCTCCCTCTGAAATTTAGATTCAGACTGATCCGGTAAATCAAGAAGAAGAGATAAGTTTGAATGAACCTGTTCAAGAATCAGAAGTGCAAGAAACTCCCAAAGTTCCCAGGTATGTAAGACTGAATCACTCTAAAGATCAAATCATAGGTGATAAAAGCAAAGGAGTACAAACAAGAAGAAGGATTGCTCAAAATTTAGAAGAGTATTGTCTGATTTCAAAGATTGAACCTAAAATAGTGAATGAAGCTTGCAATGATGAAAACTGGACTAAAGAAATGGAGGAAGAGCTGATGCAAATTGAGAAAAATCACACTTGGGATCTTGTTCCCAGACCTAAAAACAAGAATGTGATTGGAACCAAATGGGTCTTCCGAAATAAACTGAATGAAGATGGTGAAGTAGACAAAAACAAAGCCAGATTGGTTTGCAAGGGTTACTACTAAGTAGAAGGAGTTGATTTTGAAGAAACTTTTTCTCCAGTGGCAAGAATTGAAGTAGTCAGATTATTTCTTGCTTTTGCTACCTTCAAGGATTTCAAGGTATATCAAATGGATGTCAAGTTTGCCTTCGTAAAGGGTGACTTGGAAGAAGAAGTTTACATTGAGCAACTGGATGGATTTCAATTGTCTGATCATGGTGATATGGTCTGCAATTTGAAGAAAGCATTATATGGACTCAAGCAAGCCCCAAGAGTCTGGTATAAAAGATTGTATAAGCATCTTTTGAAGATTGGTTTCAATAAAGGTACTGCTAACAGTAACTTGTATTTCAAAATTGATCATGAAAATATCTTGATTGTTGAAGTGTTTTTTGATGATATCATTTTTGGAGGAAGAGATAGTATGTGCAAAACCTTTGCAAATCAAATGAAAAGTGAATTTGAGATGTCCATGTTTGGGGAAATGAATTTCTTCTTGGGTATGCAAATCACTCACACAAAGAAAGGAATCTTCATTTCTTAGACCAAATATGTGAAAGAACTGTTGAAGAAAATTGGGATGGAAGACTCAAAACCAATGAATACTCCCATGACAACCAGATGTAGATTGAGCAAAGATGATGACTCTCCTAAGGTTGATCAGAAAAAGAACAGGTCAATGATTGGAGGACTATTGTATCTCACTCAAACTAGAACTGACATTATGAATGATGTTAGTCTTGTTGCCAGATTTCAAGTTGATCCTAGAGAATCTCATGTCATGGCAATCAAGAGGATTTTTAGATATCTAAAAGGGACAGTTGAGTATGGTTTGTGGTATCCTAGAGACCATGATTTCTCTCTTCATGCATATACAGATGCAGATTGGGTAGGAGATGTGGATGACAGGAAGAGTACCAGTGGTGGAGCATTCTTTTTGGGGAAAAGATTGGTTTCTTGGCTGAGCAAGAAACAAGAGGTAAAATCTCTGTCCACTATAGAAGCAGAATATATTGTAGCAGCAGGTAGTTGCACTCAAGTATTGTGGATGAAGCAAATGCTAAGGGACATCAGAGTTGAGTATAAGGAACCTATCACAATCTTCTGTGATAATTCAAGTGCAATAAACATATCAAAGAATTCTGTGTTGCATTCAAAGGCTAAACACATATCCATCAAGTTTCACTTTTTGAGAGAGAAAGTGAACAAAGCTAAAGTCAGATTGGAATTTGTCCCTTCCAAGGATCAGATTGCAGATATTTTTACTAAACCTCTACCTAAGGACTCCTTTGAGTATCTCAGGGAGAAGTTAGGGGTTATTACCCCTCTGGCTCTGAATTAATATGCACTATTGTGCATCAGTCCAGTGGATCTCATAGCCATATATTGTGTTCCAGATTGATGTTTGGGAAGCTGTTACTCAGAGGGAGCAGCATGTATGATTCTGAATTGATGCAAGTATGTGCCCTTTGCCATTGATGTCAAAGGGGGAGAAAAGACATGTGAAAAATAAGTGGTTTCTGATCAAAGGGGGAGCAGGAAAGAAAGAGAAGACATGTGAATGGCTTTTGTTAATAAGGGAAGTTGTGACAGTGTGGATAAGTTCTTGTCTTGATGGGTAAAATAGTTTTTCACATCATATGTTGCCATCAATGACAAAGGGGGAGATTGTTGCAAGTATGGGCCTAACTGGTGTTGTCCTTGATGTCAACATACTCCTATTGCATTGATGATAAGGATTGGATGACCTATGTGCTAAGGATATTGAGAATATTAGTCCTAATCAGGAATAGAGAAGAACATAGAAGGCAGATAAAGATCCCAGCTAAGATGAAGATCAGAGGAAGTGCTTAAAAGGGTTTGTAGATATGTATCTAAGATGATCCAGTAAATATTTTAGAGGTCTGCATGAAGACATGAAGAAGTTATGGCCACTCAAGTAAAACCGGTTCTGGCAGGTGTTCAGAGGTGACAGAGTGACACAGATAGGTCTGGTGAGATCCAGAAATGCAATATCCTATTTTGCAGATTTGATGGAGTATTTAGGAAGCTAATGTGAAGTGACAACTCAATTTGTTTGTGGTCTGGAGGTCTGCAAGAATCTATTCCAATATGACAGTGATGAAAGACTGTGTTCTTGAGGTTCCAGATGAAGGAGAGAATGATTTTAGTAACCAAAAGTAGTGTGGATGTTCTTGATGTCTCAGGCAAGCTTGTGGAGGTCTTTGGATTGTGTCCAATTCGTGTTGGTGGTCTGCATTGAAGGTTGAGCTCGTAATTAAAGATTTACTTCTGGATGACGATGTTCTTCTTAAGTCTCGCTGATCGGATGAGTTACACATCTTGTAGATGATCTGAAAGGTGTCCTATGAAGAATGGTGTGTTCCCAAAGAAAGATTGAAGTCTCAGATCCGTGTAGCCAACAGTGTGTTGATCCATGTGAAGTCTTTTTATAATAAGTCATGTTGTATTTATGTACTTTCTCTATAATGTATGCCGACTTGGATGATAATTCCTAAGTTGATGTCTTGTATAAATAAGGAGTTGTAAAGTCATTTATAGGGGTGTCTAATGGAGATGAGTGTGTGGTAGAGAGGCAGAAAGCAAAAACTAGAGTAGAAGTGTTGGGCTTAAATGGAACTGACTCAAGCATGGTGAAGATGCTATTCTTCAGTTCAAGTATGTAATACTTATTATTTTGTAGACAGTGTGTCTCCTATAGGCAATGGACCTCTTGTGAGCAGTGTGCTCGGGAAGTGAGCCCTAATTGGCATGTGCCTTTTTGTTCTTTCAATTCTTCTAATAGAGAATACAATCTTGGGTTAGTCACCCCATGGTTTTTCCCTTAACTGGGTTTTCCACGTCAAAATCTTGGTGTCAATGTGTTAATGTGTTTCTGCTCTTGAATTGTTGCATTACATTTCCATGATTGATTTATTATTATTTTGCTAGATAAGAAAAGTATTTAAAGTGATTAATTGAAAGAAAGTTTCGAACAACTGATTCACCCCCCCTCTCAGTTGTCTATCCTAAATCTAACAGAGGGCCAATCTCTCTGTGGACGAGGTGAGTTATGAAACTTTTCCTTATCCACATCTATCATGCCAATTATCTCATCATATTCATAGTATTCTTGTGTAATTATTATGTCACTTTGTCATTTTCCTCTTGCTCTAAGGGGATCTTCAAACACATGTTCTTCCCTCATTGTTTGTAAAGGAAGCCTTGCCACTCTAGCTAGTTTTTTTGCTTTGTATCATCTGTAATTTAGGAAGGATTGGTCTCTTCATGGCTTAGGTTCTATTGCAGATTGTGGCCAAAAGTAATCAAGGGTGAAATTCTTGTGCTTATCCGGAGGATCATATGAATTAAGATGGATAGTACAGATCTCTCCATGCAAAGGAATTTTAAGCATTTGTGAATAGTTGAGGGGATGAAATTCATAGCCTTAAGCCATGGATGTCCTAGTTTTATGTGGAAGAGGTCGGATAAGGGGATAACATCAAATAATAGATCCATGACTTTGTCATAAACCAAGACTAACAATTTTATCAATCCAAATGTTTTCATCAAAGATCCATTATGTGTTTTAATTCTTAAATCTCACAGGTCATAATAGTTTTGTGCTAAATCATGTTTAAGAAGGAAATCTTCTATAACCACATTAGTCATGCAATTAGAGTCTATAAGTGTTCCATCTACATATATTTCCATTATTTTCATTGTAATATAAAGAGGCCCTTCAGTATCTACCATTTCTTTTTCATGAGGTGTGTTGGAAAGAGACACTGCTCCGGTATGGACCTGTATGTTGTCATTTATGGCAACAAGTCTTAGAGATCATATCACCATGATAGGAAGAGATATCTCCGGAAGAACATATTGGATCCTAGGTTCGGTTGACAGAAAATGGCTAAGTATGAAAAGTATTCTGAGTAGAGGGCAGTAAGTCAGATAGTATGTCTCCGCAAATGATGATCAGTTAATGCGGTTTAGGTATGATGTTCTTAGTTTTATGATAGTGTTATGCTTCAAAGGTTAAGTTCTGATTTCCTCCAGAAGTCACCTTGAAGAATTGTCTAAGTTCAGATAAGAAAAGGTATAGAACGAACAATGAACATGGTCCAGTGCAGTGGTCTGCATTCCTCCGTAGATAAGTAATATGTTATGCAGTTTTAAGGTGTTGTAAACACTTATATGAAGTGTCTTATTCTAGAGTTAGGATATCTAAAGTCCACAGGAAGGTTAGCTACAAGATGCTAAGTATTGGCATAGTGTTTGACAGAGTTTGACAAAGACAGAGTCTGAGTTCTGATGGTTCACATTTCTCTGCAAGATGATATCTTGCCTTGCAGTTCTAAGGGTAACATTGGGAATGTGTAAAGAGTCTTTGATACAATTTTGGAAGTGTTTTGTGATCCACAATAGAAGTTGCAAGTTAGCAGATGAACTTGTTAAGCATGCTCTTGAGGAACAGGCTGACTGGTGAGATAAATCATGATGCAGAGAAAGGGTAGTGTGTGAAAGATCTATTCAAGTAATTGAGTGATTAGAGCTGACCTATATGAATATGCTTGGGCAAAGATTTGGGTCCGCGCAGCACATAGTGCATTGGATTGAGCCGATAAGGTACATCTTCCTATGTACATGTTTTATTTCTTAAATGATGACCTGACTAAGGATCAAATCATGATGTGGATATATAAGAGTGATGAATTTTAGTTGAGTGAGTGTAGAAGTGTGTATGTGTGATGTGAAGATGTGAATAGCAGAGCAGAGTTAGAAGATCAGCAACAATGAAGACTTGGGATTCAGAATTCAGTTGCTAAATGATTGCACCTTGGCATAGTGGCAGATGATTAAGCAGTATTTGGTTTTCATGTGCAATATGATTGGAAGAAATATTTTGTCATCAAGGCAGTGAGCTGATAGTGAGCCTTCAATAGGGTTTAATAGCCCTTATTGTAATCTTGCTAGGTTTAGGGTTGAGGCATTGAGCCTGCTAAACCTAGTTGTACTTCATGGTAGTGAACTAGTATGTTCTAGGCTTGTGGAGTGACCAAGCCTAAACATTATTTTCGTAAAGGTTGCAATATATATTTGAGAGCTAATCCTCTTCGTGGTTTTTCCCTTTTTGGGTTTTCCATGTAAAATCTTGGTGTTATGTGTCATGCTTTTGTGGATGTTATTCATTTGTATATTATGCTTCTATTTGATTAATCTTTTGAAATGGTTAAAATTAAAAGTGCAAGAAAAGATTTACAGAACACTGATTCACCCCCCATCTCAGTGTTCCTAACAATCAACAATTGGTATCAGAGCAAGGTTCCTTGGAAAAAGTTTAACAGCTTAAGGTAGATCTGGGATAGTATGATCATGGCAGTAGGAAGGTATGGAAATTATGAAAGATACAACCAACTAGAAGAAGCTCTTATGGATCTTGAAAACTCTAAAGCAGAAGTCAGGGATCTGAAAGAAAACATGCAACAAGATGATGAATGCATCTTGAAACTAAAAGAGAAAGTCAAGAAATTCAAAACAAATACAAAGAAGTCAGTGATCAATTGTTATCAGCAAATGAAGCCCTAAATAATTTGGAAGCAAAAGTTATAGAAAGAAAAAGAGTAGAAGATGATCTAAATTTGATTGTGAAGAACAAATCAGAAGATTGTGCAAAACTTGAAAAAGAGATTATAATTTTAAAAATAGATCTGGAAAAGGCCAGAAGTTTTGAAGAAAAAATCAAGATAGGTACTACAAAGCTTGATAAAATGATTGCTAGCCAAAGGAATGTTGATGACAAACATGGTTTAGGATTTGAGAAAGGAGAAAGTTCAAACTCTAGTCAAATGAGCACCGAGTCAAGGCAAAACAAAGGATACCAATTTAGAAATCAAAGAAGAAGACCTAGAAAACCTTCAATCAGACAACCAAATGCTCAAAGGTACCCATATTTCAATGGTTATTGCAATTCATGCAATAAGTATGGTCATAAGGCTACTCACTATAGAAGCAAAATAAATCAAATAGTTTCATCAAATTCTAGTCAATGTTTCAATTGCAAGAAGATTGGTCATAGAGAAAATGAATGTAGAAATCAAATTAGGAGAAGTTTTAACAATGGGAGGAGTGAACAATCTTTTAAAGGTAAATGCTTCACCTACAATAACATTGGTCATAGAGCTATTGAATGTATAAGTTTGGTAAGAAAAAAATTTGAAAATACAAGGAACAATCAATCATTCAATAGAAAGTGTTTTGTATCCAATTGATTTGGACATATGGCTAATCAATGCAGATCAAATTCAATCAATTAAAGGAATCAAGGTTAAAAGAACATGATGTGCTTCAATTGCAACAAATTTGGACATGTTGCAAGATTTTGCAGAAGTAGAAATGTGAGAGAAATCACTATTCTGAAGAAAGGAAAACAAAGCAGAGAAATGATAAAGGAAAAGAGAAAGTTGATTTGGTTGAAACCAAGAAAGAAATGAACAAGGTATGGATCAAGAAAGAAGTAATAGAAGTCAGGGATCAATTTGCACCAGTATCCGATGTAGATACTTCCTCCAGGAAGTAAATTGAGAGCTCTGGCTCAGGGGGAGCAGTGTTGAAAATTCAAACTCCCAACCAAAAAGTGGGTGACAGAATCTAGCATGAAGGTATATGATAAAATCTGATGTGACACATCTCTTAAAGGAAGAACTAGAAGGAAAAGAGTCAATGCAGCATATTGTGGAGAAATCCTAATCGTCTATATTCTACAGTAAAGGGTTTTAGCATCTTTTTGGAATGTGCATTTAATGATGACTAGGTCAAATTGCGTGGAGGATAAAAAGAATTTTTTTTTGGTTTCTAAATCTCTTTGCTTTCGGTGCAACTGTGTATTGATCTGCTCCGTGAACTACCAGATTTTTCAACCTATGTCATGGAGGTTCTCCTCTTGACTAAGGATAAATGATTCTATTTGGTCATGCACATATATAGAAGCCCTTGGAAGGTCGTATTTGTAGTAGTTGTAAATCAAGCAAGGACTATGGAAGATTTTGAGAATTTGTTGCTGGAGGCAGTAGGTAGAACTAATGCCCATAATAGAAAGCATAGGAATCGAGCTCCAACAAAGAGGAAGCAATCTAATTCCTTTTTAGATGATGGAAATGATTCCAATTCTGGTAATGTGGATGATTCTGATGATAGAAAGACATCTAGGTCAAGAACACCTTTGAACAAGAGATTTGATTCTGGTGAAAAAGATAATGATGATGTGGGCTAGAGAGATGATTCAGACAGTGATGGATTATCATTTGGGAGTGATTTGTGCAAGGGGGAAAATAGGTTAATCCAAAAGATTATAAAACCCAAACATCTACAGAATCTAAAGATAAAAGGAGATTAAAACAAATGAAAGAACAATACTTACACCTTTACCTTGCATCTTCCGTAGTTTGCCTATCTTTCTTTGATCTTGGTGATGAAGCCCTTAGAAGCGTTGCTCCCTTGCTTGTTTGAAGATGACAAAGATAGAATGGCTCTGATATTCATGTGATTGAAGGTGAGCTTCAACACACTAGATAGAGTATAAGATGAATGCTTAAGAAAATGGGTGCCAAAGACGTGCTTGATTTCCTACAGCATAAGTTTGCACAAACAATAAGTGATCAAATGAAGAGAAGAAAGTGGTATTTATAGAAGAAGGTGAGGGAAGATCAATGGTTTAGAAAAAAAGGAAAGATCAACAGAGGAGGGTTGTTGAGGAACATGCAACAAATGGAAGAAAGACATATGTCATTCGAAAAGCAGTTTTATTGAGTTAACCCCTCTCTCGATGAGGATGAGATTTGATTTTCTTAAATTAGAATTTATTTTTCTAATTTAAGAGAAGATTTGCTATAAAGATGCTTTAAAACTGATTTTGCTTTTGTAACTCAGGTTTTGCTTTTATGTGACAAGAGGAAAGTATTTTTGGAAGATAAGAATGATTTTTGTGAGGATAAGAAGGCATAATTAAATAAAAAGATTTATTATTTAATTATTTTGTAGATAATTGAGAGGAATAAATAAAATATAGAAATATATTTTATTTTTATGAGGATATTTGAAGAATAAAATAAAATATAAAAATATATTTTATTTAGTGGAGAATTTAGATTTTATTTAAATAAAATTTGCATTTTATTTAAATTTGGAAGAATAAAAGATTTTAATTAAATAATTGAAATTATTTAATTATTTAAAAGAATGAAGTTAATGTAGATGAATTTAATTAATTAAATAAAATGTAATTTATTTAATTGAATGAGAGGAAGTGAATCAAATAAATAAATAAATGTATTTATTTATTGATAGAGGAATGCGAAGGTGAAATAAATATTTAAAATATTTATTTAAGTAGAGTCATGTCAATTTTAGGTGTATACATTTTGCCCCTCTTTGATGCAATGTGTTTTATCACGTTGTTTCAAAGAAAAAGAATTTTCGACAGTGATACATGCCCCAGTTTTTGCCCCTGGTACAAGTTTAACAATAGGATGCCCCCTCGGGAGATTGGATGGGAAGAAGGTAGACGATGTGAGACAGACAATCTCATGAAGAAGAGAATGAAAAATGGGATATGGTGCAAAGAAAATGACATGGGAAGTAGCCACAGTTGTCATGCAGTCAGGTATGGGTCATTTGCTAAATAAAGGAGTTGGGTCCACATATTCTAATCATTTGTACACTTGTCCATACTCGATTAGTCCTCTAGAGAGCATAGGAGAGTATGGCAGCCAGACAGCTAGATATTTCTCACGAGGAGCACCAGTTTGAGTTGATTTGACGGTTCGATCAGCCAGCGGAGGCAGGACCCCCGGTACGTAGTTCTTCAAAACTTGTCAAAAGTTGATTTTTATGCACATTATTGGCTAGGAAAACCAACTAGGACAGATGCGCCGAAACAACCTTTTTGCGCATATGACCTCTGAAGTGGTGCATTTGTCGCGTTATGGTGCATTTGAGTCATGAATTGGCGCATTTGATAAGATTGCACATTTGATTCCGGAAGTGGTGCGTTTGATAGTTTTGCGCATTTGAGCTATGAATTGGTGCATATATTGGGAATTTGTGCATTTGAGTCCTGAATGGGTGCATTTGCTAGTATTTGCACATTTGACATGAGAACTGGCGCATCTGTCTCTGTACGGCGCATTTGAGTCTTGGATTAGCGCATTTATTAGGAAATTGCACATGTGACCAGAAATGGTGCATGTGACCTAAGGATTGGCACATTCACAAGGAAGTGGTGCATGTGATATGGATCGGTGCATCTGCTACCTGGATTGGCGCATTTGCACTAAAAACTCAAATGACTTAACGAAATTAACCCAATTGGCACCTTGAACGATGCATCAATTGATGAACGATCTCTAAGATTGTTGGGAATCTAGTCGAGAGATGATATGCTATTTTTGATTAATTTGATATGTCAAGTCATTGATATGATAATTTGATTGTCATGAGTAGGCTTGCTTGGTTATGGATTTTTGTTGACAGTATGCTATGCTTGGATATGGACTTCTTTTGACGTTATGTGTTGTTTGGTTGTAGGAGGATATTCAGACTGTCCTAACGTCACAATAGTTGTTCTCGTTGCCATTGTTGTAGAGGTATATGTTGCTGAGATGGAGTGTGAGGCTCTAGGTGATATGGGCTTACACTATGTTTGCTTTATGCCCGAGGTTCACACGAACCGAGCTATGTTGATGGCAGCGGTGGAGCAATTCCACAGCGAGGATGGTACATTCCATCTACCAACGGGGGAGATGGTGGTTACTCTCAAGGATGTGTACCAGATTCTGCACCTCTCGATTCAGGGAGAGCTAGTTGAGTATGAGTCGCAGTGGGATGATGGCTTAGAGGAGTGTAGATGCGTATTTGATGATCTAGAGTTGGTGGGGGAGGAGATTTCATGGCAAGACATGCATGTCTCCTATGACTACTTCCCGAGCATAGTGGCTAGACTGATCAGTGGCGTGATATGCCCCGATAGGAGAGTGCACGGCTTCCCAATCAGCTGGGGGAGGGTGTTGGAGAGTATGATCATAGACGGGACCTGGTATGCATGGGGGGTGTGTGTGCTTGCACACTTATATAGAGACATGCACCAGGTGGTTTATCACAGAGGAGCCAGTTTGTTTGCGAGTACATCATTGTTGCAGTTTTGGTTGTGGGAGCACATTGCTATCACACGGCCGATATGTGTATTTCATAGGCAGAGGGGTGAGCTCTATAGTTATGGCTATGTAGGTGTGATTTCCCAGCACAGGCTGGGGAAGTTGGAGTACTGGAGGCATGCTTTTGATGGCGTAGATGCAGTTGTCCGGTGTCCCTACATAGATTGCGAGGTATGGGATGATGAGGCAGATGAGCTTCCGTACTACTTCCAGATGCGGTGGCTGATTGGCAAGACTAGGTACATTCTAGAGAGGTAGATTGTGAGCAGAGTGCAGCGACAGTTTGGCTGAGTCTAGGGCAGACCACAGGGGAAGGCACGCTTTGCCAGGACTCATGCAGAGTGGTATAGGTGGGGTCCTGTGGCATCATATGAGGAGGCCTTGACAGACTTCTGATAGATTCCTCACGTAGCTTGGCCTATGTGAAGGGAGATAGTGGACGCTGGCATGACACCAGACTATGAGGAGTGGTTCGCGGCACACCCATTCCTGAGATATTCAAGGCCAGGAGAGTTAGCTCCTCGTATAGATCAGGGCAATTCAGAGGGGGAGGGTGCAGCTGGCAGGAGGAGGGGAGGACGGAGGAGGAGGAGGAGAGATCAGGGAGATGATGGGAGACTGAGACAGAGGCAGAGGGTCAGAGAGGGGCTTGTGGGCCAGCAAGCAGTTGGACAGGCACAGGTCCAGGTGCCAGTTCAGCCAGTAGCATAGAGACAGATGTCACCGCCATAGCAGGTGGCACAACCGATACAGGGATATATGCTAGCGCAGCAGGTGGCACAGCCGATATAGGGATAGGTGCCAATGTAGTAGGTGGCACAGGTAGAGTAGGCTCCATAGCTTGATGTTCAGCAACAAGTTATGGTTTCACTACATAGCCATATTAGGAAGCTGAGGGCTCATCTGAGAGCAGCAGAGTCACGGAGAGAGTCAGATATGACTCAGATATCAAAGTTGATGAGGGAGAGAGATGCAGCCTTAGCTAGCATGCGGGCTACGAGGGTAGAGAGAGATGCAGCTGTGATGGCCATGGGCACAGATGGGACATCCAATTTTTTGGTTTCACAGGTGCAACAGGTATAGGTACAGGTGGTCCAGGTGTAGAGTGAGCTAACTAGAGCCCAGGCATAGGCTCAGTACTATAGAGGGTTATATCATGGGGCAGTGGTAGCGGATCAGCGTGCCCCTAGCTTTAGGAGCCAGTTAGAGGCATTCCAGTGGGCAGGTGGGTCTCGGTCTGTAGGCTCAGTGAGGGGTCCCCAGCAGTCAGGGGGAGGCAGAGGAGAGGCCAGTGTAGGGAGTAGTATTCCATGGTAGCAGGGTTAGTCAGACCCAGATACTTGTATCATTTTTGACTGGATTGTAGCACATTCTTGATGGATGGCTAAGATAGCCGATATATGTACTTATTTTGCTCTGAGACATGTATCACCATTTTTTTGTTGCACCTTGTAAATATTTTATGACATGACTCTGAGATTGGACAGAGATTTTGATATGTTGTACATTTGGACATGTTTTTGATGACAATATGATGATGTCGTTGTTCGTGGTCTACATGCATGTGTTTTTACGTTTATATGCTATGGATGGACCTTATCTTATGGTGTTTTATATGTGATGCATACTAGATGGATGTTTAGAATGATTTTGATTTATGCAAATGCTAATGTGGATGGATATGATTTATGCAGTTCCATATGTATGTGACCTATGTTTTTCATTCTGTTGCTATGGATATACTGATGCAAATGTATGTGGGTAACCTAATGTATGGAAATGATGTAGTCATGTGGATGACTATCTCATGTGATATGGTATGCTATCTATGCTATGTTTTTGAGATGTCCAAATGTACTCAATCGACACAGAGATGATATAGATAAGTAGAAGAAAAGAGGTGGAGGAAATTAGGATTTTGCACTTGATATGCTGCAGGATTTTATTTATTGCATGGATGATATGGATTTGCTGGATATGAGATGGATATGGATGTGGATTGTCATCTTGAGATTTTTGAAAGGTTTTTGCTTTCATCATTGGGCACTTTTTGGTATTTTTCACTTTTTGAAATGTTGGAAGGAAGTACAAGCATCGAGGTATAATTAAACTAAGATTACCTGAGCATTCCTTACATGGATTTTGATATAGCAAGTTGATACAAGCATCTAGTCAAACTTGAATCTAGATGACTTGAGTACTTCTTGCGTTTTAACAGACAAGGATTGCCCCTTTTCATGTTTAGACCTTGGAGTCCTCGATGATTTTTTTGCTGATCATGTCATTAAACAAAAGTCGTCACATTACTAAAGTTTAATCCACAAGCAGCAGACAAAGAAAGCAATTATGCCCCCATCATAGCATCTCTAGCTTTTGGCATCCTTGAGTAGCATAGGAAGACATAATGACAAAAATTCAAGACCTTGTAAATTAACCTGTTCATAAAACTTCTTTGCATTAGATGTGTCTTTTGCCATAATTGATATAGAATCATTTTGAGTGTTTTGATATGGTGCTGTGCTTTGTTTAGGACAGGTTGATGTTTTTGAGCCAAGAACTTTGTTGTTGGGTAGCTTTCTTTTGTTGCTCTTGTTTGTCTAGTGAAAGGTATCACAATCCTTATCAGTATCCTCTTAGAAAAGTGACATTCAAGAATCCAAATCCACAACTAGGTTGAGGAGTTGCCCCCCAGTTCAGACAAAGATCGACTTATTATGGGCGAGACATCAAACAGAAATGGAGAGACGGGCCCTAAGGGACTAACCTAGTGCCTCAGGGGCTCATTACTAAATGGCCTTGCCTACGTGACGACGTAGAGGCAACGTAGTTCAGGGTAAACCCTAGTGGACCTAAGACCTAGGTGATGGTAAAGTGGTGTAGAAATAGCATGGACTCAGATTGACAGAAGGACTAGATATGGGACAGACGGGACCGTGGAGTGGAGAGGAGTGAAGTGAAGTGAAGCCTCAGGGGCACATTAAGAATGGCCTTTCCTATGTGATAACTCAGAGGTGACGTAGTTCGACTATGGTTCAAAGGACAAGGTCAAGACGGATGACGTGATGGACACAAGAGACATGAAGTCAGAATTGATGGAGGAAGTGGTTTGCCGCAAATAGCGCCTATTTACTAGGTTTTCACCACTTGCATTTTTTTGCACGAGAAGCCAAAAGTACACATGATGCCTGTTTGCCAGGTTTTTACCATGGTACCTATCCTAGGCACTTGTTTGCCAGGTTTTCACCGTAGGATGATTTTTTTGTTATTTTTCTATTTTTTTATTTTTTTGTTCTATTTTTTATCACTTTTTCAATTTTTTTGTATTTTTTTAGGACTCCCTTACATTGGGGTTTTCAGGTATAGAACTTGTGAAGATGCATGCTATTGATAGGATCATCAAACAGTTCACCTTCAAATGTGGCCAATTGATATGCCCCCAATCCATAAGCTATGATGATGACATAGGGACCTAGCCAGTTAGGTTCAAACTTTCCTTTCTTTTCTCTATCTTGCTGATTTCTGGGATTTTCTCTTAGGACTAGGTCACCAACTTGGAATACTCGGGGCTTTACTCTGTGATTGTAGCTTCTAGACATGCGTTGTTGATATGCTTTCAAGTTGTTAAAGGCCTGTTACCTTCTCTCTTCGAGTAGTTCTAATTCTTGGAGTCTTGTCACTCTGTACTCTTCATCTAATATGAGGCCTTTTAATGAGACTCACAAGGATGGGATCTCAACTTCAATGGGCAAGTTAGCTTCAGATCCATAGACTAGGGAGTATGGTGTTGTACCTGTGGGTGTGCGGATGCTTGTACGGTAGGCCCACAGTGCATGATTCAGTTGGACATGCAAATCACGGCTGGCATCATTGACAGTCTTCTTTAGTATTTTCAGAATGGTTTTATTTGATGCCTCAACTTGGCCATTGCCTTGTGGGTAATAGGAGGTTGAAAAGCAGTGCTGGTTATGGAATTTGTCACATAGTTCCTTGACATCTTGGTTTTTGAAGGGTCATCCGTTATCTATGATAATGGACGAAGGGACACCATAATGACAAATGATATAGTTCAAGATAAATGAGACAATCTGTTTGCCTGTGATATTCGCTAAGGGCACGGCTTCAATCCACTTCGTGAAGTACTCTATGGTAGTGATAATGAATTTATGGCCGCTTGAGGAAGGAGGATGAATCTTGCCCACTAATTCGAGACCCCACTGATAGAAAGGCCAAGGAGTTGTTAATGGATGCAGCTCCTGTGCTGGTGCATGGATTAGGTTCCCATGGATCTGGCACTTTTTGCATTTCTTTACAAATTGATAGGAGTCTTGTTCCATAGTTGGCTAGTAGTATCCCATGCGTATGAGTTTCTTGGCTAGAGTAGGCCCACTAGAGTGGGTCCCACATATCTCATCGTGTATTTCACTTAGAGCAATTTGATATTCCTCTCTATCTAGACACCTAAGGAGAGTACCATCGAGACCTTGGTGATACAGGGTGTTAGCGACAATGGCATACTGAGATGCTTGTTGGATGAAGGTTCTTTTTTGGTTACTGGAGAGGTTAGGTGGGAGGGTATTCTCTGTTAGAGAGGCAAATATTTTACCATAGAGAGGGGAATCGGTTCCTATGATGTGGCATATGATATGGGAATCTAGAGTGTCATAAGCAGGACAGGAGACTGGCTCTACTAAGAACTCATATCATGTTTGATTACCCAGTATGTCAAGGAGAGATGCGATCGTGGCCATTGCGTCTACAGCTTTATTCTCGATCCTTGGTATCTGTTCGAATGATATCTTGATGAAATATTCCTTGAAGTCATCTACCATTCATTTGTAAGGAATCAGTTTCTCATCCTTTGTTTGGTAGTTGTCATTTACTTAGCTGATGACCAGTTGTGAGTCACCATAGACTTGAAGTTCCTTGATGTTCCACTCAACTGCTAGCTTGATACCAATGACTAGAGCCTCATATTATGCTACGTTGTTAGTGCAAGGGAACATTAATCTATATGACTTTGGGATAGTGTCGCCATTAGGTGTGATTAATAAGATACCTGTCCCCAATCCATGTTGAGTGTAGGAGCCATAAAAGTACATTTTCTAGTTTGTTGTGTTGACGTGGAAGATAGATTCATCTAGAAATTCAAAGCTCAGGGGGTTGTCATCCATTAAAGGTGCATCTGCTAGTTGATCTGCAAGCACTTATCCTTTTATCGCTTTTCTATCCACATATTCAATCTCGAACTTGCTAAGAAGTATGCCCCATTTTGATAATCTACCTATTAAGGCATCCTTGTTGAGTAAGTATTTTAGTGGATCAATTTTTTCTACGAGTTTAATAGAGTGTGACAGCATGTAATGTCTACATTTTTGTGAAGCGAAGACCACAACTAGACATGCTCTTTCAATTGGTGTGTATTGCAACTCGTATCCAATGAGTGTTCGACAGATGTAGTAGATAGCCTGTTCTTTTCCATCATAATTCTATTATGCAAGGAGAGCTCCCAAAGATGTTGGTGTAGCTGAGATATATAGTAATAGAGGCTTGCCCTGAATTGGTGGTATTAATACCGATGGATTCATTAGATATTCCTTTAGTTGTTGAAATTCTTGTTCACATGACTCATTCCATTTGAAGGGGACATTTTTGTGTAGCAGATGAGAGAATGGGTGGCACTTGTCTACCAGTTGGGAAATGAACCTTCTAATAGACTGTAGTTTTCCTTTTAGGGATCTTAGTTGAGTTAGGTTCTTAGGAGGTGGCATCTCCATTATGGCCTTCACCTTAGTTAGATCAACTTCGATACCATTTGCAGACACTATGTATCCAGTAGTTTTCCTGATGTAACCCCAAACACACACTTCTTTGGATTAAGTCACACATTGAACTATTCCAGTCTATTAAAGATCTTGTCTAGTACTGCTAGATGCCCTTCTCTTGTGAGAGACTTTGCTAGAATGTCATTGATGTAGTCTTCCATTATAGTATGCATCATATCGTGGAAGATTGTTGTCATGGCTCTCTGATATGTTTCCCCAGCATTTTTTAGACCAAACGGCATAACACACCAGCAGTAAGTGCCCCAAGGACATGTGAAGATAGTTTTGTGTTGGTCCTCAGGTGCAATCTTTATCTGGTTATATCCTGAGAAACCGTCCATGAGTGATAGCATAGTGTGTCCTACCATGAGATCGACAATCATGTCTATGTTGGGAAGGGGGAAGTCATCTTTGGGACAAGCCTTGTTTAAGTCTCTAAAATCATTGTATATTTTGACCCTATCATCTGGTTTAGCCATTGGTACTATACTCGAAACCCATTTAGGATAGTTTATAGGCTTGATAAATCTGACGTCTAGCAGTTTCTTTAGCTCTTCCTTTACCATGAGGGCCACATTTGGATGCATCTTTCTAAGTTTTTGTTTGACCCATTTAGCTCCTGGAGCTAGAGATAAATGATGCATGATAAGATTTAGATCTAGCCCTGGCATGTCAGGATATATCCATGCAACGTTGATCTATTTTCTTTTGAAGAAATCTGTAAATGCTGGTTTTTCATGTTCTGTTAGAGCCTTTGCCATGTGGACCATCCTGGGATTATCACTTGTGTTGACATTGATTGCTTCTGCTAGTTCTATCAAGATCGATGATCTCTCTTGATGTGTAAGATTGGGGAGAGGGTCAAGCCTTCCATCCTTTAGTGCCTTAGAGAGGTTTTCACTATTGGATACATCTTTATTTTTACTATTTTGATGATCTAACACTGTTGTGGAGCGGTTTTCACCGTTAGATCATTCTTTTATTTTGATGTTTTCATGACCGAAAGGCTTGGCTCTCTCTCCAAAATAGGCCTTATCATTGAGTTCAATAGCATAGCCAGCTCTGTGGTCTCCTACAGGTATGTGATCTCTAAGCTCAAGGTAATTGATGATGGCTTCATCATTTTCAAAGGTGTCTAGCTCAGGGGTGGTGCCTTCTAGCTCCCAGTCGATAAGTTCAGGGTGCACCAAAGGTAAGAGATCATTAGGTTGGTCTGGTTCAATGGTGTTGATGGTTAGGACAAAGTTATTGAAGGAGCAGATAAAGTATGTGATGGTACTCTCTATTAGTGGGTCTGTCAAGGGGGGAAACATTCTTTCCTCACAATTTTCACTATTGTTGCTATGCGGGTAAGACTCTAATGGCCTAGCCCTTGGACCTTGTCCCTCATTGCCATGGGTTGGGTCGTACTCGTGGACAATGTCAATATCCTTTTCGTCACAAGACATCTTAGAGAGGCTATCCCATTCATACTCATTAGAATCAATTTCACTCCCCATTTACATTCTTTGAATTTGTTCAACCAGATTGCTAGTGGATGCTTCTGGTTGTTTGCCTTTGTTCTTGTTGGTTCTGTTGTTTCTTGATGCTCTAGTGTACCCTAGCCCTGTAGTGTCTCGGGTTGTTAAGGTATGAGGTTGGATGGGTTTAGTGATGCCATCCTTTCTTGAGCCAAGTGGACCATGTCCTTCATACCTCATTCTCTGTAGCATTTGAAAGCCTTGACCATATTGTGTTGTTTGTATAATGGGATGGTCATGTTGTGTTAAGGAACTACCTTCATCTTTGTATAGCCACTGTAGGATATCTTTTTCATCACTTTCATCTTCTAGGCTTCCCCATTTCACAAATGGTCCTTTGGTGGTTCTCTCTGCTTTGGGTGTCCTTAAGATAGGTCTCCCATAGGATCTAGGAGATATAGGTAGTTGAGCCAAATAGAGGGATTGAGATACTGTGTATTCACCCAAGCTTTTATCTTTGAGTTGGAGTTTAGGTTGAGACGCCCCTGAAGATGAAGCAAGTATAGCTGGGTCAACATGAGAGGAGGATGAAGTAGAGGCACGGTTATTGGGGATCACAACTTCTGGTTTGGACTAAATGGAGTTGCAGTATTGATAGGGGTTAGGATCACCTTGGATGGTGATCTCTTGTCCTTCATGTGGGAACTTGATACATTGATGGTATGTAGAAGGTACTGCTTTCAAAGCGTGTATCCATGGTCACCCAAGAAGAATGTTGTATTCTAGCTCCAT
The DNA here is from genome assembly GCA_027924645.1 of Cunninghamia lanceolata. Taxonomy (NCBI): domain Eukaryota; kingdom Viridiplantae; phylum Streptophyta; class Pinopsida; order Cupressales; family Cupressaceae; genus Cunninghamia; species Cunninghamia lanceolata. The sequence continues at coordinate 4,242,648 of BSBN01000046.1, read as the reverse complement.
GTCAAGGACTTGACAAGCTACATCTTTCACTATGGGGCCCACCCTGATTGGTAGGGTAACAATTCCTTTAGGCATTCTTTCTTCCTCATCATAGGATTTTATGGTAATTTTTCTTTTCAGATCTATAGCCTTCTCTGAAAACCCCAATGTAAGGATTAGCTTCAATGTGCAAGTATTCAAACTAGCCCCTCCATCAATTAGGACTCTTTTGATCTTGTGCTTGTGTATGAAAGCTTCAATGTGAAGGGAGGTGTTATGGGGTTGAGTGATAGACATATCATCCTTCTCAGTGAATGATAGGGAGTGCAGTGAGGTGATGTGACCGACCATAGTTTGGAATTGCTCTTCAGCTAAGTTTGTGGGAATGGAGGCTTCTGCTAAGGCTTTGTCAAGTATGGACCTATGAGAAGGAGATAGACGCAGAAGTTCTAACATGGAGATGTGTGTAGGTGTTTTGTGGAGTTGATCCACGATACTATATTGGTTGGCTGGAGGAGCAGAAGCTCCTCTAAGGGTGACTCTGTTACTATGGGTAGTAACATTACAATCTGGATCTTTGTTGATAGTGATCACATTGATGTGTGAATCACCTTCTGAGATATGGTTAACAACATAGTCGAAGCTGACATTTGTGTAGTTTGCGTTGTTAAAGCCACTGTTATTCCTATGGGAAGGTCCTCCCTGCTTGTAGTTAGGAAGAGGATCCTTGAATGCCTGATGATCGATGTTGGAAGTATGTTCGTGAGATTGTCCATTAACAAATATTTTGTTTTGCTCTATTAAGTCTTGGATTATATGTTTGAGTGCAATACAATCATTTGTCTTGTGCCCCCTGTTTCGATGGTATTCGTAGAAGTCATTGTCATTCCACCAATGGGGTTTGACCTTTTGTTCGTACTCTCGTGCTAAGGGAACCGTTATGAGATTGTTGGCGATTAGCTTTCGTAGGGTAGTTTCTAGTGACTCATCCAAAGGTGTGAACTTTCTCCTAGGCCAAAAGTTGGTAAACCTAGATTCAATATTTCTTGGTTTGTTTTGCAGGGGGTTATTTTGAGGTGTTGATAGGTTGAAAATTGGTTGCTTAGGTGCCACATTTTTGGCATCCACCACCCCGTCATTCACAACGTTCTTATTTTTCATCCAGAATCTAGGTTTGTCATTGTTGGTGTTGGTATTGGGAGAGTCTTTATAGATCTTGATTTGACCTTTTGCAATTAGGGCTTTTTCTATGATGAGGCCCATCTCAATGACCTTGCTAAAAGAAGTAGGACATTGGATTTGGATTTGGTAGCTTAGGTTCATTTGCAGATTGTGGACGAACATCTCTAGCATCTGTTTCTCTAGCATTTGGTGTGGGCACTTGCTTGCCAGTTGTCTCCATCTTTGTAAGAAGGTGGTGAAAGATTCTCCACCTTTCTGTTTGGTGTTACAAAGGTCCAATATTGAGGCGTCGTGCTCAATATTGTAAGAGAAGTGGGTGACAAATTTGTCTACAAGCTCATTGAAAGTTTTAATACTGGGTGGTAGTCTAGAGAACCATTCCATGGCTTACCCACCTAAGCTTCATGGGAAGAGTTGCATAAGGTAGGTATCATTATGTGCGACCTCGAGACAAGTAGCATTGAATTCTCTGATGTGATCCCTTGGGTCACCCTTTCCTCGATATTTGTCAAACTTAGGCACCTCAAATTTTGAGGGGAAAGGTATTATGACCAAGGCCCTATCAAAAGGATATGGTGAAATATCTTCTAGGGTGTAATGTTTAGTCGATGCTCCTATTTTCATGTCTGAAATTTGTTGTTGGAGATCTTCATACTTTTGGTTCATTAGACTTAGGGCATCCAAGGAGTCAATTGTTGCTTTGCTCTTATCTGTGGGTATTTCATCATGTCTACTTCCTTCAGGGATTCTTTCTTCTTCAGTTTCTCTTAGAGCCTCTACATCATAACCTTTAGGAAGTTTTACTCCTAGGCTTTCTAGGTGTAAGAAGAATTTTGTAGGGTCTTGTGCAAGTACTCCTAATAGGCGTTGAAATTTTGGGTCATGCTGCATTTGAAGGATCTCTTCCCTAGAAATTTCTTTGTCACTTTTGTGACCATTGGGAATACTTTTCTCTACCATTTCTAACTATTTTTGTTTTTGTAATCTAGTTAAGACCATGCAAGGTGGTAAAAGGATGGGATGAAGTGAGATTTCGAGCAAGATGCTAGAATGAAACAAGGTTTTAGCAAGGTTCTTCTTAGATCTAGGTGGTGTCAAACAAAGTGGGGTATACAAAAGTGATAGTCTAAGTAAGGATGTTAGGAATCCGTATACTTGATGTTGACTAGTCTTGCATAGCCCCCTAGTGGATTTCTGAAAGGATAAGTAACCCTTGATATTGGAGCCTTACTAGGTTTTTGCTTGAGGTTTTTGATTTTGATCAAGAATAATTTGGCTATAATCTTGTTGGAGATTGGACAGATTTGGTGAGACTTTGGATGAAATAGTGGATATGATAAGAAGGAAAAGGAGAAATGGTGGATTTGTAAGGTCTCAATCAGATTTTGAGAAACTGAAACAGGTTTGAAGATGGTTTTTGAAATTTTTTTGATAGTTTTGCTCTTGAAAGGTACTAAATTTTTGCTCTCAGGTTTAAATGTGCAGCAGTTTAAATGCACAATGACATAGGTTAAATGTGCCAGAAGTTGGAATGAATACACCAGAAGTCAGTTCAAATGCGCAACTGGCAAATTTTCAAATGGTGAAGATAGGGAATGGCTTTGAAAGATGTTTGAACTAGACAGGGAGATGATTTTGGTAGAAAGAGCAGAGGTCAGGGATGATATCTTTTTTGGTGTGGAAGAGAGCTAAAGCTTGACAAAATGAGACTAGGAATTAGAGGGGAAAAGATGTAGGGCCACTATCTTCACGGATGTGCTCCTCTGTGAAATCTACTAGGATAATGAAAGAAAATGCCTTAAATGAATTGGTTGCAAGGAGATAGAAGGCACAAGATTCAGATGTGCAGAGAAAGTGAAGGGACACTGTTGGGTTACCTAAAGGATGGGATTCTTTATCTGGTAGATGAAAATCTCATGCTAATTCTAGTGTTAGTCCATTGTTCTCTAGCAACAGGGATCAAAATCCAAGTAGTCGTGGAGATCCAAATGACAGTAATGAAGAAGGTACAAATTATGATATTCCTTCCTTTAAATATGTTAACAGTATAACAATCTGGAGATCAAAGCTTGCTAAGAAGTTCATGGAGCCATTCTTCGAAAAGAACATTATTGGCTGTTTTGTGAGAATTGGGATTGATATGTCAAGGTCAAAACAACATATTTACCATCTTTGCATAGGTTAGAAATGTAGACGCAACCAATGCTAACAAGCATTACAAATTTGAGAATAGGATTATCCACAAGAACTTGGATTTTGTTTGGGGCATTTATGTTAGTGCAGATAAATGGTAGATGGAGAGGTTGTCTGATTCACCACCTCTTGAGAAAGAGTTTAAGAAATGAGAACGGGAAGTAGAGCGCATTGAGGGCCAAATTTTTGGTAGAGCTGATGTAGAAGAGAAGAAAAATGCATTGAAGGAAATAAATAATTTTGTCTATTCTGCAGTAACTGTAAAGAAGATGTTGGAGGAGAAGAAGATGGCTTCTACAGGACCATCAAATCTTGCTGTTGAGAAGGATAGGCTAAGGAAAGAGATGAATCTTGTAGAGAGCATACATGATTATTAAGAAGTAGACAGGATCAAAACAAGGTTGAAAGACTTAGAATTCCTTTCACTTCAGAGAAAAGGCAAGAATACAAAAGCCATAATGCTTGTAGAGATGAATAAGAAAAACAATTTGAAAATTTTAAGAATGCTTCAATGATCAAGCCTGCTAACTTTAATCTCAAAGTAGGTGAGACTGGGTATGATCCTTTCTCTCATTACTGGACTAGATCACAATATTATTACAGTGCAAAGAGTGATGCTATAGAAGCAAACACAGAGGCAATATAGGTAGAACTGAAATGGATCTATCTTCTGAGTATCAAACTGAGGATGTAGAAGATAAAGAATAGTTAAGGAGCCCTACACTAGAACAAAACACAGAACAACAAGAGAATATGGACATAAATCCTCTAGAACAAAGTTGAGAAGAAATGTCTGAGAGAGAAAGACACACTGTAGATGTCTTAGTTGGTGTTGGAAGGGAACAAGTTGTAGATGAATCCATGAAATCACTTGCACTAATTGACATGCCATCAGATGTACAGAGGGTAGAAAAGCTAGTTTTTCTAAATGGCCACATCCATATCCTAGAAAGTACAAGAAATAGATGGAATAGAGAAATAGCTCTGATAAAGACTATCTACAGTGACATTTTGTCTTTAGTCACAAATTAAGATGGAGTTTACGTTTGTAAATATGTGACAAGTACACACATTTTTTAAGTTTTTAAAAATATTTTTTTTCTGGGCTATACCCTTTGCCATTGATGTCAAAGGGGGAGAAGAAGACTAGTGAAAAATGGGATAAACATCCTTGGGGGAGCAAATAATAAAGTGTATATAGTAAGGGGGAGCAGTTTAGCATTTTTCATTAAGTGTTGCCATCAATGCCAAAGGGGGAGATTGTTGGCAAGAGACACTGCTCTAGTATGGACCTATATGTTGTCATTGATGGAAACAAGGCTCAAAGATCCTATCACCATGATAGGAAGAGATATCACTATAAGAACATGTTGGATCCTAGGTCCGGTTAATAGAAAATGTCTAAGTATGAAAAGTATTTTGAGTAGAGGATAGTAAGTCGGATAGTATGTCTCCGCAGATGATGATCAGTTAATGTGGTTTAGGTATGATGTTCTTAGTTGTTTGATAGTGTTATGCTTCAAAGGTTAAGTCTTGATCTCCTTCAGAAGTCACCTTGAAGAATTGTCTAAGTTTGGATAAGCAAAGGTATAGCAGGAACAATGAATAGGGTCCAATGCAGTGGTCCACATTCCTCTACAGATAAGTATACTATTATGCAGTTTTAAGGTGTTGTAAACACTTATATGAAGTGTCTTATTCTAGAGTTAGGAGATCTAAAGTCCACGGGAAGGTTAACTACAAGCTGCTAAGTATCGGCATAGTGTTTGACAGAGTTTGAAAAGATAGAGTCTGAGTTCTGATGGTCCACATTTCTCCGCAATATGATATCATGCCTTGTGGTTCTAAGTGTAAGATTGCGAATGTGTAAAGAGTCCTTGATATAATTTTGGAAGTGTTTTGTGATCTGCAGTAGAAGTTGCAAGTCAATTGATGAACCTCTTAAGCATGCTCTTGAGGAATAGGCTGACTATTGAGATAAATCATGATGTGGAGAAAGGGTAGTGAGTGAAAGATCTATTCAAGTAATTGAGTGATTAGAGCCGACCTATATGAATATGTGAGGCCAATTATTTTTCCTACCTTATTTTGATCGTTATGCATTTCAGTTGATGACATTATTAGACTTTTTTAGAGACTATGTTTCATTTTACAGACTTGATTATATCTCTTGATTTGATATGACATTGATTAGACATATGGTGATTCGATTTGATCATATTTGATGCTATTTTTTGATCCAACATACGAGATATATTAGATGATGTTTTGTGATGTGATTTCTAGTTATTCATGTGATGATTATTTGACATGTGATAGAAAAATGTAGTTTAATTCAGATTTATGTTATAGTTGATTATTGTTGTATTCGATGGCTTGAATTTAATTCCAGTTGCTTCGGCTTTGATTATTCATGATATGATTGACACTTGATCGAGATGTGCAGGTTTTACATTCCCAAGCCACAGGAAATTGGAGGTAGAATTCACACCAATATTATTCCCTGTGAAACTAATCCATTCCCAAGAGGGATAAGGATCACGTTTGAAATTGAATGTTGATTTAAGTGCTTGTTTTAATTTTATCATTTTGGCCTAGTACCCTTTTGTTTAAATTAATTAATATTGAGTGTTGTATAATTTTTATTTGACTTACACCACTTGGTAATTGTTTTTTCTTTTTGAGGCCATTTAAAGTGGATTTATAACCCCCTAGGTGAACCTTAGTGTCCCAAAATCTACCCTGGGTGGTTACCCATGGGTCTAGGGTCAATTTTGACCAACTAACTGTTGGATTAACTCACTTTTGGTCACCCTAAACTATCGTTTAGTCAAAGTGACGAAATTTAAAATTAGATAAGGTGGGAGATTAGTCATGCTTTGGGAAAGACTCATCTCCCTTCCCAATGTTTGGGAATCCTTCCCTAAGGAAGACTTGGGAGGTCTCCAAGACTCCCAAGTGTGTGGGATCTTCCTCCAAGACTCTCACACACATGTGAGAGCATCTTGGAGGGAGATGACTCTTTAAGAGAATAAGAGGATGCCATATGACATCCCTTATCCTCTTGGAGGTTTGGGTGGGATTACCACCTCACCACTTGTCCTCTCACACATGTGTGAGAGCACAAGTGGATAAGATGAGGATTGAGAGAGAATTGGAGGATGACACTTGTCACCCTCACACTTCCTCTCCCTTGTAAGTGGCATTGGAGGAGGAAGGAGAAGGTGACAAGTGTCACCTTCTCATTCCTCAAGGCCAAATTTGATGGCTTATATTACCTCCTCTTGTTGAGTGTGGGGTTCTTGCATTTTAGAGTTTCTTCTATTTTTGAGAAATTTTGGGAAAGTTAGAGGGATTCTTGGAGGTTGGAAGGTTTGGAGAAGCTTGGAGCTGATCACCAAATGTGCTTCCATTATAGGGCTTTGAAGGTAAGCTTGATGAACTATGTTTCTTCACCCTTGCTTATATATTGTGATGTGTTTGTGTTTTTTGTTGGTTGTTGTTTCTTTATTTTGTGTGGGATGGGAGTATGGTGAGAGCACCTCCATTTGGAGGTAAGGCTCAACTTGTTTGGGGTAGGGGAAAGGAACCTCCTTGAGGTCACTCCCATATTGTGTTATTTATGCCTTGAGGGCTTTTACTTGTTGTGGAGATTATGTGAATGGCAAGAGTGCCATGGAGATTATTTTGTGATATTTGGAGAGTTGTGGTTTTGGAGATTTTTGGCTTGAGGCCATGAGATTGGTATTTTAGTATTTTTGGGTGACCTTTGAAGTAGAGGGGTCCATTCCCTACCCCCATCAAACTCATTTTCATAAGTTGAGTTATGTGTTTATCCTTGGGGCTGGTTTTGTGTTGTTGTTTAATTCTTGTTGTTGAGTGTTTGCACCCATGTGAATCCCTACCTCCCTAGCTCGGGGGTGAGCCTCTTGCAGATCTATGGTAGGGAGGAGGGCATTTCGAAGTGGCTAGGTTGTTCTTTTTGTTGTGCTTTTCTTGCAGGTGCATTTTTTTTAAGAAACATAGTGGATGAGAAGCCCATTTTGTGTGGCTTTATTAGTATTTTAGTGGTTGTTTGAGCCACGGCCATTGTGGCCCTATTGTAAAATTTGTTAAGCATTTTTCCATGGAGTTGGCTGTGATAAATAGTGCAAAGTAGACATTCTTTTATTTTATTTATGAGTTGTTGGTTCCTATGTTGTGGAGTTGGGTATTTTGAGGAAAGTATGGGACTGTATATATTTTGTCATTGTTCCTTTCCAAAAATATACATTAGATGTTAAATAAATTTTATTCTATCAAAAGAAAAGAAGAGAGAGATCTAAAAGAGTTATTTTCTATAAAAATTGCTTGAAGTGTTATGTTATTAAGTTGTTGTTCTAGAATAAATGTTACTGAAAATTTAGTAGAAATTAAAATATTTACCTTTCAAGCTCTTTCAATATATATATATATATAAATCTCTGTTGATATGTGTTCAAAAAAAAGAAATTTATTACTAGGTTGTCTATTTATGATTCAAAAATGAATGATTAGTTTTCAAATAAAAATAATAATGGAGATATTTAAGTTTATCTATGCTTTAAAAAAAATGCTACTGGTGTAGTTATGCTATAAATCTGAAAGTTAAATTTCTGACAGTTAAAACATTGTTTGAGAAGATAAGTGCTTGGGGTTATATATATATATATATATATATATATATATATATTTGGTTGTCTTTTTTTTTTTAAATATAGTTGTTGTTCATTTCCTCTTTATATTAAAAGGTGTTTACATAGAGATCAAATAGGAAGAGAAAATGCAAAAATATAATAACTAACATGGAATGGTGGACTACTATTCCTTTTGTTGAAGTAGATGAAGTTTTTTTAAAGAAAATAAAATAAAATAAAAAGAGTGAGATTGTGGGCAGTGGCGCCACCCACAGCATTAACATTGTGGAGGGTGTGGGGAGGAGGCTTTGCCTCCTCCCCACACCCCCTAACCCCAAACTCCCTCCGCAGTGTAGACCCCTCCCATGGCTTCCCCTTCGTGCCACCCATGCCGACGTTACTCCCCTTTCGGCCTGCCTCCCCCCAACTATTAAACCTTCTCTACGCTACTGCCTATCACGCGGCCCTCCCTCCGTCGGACCTCATGCTGCCCTTGCCTTCATGGCCGTCGACCCCTCTTGGCCTTCATGGCCGTCGACCCCTCTTGCTCCTTGAAACCTTAAAAAAAATAGTTAGTAAATATGTAGTTCTTAAAATGATAAATATATATATCACACAAAAAAAATACATATAGATCTATGACAAGAACCTTGAACCAGAGTGTATACCTCCATGAGAGGTAATAACAAACTCCATTCATGGCCTCCATTGGCTTTCCAAAATCCTAACCTGCAGCATGAAGAAAAAGAAAGAAAGAAAGAATAAGATGAGTTAGGGCAACATAGGAAATAATAGAATAAACAAGATTAGGGTTTGCTTTTTGAAAACCAAGTTTAGAATGGAAATTAGGGTTTTATTTTTGGAGAGCAATAATTCATTTGAGAGGGTTTTATTTGTGAGAGTTTGTTTAATTTCTTTATTTTAAAAACTCTATTTTTGCCTTGCTTCTTTTAGTTTATCTCTTGTGTCTTTTAAATTTGTTTTATTTTTAAATGGGGTTTTTGTATTTGGTTTATTGCCTTGTGATTTAAACTTTAATTTTAGGGAGGGATTAATTTTATTCAAATTGGGAAGAGTATTTCCCTTGTTTTAAATTCATCTTAGTTGGGAGTTTTATTTTTATTTTTCCTTATCGGGATTTTTTTATTGTTTTAGTTAATTATCTATTTTATTATTATTTTATGGGAAGAGTTATTTAAACTCTCCCCTCTTCTCTATTAAAATTTCAAGTTAGTTATTAAATATAATGCCAAAATTATACTTAATAACGGACTCAATTTTCCCTTTGGATTTAATTGGTGACTTGTTATTATTTTACTAGTTAATTTCAAATTTTTAATCTTTTACACAAGGTCGATTTATTTGACCTTGGCGGGATATTTATTTGTCATTTTATATTGATTTAAATTTGTTCTTAAGTTTTATTTTAAATTTTATTTGAATTCTTTTTGGAGTTTTTTTTTTTAATTTTTATTTCGATTATTGAAAACATGTTATGTTGTTGAATTTTTCCTAGATTTCTAGGGTTTAGTTTTCATCTTATTTTATTAATTTTCATTCCATCACTCCACTTTAATCATGCATCCATCACACCATTTTACTTAAGTGTTATCTCATTTTCATTTGGACCTAAATTAGAGTTAAGTTTCGATGCTATCGGGATCATCTTCACACCTAAGAAACTTAGGGTTAGGATTAAAACCATTCTAACCCCTAAAGAGACACACTTCATATCGCATACCCCCTAGACAACTATCATCACGTAGGGGACTGCGTGGGACAACGCACCTCCCTAATTTATATTGCCATGTTTACACCTTATGTGTATTGCCACTGAGCACCTAGACCCGTGCGAGGGGGTTCCTAGGGATAGGTAGAAAAGTTTTTCATAATTCATGTCATGACCACATGGCAAATGTGGACATGACATGTGTGTTGTGTGTTGTGACCGCATGGGAAATGTGGGCATGATAGTATATGCTTGGGCAAAGATTTGGGTCCGCATGACACATAGTGCATTGGATTGAGCCGACAAGGTACATCTTTCTATGTACATGTTTTACTTCTTGGATGCTGACCTGACTATGGATCAAATCATGATGTGGATATATAAGAGCAATAAATTTCAGTTGAGTGAGTGTAGAAGTGTGTATGTGTGATGCGAAGATGCGAATAGCAGAGCAGAGTTAGAAGATCAATAGCAATGAAGACTTGGGATTCAGAATTTAGTTGCTAAATGACTGTACCCTAGCATAGTGGTAGATGCTTAAGCAGTATTTAATTTTCATGTGCAATATGATTGGAAGCAAGCTTTCGTCATCAAGGCAGTGAGCTGGCAATGAGTTGGTAGTGAGCCTTCAACAGGGTTTAACAACCCTTATTGTAATCTTGCTAGGTTTAGGGTTGAGGAAGTGAGCCTACTAAACCTAGTTGTACTTCATGGTAGTGAGCTCACATATTCTAGGCCCATGGAGTGACCAAGCCTGAACATTATTTTTGTAAATGTTGCAATATATATTTGAGAGGTAATACTCTCTGTGTTTTTTCCCTTTTTGGGTTTTCCACATAAAATCTTGGTGTTATGTGTCATGATTTTATGGATGTTGTTCATTTGTATATTATACTTCTATTTAATTAATCCTTTGAAATGGTTAAAATTAAAAGTGCAAGAAAAGGTTTATAGAACACCGATTCACCCCCCCTCTCAGTGTTCCTGACAATCAACAAGGTGTAAATGTTATTTCAAGTTTAGAGGCTCGTCTTTGCAAATAAGGCCTAGGAGGAAGCCTAGAATTATTGTTGTATTGATAATCCATATGGATGTGTTCAAATGAGTTCCAAATTAGATTTTAAAGATTTTCAAAACTTATGCAAGAATAAGTGCAAAAGTATGTATGAAATTGACCTAAAATGCTTGATTTTTTAAGTTTTTCCAATACAAATCACTAAGAGAAAAGGTGTTGTGAAAATTTTAAAAAGGGACAAAAAATAATATGCCTAGTAATAGTCCAATGATGAAGAAATATGTTTCACAACATGCTTTTGATGCAACCCTAGAGAGATGACAAGTCAAAACCTAGTGAAAATATGCAATTTTTCACAAATTTCCCATGCAAAGGCCTAATAAAAGGGGTGTTGTAAGGAATTTAGGAAGGGTAGTAGATAATAACCCTAATAATATCCAATTAGTGCAGAAAAATCCCTTACAACATGCTTGTGATGCAAATCTAGAAAGATGATAAGGCCAAAATCTAGTGAAAAGGCAAGGTTTTCAAACCCTAGACATGAAATTTTGCAAGAAGATCACTATGATGCAACACTACTATTAGAAATCAGTCCTAATGAGTGTTTGAAAATGGTAGTAAAATCTGAAACAATATTTTGACTACAAGCCCTAGCTAATGCAAAATTAGGTTTTTATGAAAAATGCACAATTTCAAGCAATTTTTAACAATTTAAGCACAAAAGTGCAATGCAAGAGAATACTAAATGATGAATTTCTATAATTTAAATCAGATCTAATGATAATGACAAAAATTTAATGAAGTTCAATGCCAAATTATTCAAACTATGCTAAAATGTAAGCTGAAAATGCCAATTGTCTTCAAAAAATTTCAAAAATTTCCTTTTTTTTTGTAATTTTTTAAATGCAATAAGATGAATGAATACAAATCTATCAAACAACACTCAGAAAGGTGATAAAAAGTCCAAAAACATGGGTTCACCAAAATGTTTTGGGTAGGGAAAAGGAAGATGATGTTTGTTTGATTTTAAGGGTTTATGTGGAATCATCCTTTCCCTACAAACATTCCAATGGCATATTAACCAAGTTGAACCTCCAATTTGTGCAAGAGGATTCACCTATCATGTTGGGATTCTACTTGGGAAGATGTGGAATCTTGGATGTGTCAAACAATATCTCAATTTAATGCTTAATTTCAATTAAAACCCTAATAATGCAAAACAATAAGCAAATTATCAAATCATGACAAATCCTTTCAGATTGAGATGAGGGACAAAGATATTTAACTCACTATTTTCCAAAGTTTGGAAGGCAGAGAAGTCAGGGACATGGGGACTAGCACCCAATTCCAAGGTACCTATTTCTTTGTAGAATCCTAATCTCCTTCTGACACTGATTCTCACTATAGCTTCAATTTTTGCCTATGGAAAACTGGAGGACACGGGGACTAGCACCCTAGTCCAGGAAAAGCTCCAATGTCTAGCTTCTTTTCAGATCCTAAATCCTTCATGTCTATCAACCTTCCCTGTAACTCCACTTCTTCCAGATGCCACACCTATAACCTGCAATCACAAGGAGTGTGGGAGGGGGTTGTGGCATTTAGAGGCTTGCCTTGGTCAAGCCTCTCAGAGACATTCAAGTCTTCTAAACACTGTTGTCAAATAAGAGTGTGTATCCTGGTGGCATAGAGGGAAAAATCTAAATAGTAAATGATTGAAAACACAATAGATATCACCTTGAAGTGTAGATCTCATGGAAGGAAGATGCTCTTCATGCCATAAGGATATGGATGTAAAATCTACAAATACAAACATAATAACAACAAAGTACTTCTCTCCAACACAATGAATGCCTTGAATCACTTTCACAAAATCACAATGCTCATCCAATTTCCATCTAATGTCCATCTAATTTACAAATCAAACCTCATCATGCTTATATATGCAACCACAAAGATTCTTGCTAAGAATTTTGTAATTCAAACTTTAGATGTTGGCATAGGACCTAAAGAATGGTCAGTAAACTGACATTTGAAATTGGGGCAGACCTAAAATAAGAAAGGACTAGGGCACTAATGCCCAAGTCCACCCTACCATTTTTGTTCAAGATTCATTGAAATGTAATCCCCTAAGTCCTATTTGCCATAGAAGTTTAGGCTTTCTCATTGAGAGTCAGAAATAACACACAAGATGCTCTAAATGCAATAATAGGACCTGAGAGCTAAACCTAAAGAGGGAAAAGCCCCAAGGGGACATTTTCTGACATAACACCAGGTACACAAAAATTTAGTTTGAAGTCAAACTCTTATTTCTTTTATTTTTCATTGTAAAATTTACAAAAAAGGGTTTATTTTTTGTTGTGAGGGGGTTATTTTTTTCCCCTAAAATCTATTACAAGATCAAAAACATATAAAACAACAAGTCATTATTTTTATGCCAAAATTAAAACTCAAAACCAATGGTGGAAAACTCATCTATTGACAGTCTTATACCACACAATTATCATTCTTGGAAACCAAAGATGACTAGACTGCTCATGTCAAAGGGTTTGTTGTCCTCTTTGGATCAACTATAGCCAGTGTTGACATGTCAGTTTGAGATCCTTCAGCATTGGAACAAAATGGATGAGGCCATGGGATTAATTTCACTTCATGTTTAAGATAGTCTTCTATTTCACCTTGAGAGTTGCACAACTCCTAGGGAAATGTGGACCAAGTTTAGTGATCTATTTGGCACCATCAATGAGTTTTGAGCAGTACAGATTATGGAAGAGTTGACTACCTTGTTACCTAATTCCTATTCCTATATTTAGGATTTTTTGATGAAGTTTATGTCTCTCAAATCACTTTTATAGGGTTGTGGGAAGAACAAAACTGACATGGAGTGTATTTACCTAATCTTGTCTAAGCTTTAAGGTCCCTTTCAGGTTTTTTCTTTTACATTTTATTCCACCATGGATGCATTGGGTACCACTTTTAATATGCCTACCTTTGAGGTTTTCTATGGTCATTTGACATGAGAACTGTCCAAGTTGACACAGTTGGATGCTATCACGACATCGAAGAACCATGCCTTGGTAGCTCAGCCATCTAAAGGGAAACAAAAGAAGATATGGAAGCCCAAATTAGATTTGGCAAGTAATGAGCATTCCTCCAAGACACCTCCAAAGTTAGATTCAAAACCACATTCCAATCCCAACCAGGACAAGTCTTTTAAGTCTAGTGAGTCTTCCTCCAAGATAAAGAAGAAATCAGGTGATCCTTACTATTTTTTTGGTAAGGAAGGACATCCAGTTAACAAATGTTGGAAGAGATTAGAGGCTTTAGAGGAGGCCATGTAGTAGCATAATATCTCATGACCTCATTCTTCTTCCCCACACATAGGGAAAGGTCATGCTCTTTCTGCATGGACCTTACCTTCATCATATACATGGATTCTAGATTCTAGTTCTTCTCACCACATGACACATACTCAAGAGTTTGTTACAACTCTTGCCCATTGTGGCACTTCACATATTGTAGTTGGTGACTCCACTCATCTTTCAGTTTTGGGTTCAGGTATTGTTCCATTAGAAGGTGGTTGTCTTCAGGATGTTCTTATTGTTCCTGACATTTCGATCAACCTGCTTTCAGTTTATTAGATTTGCCATTCTAGCTTTGGTAAGACAATTGAGTTTTTACCACATGATGTGGTTATTCGAGACCTCAAGATCCTGATCTTGTTGTGGCTATTGGGAGTGTTGATTGTGTATCTTTCTTACACAAATTTGATGGATTTGGGAGCTTAGATGGTTCTGGTTCATCACTTATAACACATGCAGATATAGTGAGTAGAATTTGGCATAAGCGTTTTGGCCATGTCAATTACATATATCTACAATAGATGAGTACACAAGCACTAGTGTTTGGGTTCCCTTAGATTTCATGTATTGATGGTGTTTGTAGAGGATCTATTCTTGGCAAACAACATTAGGATTCTTTTCCTACGGGTAGAGCCACACATGTTAAGGAACCCTTACAGTTTGTACATAGCAACTTCATGTCATTTTCAACACCTTCATTTTTAGGGCCCAAATATGTGCTCACATTTATTGATGACTTCTCCAGGCATACATGGGTGTAATTTCTTAAGTATAAGAGTGATGTCTTTAATTCCTTTAGGTGCTTCAAGGCATTCATGGAGAAGCAGTTTGGTCTTTCTATCAGGAGGATATGCATAAATAATGGGGGGGAGTATGTCAATCAGGCATTCAAAGATTTTCATACTAAGCATGGTCTTCAACATCAATGTATAGTTCCCTACACCCCTCAATAGAATGGTGTCACTGAATGAAAGAATAGAACACTCAGGGAGATGGGTAAGTGAAAGAAGATGGGGGGCCAAAAAGGGGTCTTAAGTAGCCACTTATTTTCTGAAATTAGGAAATGTTGGCCTTGGATGAGAAATTGAGCATAGTTACACTCAAAATTTGGAGATGCAACCAAAACAATGTTTGTAGTGCTCCGAGTCTACTTTCTAAACTACTAATTTTTTTGAAAATGGTATAGATTAAGGGCTTCAAAAGAGGGAGCCACAGAAATTGGTGTTGTTTCTATCAAAAAAACATAACATAGCATGTTTTGTGGCTCCCTCAAAAGGTTAACTTTTTTTTTGTAATTTTTAAATCGCTTTGGTGAAAAATTAGCTAACAACATGTAGTTTATGCCTAATTTTTCTAATAATTGTTTGATGAATATTTAATTTTTTACTAATTTTCAAAGTAGACACATCCTAAAAAATGAAATTTTGGCCATGCTACCCCTATAAATTTTGGCCATGCTACCCCTATAAATTTTGAAAACTAATTGAAAATCAATTTTTTTTAATATGTGTAGAATGGAGTCTAGTTTTTAAAAATGTAATTTTTTTGAAATTTCAATGAATGGTTAATTTACAATAAAAAAAAGACCAAACACTAGTTTTTGCCCAAAAACAGATACACAAACAAAAGAAATTAAAGATGAAAGGCTTAACATTGTCAAAATTAGAAAAAAATTACATTGTTAAATAGATAAGAGAAAGCCTAACATTACCTAGGTGTTTGATTTGTTTGACCTTGAAACACATGCAAATCTGAGGGTTAGCATGAACAAAATTATGTGAAATCCTGTAGAATTTGCAAAAACACATCTGTGGACATTGGGAAGGTACTCCAATCCTTTGGGTTGGAAATACAAAGCAAATCCCAAGCCTAAGGCTTGGGATTCCCAAAGTAAAATATAACATGAGTGCATTATAACACACTCACATTATGTTTTGTTTTGCATTTTTTTCTTTTTCACAAAAGTTTGCTTGATGTTTGTCATGTTCGACATAACGCGAGCGTGTTATAACACAAAAACAGTATAATGCACTCGCATTATGCTTCCCTTGGAATGTTTTATGTTCAAGGTTATTTAGCATGTATGTATGTATGTATGTATGTATGTGTAACATCAGAAAATGTTCCCTTGGGGGGCTTTTCCCTCATAAGGTTTAGCTCTCGGGTCTTTAGTGTGCATTTAGGACATTTTACATCATATTTCAACATCCCGATGAGAAATCCCCTAAGTGTCTTGACAAATAGGACCTAAGGGAACTACTCGAAATAACCCCTACCCAAAATAGGGGGAGGACTTGGGTGCTTGCACCCTAGTCCTACCCTATTTTGGGGCAGTCCCAATTTTTGGGTGTTGGCTTATGACTGTTATTTGGGTCCTATGCTAACATGGTAAGTTTGAATTATGAAATTCTTGGCAAGAGTGTTTGTAGTTGAATATAAAAGCATGTTTAGGCATTCATTTAGAAACTAGATGACAATTGTGATGTTCATGCATTCTCAAGGTGATTCAAGGCTTTCATTGTGTTAGAAGAGTAGATTTGTGTTGTCTATGTGTTTGTGTTTGCATATTTGAGCATCCATTTCCTCATGGAATGAAGAGCATCTTCCTCCCATGAGATCATCACTACAAGGTGACATTTATTGTGTCTGTAATCATTATCCATTTGATTTTTGCCTCTTCCTCACAAGGGCATGCACTCTCTATCTGACAAATGTGTTTGGAGGACTTAAGTGTCCTTCCGGGGCTTGACTGAGGCAAGCTCCTAAACACCACAACCCTCTCCTAAAGTTTTATGATTGCAGGTTATAGGTTGATGATACAGACAAAGTGAAGTTGTAGAAGGGCATGTTGGAGTGTCAGAATTGCAGAACAAGAGGAAAAAGAACAATTTGGACTTGGGCACCTGCTCATTAGTCCTCAAAGTTTCATGACAGGAAAAACTTTAGTGTAGTAGGAACATGTTGCATATCTTGTCCACAGATCCTGACAAAAAGTAGGTCACTAAACTTCGGTGCCCGCTCTTTTGTCCCTAATTTTTCTACCTTGGATCCTTGAAAATAGGTGCATAGTCATTTGTAATTTCACATCTTTCTGCTGAAGCATTTTCTGTTATTCATCTGTTTATTGTCATATTTGCATAATTAGGGTTTTGATGGGTAATTGAGCATAAGAGAAGGAAAATTGATAATCAAATACCCTAATCCAAGTTTCCCTACATTTGCAAGTGACCAAGGACCTGATAGTGCTCTGCCAGTCGATCCTAAGGTCCTTGAATGCAATGGGTGAAAGGAAGATTTAAACACTAAACTAAACAATCCAATTTCCACCTAAACATTTTAGTGAACTCGTGTTTTTGGACTTAATTGCAACTTGCTGAGTGTTTGTCTTCATATTTGCGTTGATTTTATTCATTTATATAGTCATTCATCTTATTTCATTGAGAAAATTTTTTTTAAATGAAAAATTTGAAAAAATTTGGAAACCCTAAGTTGCATTTTCATATAGGTTCCTAATTCGCATCAATTCATTCTAATTTTTCCTAATTTAAAATTTTTGCATCAGATTTGATATAAAATACAGAAAATTACAAAAATTCAATAATTTGTATTGCATTTTCATCATATAATTGCTAGGGTTTTGTAGAAATTTTGACAATTTTCATATAACCTAGTAATTCCAAAATCTAGGGTTAGTAGGCAAAATCTTCTTTCAGATTTTTCTACTAATTTTAGAGACTCATTAAAACTTTCATTTGGCTGTAGTCTTGTATTTTAGTGTAAATTTGCATTTAGATTTCAAATATTTGCATTTTTGCATAGAAAATTTCAACAAAAAACTAGCAATTTTCATTCATTTTCATTAAATTTGCACTTGCATTTTGCATCTTAGAGATTGGAATTCATTTTCAGATCTGAATAAATTTCATTTTCATCATAAATCAGACTTCAAAACATTCATATAACATTTTGTGTCAAGATCTCAAACCTAGGGCTTGAAAAACATCGATTTTCACTAGATTTGGCCTTATCGACTTCCTAAATTTGCACCATAGGTGTGTTGTGAAAGATATTTTGCACTAATTGGTTTTTATCAGGTTAATTATTTTCTTCCCCTCCTAAAAATCTTCACAACACCTTTTTATCGGGCTCTCGTATTGAAAATTTGGTGAAAAACTACACATTTTTGCTATTTTTGCCCTAGTGTGTGGCCTAGTTTGCACTCCAATTGTGTTGTGACAAATTTTATGGAGTGAGGTGACTTCAATAATCAGTATTATTTTCTTCACCTCCTAAAATTCTTTACAACTCCCATTTTGCTAGGTCTTGGAATTGAAAAACCGTGAAAAATTGCCTATTTTTGCTATATTTTCACTAGGGGTTGACTTTGAGTGGCACTAAAAGCATGTTGTGACAGATATTTTGGTATCAAGAGGCTGTTATTACTGATATAAATTTCTCTTCATCATCATTTTCCTCACAACACCCTTTGGCATGCTCAGTTGCATCAAGATTTGGTGAAAAAATTGCATATTTTGACATATTTTCACTATATTTTGACTTGTCATCATCTTAGATTTGCATCAAGAGTGTGTTGTGAATGATCTTATTGCTATTTTGGACTGATATCAGACATATAATTTTCTTCCCATGATCAAAATCCTTGCAACACCCTTTGTTTCAGTCATTTGCATTGAAAAAGTACAAAAAAACAAGCATTTACAACATATCTTGCGCGTAACATTTGTGCATATTGCTGCATGAGTCTAATAACTCACTATCCTAAGAGAAATATTCCTTTAAGAAGAAGTATAAGACACATGGGGTCTAGTTCTCTTGAAGAAGTTGGTACATTGAACACCTTCTTTACAAAAGGAGAGACTCAAATGTTACAAGATATTACACCCATTACAAGTACAATGGAAGAACAAACTTTTCATGATGTTGATGATACTATTGAGATGACAGGATATGTATCTGATGAACAAATAGAAAAATTGGATAAAGAGATAGCCCAATTTCAATCATTTATGGAAAATGAGAGAATCGCTGAAGAAGTTGTTCCTACAATTCATAACATAAGAGAATTGATAAAAGAGGGACAGGATGGTGTTAATGCAATTCGTGGTCTAGCACATATTGTACAAACTAACATTATACTAGTGACCAAATGTGCACAAGTGATAAATAACACTTTATCACCATCTCATACACAAGTATCAACACCTATACTGACTACGGGAATATCCATTTTTACATCCACAATCTTAACAACTGATGTGAATGCTAATAGTAATTCTACCATTGGTATTGGAGTGTCTAATGACACTAATTACAAAGCCATCAGATTTAATTATTAGAATTTGATTCCTAATGGGACCTCTTATATGAATAATTACTCTCAACCACCTCTTCATCCCACTTATTCTCAACCTCCCATCACATATGGTTATTCTCAACCACCTAACACCTACCATTATGTCCAACCACCATTGACCTATCCATAGCTGCCACCTATCATATCCCAAGCTCAATCACCTCCTCACTTTGGTTCCAATTCCTCACAACAAACCACATCTCCAAATGATGCCATCCTAAACCAACTTTTATAGGGCATGAATGCTTTACAACAAAAAGTAACAAATCTAACAAATTCTTCGCAGCCTAGTCTACCAACATATCATATCCGTAATCCCTTGTCCTATGTAATCTTGAGAACCCCTATGCCTGAGAGGTTTGAGACTCCCCGCATTAAAAAATATGGTGGAAAAGGTGATCCTAATATTCATGTGGCAGTATTTACAGCTATGTGTAGCGATTTCTATTTTGAAGAGGATTTGTTGGCAAAACTTTTCCCACGATCTCTCAAAGATACTACTTTAGAATGGTTTTGATATTTGCCTCCAAATTCAATACACTCCTTTTCACAGTTGATCGATCAATTTTTACAACATTTTAAAGCAAATATTAGACCCCAAGTCACTCTTATTGACTTGGTTCA
The DNA here is from genome assembly GCA_027924645.1 of Cunninghamia lanceolata. Classification (NCBI taxonomy): domain Eukaryota; kingdom Viridiplantae; phylum Streptophyta; class Pinopsida; order Cupressales; family Cupressaceae; genus Cunninghamia; species Cunninghamia lanceolata. The sequence goes on along the minus strand of BSBN01000046.1, from coordinate 4,222,538 downwards.
ATGCAAACAAGGTTTGAAAGAGAAGTTGACTGAATTCATTAGTTGGTATCAAGGGATTTATGCATAGATTCAATATTAGATGAAAGATGATGATATTCAGAAGATATTTATTACAAATCTACAACCTAATATTCATGATAAGATCATCTTGATGAAGTATAACTCCTTTCAACATTTATGCACTGCCCTTCGTGATTATCAACGTTTGTCTAGTTAGTATGAAAACCAAAACTCATCGGCTCAAGTTGGTCAATCCACAAGTAGATCATCATAAAACAACTTTAAGAGGAATAATAATAACAGGAGCTTTATCAAGGTTAATGGACCAAATATGAGCAACTTTTCCAATGTTTCAGCTATCACCAATCCAAAGAAAGCATCATATCAACCAAGAAAGTTCACTCTGATATCTGAGTCTTATCATTCCATCATGAACCAAGATGTGAGTAATAACATTCTAAAGCTTCCCCCAATCAAGTCTATTGATCCTAATAAACAAGGACCTTAATTTGATGCTAATGCCTTTTGTCATTATCATCGAATGTAAGGACATGACACTAAATGATGTATAAGTCTTAAACATGAGATACAATACCTTATTGATTCAAATGTCATCTAGGTATCGGGTGTGAATGATAATGAAAACAAGTCGGTTGCTCTACCGAATCAGAACTTACAAATCTTCACTAATCCTTTCCCTAAGCATACTGAAACCAATATGTTGGAATAGGGTTTAGTGGAAGTAGACAAGGATGATTACTTGGACTATGATAACATCATGGGAATGATTGAATTGGATAAGAAACAAGTGGACAATCCACCTTGTCCATGAAGAAATGGAATTTATGCTAAGGTTCCTCCTCCATTATCCTTATATGGATCGGGAGATAATCAAAATACATTAGAAAAGCTGGAACAACAACCAATATAGATGAGTAAGATGGTACATGATGATTCCCGTTACTGTGCCTGAAAGATTCAACAACAAAAACTTGATAAAAACTAGAAAAGAGTTAGATTATTGTTAGCAATTAGAGGAAACAATGGTTCCCCTCCTCATAAGCAACAAAAAGTTACATTTAAACAAGGAGTTACAAAGCAAGTATCATGTGATAATAAACAAAACTCTCATAAGAACCACTCAAGTTTTGTACTCAACATGATCAAGTACCTCTCCAAGAGGTTTGCAAGTTCCAAAATCTGATACAAAGATCCTACAGGTAAGTATCTCTAACCCTTTATCTCACTCATGATGTGCTTCCCCTGTGATGTGTTATGTGTTGTTTAGGCCTCCTGGGATGACCTAAGATTCTCCCGTAAGGTCTGGGATACCAGGAGACTGCCTCTGTTGTGACCTTCTTCTATTTGTATCATCATTCTTCTATATTGCCTCTCTCTCTCTGATTTCATTGTTGTGTCGTGTCTTACGAACATAGCATTACAGTTGGTGACTTGGGGGTACCCTCCTATGTGACTAACCCTAAGAGACTTGTTTCTCCCCTCTAATTTACTGTTTCCCTTCCTCTAGTGTTTCTATCTAGTGGGTGGATGACGAAAAACATTTATACAGGATGTGGACCTAGCGTCCCTTTCGAGAGAAATAAAAAAAATGGACTTAGTTCCTAATATGATGATGAGGTTGTATATCTTATCCAATGCTTGGCTAGTGGAAGCACTTGTACTTTCCATGTAGTGAATTTGATGATGTTTTTATCTCATTTACAAACCTTAACAATACTATTGCTCTGTGCACCTTTGTTTGTCTTTGAATCTAGTCTTGGTGGTACTCGATTCAGATAGTTTCATGATATAGCCCCATTGTTATCCTCAAACTCTGAATTCATGGTATAACCTCGGCTCTTTGTGTAGTTAATCATATGCATTGTTGTTTTTATCATGATTTTGTAGACACTAACATGTTTCTTGCAGGGATGTATTTGTGGGAACATTTGGTGATCGTGAAGTACATGTCACCTCCAGGGGGTATGGGTTTTGTGAGAGATTGTGTTCCCTTGTGTTTTTTCTTCCTACCTTAATGTGCTTGATATTGATGCATGATATCAACCACCTTAAGTTGGGGGCATATATAAGGTAATCTATCTATTGTAGATGTTAGCTATGTGCTTATCCTTAGATGCAGTTGAAAGACCAGCTTGATGAGTGCTTCCTAAATCCTAAGTTTGTTTGCAATCAATCAATCAATCATGTAAGGCCTCTATAGAGGAGGGATATCATGTATATCCATTTTATCTTAATACCTCTGTAGAGGTGTGGATGGTGTATTTCTTAGAGAAGATTACATTATCCTGTCATTTTCAAAAGTCCTTTGCGGAGGTGGCGAGTGGTTATGTGACTAACTCAACCCTTAAGTGTGTCTTCGGTGATTGTTGTGGCGAAGCCCGATCGTTGGTGTATGCCTGTGATGTGCCTGAGATGGTGTTGAACCTAGAAATAGGGACACTCCATCACTTGTCTGTCGTGTTTTCTCTATGTCTTCAAGTGTGTGTGTTTGGTGTGCTTGCTTTGTTTGGCATGTCTATTGCCCCATATGTAGTCTAAAGACTAGCCCAATGAGTGCTTCTTGCATTTTGGGAGGTTTTATGTGTCTTGCATGTGTGTTGCCCCATATATACAGTATAAAGACTTGTGTGATGAGTGCATCTTGTATTATGGGAGGTTTGTTTACTTTCCAGTATTTGCATTTGCATTTCATATATATGAGAAAAAGAAAAGAAAAGAAATCATGCATGTCTTCCATGCATTAATGTGTCTTCTATGCATTTGTTGTCTTCTCCATGTTCTGCATGATTGTAACTATCTTCTCTGTGTTTTGCATGCATGTTACTATTTTCTATGTGATTGGTGTGTCTTCTCCATGCTTGGCGTGTTTGATGTGTTTGTGAGTACTTTAATACATGTATTGGCCTTGCGTTTATTCATACATTAAAGTGGGGGCTAAATGTAACATCAGAAAATGTCCCCTTGGGGGCTTTTCCCTCATAAGGTTTAGCTCCCAAGTCTTTAGTGTGCATTTAGGACATTTTACATAAAATTTCTATTGGAATTAGGGTTGTCAACAGAGAGGGGGGTGAAGCAGTTGTCTTAAAACTTTTAATGCTTGATGTAGTTAATTCTTCTTTACCACTTCTTAACAGATTAACGATATAACCATGAAAAGAAAGAATCAATATTACATGAGTAGAAACACAAATAACACACTTGACACCAAGATTTTTAATGTGGAAACCTAGCCAAGGGAAAAACCACGGTGGGGGTTAACCCACAAAGATTATACTCTATTAAAAGTATTACAAAAGGGGAAGGCACATGCCTTTGGGCTCACTGCCCAAAGCTCACTGCTCAAAAGAGGCTCACAACCTACAAGAATGAGAAAAATGATTATAGATTATTCAAACTGATGAGTAGCATTTGCCAATGCAAGAATTCAGTTCTGGTTAAGTACAAAACACTGATTTTACAGACTTCATCTTTATGCTGCCCTGTTTACTACTCTGCCATAATCCAAACCTTAGATCTCTTCTTTCTCGCACTTTAATCTACCTTTTTCACACTTACTCCATTATCGCACCACACTCACACACCAAAACACTAGAATCCATTGGCTATATATATTCACATCAAAAAATTCAATCAATTGTAGTCAGCTTCAAGAGAACTTAAAACATTTTTGAGAACTTTGTTCTGTCAGCTAAATCTATGCACAAATATCAATGCGGACCAAATACTTGTGTTCCTAGATCATCAATCAAGTCAGATAATGCCACTAATTATCACTAATTTCTTATTCAACAACTTTCCTGCATCTAGACCAAGATCAAATACTAGGTCACCCTGCTCTTCTGACTGTGCTAACGAATTGGAACCTGATACTCAAATCCTTATAAGTTTTGAATCCTTCAACATCGAAGGCTAAATTCCTAGATTTAGATAGTCTTGAAAATCCTTATTACTCCCTCAGATCTGCTACACACTATGAATTACCACCAGAGAGATCTGAACCAAGATACTGGACCCTGTCACATGCTCTATTTCTGACTACCTGAACTTAACCAAATCTTCACTCTGACTTTCGGTATGAATAGATTATGCAATGCAGATCTAAAAGGTAGACTTAGTTTCCATCAATGACAACACCTATCATGCGTAGTAGGGTCTCTTGTCAACAATCTCCCCCTTTGGCATTGATAGCAACACTTAGTGAAAAATGACTAAGTGTCGGAACAACTCCCCTTTTCTGTGTGCACTTATGCTTTTCACTATTCTCTAAAGCTCCCCCTTTGCTAGATTTCCCATTTTTCACTACTCTTCACTCCCCCTTTGACATCAATGGAAAAGGGTGGGATCCACAAACCAAAATTTACACATAAATACCAGGCCGCATATGTACAAACAATCTTTGAGTCTTATTTACATATACTTAAGTACATCAGCAAAAATGTTCTTCAAATGTACAAGATCACTATCCCAGTTCTTCTTTGTAGTGTTCAAAATTAAGATGTGGCCACTTAAAGGAATTCTTGTGACTCTGTTGTCTGCAGACCAATGGGGTCACTTGACTAAGCTATAGCTTGGGCTTCAGTCAGAGCATTGAACATGTCTTACATTTTGGGGGAAAGTAGTCCCCAGAGCTCACTCATTCATGCCTCTATGCTCTCCTTCTCTTTTATTAATTTCTTTATATCTTCAATCAAGTTGATCACATGACTCTCCTTACTTTCCACTGATACTGACACCGGATCAAAAGAATTGGATATACTAGATAATTTTTGCTTAGACACTTTTATTTTATTTTCAATATCCTCTATAATTTTAGGACAAGATAGACAAAATTTATATACATTTCCTCCTTCTATAAGAGCATTTTGAATACTCTTAACATTGGCATCCAGCACCATTTTATCTACTCCAATCAATCCCTTAAGAGCATCAAATATTTTATCATTGAATTCTTTTTGAACCTTGACCTTTGCAGACTTCTCTAGAGACTCAAAATGAGAACTTACCGAGTTTATTAGGTTCTTTAATTGTCTGAAGGGGGATGCTGAAGAATCCTTCTGGTATGTTGGCATGATCTTCTCTAGAATTCCTGATGCTAGACCAAGTAGCTCACTATCCTCTATGTGGGACTTCAAAATGTCTTCTCTAGCCTTGGCTTGAGCTATAGAAGCCAACTTAATCTTCTGCACCGGAGATAATGTGTCAAAGTTTATTGGACCTTGTATAATGTCCTGTTCTTCAATTTGTTTCTCTTTCTAAAATTTCCTTCACTGCCTCTGCAGTGTCTCTTTCCCAAAATAATGATGTGTCTATCTGATTCTTGTCGGTACTGTCAACCAGATTGTCTTGCTTGGGCTTTTCATCATCCTTAGTAATCTCTTCTTCTTTTTCATTTTTCTCCTTGACCTCTTTTGCTTTATAGTCCTTAGCCTTTTCTATTTCATGCTCTTCAACCTTCAACGATTCATCTTCAAATTGATCATCTACTTCTGTATTCATCTCTATATCTTCTTTGTTAGAATGATCTAGAGGATTTAGGATACCTCTTGCATCAGTAGTTTCATCTATCATTTTTTCTTCATCCCTATTTATTGCTTCCTCTTCCAGGACAAAGGAATCATCCATTCCAAATTGTTGCTCATCAATCTACTACTCTTCTTGATCCGGGACTGGTGTGTCATTAGCAGGCTCATCTGACACAACAAACAATTTATTCTTGTCTAATGCTTTTCTCAAAATTTGTTCAGTTTCTTGGACTATTTCATCTATCTCTCCAATCATCAGTTTGTTCATTCTGGTCTTACTCCTAAATTCATTTTTGACCTCTTTAAAAAATGTATCTGCTTCTCTACTAGAGATCACCGGACATAGAGTGGTTAACACATGTTCCCTCAGCTCCATATCTTTTGACTTGGCTGCTTCTTTTCTATCTCTAAGATGTCTCTTAAGCCTTTTGGAACTTTTGACATAATTTCTACCAATGCTCGATTGAATACATTCAAGTACTTGATAGTGGCTTTTTCCAAAAGTCTTTTGTCAGCGTCATTGTAAATATTATAGAATTTACTCAATGATTTTAAATTCCCATCAACAGTGATTGTCTTGACAATGTTTTTCATAGAGGGAATTTGCTTCTTATCATCATCGTTTGAATTCTGCCTCTTATTTGTTTTCTTTCTCTTGGAAGTTTTCTCTTCAAATACTTTAACAACTTTAGCACATGTGGCCTTTATCTCTTTTAGCCCATCATCTGAGTCTATCTTTTCTTCATCCTCCTTTTCCAAACTATCATATGATCTCTTTTCCTTTACTTTAGTTTTCTTTTCCTTATCAGATGATATGTCTTCCAGTTTCTCATATTTGATAGGTCTTGGGGGAACAGGGTGATGAGACCATACAATGTCTCATCTTTAGTCAAAAAAAGCATATATTTTCTCTTCATTAAATCAGTTTTTGAAGTGGACTTAAGTATGGGTTTGAAATTTTTTAGCTAAATATCAAATAAACTTGTCTAAATGCAACAATCAATGCAATGCATGAGTTTATCTTGATATTACATGTTCACCTCGAGATCAGTAATTATTTTATCAATAAAGTGAAGAGAAAGTCTATTTTATGATAAGTTGCAGAGTTTCAAAGTTGCAAAGTTTCAAAGTTGCAGAGCTCCAGAGATGCATAGAGCTCTAGAGATACATAAAGCTCCAGAGATGGACAGAGCTCCAGAGATGCATAGAGCTCTGGAGATGCATAGAGCATTGGAGATGCACAGAACGCCAGAGATGCAGAAGTCAAAAAGGTAGTTTCATTAAAACTATGATATCTCTCTCATTTCTTAATGAAATTTAAAAATTTAAAATGATTTGGAAAGATGAAAGTTAGGGAAACAAAACTTAGAAAGAATTTGAGGAGATCTAGTAAAACAAATGAGCAATTTATGATAGAAGTTGACTATTACAGAGTGCCGAAGATACAGAAGTAAAAAATGTAGTTTCAGTAAAACTGCAATATCTCACTCATTTCTTAACGAAAATTAGAATTTCAAAATGATCCAGAAAGATTAAAGAGAGAGGAACAAATCCATGGATTCATTTTTATGAGATCCATTAAAATGAATAAATTTTTAATGATATAAGTTGACTGTTACAGAGCACCGGAGATGTAGAATAGAAAAAGTCAAGAAAACTAGTTTCAGTAAAACTGCAATCTATCTCCCATTTCTTAATAAAATTCAAAAAATTAAAATGATCTGGAGAGCTGAAAGTTAGGGGAATAAAACCCAGAAATCATTTGAGGAGATCTAGTAAATTAAATTAGCAATTTATGACAGAAGTTGATTGTTCCACAAGCTCTGGAGATGTTCCAAAAATACTTTATGAAGTTGCTGCGAATTCTTCCAATCTACCAACACACACTTTGAGATTTTCTGAAGGATAGATTGACTGTAATTACTCCTAAATTAATAGATCTAATTATGAGTAGTTATTCCATGCAAAGAATACATACTTAGTGTCATTGCATGTCTTTCTAAAAGATTGCATGTTTTGCCTTGTAATCAGCAATTGTAAAATTAGTTAACTAAATGAATAAGTTTAGTTAACTAGATAAATAAGTTTAGTTAGTTGTACAAATAAGTTCTCTACTCTAGAGAGGCTCTCAATTAGAATTTAATAACCATAGTTATATATAGAGAACTATGGCATAGAATAGAGAGAAAAAAGTTCTAAAAGAATTGTTTTGAAGAAAAAGAACTCTATTTTTTTACAGCAGCATGTAATTTGGATTTTTAAAGAAAGTTGTTCTACCCATTTGCTGATTATTAGAATTGATTAGTCTCTCCGGAGGAAGGAGTAAGGGCCCACTCCAACCAAAGGGTAGAGACTACATTTCTTAGTTTGTTTAGTTGCTTTGTTATACTGTAGTTTCTTTATTCAGAATTACTTTTGTTGTTCTTACTTTATTCCAGAATTAGATCAGCTGCTCAAATTATTGCTTTCCTTATATTAAATTGTCTTTTTCAGCAGAGTTAAACCCTAGTTTGTTTCATTCAATTGTTGTCAATTCCCTTTTGTAAAAAGGACTACCATGCAAGTTATTCCTTCTCCCTTTTGCATATAGCCATAGACACCGTCTTGGATTGATATTTATTAAAATTAAATGATGAGGACTGCAACAACCCTCATCATTTTTGGCATCGTTTCCAGGGATAGGTGTCATTAGGGAGTTGTTGATCTAGTGACAGCAGGTCAAAAAGAGGGAAAATTTGGTTTGATAGTCTTTTTAGCTTTATTATTTTAAAGTTTAGGTGGATAAAAGAAGTTCGTCAAGAGAGATCTGTATGCCAAAAACCTCCCCAAATAGTAGATCCAAATATTAAGGTTCTTGCATGTAAAGAAGGTGAAAAACCTTATTGTTCTGTAATTTTAGGTCTTATGTAGCATCTTCAACTGGATGACCATGACTCCAATGTCCAGCAAGGAAAAATACATTTTAGAAGGAGCCATTGATGCTCTATTGCTTGCAATAGGTAACGAGTATAATAAAGAAATCTTGTCTCCACTAGAGGAGCTTGTATGGCAAAGTATTATTTGGATGCCTTCAAAGTCCAAAGAGGGTTACCCAATCAGATATTTGAAGAACATCAAGGAGCTGCCTCTAATCATGCATGTACCAGAATATGAGGAAGGGTTTCAAGGTCTCTCCAATCAGCCCATGAATAGAAATGAGATGTCTCTAATCATGCATGCACTAGAATGTAAGGAAGGGTTGCAAGATCTCTCCAATCAGCCCATGCATATACTCAAGTCAGAAGTTATGGAGGAGGTTGTTATTTCAAAGGAAGGTGAAGCATCAAAGTTCAAATTTTCAGTCATCTTCTTCTCATGGTTTTTCTTTTCTTTTAGAAAGTTAAATGCATGGATCCATATTTTGATAAAAGGAAGTTATTTTCCCCAACCAGTTAATGGTTTTGTGTAACCTATCTCTACATCACTAAGTAGAGTAGGTTAGGGTAGGTTTCTTTTTTTTACAAATAAGTGCTTTGCACATGCTTTTTCTATACAATTTGTTGCTTCCAAGAACTCTTGTAGATATTTTGGCTTTCAGAAGTTGAAGACCTCTTTGCATGCATCATGCAAAACATGGGCTAAAAAGAATGGAGAACAAATTGGTGCATGATGGTCACATGGAAGACTAAGATGGACTTAGCTAAAAACAACTCTAGAAATCCAAACAGCAACTCTGGAGCTCTCAAAACAACATCTCTAGATCACTCAGAATAGCAGCTCTGGAGTTCAACAGAACACCAACTCTGGAGATGGACAACAAGGTATCAATTCTGGAGATCAGTAGAACAATAGCTCTAAAGTTCAGCAGAGCACTAGCTCCAGAGATCAGTAGAGCTTTTAGAACAACTCTGGAGATCATGAGAACAGCAACTCTGAAGCATCTCCAGCTTTCTTCTCAGAACATCTCTAGAGCTCTTAGAACTACAGCTCCGGAGATCAATAGAATAGTAGCTTCTGGAGATGGAAAATAGGGTATCAGCTCCAAAGATCATCAGAATGGCAACTCCAAAGATCATTAGAACTGCTCTAGAAAACACCAGAACAAGAACTATAAGGCATCTCTAGAGCAACTACAATAAAAGCAAAGAGGTTAGCTCAAAAAGATGATTATGAAGTGCAGGAGGACCTGCAACCTCTTAAGTGTGGGGGAGATGATGAGACCATAAAGTGTCTCATCTTTAGTCAAAAAAAAGCATATATTTTATCTTCATTAAATCAGTTCTTGAAGTGGACTTGAGTATGGGTTTGAAGATTTTTAGCTAAATATCAAATAAACTTGTCTAAATGCAACAGTCAATGCCATGCATGAGTTTGTCTTGATATTACATGTTCACCTCAAGATCAGCAATTATTTTATCAATTAAGTGAAGAGAAAGTCTATTTTATGATAAGTTGCAGAGTTTCAGAGTTGCAGAGCTCCAGAGATGGACAGAGCTCTGAAGATGTACAGAGCTCCAGAGATGCATAGAGCATCAGAGATGGACAGAGCTCCAGAGATGCACAAAGCTCCGGAGATGCATAGAGCGTCAGAGATGCATAGAGCGTCGAAGATGCACAGAGCACCAGAGATGCAGAAGTCAAAAAGGTCATTTTAGTAAAACTATGATATCTCTTTCATTTCTTAATGAAATTCAAAAATTCAAAATGATCTAGAAAGATGAAAGTTAGGGAAACAAAATTCAGAAATCATTTGAGGAGATCTAGTAAATTAAATGAGTAATTTATGATAGAAATTGATTGTTCCACAAGCTCCGGAGATGTTCCAGAAATACTTTATGAAGTTTCTCTAAATTCTTCCAATCTACCAACACACACTCTAAGATTTTCTGAAGGATAGATTGAATATAATTACTCCTAAATTAATGGATCTAATTATGAGTAATTATTCCATGTAAAGAATACAAACTTAGTGTCATTGCATATCCTTCTAAAAGACTGCATGTTTTGCCTTGTAATCAACAATTTTATAATCAGTTAACTAAATGAATAAGTTTGGTTAACTAGATAAATAAGTTTAGTTAGCTACATGAATAAGTTCTCTACTCTAGAGAGACTCTCAATTAGAATTTAATAACTATAGTTATATATAGAGAACTATGGTGTAGAATAGAGAGAAAAAAGTTGTAAAAGAATTGTTTTGAAGAAAAAGAACTCTATTTTTTTACAACATGTAATTTGGATCTTGAAGGTTTTTGAATGAAGAAAGTTGTTCTACCCATTTGCTGATTATTGGAATTGATTAGTCTCTTTGGAGGAAGGAGCAAGGGCCCACTCCAACCGAAGGGCAGAGACTACATTTCTTAGTTTGTTTAGTTGCTTTGCTAATCTGCAGTTTCTTTATTCAGAATTACTTTTGTTGTTCTTGCTTTATTCCAGAATTAGATCAACTACTCAAGTTATTGCTTTCCTTAGATTAAATTGTCTTTTTCAGTAGAGTTAAACCCTAGTTTGTTTCATGCAATTGTTATCAATTCCCTTTTGTAAAAAGGACTTCCATGCAAGCTATTCCTTCTCCCTTTTGCATATAGCCATGGACACTACCTTGGATTGATATTTATTAAAATTAAATGATGAGGACTGCAATGACCCTTGTCACAGGGACAACAATAGAGCTCCTAGTAGTCCTTGGAGTGGAGGAGGATTCAACCAGAATACTTTCTTGTTTCTTATCCTACTTCTCCTTCTCAGCTTTTTCTATTCTTTCTCTATTTTACTTCATAGCTTCATTTGTTATCCCAATGCCTTCAGCATACATTTCTACTTGCTTCTAATCTTTTCTCTTAATCTCTAGCTTTCAGAGTTCAACATGTAGTTTTTCATCAAGCTCTTTATAAGTCCCAAACCTCTCAACAGAGTCATCCTTGGGTTTCCTCAAGAGATGTTGAGCATACATTTCCAAAATCTTCTCATCCACCTCATAACCCATAGGCATAATCCAAATAGTTCTTGGTTCTACAACTTCCATTAGGCACTGATCAGTGTCCACCATGAAACAGATGTCATTCTTGTATTTCTCAACAATTGATTTAGGGATCCTTTCCCTAGAATGCATCATACTCTGAAAATTTATAAAGTAACCCCATATTGTAGTTTTCTATGCATTAGAGTCTCCAATGCATAATGGAAGCTTAACATCTAGTTCAATAATGTCATTGATGGTCATTACCCTTTTGCCAAAGTTGGCACCGATTGTATCAGTAACAGTCTAGTTTTTCATAGATTTCAACATGGGTAATCCACTGGTTGAATTTAACCTAGTCACAATTCTGATAACATCCTTTACAATCTTGAAAGGTTTCAACAACTATATGAACTCATCATGCATTCGGCTCAAGATGTAACAAACCCACTCACTCTCATCAAATGTCAGAAATTCAATGACTTGTAGAAAATATTTGCTCTCTAGGGTTTTGAATTCTGGTTTCAAATCATAGTTATCATCCTTTAGATGGTTCTTAAACAATTCTAGCAATCTTAGATTTCCAAATTCATCCATGTTGCAATGGATGTATGCCCTAATATATTCTACATGCAATACTCTGTATGGGACACCAGAAAATGCACCTAATGGTTTGACTTCGACTGACTTGTAAGGATTCTTCTTAAATTTTGGACAGGGCCTTTCAGTAATATCAACAACAAGAGGAGTAGCCATCTCAATAGATTATAGATTCAAAGCTTCACAAAAAAGTACCTTTTTCTTCCGTGGAATTAGGGTTGATCAATTGCCGGTCGAAATCGTTCTTCATGCTTCAGTCTCTGGATTTTTAGTTTAGATGCTCTTCTTCTTGTTTTCCTTGAATGTAAAGTGATTCAAATGCATGAGCGAGTGACTTTTTATCCTTAGTAAAACCCAATTTGTCATTGTAATAAATGTGTTGCCCTAACTTTATCTGGTTACTCTATTTCTTGATGCAGTTTCTCATGAATCACTATGCAAATTGCCATATCCACTTCTTTTCTTCCTGAAATCCTTCCAAATGATCTAAAATAATCCAAAATATCTTCTCTTATTGTGCTAGATCTAGGCACCACTTATTGGCTGGGGGAATTTGATTTTCAATGCAGCTCCCCCTAAGCCAGAGCTCCTAATTCAATTTCTGAAGGGATTACTAGCACTGGATTCCGGTGTAGATCCATTACCATTATTCATTTCACCCTTTTTGACCCATGTCATGTTCATTTCATTCTGGATTTCATTCATATCAACTTTGCCCTTGTCTTTGTCTTATCTCTGCTCATCCAGTTTGCTATTTACCGGACCTCTTCTTTCATTATTCCTACTTCTGCAGAATCTTGTAATATGACCAAATCTATTGCAATTAAAGCACACAACATTTCTTTTCTTATTTACTTGATTTCCTCTTGATCTCCACTGATTAGCCATGTTTCCAAATCCATTGCAAGCAAAACAGTAGCCATTGAAAGAATTTATTATCATACTTCTGCATTCATTGGATCTATGAACATACCCCTTACACTTAAAGCATTAACCAGAGAAGGATGGACCACTTTGAAGGATGGACCACTTTGATTTACTCTGCTTCTACACTGAGTAGCTCTATGACGAAATTTATTGCAATTGAAATAATTTCCATTAAAAGATGGATACCTTTGAGCATTAGGTTGTCTTACTAGAGGTCTTCTAGGTCTATTTCTCCCATTCCTTAATTGAAATTTTCTTTGTCCAGATCTGGAGCTTTCACCTTTCTCATACCCAAGACCATGCTTATCATCAACCTTCTTCTAACTTTCAAGAAGCACTTCAAGTTTGGCTAAGCTTATCTTGAACTTCTCTTTGTATTCATTTGCAACTTCTAGGTCATGTCTGAGAATGGCCATTTGCCTTTCAAGTTCCTCCTCATTATATCTGCATTCTTGTAGATCAGATTTTAAGTGGCCAATTGTTTTATCCATTCTACAGTACTCTTCAATTCTTTCCTTCAGGGTTTGATTCAATTCTTCTTCAGTCTTCTTTCTCTGCTCAATTTCTTTGGTTAGTCTCATTTCCCTAGATTCCATCTCATGTTTTAGAACAGAGACTTCTCTTGATAGCTTCTCACATTCCTTTGTCTTTTCTTCCAAGGCTTCATCCATGCCATTTTCTTTAGTTAGATTAGATAGCTACAGAAGTAGTTCCTTCCTCTTTTCCATAGATTTATTTAATTTATCTTTTAGCAACTCAATGCAATCATTAGGATCCTTAAGGTTTTCCTTCAAGCCATCTACTTCTACTTTGGACCGATCAAGATCTTCTAAAGCCAATTGAAGTTGTTCTCGGAGTGAACCCATTGAAACTCCTTCCTAGATCTTCCTCAATCTGTTAGACTTCTTCCAAGGAACCTTTCTCTGATACCAATTGTTGGAATTAGGGCTATCAACTGAGAGGGGGAGGGGGGTGAATTAGTTGTCTTAAAACTTTTAATGCTTACTACAGTTAATTCTTCTTTACCACTTCTTAATAAATTAATGATATAACCACAAAAATCAAGAATCAATAACACATGAGTAGAAACACAAATAACACACTTGACACCAAGATTTTTAACGTGGAAACCCGGTTAAGGGAAAAACCACGGTGGGGGCTAACCCACAAAGATTATACTCTGTTAAAAGTATTACAAAAGGGGAAGGCACATGCCTTCGGGCTCACTGCCCAGAGCTCACTGCTCAAAAGAGGCTCACTACCTATAAGAATGATTGCAAAAGGATTACAGATTGTTTGAACTAATGAATAGCATTTCCCAACGCAAGAATTCAGTTCCAATTAAGTAGAGAATACTAATTTTACACACTTCATCCTTATTCTGCCCTGTTTACTACTCCTCCATAATCTAGACCTCAGATCTCTTCTTTTTCACACTTTAATGTACCTTTTTAGCACTTACTCCATTATCACACCACACTCACACACCAAAACACTTAAATCCATTGACTATATATTCGCATCAACAAATTCAATCAACTGTAGTCAGCTTCAAGAAAACTTAAAACATTTTTAAGAACTTTGTTCTATCAGCTGAATCTATGCACAAATATCAATGCAGACCAAATACTTGTGTGCCTAAATTATCAATCAAGTTGGCTAATGCCATTGATTATCACTAATTTCTTATTCAACAACTTTCCTACATCCGGACCAAGATCAAATACTAGGTCGCCCTATTCTTCTTCTGACTATGCTGACAAACTGAACCTAATACTCAGATCCTTATAACTTTTGAATCCTTCATCATCGGAGGCTAAATTCTTGGATTTAGATAGTCTTGAAAATCCTTATTACTCCCTTAGATCTGATGCAGACTGTGAATTACCACCAGAGAGATTTGGACCAAGATACTGGACCCTGCCACATGCTCTATTTTTGACTACCCAGACTTAACCAAATCTTCACTCTGACTCTAGTATGAACAGATTATGTAATGCGGATGTGCAAGGTAGACTTAGTTGCCATCAATGACAACACCTATCATGTGTAGCAGTGTCTCTTACCAACAATTTCAACATCCTGATGAGAAAACCCCTACATGTCTTGACAAATAGGACCTAGGGGGACTACATGAGATAACCCCTACCCAAAATAGGGGGGAGGACTTGGGTGCTCGTGCCCTAGTCCTGCCCTATTTTGGGGTAGTCCCAATTTTTGGGTGTCAACTTATGACTGTTATTTGGGTCTTATGCTGACACGGTAAGTTTGAATTATGAAATTCTTGGCACGAGTGTTTATTGTTGCATATAAAAGTATGTTTAGGTATTCATTTAGAAACTAGATGGCAATTGTGATGTTCATGTATTATCAAGGTGATTCAAGGCTTTCATTGTGTTGCAAGAGTAGATTGGTGTTGTCTATGTGTTTATGTTTGCAGATTTGAGCATCCATTTCCTCATGGAATGAAGAGCATCTTCCTCCCATGAGATCTTCACTACAAGGTGACATTTATTATGTTTGTGATCATTATTCATTTGATTTTTGCCTCTACCTCACAAGGGCATGCACTCTCTATCTAATAAAGGTGTTTGGAAGACTTAAGTTTCCTTCTGGGGCTTGACTGAGGCAAACTCCTAAATACCATAATCCCCTCCCAAAGTTTTATGATTGCAAGTTACAGGTTGATGATGTAGACAAAGTGAAGTTGCAAGAGGGCATGTTGGAGTGTCAGAATTGTAGAACAACATGAAAAAGAGCACCCTGGACTTGGGTGCCTGCTCATTAGTCCTCAAAGTTTTGTGATGGAAATACCTTTGGTATAATAGGAACAGGTTGTATATCTTGTTCGCAGATCTTGACAAAAAGCAGGGCATTGGACTTGGGTGCCTGCTCTTTTGTCCCAAACTTTTCCACCTTGGATCCTCAAAAATAGGTGCATAGTCATTTGTAATTTCACATCTTTCTACTCAAGCATTTTGCATTATTCATTTGTTTATTGTCATATTTGCATAATTAGGGTTTTGATGGGTAATTGAGCATAAGAGAAGGAAAATTGATAATCAAATACCCTAATCCAAGTTTCCCTACATTTGTAAGTGACCAAGGACCTGATAGTGCTCTGCCACTTGATCCTAAGGTCCTTGAATGTAATGGGTGAAAGGAGGATTTAAACACTAAACTAAACAATCTAATTTCCACCTAAATAGTATGTATGTATGTATGTATGTATGTATGTATGTATGTATGTATGCCTATATGTATGTATGTATACTTATATGTATGTATGTATATATGTATGCCTATATGTATGTATGTATAGTGTCCAGGGTAGAGGAGGGTAGAGATGGGGTGAGGCAGATAGGGGACGACAGGGGTGGATGAGGGTTGAGGGTTTAAGGTCAAGAGGGATAAAGGTTTAGGCTTGAGGGACTAAGGTTTAAGGTTGAGGGTTGAGGGTTTAGGGATAGGATTTAGAGTTTAGAGATAAGGTATTAGGGTTTAGGACCTTAAGGGATTAGGGTTTAGGGTTGAGGCTTTAGGGATAGTATTTAGGGTCAAGGGATTAGGGTTAAGGTAGAGTGTTGAAGGTAGATAGATTCGAGATAGGGTTTAGGTTGAAGGTTTAGAGTTGGGGGATTAGGGTTTAGGGTTGAGGGCTTAGGGATAAGGGATTAGGGTTTACGGTATAGTGTCGAGGGTTGAGGGTTTAGGAATAGGGATAGCATTTAGGGTTTAGGGATTAGGGATAAGGAATTAGGGTTGATGGTTGAGGGATTAAGGTTCAGGGTTCAAGGATTAAGGTTTAAGTTGAGGGTTTAGGGTTTAGGGATAGGTTTTAGAGTTTAGGGATAATGGATTAGGGTTTAGGACCTTGAGGGATTAGGGTTTAAGGTTACAGATTTAGGGATTGCGTTTAGGGTTGAGGGATTAGGGTTAAGGTAGAGTGTTGAGGGTAGAGGGATTAGGGATAGGGTTTAGTGTTGAAGGTTTACAGTTTAGGGATAAGGGATTAGGGTTTAAGGTATAGTGTTGTGGCTTGAGGGTTTACGGATAGGGTTTAGGATTTAAGGTTTAAGGGTTGAGGGTTGAGGCTTTAGGGATAAGAGAGAGACCTAGATGGCTAAGGGTTGAGAGATAGGGGAGAGATGGGGTGAGGCAGATAGGGGAGGAAAGGAGTGGATAAGGGTTGAGGCTTTAAATCTTTAGGGTTGAGGGATCAGGGTTTAAAGTACATAGTGTTGAGGGTTGAGGGTTTAGGGATAGGGTTGAAAATCAAAATTGTAAGTCTAATTTAATTTATTTCAACTTTCAAAGAAGGCATTTGAATTGTAGCTTTACCAGGAGGATTGGTATAACAAAAACTTAATTATGTTGTAGGCCTTTCTTTGAAGAACCATGGACATTATGGACCCTATCATCTAAAAAAGCACATGATAATGAACTTTGTCCCACCTTTCAAATCATATGAACCTTTTTATTCAATGAAAATGAAGTCACGGAATGTAAATTGGCCATGCATACTAGTAAGATCAAATTATATGCCTTCTATTCTTTTTACTCTTACTTTATTAAGAGAAGAGTGTCAAAAAGAATGGGTTTAACAAGCTAACATAAGGTAAAGCAGTTCTATTATTACATTTTTTGAGGGATCTCTAATAGTCTAATATAATGCAGTCTTCTATAATATGAACATCTACATTTGTGTGAATGCTAAGCTTTAAGAGCAATGTATTAAACATTGCAATTGGATATTTATTGGGTTAAAATAACTTAGTTTTTTTAATGGTTTAGGGATATAGGAGTTGCCAAAAATAGGTGAATGTCCTCTACAATTACCAATCTAGAAAAAAGTTTAGTAGTTCTTGTGGATAAAGCCAGTAAACAATGGGAGATTATTTGCATGTTTCATAACAATAGAATTGCCCTAAGTACGAGGTGGGCATATTTTGTATGTCATAATAATATCAAGGAAGGAGATGTTTGCATCTTTGAGTAGGTGGACAACAAGAAATATATATTTATGTTTAGAGTTCATATAGATTGAAAGATAAAATAAGGATCCTTCTGAAAGAGAGGAGGGAAAAGATAGGCCAAAGATGCAAAAGGAGAAAATTATACAAGAAAATATCTTCATAAGGATTGTAATATTTTGTCTAAAACAAACAAAAATTAGTTAATTAAAAATAGAAAATCAAGAAAGAAACAATACTAAAATGTATAGTTACTGATATCTAAAATGTATAGTTACTGATATCTATTTTTAGAACACTGATTGATTTTTATGGCCAAAGTTGTTTATTTTACCTAGTTGATGGTTTTAATTACACCTAGGTTATATAGTGGGAGCAAATGTGTGCACATTTTTATGGCCCTGATTTAAATTCAAGCAAATAGGTGGAGAGAGTATGCTGATCTTTTAAAAAAATCTTAATTAAAAAATGTTCACTTAATGTTGACTAGGGGTTCTGATTAGGGTTGAGGGTTGAGGGTTTAGGGATTAGGGTTTAAGGTATAGTGTCGAGGTTTGAGGGTTTAGGGATAGGGTTCAGGGTTTATGGTTGAGGGATTAGGGTTTAGGGTTGATGGATTAGGGTTTAAGGTATAGTATTGAGGGTTGAGGGTTTAGGGATAGGGTATAGGGTTGAGGGATTAGGGTTTAGGGCTTAAGGTTGACAGATTAGGGTTTAATGTTGAGCATTGAGGGTTGAGGGTTGAGGGTTTAGGGATAGGGTTGATGGTTAAGGGATTAGGGTTAAAGTAGAGTGTCAAGGGTAGAGGGATTACAGATAGGGTTTAGGGTTGAAGGCTTAAGGATTGAGGGTTGAGGCTTTAAGGATGAGGGTTAAGGGATTAGAGTTTAAGATATAGTGTCGAGTGTCGAGAGTTTAGGGATAGGTTTCAGGGTTTAAGTTTTAAGGGTTAAGGGTTGAGGGATAGGGTTTAGGGTTGAGGGTTGAGAGATTAGGGTTGAGGGTTGAGGATTGAGGGATTAGGGTTTAAGGTATAGTGCTGAGGGTTGAGGGTTTAGGGATAGGGTTTAAGGTTTAGGGTTTAGGGATTAGGGTTTAGGGTTGAGGGATAAGTGTTTAAGGTATAGTGTTGAGGGTTGAAGGTTTAGGGATAGGTTATAGGGTTTAGGGATTAGGGTTGATAGATTAGGGTTTAATGTTGAGAGTTGAGGGTTGAGGGTTGACGGTTGAGGGTCGAGGTTTGAGGGTTGAGGGTTGAGGGTTGAGGGATAGGGTTGATGGTCAAGGGATTAGGGTTAAAGTAGAGTGTCGAGGGTAGAGGGATTAGGGATAGGGTTTAGGGTTGAAGGTCTTAGGATTAAGGGTTGAGGCTTTAGGGATGAGGGTCAAGGGATTAAGGTTTAAGATATAGTGTCGAGCATCAAGGGTTTAGGGATAGTTTTTAGGGTTTAAGTTTTAAGGGTTAAGGGTTAAGGGATAGGGTTTAGGATTGAGGGTTGAGGGTTGAGGGTTGAGGGATTATGGTTTAAGGTATAGTGTTGAGGGTTGAGGGTTAGGGTTTAGGGTTTAGGGAATAGGGTTTAGGGTTGAGGGATTAGGGTTTAAGGTATAGTGTTGAGGGTTGAGGGTTTAGGGATAGGGCATAGGATTGAGAGATTAGCGTGAGGCCAATTATTTTACCTCCCATATTTTGATCATTATGTTATTCAGTAGATGACACTATCAGACCTTAGTGACTATGTTTCATTATGCAGACTTGATGTTTTATCTCACTAATTTGATACATGTGATTTGATTCGGTCATATTGGATGATATGTTGTGGTTCGATATATGGGATTTATATTAGATGTTATTTTGTTATGAGATTCTAGTTATTTATGTAATGTAAACTATTTGTCATATGATGGAAAATGTAGTCTAATTTGGAGTTATGTATTGATGTTTATTTCGATTGTGTGAAGTTAATTTCAGTTGCTTCGGCTATGACTTCTTATGACAGGACTGACACTTGATCGAGATGTGCAGGTTTTACGTTCCCTAGCCACGGGAAATTGGAGGTAGGATTCACACCATGTTATTCCCTATAAAGCCGATCCATTCCCAAGAGGGATAATGATCATGTGTGTAATTGAATGATGATTTATTGTGCTTGGTTTAATTTTAAGTACTTTTAGCCTTAGTAGCCTTTCTTTTTCTTATTTTTGATTAATATTAAGTGTTGTAAAATTTTATTTGATTTATGACACTTGGTGTTTTTATCATTTTTTTTCTTGGGCCATTTAAATGTGGATTTTTAACCCTTTTCTTGAACCCTAGGGTCCCAAAAGTTACCCTAGGTGGTTAAAAATGAGTCTAGGGTCAACTTGGGCTATCTAACCCTAGTTTTGACTCATCTTAGGTCACCCTAAACCATGGGTTAGTATAAGTGAAGAATTTCTTGGAATAAGAAAAATGGGGGATGGGCCATGCCTTCGGAAGGACTCATCTCCCATCCTAAAGTTGGGAATCATTTCCCAAGTGAGTGGGTGCTCCTTCCAAGACCCTTGTTTTCATGGAGGTGTGAGTGGGTGCTCCCTCCAAGACCCTTGTTTTCTTGGAGGTGTGAGTGGGAATCCAACTCACCATTTGTCCCCCCGACTTGTGTGAGAGCACAAGTGGATGAGGTGAGGATTGAGAGGGAATGAGAGGATGACACTTGTCATCCTCACACTTCCTCTCCCTTGCAAGTGGCATGGGAGGAGGAAGGAGAAGGTGACAAGTGTCACCTTCTCATTCCTCAAGGCCAAAATTATGGCCTATTTTATCTCCTTTTGTTGAGGAGAAGGGGGTTCTTCTTTTCTAGTTCTTCCTTGCAATTTTAGGGGAGTTCTTGCAAATTTTTAGTATCTTTTCTAGTTTTGGAGGAGTTGGAAGAAATTCTTGAACATGGAAGGCTTGGGAAGTCTTGGAGCTCTTCACCAAACTTCTTCCATTATAAGGGCTTGTAAGGTAGGCTTCTTAACTTGTGATCTCAGCTTGCTTCTATAATGTGTGGTGTTTTAGTTTGTGGTTGTTTTGTGGTTTTGCATTGTGATGTTGGGATGGGTGTTATGGTGAGAGCACCTCCAATGGAGGTAATGCTCAACTTGTACGGGTAGGGGAGAGGAACAATCCTTGGGGGCTCTCCCACAGTTGTATTTGTGCCTTGAGGGCTTTTATTTGTGGAAGAGAATGTTGAATGGCAAGAGTGCCATGGAGAATTTATGTGATAATTGTGGAGGTTGGTGCGTTTTGGAGATTTTGGCTTGAGGCCATGTGTTGGGATTTTCTTTTACCATTTGGGAGCCCTTTTAAGTTGAGAGGTCTATCCCCTACCCTCAGCAAACTCTTTTATATGAGTTAAGTTATGTGTTAAACCTATGGGGTTGTTCTATTTTGTGTTATTGTTATTGATCTTGTTGTGGAATGGAACCCTATGTGAAATCCCTACCTCACTAGCTCAGGGGTGACCCTCTTGCGGGTCTATGGTAGGGAGGAGAGCTTTTCAAAGTGGCTGGTTTTGTTGTTCTTATGGTTGTGTTTATTGCAGGTTTTTAAGTGAAGAGATGGAGTTGTTTTGGAGCTCTTTTGGGTGTTCATATAGTCTCCTCGTGATGGATGTTGAAGCCAAGGCCATTGTGGCCTCATTGTATTTTATTTTATACAAGATTATTTGTTTAGTTTTGCCATGAGCTGGCTGTAATATATGTGGTATGAAAAGTATTCTTTATTGAGCAAAAAGGCTGTTTATATTTTCTATGTTGTGAGTTGTGATTGGGAAGAGCAAGAGAAACTTTATTTGTATATTTCTGTCATATTGTTCTTACCAATGAAAAATATACATTGGAATGTATTAAGTAAATATGGTGAATGCAAGGGAAGAAGGAATGTAGTTTGGTAGAATAGTTTCTATTAAATGGCTTTGGAAGTTCTTTTATTAGATGTTGATTTTGGAGGATGATCTATTATAAAAATGACTTGAACATTATGCATCTCTTAGGATTTTATGCAAAAAAAAAAAGGAAAGTATATATTCTGTTGAACCATTGTTTATGCAGATCAATGTAAAGAGCATTCGTATAAATTTAATTGTTAATTGTAAATTGAATGTCAAGTTTCCTTTTCCTTTTATTGGTTGTGTTTATACAGAATGTGATAGAAAAATACTGAAGTCGATTCTTATTAGTTATATATACATATATTATCTAAAACAAATATATTTCAAAAAAATACATATATATATATATACATACGTATATATATTTATATATTAAAATATATAGAATAAACATATGCTATTTATAACATTTAATTTTTTTTCTTTTGTGTTAAAAAAAAAATAGTGACCAAATCCTAACAGTAGACTGTGCTAGGGCCGTGAATTTTTTTTTTTTTTACGGGCTGCGGGCAATGGCACCGCCCACAGCATTTCGCTTATGTGAAGGGGTGTGGGGAAGGAGGCTCTTTCCCCCACACCCCTTCAAACCCCACACTCCCCCGTGTGCTGTGATTACTCCATGGAATGGATCAGCAAGCTCTTCCATGGCCTCTATGGGAGACTTCAAACCCTAACCTACACAAAGGAAGAAAACAACACCAGAGAGAAGAGAAAATAAGAAAGGAGAAATTAGAGAGAAGAGGAAAATATATGCAACTCCATCCCTACCCTGCCATTAATTGATATTCAGAACTTAAATTAAAAAAAATGGTATTATTTTTGCTGTTATACCTTTGTGGAGCTTGGGGAAGGATTCATGGCTTCAATTCTGGTTTAAACCCAAACCTGCAAAATAGAAAACCAAACAAAAAAAAAATGAAAATAGAGAAAGAACAAAAAAACAAATGCATAAATCAATAATAATATGTATATGGATCTGTCTACTATGTATACCTCTGTGGGAGGTAGGAGCAAGCTCCTTCCATGGCTTTCAATGGCTTCCCAAAACCTTACCTGCTCACACAAAAAAAAGAGAAGGCAAAACAAGAACATGAGGAAAACAAAAGAATAAGGAATGAGTTAGGGCAAAATGGATTGAGAAAGAGGATTAGGGCATCTATGAGATTTAGATTTCATTTTTAAAATTGTCTTAGGGCTTATTTTTGTGAGAGATAAGGAGTTAAGAAATTAGGGTAGAGAGAAAGCCTTTATTTTTTTTAAAATTTTAATAGGTCTTTTTCTTTTATTTGTGACGATAATTGTTTTGTGAGGATTTAATTTATTTCTCATTTAAATTTCCATGCTCCTTTACTATTTTATCTCTTGGGAATTTTCTTCTACATTGATATATAATTTTTGAATGGATCAATTTTGGATTTTTTTTAAAATTCACTTTAATGGGATTATTGATTTCAATTTTCCTTGGCAGAAATTTTTACCGTTTTAAATTATTGATTTATTTTATCATTAATTTTACGAGGGGAGTTAATTAAACTCTCCTCCCTCGTCCATTAAATTTATGAGTGAGATATTAAATACAATGCCAAAATTATGTTTAATAACGAACTCAGTTTTTCAGTTGAATTTAACCGATGTCTTGTCGTTTTAAATTAATTTTATTATTTTACTTTATTTCGTTGATTTTATTTCTAATTTAATTTAATATTTAATCATATAATTTATTTATTTTTCCTTTTGGTGTTTTATTTAAAATTTATTTTTGCGTTTATCGAAAACGTGTTATGCTGCCAAAATTTTTCTAGAATCTTAGGGATTATTGTATGTGATATTTTATTTAATTTTATTCCATCTTTCCTCTTGAATCACCCGCCATCTTACCATATTGATTAATAATTTTTTGATCCAAGTTTGATTAGTGTTCGTTGTTGGCAAATTCATCTACACCTAGGATACTTAGGGTTCAAATTAAAGTCAATCTAACCCTAGAGGTGACACCCTACGTGTCATACAACCCCTAGACAGCCTTCACCTTCATGGTTACGATGACATGTCTACGCCTATGCGTATTGCCACCGAGCTCGTAGATGTGTGCGAGTGGGTTTCTAAGGAAAAGTAGAAAAGTTTTTCGTAGTTCGTGTCATGACCACATGGCAAATGTGGACATGACATGTATGTTTGTGTGTCGTGACCGCATGAGAAATGTGGGCATGACATTTGGTATCAGAGCCTAGGTTTTTAAAACACTGGGCTTGTTTTAGGCACATTATTGTTTTTGCAATTATGATTGACTTGTGGCTACCTCATTTTGTAGGATGCCTCTCTGACAAGTTTAGTGAGCACAGTCCCACCGCACTCCACCTGCTGAGGTGCACACTGATTCATTAGCTATGGGACCAGGTCAGCCAGTTCCATAGGTACAACTAGATCCACAGGTACAACCACTCCTATAGCCACAGCCAGTTCCTCAGGTACCGCAGGCACCACCGGCCCCACCAGATATTGGTCCATAGATATTACAGGCCTTATAGGCAATCTTAGATAGGCTTCCACTAGCTGTAGTTGAGCCATGCGTAGAGCCACATGTCGAGCCCCATGAGGATCCGCGAGAGGAGCCATGTGTGGAGCCACGAGCTGAGTCTCATGTCGAGCCACATGTGGAGCCTCGCATAGAGTCGCGAGAGGCACCACATGTCGAGCCTTTTGTCAAGTTGCTAGAGACAGAGGAGGTTGGTTCTGCCAATAGGGCCCGTAGCAGGAGCCCCACACATCATGCTAGGCAGGATGAGGTAGTGGGTGTAGAGCACTTTGCTCATAGGCCTTATGATTATCATACAGATGAGCCTATCAGGGGGTACAGAGATAGAGGAGATCCCATTAGGGACATATTGAGGTTGAACCCTCCTACATTCATCGGGACCACAGAGGGAGCTAAGACAAAGGCCTGGCTTATTAGTTTAGACAGGTGCTTCTCATTGCATCCTTAAGGCAACACGAAGGCCCAAGTGGTAGTACACTTATTACGGGATGCAGCAGCTACCTGGTGGCGCACTGAGGAGTGCAAGTGCCACCTTTCTTTAGAGACGCTCACATGGGAGACCTTTATTGAGTGCTTCAATGCGCGCTACTTATCAAACCATTACAAACAGCATTGTATAGACAAGTTCCATGACCTTCAGCAGAGGGTACTTTCAGTGTTTCAGTATGAGGCTAGGTTTACAGAGCTATTTAGATATGTGAAGTATCTCCATGACGAGAAACTCCTAGTGGATAAGTTTATCAGAGGACTTAACTACAGTATAGCAGGACCTATTCGGATGGCAGATCCCCAGATTTTGACTGATGTTGCCGAGAACGCATATATCATTGAGGAGATTCAAGGACGAGGGTAGGGTTCTCACCCTTAGTTTCAGGATCGTGGACAGTAGCAGCATTAGCAGAGTTACCAAGGATGCCACCCCGATGTGAGGTAGACTTTCACATAGACGTAGTGCTGGGTGCTGAGCCAGTGTCTCATGCACCCTACAGGATGACCACACATGAGCTCACTAAGCTCAAGTTACAGTTGGAGGACTTGCTTGAGAAGGGGCACATCCGACCGAGCATTTCACCTTGGGGCACTCCTGTCATCTTCGTGAAGAAGAAGGATGGGTCTCTTCATTTGTGTATGGACTATAGGCAGTTGAATAAGGTGACGGTGAAGAACCGCTATCCTCTGCCCAAGATTGATGATCTTTTAGACCAGATGCAGGGAGCCAGGGTGTTCTCTAAGATAGACCTAAAGTCTGAGTATCATCAGTTACGTATCGCAGAGGCAGATATCCATAAGACCGCCTTACGGACTCGCTATGGACACTATGAGTTCACAGTGGTTCCCTTCGGCTTGATGAACACCCCTGCAGTGTTCATGAGTCTCATGAACGGGGTGTTCTGTGCATATTTAGATCAGTTCGTGATCATATTTCTCGATGACATTTTGATCTATTCATGGACCGAGGAGGAGCATGAGGGGCACCTTTGTCAGGTTCTACAGTGCTTGCAAGAGCAGAAACTTTATGGGAATTTGGTGAAGTGTACATTTTTCAGGACAGAGGTTCAATATCTGGAGCATATCCTTTTTGGCGATGGGATCTTAGTAGATCCATCGAAGATCAGGGCTATCAAGGATTGGCTAGCACCCACTAGTGTGACAGAGGTCAGGAGCTTTATGGGGTTAGCTGGTTATTACCGTCGCTTTGTTGAGGGTTTTTCTCAGACAGCGCACCCCATCACTTCCCTTTAGCGGAAAGGGAAGAGCTTTTCTTGGACTGAGCAGTGTGAGAGAGCCTTCGGGGTCCTCAAGGAGCATCTTACCAGTGCTCTTATTTTAGCAGTTCCTGATCCTGCAATAGATTTTATGGTTTGCACGGATGCATCACTTGAGGGATTGGGAGCTGTACTTATGCAGGGTGCTAGAGCTATCACGTATGAGTTGCGAAAGCTCAAGACTCATGAGCTGAACTACCCCACGCATGACTTGGAGTTAGCGGCAGTGGTTCATGCTCTAGTCTGTTGGAGACATTTCTTGTTGGGTCGTCGCTTTGAGCTCTATTCCGATCATCACAGCCTCCAGTATATCTTTACACAGCTGAATTTGAACATCTGTCAACGGCGTTGGATGGAGCTCCTATGCGACTATGACTTTGATGTCCACTACATCAAAGGGAAGGAGAACGTGGTTACTGACGCATTGAGTTGGAGGCGACACAAGCTCTTAACCTTAACTTTGAGTGTGGACTTGAGGGATCACATTTTACAACATCTACCAGAGGATGGATGGTTTCTTGAGGTGTAGCAGGAGATTAGTTCATAGAGGGCCCTTTTGGGCAAGTTTGCAGGGTATACACTTGACACAGATGGTTTACTTCATCATCGACAGTACATCTATGCACCCCGCGCAGGTGACCTGTGTACTGTAGTTCTATCAAAGGCTCATAGAGCACCATATGTGGCACATCCGGGGGTAAAGAAGATGCATGCTGATCTTCAATAGCTGTACTATTGGGTGGGGATGAGACGAGATATAGCAGAGTTTGTTTCTCGATGCCTTGAGTGCCAGAGGGTCAAGGCCGAGCATCAACATCCAGCGGGTCTTCTATACCCACATGATATACCTGAGTGGAAATGGGACACCATTTCCATGGATTTTATTGTCAGTCTTCCTATGTCTTCGTGTCACCATGTTGCCATCATGGTGACAGTCGACAAGTTGACCAAAGTAGAGCATTTCTCACCTATACGCAGGACGTACAATGGGCCAGTTGTGGCGAAGGTATTCTTGGATGATATTGTGAGACTACATGGGGTACCTCACCACAACATCTCAGACAGAGATCCAGTGTTCACTTCAGCATTCTGGAGAGCCTTACAGTAGGCATTGGGCACATAGCTCAATTTTAGTTTTGCTTATCATCCCGAGACAGATGGGTAGATAGAGTGGGTGAATCAGATATTAGAGGACATGCTTCAGATGTATGTTATGAACCATCAGCCTAGATGGGAGGAGTATCTTTATCTAGTTGAGTTTGCCTACAATAATGGGCATCACAGCTCGTTAGGTATGCCTTCCTTTCAGGCGTTATACGGCAGACCATGCAGGACACCATTGAGTTGGGATTAGATAGAGGAATGAGTTGCCATTGATCCGGAGCTAGTTCAGGGTATGGAACAGCAGGTCACACTGATTAGACAAAGGTTGCAAGAGGCACAAGATAGATAGAAGAAGTATGCCGATGCTAAGAGGACTGATCAAAGCTTCTCAGTGGGTGACAAGGTTTTCCTTAGAGTGCGGCCCCACAAGAGTCCAATCCGTTATGGAAAGGGCTCTAAGCTCGCACCACGGTTTGTAGGACCCTTTGAGATTTTGGAGCGGATAGGACCAGTTGCCTATCATCTAGCGTTGCCACCTAGCCTGTCATGTATCCACGATGTTTTTCATGTTTATGTTTTGAGATGATATATATCTGATGTATCTCACGTACTGGACTGGAGTGCTTTATAGGTAGAGGTAAATAGACAATTGGCTTTGGAGCCAATTCACATATTGGCTCGTCGGACGCTGGGCCTTCGAGGTTGAGATTTGGACTAGGTTAGGGTCCAGTGGGATCTATATGACGAGGTCATGGCGACTTGGGAGGATGCAGCTAGTTTGAGGGCACTCTATCCTCACCTTTTTGACGACTTCCAGGAGGAAGTTCAGTCTTAGGGGGGAGGATGTGAGGCTAATTATTTTACCTCCCATATTTTGATCATTATGTTATTCAGTAGATGACACTATCAGACCTTAGTGACTATGTTTCATTATGCAGACTTGATGTTTTATCTCACTAATTTGATACATGTGATTTGATTCGGTCATATTGGATGATATGTTGTGGTTCGATATATGAGATTTATACTAGATGTTATTTTGTTATGAGATTCTAGTTATTTATGTAATGTGAACTATTTGTCATATGATGGAAAATGCAGTCTAATTTGGAGTTATGTATTGATTGTTTATTTCGATTGCGTGAAGTTAATTTCAGTTGCTTCGGCTATGACTTCTCATGACAGGACTGACACTTGATCAAGATGTGTAGGTTTTATGTTCCCTAGCCACAAGAAATTGGAGGTAGGATTCACACCATGTTATTCCCTATAAAGCCGATCCATTCCCAAGAGGGATAAGGATCACGTGTGTAATTAAATGATGATTTATTGTGCTTGGTTTAATTTTAAGTATTTTTTGCCTTAGTACCCTTTCTTTTTCTTATTTTTGATTAATATTAAGTGTTGTAAAATTTTATTTGATTTATGCCACTTGGTATTTTTATTATTTTTTTTCTTGGGCCATTTAAATGTGGATTTTTAACCCTTTTCTTGAACCATAGGGTCCCAAAAGTTACCCTAGGTGGTTAACCATGAGTCTAGAGTCAACTTGGGCTATCTAACATTGGTTTTGACTCACCTTAGGTCACCCTAAACCATGGGTTAGTATAAGTGACGAATTTCTTGGAATAAGAAAAATGGGGGATGGGCCATGCCTTGGGAAGGACTCATCTCCCATCCCAAAGTTGGGAATCATTTCCCAAGTGAGTGGGTACTCCTTCCAAGACCCTTGTCTTCATGGAGGTGTGAGTGGGTGCTCCCTCCAAGACCCTTGTTTTCTTGGAGGTGTGAGTGGGAATCCAACTCACCATTTGTCCCCCCACTTGTGTGAGAGCACAAATGGATGAGGTGAGGATTGAGAGGGAATGAGAGGATGACACTTGTCATCCTCACACTTCCTCTCCCTTGCAAGTGGCATGGGAGGAGGAAGGAGAAGGTGACAAGTGTCACCTTCTCATTCTTCAAGGCCAAAATTATGGCCTATTTTATCTCCATTTGTTAAGGAGAAGGGGGTTCTTCTTTTCTAGTTCTTCCTTGCAATTTTAGGGGAGTTCTTACAAATTTTTAGTATCTTTTCTAGTTTTGGAGGAGTTGGGAGAAATTCTTGAAGTTGGAAGGCTTGGGAAGGCTTGGAGCTCTTCACCAAACTTCTTCCATTATAAGGGCTTGTAAGGTAGGCTTCTTAACTTGTGATCTCAACTTGCTTATATAATGTGTGGTGTTTTAGTTTGTGGTTGTTTTGTGGTTTTGCATTGTGATGTTGGGATGGGTGTTATGGTGAGAGCACCTCCAATGGAGGTAATGCTCAACTTGTACGGGTAGGGGAGAGGAACAATCCTTGGGGGCTCTCCCACAGTTGTATTTGTGCCTTAAGGGCTTTTATTTGTGGAAGAGAATGTTGAATGGCAAGAGTGCCATGGAGAATTTATGTGATAATTGTGGAGGTTGGTGCGTTTTGGAGATTTTGGCTTGAGGCCATGTGTTGGGATTTTCTTTTACCATTTGGGAGCCCTTTTAAGTTGAGAGGTCTATCCCCTACCCTCAGCAAACTCTTTTCTATGAGTTAAGTTATGTGTAAAACCTATGGGGTTGTTCTATTTTGTGATATTGTGATTGATCTTGTTGTGGAATGGAACCCTGTGTGAAATCCCTACCTCCCTAGCTTGGGGGTGACCCTCTTGTGGGTCTATGTTAGGGGGGAGAGCTTTTCAAAGTGGCTGGTTTTGTTGTTCTTGTGGTTGTGTTTATTGTAGGTTTTAAAGTGAAGAGATGGAGTTGTTTTGGAGCTCTTTTGGGTGTTCATATAGTCTCCTTGTGATGGCTATTGAAGCCAAGGCCATTGTGGCCTCATTGTATTTTATTTTGTACAAGATTATTTGGTTATTTTTGCCATGAGTTGGCTGTAATAAATGTGGTATGAAAAGTATTCTTTATTGAGCAAAAGGCTGTTTATATTTTCTATGTTATGAGTTGTGATTGGGAAGAGCAAGAGAAATTTTATTTGTATATTTCTGTCATATTGTTCTTACCAATGAAAAATATACATTGGAATGTGTTAAGTAAATATGGTGAATGCAAGGGAAGAAGGAATGTAGTTTGGTAGAATAGTTTCTGTTAAATGGCTTTGGAAGTTCTTTTATTAGATGTTGATTTTGGAGGATGATCTATTATAAAAATGACTTGAACATTATGCATCTCTTAGTATTTTATGCAAAAAAAAAAGTAAAGTATCTATTTTGTTGAACCATTGTTTATGTAGATCAATGTAAAGAGCATTTGTATAAATTTAATTGTTAATTGTATATTGAAAGTCAAGTTTCCTTTTCCTTTTATTGGCAGTGTTTATACAGAATGTGATAGAAAAATACTGAAGTAGATTTTTATTAGTTATATATACATATATTATCTAAAACAAATATATTTCAAATATATATATATATATATATATATAAATATATATACATACGTATATATATTTATATATTAAAATATACAGAATAAACATATGCTATTTATAACATTTAATTTTTTTTCTTTTGTGTTAAAAAAAATAGCGACCAAATCCTAACAGCGGACTATGCTAGGGCCGTGAAATTTATTTATTTATTTATTTATTGACGGGCTGCGGGCAGCGGCGCCACCCACAGCATTTCGCTTATGTGAAGGGGTGTGGGGAAGGAGGCTCTTTCCCCCACACCCCCCCAAACCTACACTCCCCCGTGTGCTGCGATTACTCCATGGAATGGATCAGCAAGCTCTTCCATGGCCTCTATGGGAGACTTCAAAACCTAACCTGCACAAAGGAAGAAAACAATGCCAGAGAGAAGAGAAAATAACAAAGGAGAAATTAGAGAGAAGAGGAAAATATATGCAACTCCATCCCTACCCTGCCATTAAGAACTTAAATTAAAAAAATGGTATTATTTTTGTTGTTATACCTCTGTGGAGCTTGAGGAAGGATTCATGGCTTCCATTCTGGTTTAAACCCAAACCTGCAAAATAGAAAACCAAACAAAAAAAAAGAAATGAAGATGGAGAAAGAACAAAAAAAACAAATGCATAAATCAATAATAATATGTATATGGATCTGTCTACTGTGTATACCTTTGTGGGAGGTAGGAGCAAGCTCCTTCCATGGCTTTCAATGGCTTCCCAAAACCCTACCTGCTCACACAAAAAAAAAAGAGAAGGCAAAACAAAAACATGAGGAAAACAAAAGAATAAAGAATGAGTTAGGGAAAAATGGGATGAGAAAGAGGATTAGGGCATCTATGAGATTTAGATTTCATTTTTA
Source organism: Cunninghamia lanceolata (assembly GCA_027924645.1). Classification (NCBI taxonomy): domain Eukaryota; kingdom Viridiplantae; phylum Streptophyta; class Pinopsida; order Cupressales; family Cupressaceae; genus Cunninghamia; species Cunninghamia lanceolata. The sequence continues at coordinate 4,190,940 of BSBN01000046.1, read as the reverse complement.
AAATTATATTAGGGCTTATTTTTGTGAGAGATAAGGAGTTAAGAAATTAGGGTAGAGAGAAAGCCTTTATTTTTTTTAAAATTTTAATAGGTCTTTTTCTTTTATTTGTGACGATAATTGTTTTGTGAGGATTTAATTTATTTCTCATTTAAATTTCCATGCTCCTTTACTATTTTATCTCTTGGGAATTTTCTTCTACATTGATATATAATTTTTGAATGGATCAATTTTGGATTTTTTTTAAAATTCACTTTAATGGGATTATTGATTTCAATTTTCCTTGGCAGAAATTTTTACCGTTTTAAATTATTGATTTATTTTATCATTAATTTTACGAGGGGAGTTAATTAAACTCTCCTCCCTCGTCCATTAAATTTATGAGTGAGATATTAAATATAATGCCAAAATTATGTTTAATAACGAACTTAGTTTTTCAGTTGAATTTAACCAATGTCTTGTCGTTTTAAATTAATTTTATTATTTTACTTTATTTAGTTGATTTTATTTCTAAGTTAATTTAATATTTAATCATATAATTTATTTAGTTTTCCTTTTGGTGTTTTATTTAAAATTTATTTTTGCATTTATCGAAAACGTGTTATGCTGCCAAAATTTTTCTAGAATCTTAGGGATTATTGTATGTGATATTTTATTTAATTTTATTCCATATTACCTCTTGAATCATTCGCCATCTTACCATGTTGATTAATCATTTTTTGATCCGAGTTTTATTAGTGTTCATTGCTGGCAAATTCATCTACACCTAGGATACTTAGGCTTCAGATTAAAATCAGTCTAACCCTAGAGGCGACACCCTACGTGTGGTATAACCTCTAGACAACCTTCGCCTTCATGGTTATGATGACATGTCTATGCCTATGCGTATTGCCACCGAGCTCATAGATGCGTGTGAATGGGTTTCTAAGGAAAAGTAGAAAAGTTTTTTGTAGTTCGTGTCATGACCACAGGGCAAATGTGGACATGACACATGTGTTTGTGTGTCGTGACCGCATGGGAAATGTGGGCATGACAATTAGGGTTTAGGGTTTAGGGTTGATGGATTAGGGTTTAATGTTGAGAGTTGAGGGTTGAGGGTTTAGGGATAGAGTTGATTGTCAAGGGATTAGGGTTAAAGTAGAGTGTCAAGGGTAGAAGGATTAGGGATAGGGTTTAGAGTTGAAGGTTTAAGGATTGAGTGTTGAGGCTCTAGGGATGAGGGTTAAGGGATTAGGGTTTAAGATATAGTGTTGAGCATCGAGGGTTTAGGGATAGGGATAGTGTTTAGGGTTTAGGGATGGGGCATTTGGGTTCAAGGTTAAGGGATTAGGGTTGAGGGTTAAGGTTCAAGGGATAGTGTTGAGAGTTTAGGGATAGGGTTTAGGGTTGAGGGATTAGGGTTTAGGGTTGACAGATTAGGGTTTGACGTTGAGGGTTGAGGGTAGAGGGTTGAGGGTTTAGGGATAGGGTTTAGGGTCAAGGGATTAGGGTTAAAGTAGAGTGTCAAGGGTGGAGGATTTAGGAATAGGGATAGCATTTTAGGTTTAGGGATGAGGGATTAGGGTTGAGGGTTGAGGGATTAGGGATTAGGGTTGAGGGTTGAGGGATTAGGCTTAAGGGTTTGGGGATTAGGGTTTAGGGATAGGGTTTAGGGTTGAGGTATTAAGGTTTAAGGTATAGTGTTGAAGGTTTAGGGATAGGGTTTATGGTTGAGGGATTAGGGTTTAGGGTTGATGGATTAGGGTTTGACATTGAGGTATGGGGGTTGAGGGTTGAGGGTTTAGGGATAGGGTTGAGGTTCAAGAGATTAGGGTTAAAGTAGAGTGTCAAGGGTATAGGGATTAGGGATAGGGTTTAGGGTTGAATGGATTGAGGGTTGAGGCTTTAGGGCTGAGGGTTGAGGGATTAGGGTTTAAGATATAGTGTCGAGGGTCGAGGTTTTAGGGATAGGTTTTAGGGTTTAAGGTTTAAGGGTTAAGGGTGATGGGATAGGGTTTAGAGTTTAGAGATAAGGGATTAAGATTTAAGGTATAGGTTTGAGGGTTGAGGGTTTAGGAATAGGGATAGTGTTTAGGGTTTAGGGATGAGGGATTAGGGTTGAGGATTGAGGGATTAGGGTTGAGGGTTGAGGGTTGAGGGATTAGGTTTAAGGTAGAGTGTTGAGGGTTTAGTGATAGGGTGTAGGATTTAGTGATAGAGGTGAGAGATATTGCAAAGGTGCTATCAAATGTGAGATAGACACAAATATATATGGATTAATCTATAATAGGACATAACGCAAGCGCGTTATAACATGCTCGCATTTTGTCTTGTTGTACAAATGGTAAAAAGGCCTACACCCCTGTGATCTAGGCCCACGTACTTTGTTTTCATGTTGTTTATGTGCGTGTTCTGAAAATAAAAAGTGTTTTCATGTTGTTGGGAAGTTCACATGCACATTTTGCACATTCTATCACCTTTGCATGAACTTTCCACCACCTTTTTCTGCTTTGCCAACTTAAGGAGGAAATAACATAGTTTTCACATCGAATTTTATATATAAAAATTCAAGTTTCAATTTTTGTAGTGTTGCAATGTTAATTGTGATTGAATTGTAGGAATTTAACATTATAGATTCGTTAATAGTATTGTTGTTACTAATTCTATTTGAGTGTTATTCAATTTAACATTGAAAAGGAAGCAAGTGGTGAAAAACTCAAGTTGTTGAGGAGTTTGATGCAAGAAGGAAAAAACACTACATAATTAGGTACTCTGTCCATTTCAATCTCCATTTTTTAGGTATGTCAAGTATTTACATGCATATTCTTTACATTTTCCTTAATTCTATTTGAATTACTTTATCATGCTTTATCATATGTATGTTTATATCACTTGTATCTAGTATGCATAATAAAAGACTATGTATACATATTTTGTGTTTATATAATAGACTATGTTTTAAATTAGTTCATGGTATGCATAATAAAAGATATCTCAAAGGTCAACATTAAAATAGACACAATCATGATCAAGAAAGAAGCCTACAATCTCACCTGATGCCATGTATATTTTCTACACTTGGCTCTTTAATAATTATGTGCAATAATGAATTAAATAGACCTTAACATATCATGATGTCAAACTATACAAGAATAAATCCTTACAACATATAAATATACAATCCCTTAAGCATAATGAAATCATGATCCATGCTATTCTACATTATTCTTCATGTTGGAGGATGTGGAGACCTCTTTAGTGTCTTGGGCTAGGACATTCCTTATGCACCTAGATTCATGATGATTTGTATGCACATGACACAACAATATTTCAAAATTTCCTAATTGTCCTTTGTTAACACATGATGGTGGTTACCTTGATCAACTATATACCATTCAATACCCTAAGTTACATAGATTAGTCTAATGATTTTTATGACAGTCCTAGGTATGTCTCCAAATATTCATGTTTCCAAGATAGTTCTAGCTAATGTCCACTTGTTTCCAACTTCTTAGACATGCAAGAAACAATTTTGATAATTATATTCATCATAAATAAATCACTTTTAGTCAATAGAAGCCAAAATACATCCATTTGTAGTCATGGATTAGTTAAGGATAGCTAGGTGGTAAATTTGTTGCCATTGGCAACTTCACAAATTTGGTGTCTTATCTTGTCCTCCTTGGTTTTCTCCGTGGATCTCCATCATTGTCTTCATGAATCATATAATTCATCATGTCATAGTGGATTCATCATTCCATAATTATCTAATCACAATAACCCTAGATGGCTATCCCTAGGACTACTATGTGAATTGCACACTATTGTACTCTGTGAATTGCACACTATCACACCACCTCAAATGAAATCAAACTTAATCCAAATTTCATGACTATGACTATCCTTTTGAATAAATCAGTTATGGCATGAGAATCCTTCATGAGCACTTGGTCAATCTTCTTCAAACTTTCACCTTTTGTCTATATTGAAAAATCTCTAAAATAATCCTCTTAGAACCTTACGAATAAAGGTATTATCATGTGCATGAAGTGATCAACAATAATGGTTGTCTATAGAACTAGGTGTGATAGTCTTAGATAGTTAGGACTGTTATGACTACCCTCATAGCTGTGACAGTCGTATGTACATCTGAATATGGCAGTCATGTCTCCATGCAATGAACTTGTCTAGGATATCTTTCTTCAACACCCATCCTAATGTAGAGTAGGGTGGAGAACTTCTACAAACACTAGAACAATCAAATTTCCAAATTCTAGAGTCCCAACTTAGTGATTACCTTCACAATCTTCTATTTCCCTTGTAAGACAACAAACAAGGCTTTTGTGGTATATCTTGCAGAAAACAACTCCAACCCACAATCCAAAAGATGTTTAGGATACCCTTTTGGGAGTTTTAAAATATATCTAAAATTTAATGGTGGTTGTTTTGTAATACAAGACCTTAAAATTGACTGTCCCACTTGACAAGAGGCCTAATTAGGCTTCTGCAAATAGGTCACTACAGGTTTTTTGATCTGTAGGCTTCTAATATTCAAACCAAGACTCCAAACATGTCAAATTGGGTCTACCTCAACCTTTTCAAGCATTACAAACACCTTTGAAAGAGTTTCTCTACAAACCCTAACCCTTATGCAACTTAATTGCCTAAAAACATGAGTTTTCAGCCTAGAATAATTTGCCTCTAAAATGCACATGATTATCTACTTGAGTTTGGCATTACCATATTAATGAGCCTTGACTTTAATAATTGTCTCTTGATATCCCTTCTTCACCCTCTACACTAATCCAAAGCATGCCCTAGTGTGATGTTTCCCACAATCTCAATCACATATCCTTTCATGACTAGATGGTTATCAACAAGTAGTCAACATGAAGTTCCATGTACTCTTCACTTGTAGCCTCAATAGGTGACTCTCCTTTGATCTTATCCTCATAGGACTGAAGTGAACTTTGTACCATAATGTTTTGTATGTTTGCAATAACATTGTACAATAATGTTTTGTATGGCTGCAATATTGCTTTGTATGCTTTGTACCTATTACTGTTCTACATGATGATTGTATGTACATTTACTATGAAGGGTTGAATGACATATATTTTAGTTATTTGTATGGATTCATTTCTTAGGAACTAATATTGTTCTCTTTATCATGCTATAGACAAATTCTCTATCATGCCATAGACAAATTCTCCGTCATGTCGTAGACAAATTCTTCGTCATGCTGAGGAAACGATCAAGAATTAAACCAACACAGGAAGAGATAGAAGCTAAGAATGCAAGGAAAGCAACAACTATGAGGGAACTTCATGAGAAGAGTAAATTGGACATGATAAATGAATACATGTCAATTGAAGAGGAACCGCAACCATCAAAAAGAGGTATGGTATTGGCGACACAAAGAGAATGAATGCAAAAACTTCATGCTATGAGAGATTTGAATACCATAGTTGGAGACACGTCCTCTACCGCAAGTCAACATGTAGGGACACCATCTACCGCATCTCAAGTTGAGAGTACATCATCACTCACATGTGATCAAGGAGGTACGTCATCGTTCCCACCTCAACCTCAAGGCATGTCATCTATTCCATCTTCGATCGAAGGTATGCCATCTAGCCCATCTCATTTAAATATTGATGAAATTCCTAATGTTGAGATGAATTTACCTATCTTAACACCAACTAGAATTTTGAATAGAAAGCCAAATTATTTGATTGATATTGATGAGAATATTTTGTAGCCAATGGAAGGTAAGATTCCAAAACGCACTTGTAGAAGATATGCTCATAAGATTTGGAGATTATTCTTTAAAAAGTTAAATGAGATCGCAAGATGTCAACTATTCGTTGAAATGATGTGAAGCATAAAGTATAGGTCCATCATGAATATTCTTGAGTTGAGAACATCAGAGCCTTCAAGTGAAAAATCTATTGTCAAGAATCTTATGAGTGCATATGACAGTGTGGGTAACACCTCACGCACAAAAGATAGTAATGCAACACGGCATGTGATTACATCAAGTATAGTAAGTAGTCAAATGAAGAAAGATCGTCCCATTAGAAAGATGAGTCATGCGTTGAGAATTAATAGGAAAACTTTATCAAGAGCTGTTGGAAGGCACCAAAGAATTGAGGACACCAATTCTAATGAATTATGGGCATTCTCGGGGAGACTACCATGAAAAGATAAACCAATTGTTGAAGCATTGAGATCACTAATTGAAGACTTTTGGAAGAATTACACAAGGGTATACCAGAATCAGAGGGATGTGGTAAGAAGGAGAATTGGTAGTCGGAACCATAAGCGACATCCTAATCATTTTTTGGATATGACTCAAACATAGTTTTTTGGTAAATTTCTAGAGATGTATCCTCAAATTAAAATTTGTCAAAGATATTTTGAAATTATAAAACCTTTCTATGTCAAGATAAATCACACACACACTACTTGTTGTTGTAGATTACATATTGAATTTTCTAACCATTTTAATGTTTATCAGTCTATATGTTTAAATTTCCATAATAATAATCTTTTGCAGGATTGTGGCATACATGCCCCACCAACATCTTCAAGAGACTTCATATCAATAATTTTATGTGATAGAGAGGAAGGTCAAATATTCTACAGGAAATTATGCTTGGATGGTACATGTCAGCATTGCGGTGGCTTGCAACATATGCCAATATGTGAACGTATGGAAAGAACACATGTGGTTGGAAACAAACTAATAGAGTTCGGCAAGTATAAAACAATGGCATACAATACAAAAGATGGTAAAGAAGCAAAGAGGTGTGAATTGGTTATTGAAAAGATTCTAGTGTATCAGTTTATGCCTATATTTCATGACAGTATAGTGTATGAGTGTGCAAGACATGGCCATAGAGCTTGATGGTTGGACTTGCAATTCAAGTTATGCAAGGACATATTTCCAGTTGGAGTCATCAACTTTGCAAAGAACTACAGTCTATAGCCACAGCGTGAGGTGAAATCACAATTTTACAACTCAACACAAGTTTCTATATTTGTGCACATTGCATTCATTCATGCAAATGATAGTACAGAGGATGACAAAAAGATCATAAGGGAGTATCATTTCTATATTAGTGATGATCGTACATATTTTACAGAGTTTGAACAAGGTTATTTTCAGGTGTTCTACAATGATTTGGCTAGAAGGGGCATATTGTTCAGTCATCATATCATATGCTCAGATTATTGTGCATCACAATTCAAGAACTCACAAAATTTCTATTGGCTGAGCAAGACGCGTAATTTTACAGGCGTTCAACATATGTGGAACTTTTGTGAGGCTGGGCATGGAAAGAGGGAGCATGATGGGTGCAGGAGCATGTATCAAAAGAGCCATACCACGAGAAGAGTTAAAGTATAAAGACAATGCAAAGTTAACAGATGCAAAATCAATTGTTGAGTGGTGTAATGCTTCCATGAGTCCAGGTAATGAAGGTAAGTCTTTAGTTCATAGCTTCTTTTGGTTGATAGGTGATACTAACATTGCACCACACGACGATTATTCTACACTAATAGGATCAAGTGAGATGCCCTCTTTTAGAAGCTCAATTGTAGGTTCATGGAGTATCCATATGCGGAAGATGTCATGCATTTGTTCTTCATGTACAATTCAAGCCTGGGATGAGTGCGAGTCAAAGGAGTGGGTTAATGAATGGCAGTTAAGTTATCTTATCCCACTTGACACATATCGACCCTCGATGGAATTGGAATTAACAAAGATGGAATCATCAGTTGACGTTGACCACATATCAGATCTAGTTCAACCATGTAATATATCTATTTGCATAGTTTTTGAAATTCCTAATGTTATCTTACTTTGTAGTGTTTTTGAGTCAGTTAGAATCATTTGGGGTCAGTTTGAGTCTTTGAGTCTTTCTCCTGATGTGACCAAATAGATAGTTCCAATGCATCTGGATGGGTACATTTAGGCTAGGCATGGTCTTGGTTCACACCCAAACATGCCGAAACAGTTCAAGCTACATTGTACCGACGATATCCCTCAAGAGTCCAAAGAGCAAAAAGGCAGCAATCTTTGACTAGGTGTTACTTAGAAACTGTGTCACTTACAAACATTTCATTTAAGGTAAAGTGATTATGTAGGGTCCCTCTACAATAACATTTCTCATTTTTTTATATCTCTGAGGTGTTTTCCCATGGTGAAAGGTTTTTTGTTGCCCCAAAAATCGTCAAAAGGAGGTAGTTTAAAGTTGCAAAGGGGTGTAACTTTCATCCTGCTCCTGATGTGGCCAGACCGATAGTTCCAACACATCTGAATGGGTACGTTTAAGCTAGGCATGGTCTTGTTTCACACCCAAAAATTCTGAAATAGTCTGAGCTACATTGTACCAGTGATATCCTTGAAGAGTCCAAAGTGGAAAAAGGCAACAATCTTTGATGAGTTGTTACTCAGAAACCGTGCCACTTAGAGACATTCCATCTAAGGCAACATGATCATGTAGGGTCCCTCTTTAATAACCTCTCTCAATTTTTATATCTATGAGGTGTTTGCCTATGGTGAAAGGTTTTTTGCTGCCCCAAAAATTGTTAGGAGGTAGTGTAAAGTTACAAAGGGGTGTAACTTTTGTCCTACTCCTAATGCAGCCAAACTGCCAATTCCAATGCATCTAGATGGGTATGTTTAGGCTAGGCATGGTCCTGTTTCATACCCAAACATGCCAAAACAGTCGGAGCTACATTATACCGGTGATATCCCTAAAGAGCCCAAAGTGCAAAAAGGAAGCAATCTTTGATGAGTTGTTACATGAAAACTATTTCACTTAGAGACATTATGTCTGAGGTAACATGATCATGTAGGGTCCCTCTACAATAACCTCTCTCAGTTTTTTATATCTCTAAGGTGTTTTCCTGTGGTGAAAGGTTTTCTGCTACCCCAAAAATTGTCATAAAGAGATAGTGTAAAGTTGTAAAGGGGTGTAACTTTCGTCCTGCTCTTGATGCGGCCAAACTGACTATTCCAATGCATCTAGATGGGTATGTTTATTCTAGGCATGGTCTTGTTTCACACCCAAACATACCGAAATAGTCTGAGCTACATTATACAGGTGATATCTCTTAAGAGTCCAAAGTGCAAAAAGGCAGCAATCTTTAATGAGATGTTACTTAGAAACCGTGTCACTTAGAGACATTTTGTCTGAGACAACACAATCATGTAGGGTCCATCTACAATAACCTCTCTCAATTTTTTCTATCTCTAAGGCATTTACCCATGGTGAAAGGTTTTCTGCTACCCCAAAAATAATCAGAAGGAGATAGTGTAAAGTTGCAAAGGGGTGTATCTTTCATCCTACTCTTGATGCATCCAAACTAAGTATTCCAACACATCTGAATGGGTACATTTAGGCTAGGCATGGTCCTGTTTCATACCCAAACATGCTGAAACAATTCGAGCTACATTGTACTGGCGATATCCCTGAAGAGTCCAAGGTACAAAAAGGCAGCAATCTTTAACAAGTTGTTACTTATAAACCATATCACTTAGAGAAATTCCATCTAAAGAAACATGATCATGTATGGTCCCTCTATAACAACCTCTCTCAGTTTTTTATAGCTCTGAGGCGTTTGCTCATGGTGAAAAGTTTTTTGCTGTCCCAAAAATCATTAAGAGGTAGTGTAAAGTTGCAAAGGGGTGTAACTTTTGTTCTTCTCCTTGTGTGGCCAAACTGATAGTTCCAATGCATCTGGATGGGTACGTTTAGGCTAGGCATGGTCCATTTTTGTACCCAAACATGTCGAAATAGTCTAAGCTACAAACACTAACTAGTCTTCAATGTTCAAACACTGCAAATACCATGACATCGTACATAAAACTAATCAATCCTCATGTAGACATGTAGATATTCCTTCCAAAAAATCATATCAATGACCAAAATCTCCAAACATGTCACATAGATCTCATTCTAAAATTTACCGGCCCTCTGCATCATATTACAAGCCATAAATGATAAAATTCCTTCACAATTTCCCTGTAATTTCCTTGAAAGACACCATTCAATCATCAGTTATTCTTCACTATTCTTTTCATGTTACACATCATCACTTAGGTATGTCTCTGTATGTCATCATAAACCAAGTCTCACATCATAAACTATCACACCAAGAGAGAAAACAATTTCTCTGGCCATTGCAGTGCTGAGCAAAATTAAAAAGTTATCTTTTAGCCTTTTATAAAGGCATGCCCGTCAAATTCAATCCAAATTCCTTTTAAATACTAACCTCCCAATTCCTTTTTCCTACCCTCATATCAATAAAATATGACCTTCAATTATGATTTGGTGCTCGGACTTATGAGAGTTTACCGGAGAGGTCAGTTGAGTTAGGTTGAAGGGCCAGTGAACTAATGACTTAAAGACCCTTTAGTAGGTTGACTTAAGTGATAGTAACCTGTGATTATAAGTCAATATTAAATTAAAACAAAAGTGCACTTTACACATGACAGACAATTGAGGGTTTTAACGTCTTAAGAAAAGTATATTCTTTTTAGGGTTTAATGCCCAATATGTAGATCCTAATTATCAATAAGAAAGACTTAAATATTCTAACTTTCATCAGGAGATATATAGGACATTTCAGAGACCTCAAGGACATTAGAAGAAAGACATTAGAGTATGACACTTATCATAGGCTTAGGGTTCTAAGACATGAACAACTTCACATTCGAATCAAACTCATGACTCCCCTTAATAAATATAACTCTCCTTGATGATGACATTGAAGTATGATTATGAAATCTTGTGTCTTCTCTGACTTCTTATTGCATGAACAAAACCATATCCACCATGAACATGAACCTTGCATCATATCAACCTTCCAAGATAGACCTTATCATGAAAACCATATTCACAACAAAACCTTGCATCATATGAACCATGTTTGTCTTGTATAGCATCAACATGAACTGAGAGTCCTTATCATGAAAACCATATTCATAACATCATGCACCTCATGACCAACACCTACCTTGAATCACTGTATCACCTTATCAACATCATGGCATCAACCTTGACATCAATGACAAACAATCTTGACCTTTCACATCAATGACAAACAATCTACAAATTGCTTTATGGAATTAGAGTCAAATTGGTAAATGTGATGACATGATACATATTAACATGGTGAGATGCAAAGTATACATTTCTAATATTAACCACATTCTCAAAGGGATTGTTGATGACTTATGGAAGCCTATAGCCCTAATGTTATGTTGCATACTCAAATTAGGTATGACTCGATGTACTCTCATAACCTCACCTCATATGCAAGAGGAATTACATTTAATAACCACAATGGTCATTAGGTGCTCATAAGCATATGATTTTGACTATCTTATTCAAGACAACAAACATACTCTTTGTATCCTAATATCGTATAATAACAAGAAATTAAGAAATATTTTCAATTGAGAAACTCATAAAGAATACGAATATTTTCTATTCAACATGATGATTCATTTTTATTTTAAATACAACTTTTATCTTTTAGTTCCAGAATGAGGTTTAGTTGATACTTGAATAACAATAGCTGGCTTATTAGATCAACAAACATCCTATGTAATACAATTGGACTTTAAATATTTGAAGTAACCATCTACAAATATCCATTGAAACGTAGATTTATAATGTAAATATGGATGCCATCAATAAAAAAAAATTGTATTAACCAAATATCCATATAGGCATACATTAATATATGTCTATATAAGTATAACATATATACAAAAAAGCCATATAGGCTTACAAGAATGCCATATAGGCATACAATGTCTCCTATATGTAATACAAAATATATGTCCACAAATGCCATATAGGCATACAACAAAGGACCCCAATAAGAATTCATTCCCCTCTATTCGATGAAGGGAATAGATCATGAACAGCCTTTGATCTTTAGGATGATGGAGAGGTGTATGAGGGTAGTCTACTATGAACCCAAGGGCTACTCCTCCTATTTAGTGCTTCGTGGATCTGTAGTTGTTACAATAAAAAGTATAGACATCAATATATAGAAATTACATGTTATAAAAAATGAAACATTTAACAAAATAATCACTTACCACTACCATATAATCTATCTCCTCATTTGCCTTAGTAGCAGGGTTAGGCTGTGGTCATGTCATGTCCTATAGAAACCATCTAGATAGAAATTAAACTTCAAATCAATAATCATTTGATTTTTTTAAAATAAACAACTATAAAAACAAATGTAATTTGAAATTTGCTAATCTTCCTCATACCCCCATCAAAGGCATGGAGCTATGAATCGCAGTGGACACACCATGCTCCATTGCCCTATGAACTCTGGGAGGTGTCTCCGCAGCCTGTAACATCTGAAAATAAAACAACATTATTCAATTACGAAACTAGAATAGCGATGCGAGTCATGGCTCCTAACATACACACACATTCATGTAAACATGGAAGTACATACAATAAAGCACACTATGATATTCATTGTCACCAATGTATCACTATGATACAACTAGACACATAATACACATAATCACAGTGAAGATTTTGCTATCTTGGTGATATACTATAGCTCTTTCTTATGCTTCCTCAAGTCTCCATTGTTGTTGTGCTCTTTGGGTACATGTTTATGTGAGTTCTTTGAGGATTTTGTGCTCTCTTTCATCTCAAAGAATATAGTAGTATTAAATGAAGGGTACTCATTAGACTTAGGTGGGTTATATGTAGGATCAGATGTAGGGATGGAAGAAATTGAGCCAATAGGATTGACATAAGTTTGTAGGGGAAAGGGTTAGTGTAGATTTGAAGATTTTGGTTAGGGGTGACTTATTGCCCCCATAATTAATACCTAAAACCTAGATGATGTTCGAGTTAATCATATGCTATATAATATGTCATAGGTTGATGCCTCTCTCTAGTGTCATGTCTTGGGGTCTAATTGGCAGTAATTGGATGAGATTATTAGAGAGAATTTGTTGAAGAATAGTGTGGAGGAGATCAACAAGCTTTGGTAGACATGTATGGAAAATGTGGTAGCATAGACAAGGTAGTGGGCTATTTGAAAAGATGCCTGAAAGAAAAGTGGTCTCATGGTGATGTCGTTGTCTATGCATCTGCTTCTCATGGCATTGCATGAGAGCATGTTTCTTTGAGGAATTTTTTCAAATTTAACTATATTGTAATTGAAATTTTGTCATCTATCAACATCTAGCTATTAGTTATGCAATGTCTAATAATGCTTTGAGTTTGAAAGATGTGCAATGTAATGTAATCAATGATATGAATATAAAATACAAAAAACTAGTAAGTACAATTCATTAGTTAAACTATTTATTCTATTACCTCAGTGAAGCTTTGAACTACACCACCACTGGTAGGTGTTGCCGTGAAATCTCCAAGATTAACCTATTCAACATCCAAAATCAGATATTAGAATTCCATTCATATAGTTCAATGCTATTCACATAAATATTTATAATTGTTTACTAGTTACATACCCCGATAGTAGATGTCATAGTGTAAAATGCAGGTGGAGTATTGCTAAGAATTGCATCAATGCTATGACCCTAAAATTTCATCAAAATCATCAAACTAAATTAGTTAATCTTGCATTTCAAAAATGAAATTTAATAAATTAAATTCAATGAACTTGCTAACATTTACCTGAGTATCAAGGATGAAAGTCTCACTCAGGAGGGTATCCGTCATCACCATCTACTCAACTACAGATGTAGCCTATGCACCTGTGTCCTGACTATCCATGGGGTCATAACCACAGGTTGACCCACAAGTCTGACAAGTATGGGGTGGAACCCTACTCCTCACACTCTCCCCCGACCCACGTGCTAGAGGACTGGCATGCTCTGTGATGCTCTGGGTTAAGGCAATAATGGATTGAAGTGTCTCGACCTCAACACTCTCCTTCATAATGGAAGGGATAGACACATGCTTATGGGCTGGTTTGCTGACTATTCATCTCGCTGGCCACTGTGGGTCAACACGTGCCCCTGGTCTATCTTGTGCTGACCCCCCACCTCTACCCTAAAACTCCCGCATATCAAAATAGTTTGACACTTTATTTTTGACAAACTCACAGTAGAGTTTCCTCAAAAAGTATTGCGGGACCTCATTATTGTTGCATGGAGGATGATCAAAAACCATCCACCACCTCTACCCAAAATTGTCCCTTATCGCTTGGTTGTTGCACCAATGGATAGGGAACCTCTTGCATGTAATGGGTGGAGGTTGATTTGTTCATGGGTTTGTGAAAATGGAACACAAGTCCAATTTTGTAATTTGTAACTTTTTTACTTCTTCATATGATAGCTTATCTACATAATACTCTCTAAATTCTCTCCTCTTTTTCAACCAACTAGATATTTTCTTGCTAATTGAATCTACATTTGATAACATAGATTCAAGAGATTGAGCAAGCATGGATCTATGCAAGGTTGAAGTTGAAGGATCTTTCAACCTTCTAATTATGTCTTCAATTTCTTTTTTATTGTTTTCAATTTGCCCTATTAGATTTTCTTGTGTTCCAGGGGCATGTCAAGGAATGGATGGAGGAGTTTGTTGTTTAGGTTATTCTTCAGCAGGTATTTCCTATTCAGGTGATTCAAGATTTTGTTGATTTTCAGGAGGAGGAGGAGGAGGTGCATTAACATTTCCTATCAATTAAGGAAATTTACATCAAAAATCAACTTAAACCTACCTATTTAGAAACAAATTCACACAAAAAACAAATAAAACTCACTCCTTTCAGCTCCTTGATGTCATGGTGGCATTTTGGCAATGAATCAGCAAGATTTTGGTGTCGAATTTGGTCTTCAAAAATGTGAGCATGCTCCTTTGGGTTTGTAGGCCGTGGGTGCAGAGAAAACAAAAAGAATGAATGAGCAGAAATATTATTTTTTATATATATAGTTAAACATAACGCGCTCACATTATAACACAAGCACATTATGGCTTGGTTTTTCTGAGCCTTAGGCTTGTCATCACCAAACCATAATGCGAGCACATTATAACGCGCTCGCATTATGGCTTAAATTTTTTTTGAAAAAAAAGTTGGCCACTTTTTGGCCCCCCAACTTTTTGCATCCACCCAGATGTCTAATTGTATGCTTCAGTCTTGAGATATGGATTCTTCTTTCTAGGTTGAGGTAGTTAATTGTGCCAATTACATTCAAAATTATATGCCCCATAAGGCATTGCGACATATGACTCCTGAGGAGGCTTGGTCCCATGACAAGCCCAATGTATCTTCATTACAAATTTTTGGCAGTGAGGCTTGGGCATTTATTCCTGACGCTTAGTGGAAAGTCATGGAGAGGAAGAGCCAATCACTCATATTTGTTGGCTATTGTGAGGATGTTAAGGCTTACTAGTTATTTGATCCTATTTCCAAAGATGTCTTGTTTACTGTCTTGGTTTATAGGTTATTCAGTCTTCAGATGGGATTTATGTGTTTCAGCAGAAGTATGCTCTTGATATGCTTCACAGATTCGACATGCTTGATTGCAAGCATGCCCCCACACCTTTTCAATCAGGTGTTGTATTGTCAAGTCCAATTGTTCCACTCCTACAATTGATTCTACATTATACAGGTAGTTGGTTGGCAGTCTTTTGTACCTGACACATTCTCGTCTTGATATTTCTTTTGTGGTTGGTCATGTCTCTTGTTTCTCTCATGATCCACATGAGAGTCATTGGAAGGCTGCCAAGCATATTTTGAGATATATTTAGGGCACCTCTCATTATGGTATTCATTATACATCAGGAGACTCTCGAGTCGTTGGCTTCACTGAGTCAGATTGGGCTGGTGATGTTGATGACATGATGTCCACTTCTAGCTTTGTTTTTTGTCTTGGTTCTAGCCCCATAGCATGGTCATGCAAGATGCAAACTGCTATTGCTTTATCATATATAGAGGCTGACTATCGAGCAATAGTTTTAGCTAGCCAAGAAGTTCTATGGCTTCGTCAATTATTGACGAAGTTCAGCTTCCCTCCTGATAGTCCCACTATTCTTTGGTGTGATAATTAGAGTACCATTCATATTTATCACAACCCCTAGAGCATCAAAGGACTAAGCACATAGAGATCCACATGCACTTCATTTAGTAGTTGATTCAGGATGGTTTTCTCACCTTGGAGTACATGCCTACTGAGGAGCAAGTTGCAGACATCTTCATGAAACCTTTAGCATCACCTTGTTACCTTTAGTTGTTAGCAATGCTTGGGGTGAAGGAAGTTGTCCTTCGGGGGTCTTCTTGAGGTCAGCCTTCCTTCATTTTTTGGGTGAGTGCGAGATCATGATGGGCTAAACAATGGCAATGGAGAAAAAACTTGCTGGCTGAAAAAGTGCTAACATTTAGACTAATATTTAGATTTGGATGGAAGGGGTGTTAATATTTCTAGCTCAAATATGGATTCCCTCCAAAAATTCGTTGGGATTACCTCATATTTAGGAAAGTGGGAGTCCAAAAACTTGCCAAAGAAACTTGAAAAACCACCCATTTAGTGTTATCCTAAAATTTTCCTCAATTTCATCCTTGAAGGTAACAAACTTTTTGTAACTAATTTTGATCAAATAAAAAGGGTTTATAGATGAATCTATTAAGATTCTAAAAATATAATCTATGCCTCATCATAATTTTAATAGTTAATTATTATTAATTTTCTATATACGCTATGTCTAATTTTCTGATAGATATACATATTGAAAAACATCCCTAACTTTCAACATATTAATCATTTTTTAAATCCAAAAGATGCATCACATTCTAAGATTTATTGGGTAAACATTAAAATTAAAAATTTTTTATTTTCGTATATTTTTAACCAAATTAGATTGGTTGGAAAATTAATTTTTAATATTTTAAAAAATTCACAGTAAAAAATTCATAGTAAAAAATTCATAAATAATTATTTATTAACTTAAACAATTTTAAAAAATATGCATCACATCCGCTCATGTGTCCTTTACTTAAATCCAAATCATGGATGAAAATATTATCTTTTACTCATACTTAGGTTGGTCGGAATGACACATACTTTTCACAAATTTCTAAAAAATTTAGTAGTGCTTCATTAAAATATCCAATTTTCACCAAACTATTTTTAAAATTTTCAAAAAAAAGTAGTAGCCCATAAACTGCATTCAATTTATTACGACTTTAATTACTACCTTATATCTAGATTGTGTAGATAACACATTCAATTTTGACATGAAGTTACTTAAGTCTATTTTTCACATTTACATTGCCACTTAGGGTAGTGTTTGGCCCATCATGATCCTGCACTCACCCTTTTTACATGCTTGATTTCATGTTAGTTTCTCTTTTGGATAGGAGTTTTTCCCGTGAGGTTTTCTTCTTTTCTCCATTTGTGAGAGTTGTGTTTTGTACAAGGGTACCTTATCAGGCGTCGTTGTTGGGATCCATCTTTGCTTTTTCATGCATTGCTTTGTCCCACCCTAAGTTGCACTTATAGGGGGTGTTGGTGTAATTAATTAATTTAATTACACTTTATTGTTTGAAGCTCACTTAGGGCTTTTTCACCTTGCACATAAAGCAAGGCTTTTTAATCGTTTATTTCATTCTATAATTATTCCTTTTCAGAGGCAATAGTAATTATTCTTTGCAATCTATCATTTGTGGAAGGTTTTTAGGTTTTAATGTTACTCCATGTGCTTGCGGTTTCTCCAATACTTCAACAATTGGGTAAGTGCAAGAAGATGGGGGGCCAAAAAGGGGTCTTAAGTGGCCACTTTTTTTCTGAAATCAGGAAATACTGGCCTTGGATGAGAAATTGAGCATAGTTACACTCAAAATTTAGAGATGCAACCAAAACAATGTTCGTAGTGCTCCGAGTCTACTTTCTAAACTACTATTTTGTTTTGAAAATGGCATAGATTAAGGGGTTCAAAAGAGGGAGCCACAGAAATTGGTGTTGTTTCTGTCAAAAAAACATAACATAGCATGTTTTGTGGCTCCCTCAAAAGGTCAACTTTTTTTTGGTATTTTTAAAATCGCTTCGGTGAGAAATTAGCTAATAGCATGTAGTTTATGCCCGATTTTTCTGATAATTTTTTGATGAATATTTGATTTTTTACTAATTTTTAAAGTGGACACATCCTAAAAAACAGAATTTTGGCCGTGCTACCCCTATAAATTTTGAAAACTAATTGAAAATCATTTTTTTATTTTTTTAATATTTGTAGAATGGAGTCTAGTTTCTAAATATGTAATTTTTTTGAAATTTGAATGAATAGTTATTTTACAATGAAAAAAAGACCAAACAGTGGTTTTTGCATAAAAACGGACACACAAACAAAAGAAATTAAAGATGAAAGGCTTAACATTGTTAAAATGTGAAAAAAATCACATCGTCAAATAGCTAAGAGAAAGCCT
This sequence comes from Cunninghamia lanceolata, assembly GCA_027924645.1. Lineage (NCBI taxonomy): Eukaryota > Viridiplantae > Streptophyta > Pinopsida > Cupressales > Cupressaceae > Cunninghamia > Cunninghamia lanceolata. The sequence goes on along the minus strand of BSBN01000046.1, from coordinate 4,172,514 downwards.
AACATTACCCATGTGTTCGATTTGTTCAACCTTGAAACACGTGCAAATCTGAGGGTTAGCACGAACGAAATTATGTGAAATTTTGAAGAATACAGAAAAACACGTCTGTGACTGTTCATAAGGCACTCCAAGCCTTTGGGTTGGAAATCCAAAGCAAATCCCAAGCCCAAGGCTTGGGATTCCCAAAGCAAGAAATAACGCGAGCGCGTTATAACGCGCTCGCGTTGTTTATTGCCTTACATTTTTCCCGCAAGCCTGTCTTTTCCCATGTTCGACATAACGCGAGCGCGTTATAACGCGCTCGCGTTATGTCCCACTCAAATTTTTTTACACTCAAGGCTATTCATCATGAGGGTTAAGGCATAAAGGATAGAGTTGAAAGGTTTACGGATAAGGGATTAGCGTTTAAGGTATAGTCTCGAGCCCGTTGAGGGTCTAGGAATAGGGATAGCGTTTAAGGTTTAGGGATGAGGGATGACAGATTACGGTTAAGGGTCGAGGGATCAAAGTTAAGGGTTGAGGGATTAGGGTTTGACATTAAGGGTTGAGGGTTGAGGTTCAAGGGTCAAGGGTTTATGGATAGGGTTTAGGGTCGAGGGATTAGGGTTAAAGTAGAGTGTGGAGGGTGTAAGGATTAGGGATAGGGTTGGAGGGTTTAGGGATAAGGGATTAGGGTTTAAGGTATAGTATCAAGTCTGTTGAGAGTTTAGGAATAGGGATAGCATTTAGGGATTAGGGATGAGGGATTATAGTTGAGGGATGATGGATTAGGGTTGAGGGTTGAGGGATTAGGGTTTAGGGATAAGGTTTAGGGTTGAGGGTTTAGGATTAGGGTTTAGGGTTGACGGATTAGCATTTAATGTCGAGGTTAGGGTTAGAGTGTTGAGGGTAGAGGGATTAGGGATAGGGTTTAGGGTTTAAGGTTTAAGGATTGAGGGTTGAGGCTTTAGGGATTAGGGTTTAAGGCTTAAGATATAGTGTCAAGTGTTGAGGGTGTAGGGATAGGGTTTAAGTTTTAAGGGTTGAGGGTTGAGGGATATGGATTAGGGTTTAAGGTATAGTGTTGAGGGTCGAGGGATCAGAGTTAAGGGTTGAGGGATTAGGGTTTGACGTTGAGGGTTGAGGGTTGAGGTTTGAGGGTCAAGGGTTTAGGGATAGGGTTGAGGGTCGAGGAATTAGGGTTAAAGTAGAGTGTGGATGGTATAAGGATTAGGGATAGGGTTGGAGGGTTTATGGATAAGGGATTAGGGTTTAAGGTATAGTATCGATTCTGTTGAGGGTGTAGGAATAGGGATAGCATTTAGGGTTTAGGGATGAAGGATTAGAGTTGGGGGATGACAGATTAGGGTTGAGGGTTGAGGGATTAGGGTTTAGGGATAAGGTTTAGGGTTGAGGGATGAGGGATTAGGGTTTAAGGTATAGTGTTGAGGGTTTAGGGATAGGGTTTAGGGTTGAGGGATTAGGATTTGACGTTGAGGGTTGAGGGTTGAGGTTCGAGGGTCAAGGGTTTAGGGATAGGGTTGAGGGTCGAGGAATTAGGGTTAAAGTAGAGTGTGGAGGGATGACGGATGATAGATTAGGGTTGAGGGTTGAGGGATTAGGGTTTGATGTTGAGGGTTGAGGGTTTAGGGTTAGGGTTGAGAGATGAGGGATCAGAGTTAAGGGTTGAGGGATTAGGGTTTGACGTCGAGGGCTGAGGTTCAAGGGTCAAGGGTTTAGGGATAGGGTTGAGGTTGAAGGGATTAGGGTTTAGGGACAAGGTTTAGGGTTAGGGTTGAGGGATTAGGGTTTAAGGTATAGTGTTGAGGGTTTAGGGATAGGGTAGGGTTGAGGGATTAGAGTGAAGGGTTGAGGGATTAGAATTTGGCGTTGAGGGTTTAGGGTTTAGGATCAGGGTTGAAGGTCGAGGGATTAGAGTTAAGGGTTGAGGGATTAGGGTTTGATGTTGAGGGTTGAGGGTTGAGGTTCGAGGGTCAAGGGTTTAGGGATAGGGTTGAGGGTCGAGGAATTAGGGTTAAAGTAGAGTGTGGAGGGATGACGGATGATAGATTAGGGTTGAGGGTTGAGGGATTAGGGTTTGATGTTGAGGGTTGAGGGTTTAGGGTTAGGGTTGAGAGATGAGGGATCAGAGTTAAGGGTTGAGGGATTAGGGTTTGACGTCGAGGGCTGAGGTTCGAGGGTCAAGGGTTTAGGGATAGGGTTGAGGTTGAAGGGATTAGGGTTTAGGGACAAGGTTTAGGGTTAGGGTTGAGGGATTAGGGTTTAAGGTATAGTGTTGAGGGTTTAGGGATAGGGTTTAGGGTTGAGGGATTAGAGTGAAGGGTTGAGGGATTAGAATTTGGCGTTGAGGGTTTAGGGTTTAAGGTATAGTGTTGAGGGTTTAGGGATAGGGTTTAGGGTTGAGGGATTAGGGTTTGACGTTGAGGGTTGAGGGTTGAGGTTCGAGGGTCAAGGGTTTAGGGATAGGGTTGAGGGTCGAGGAATTAGGGTTAAAGTAGAGTGTGGAGGGATGACGGATGATAGATAAGGGTTGAGGGTTGAGGGATTAGGGTTTGATGTTGAGGGTTGAGGGTTTAGGGTTAGGGTTGAGAGATGAGGGATCAGAGTTAAGGGTTGAGGGATTAGGGTTTGACGTCGAGGGCTGAGGTTCGAGGGTCAAGGGTTTAGGGATAGGGTTGAGGTTGAAGGGATTAGGGTTTAGGGACAAGGTTTAGGGTTAGGGTTGAGGGATTAGGGTTTAAGGTATAGTGTTGAGGGTTTAGGGATAGGGTTTAGGGTTGAGGGATTAGAGTGAAGGGTTGAGGGATTAGAATTTGGCGTTGAGGGTTTAGGGTTTAGGATCAGGGTTGAAGGTCGAGGGATAGAGTTAAGGGTTGAGGGATTAGGGTTTGATGTTGAGGGTTGAGGGTTGAGGTTCGAGGGTCAAGGGTTTAGGGATAGGGTTGAGGGTCGAGGAATTAGGGTTAAAGTAGAGTGTGGAGGGATGACGGATGATAGATTAGGGTTGAGGGTTGAGGGATTAGGGTTTGATGTTGAGGGTTGAGGGTTTAGGGTTAGGGTTGAGAGATGAGGGATCAGAGTTAAGGGTTGAGGGATTAGGGTTTGACGTCGAGGGCTGAGGTTCGAGGGTCAAGGGTTTAGGGATAGGGTTGAGGTTGAAGGGATTAGGGTTTAGGGACAAGGTTTAGGGTTAGGGTTGAGGGATTAGGGTTTAAGGTATAGTGTTGAGGGTTTAGGGATAGGGTTTAGGGTTGAGGGATTAGAGTGAAGGGTTGAGGGATTAGAATTTGGCGTTGAGGGTTTAGGGTTTAGGATCAGGGTTGAAGGTCGAGGGATTAGAGTTAAGGGTTGAGGGATTAGGGTTTGACGTTGAGGGTTGAGGGTTGAGGTTCGAGGGTCAAGGGTTTAGGGATAGGGTTGAGGGTCGAGGAATTAGGGTTAAAGTAGAGTGTGGAGGGATGACGGATGATAGATTAGGGTTGAGGGTTGAGGGATTAGGGTTTGATGTTGAGGGTTGAGGGTTTAGGGTTAGGGTTGAGAGATGAGGGATCAGAGTTAAGGGTTGAGGGATTAGGGTTTGACGTCGAGGGCTGAGGTTCGAGGGTCAAGGGTTTAGGGATAGGGTTGAGGTTGAAGGGATTAGGGTTTAGGGACAAGGTTTAGGGTTAGGGTTGAGGGATTAGGGTTTAAGGTATAGTGTTGAGGGTTTAGGGATAGGGTTTAGGGTTGAGGGATTAGAGTGAAGGGTTGAGGGATTAGAATTTGGCGTTGAGGGTTTAGGGTTTAGGATCAGGGTTGAAGGTCGAGGGATTAGAGTTAAGGGTTGAGGGATTAGGGTTTGACGTTGAGGGTTGAGGGTTGAGGTTCGAGGGTCAAGGGTTTAGGGATAGGGTTGAGGGTCGAGGAATTAGGGTTAAAGTAGAGTTTGGAGGGATGACGGATGATAGATTAGGGTTGAGGGTTGAGGGATTAGGGTTTGATGTTGAGGGTTGAGGGTTTAGGGTTAGGGTTGAGAGATGAGGGATCAGAGTTAAGGGTTGAGGGATTAGGGTTTGACGTCGAGGGCTGAGGTTCGAGGGTCAAGGGTTTAGGGATAGGGTTGAGGTTGAAGGGATTAGGGTTTAGGGACAAGGTTTAGGGTTAGGGTTGAGGGATTAGGGTTTAAGGTATAGTGTTGAGGGTTTAGGGATAGGGTTTAGGGTTGAGGGATTAGAGTGAAGGGTTGAGGGATTAGAATTTGGCGTTGAGGGTTTAGGGTTTAAGGTATAGTGTTGAGGGTTTAGGGATAGGGTTTAGGGTTGAGGGATTAGGGTTTGACGTTGAGGGTTGAGGGTTGAGGTTCGAGGGTCAAGGGTTTAGGGATAGGGTTGAGGGTCGAGGAATTAGGGTTAAAGTAGAGTGTGGAGGGATGACGGATGATAGATTAGGGTTGAGGGTTGAGGGATTAGGGTTTGATGTTGAGGGTTGAGGGTTTAGGGTTAGGGTTGAGAGATGAGGGATCAGAGTTAAGGGTTGAGGGATTAGGGTTTGACGTCGAGGGCTGAGGTTCGAGGGTCAAGGGTTTAGGGATAGGGTTGAGGTTGAAGGGATTAGGGTTTAGGGACAAGGTTTAGGGTTAGGGTTGAGGGATTAGGGTTTAAGGTATAGTGTTGAGGGTTTAGGGATAGGGTTTAGGGTTGAGGGATTAGAGTGAAGGGTTGAGGGATTAGAATTTGGCGTTGAGGGTTTAGGGTTTAAGGTATAGTGTTGAGGGTTTAGGGATAGGGTTTAGGGTTGAGGGATTAGGGTTTGACGTTGAGGGTTGAGGGTTGAGGTTGGAGGGTCAAGGGTTTAGGGATAGGGTTGAGGGTCGAGGAATTAGGGTTAAAGTAGATTGTGGAGGGATGACGGATGATAGATTAGGGTTGAGGGTTGAGGGATTAGGGTTTGATGTTGAGGGTTGAGGGTTTAGGGTTAGGGTTGAGAGATGAGGGATCAGAGTTAAGGGTTGAGGGATTAGGGTTTGACGTCGAGGGCTGAGGTTCGAGGGTCAAGGGTTTAGGGATAGGGTTGAGGTTGAAGGGATTAGGGTTTAGGGACAAGGTTTAGGGTTAGGGTTGAGGGATTAGGGTTTAAGGTATAGTGTTGAGGGTTTAGGGATAGGGTTTAGGGTTGAGGGATTAGAGTGAAGGGTTGAGGGATTAGAATTTGGCGTTGAGGGTTTAGGGTTTAAGGTATAGTGTTGAGGGTTTAGGGATAGGGTTTAGGGTTGAGGGATTAGGGTTTGACGTTGAGGGTTGAGGGTTGAGGGATTAGGGTTTGACGTCGAGGGCTGAGGTTCGAGGGTCAAGGGTTTAGGGATAGGGTTGAGGTTGAAGGGATTAGGGTTTAGGGACAAGGTTTAGGGTTAGGGTTGAGGGATTAGGGTTTAAGGTATAGTGTTGAGGGTTTAGGGATAGGGTTTAGGGTTGAGGGATTAGAGTGAAGGGTTGAGGGATTAGAATTTGGCGTTGAGGGTTTAGGGTTTAGGATCAGGGTTGAAGGTCGAGGGATTAGAGTTAAGGGTTGAGGGATTAGGGTTTGATGTTAAGGGTTAAGGTTCGAGGGTTTGATGTTGAGGGTTGAGGTACATTTCGGTGTGACATTTAAATTGTCTTGCCGATATACACTGTAAAGGTTATTTTGTGGACTTTCAAGGATTTTTTCACCTGTGTTAATGTTCAACTTGTTTCGCTCTGCATCAAGGGATTACGGTTTGACGTTGAGGGCTGAGGTTCGAGGGTCAAGGGTTTAGGGATAGGGTTGAGGTTGAAGGGATTAGGGTTTAGGGACAAGGTTGAGGTTGAGGGATTAGGATTTGACATTGAGGGTTGAGGGTCAAGGGATCAGAGTTGAGGGTTTAGGGTTTAGAGATCTATAGGAGGACAAAACGCGAGCGCGTTATAGCGCGAGCGCGTTATAACGCGAGCGCGTTATAACGCGCTCGCGTTTTGTAATTCTACTAAAATGGTAAAAAAGTGGTTACCCCCGTGATCCAGGCCCACATGCTCTGTTTTCTTACTGATTCTGCGCGTGCTCTGACAAAAAAGAAGTGCTTTCATGCTATTGGGAAGTTCACATGCACATTTGACACATTGTACCACCTTTGCATGATCTTTCCACCACCTTTTCTGCTTTGCCAACTTGAGAAGGAGGAAATAACATAGTTTTCAAACCAAATTTGATATATATCTATACAAGTTTCAATTTTTGTAGTATTGCAATGTTAATTTTGATTCAATTTTAAGAATTTAACATTGAAAAGGAAGCAAGTGGTGAAAAACTCAAATTGTTGAGGAGTTTGATGCAAGAAGATAAAAACACTACATAAATTGGGTACTCTCTCCATTCAAATCTTCGTTTTTTAGGTATGTCAAGTCTTTACATGCATGTTCTTTACATTTTCCTTATTTCGGATTGAATTACTTTATCATGCATTATCATACATGTTTAAAATAGACACATTTTCAATCAAGAAAGCAACCTACAATCTCACATGATGCCATGTATATTTTCTACACTTGGGCTCTTTAATAATTATGTGTAATAAACAAACCTTAGTTCATACCATGATGTCAAACTATACAAGAATAAATCCTTACAACATAAAAAAAATACAATCCCACTATTATCATGTATTCATTTCTTAGGAACTAATATTGGTCTCTTTATCATGCTACAGACAAATTCTCCGTCATGCCGAGGAAACGATCAAGAATTAAACCAACACAGGAAGAGATAGAAGCTAAGAATGCAAAGAAAGCAATGGCTATGAGGGAACTTCGTGAGAAGAGGAAATTGGACACGATAAATGAAGACATACCAATTGAAGAGGAACCACAACCATCACAAAGAGATATGGTATTGGCGGCACAAAGAGAACGAATGCAAAAACTTCGTGGTACGAGAGATTTAAATACCATAGTTGGAGACACATCCTTTATCGCAAGACAACATGTAGGGACACCATCTACCACATCTCAAGTTGAGAGTACATCATCACTCACATGTGATGAAGGAGGTACGCCATCGTTCCCACCTCAACCTCAAGGTATGTCATCTATTCCATCTTCGATCGAAGGTATGCCATCTAACCCATCTCATTTAAATATTGATGAAATTCCTAATGTTGAGATGAATTTACCTAACTTGACACCACCTAGAATTTTGCATAGAAAGCCAAAGTATTTGATTGATATTGATGAGAATATTTTGCAGCCAATGGAAGGTAAGATTCCAAAACGCACTTGTAGAAGATATGCTAATAAGATTTGGAGATTGTTCTTTGAAAAGTTAAATGAGACTGCAAGATGTCAACTATTCGTTGAAATGATGTGAAGTATAAAGTATAGGTCTATCATGAAGATTCTTGGGTTGAGAACATCAGAGGCTTCAAGTGAAAAATCTATTGTCAAGAATCTAATGAGTGCGTATGAGAGTGTGGGTAACACCTCACGCACAAAAGATAGTAATGCAACACGGCGTGTGATTACATCGACTATAGTAAGTAGTCAAACGAGGAAAGCTCGTCTTATTAGAAAGACAAGTCAAAAATTGAGAATTAATAGGAAAACTTTATCAAGAGCCGTTGGAAGACGCCAAAGAATTGAGGACACTAATGCCAATGAATTATGGGCGTTCTCGGGGAGACTACCACGAAAAGATAAACCAATTGTTGAAGCATTGAGGTCACTAATTGAAGACTTTTGGAAGAATTACACAAGGGTATCTCCGAATCAAAGGGATGTGGTAAGAAGGAGAATTGGTAGTCAGAACCGCGAGCCACATCCAAAGCATTTTTTGGATGAGACTCAAACACAGTTTTATGGTAAATTTCTAGAGAAGTATCCTCAAATTAAAATTTGTCAAAGATATTTTGAAATGCTAAAACCTTTCTATGTTAAGATAAATCACACACGCACTACTTGTTGTTGTAGATTACATATTGAATTTTCTAACCATTTTGATGCTTATAGGTCTATATGTTTAGATATGCATACTAACAATGATTTGCAGGGTTGTGCCATATGTGCCCCACCAACATCTTCAAGAGATTTCATATCAAGAATTTTATGTGAAAGAGAGGAAGGTCAAATATTTTACAAGAAATTATGCTTGGATGGCACATGTCATCGTTGCGGTGGCTTGCAACATTTGCCAATATGTGAACATATGGAAATAACACATGCGGTTGGAAATGAACTAGTAGAATTTGGCAAGTATAAAACAGTGGCATACAATACAAAAGATGGTAAAGAAGCAAAGAGGTGTGAATTAGTTATTGAAAAGATTCCAGTGTATCAGTTTATGCCTATATTTCGTGACAGCATAGTGTATGAGTATGCAAGACATGCCCATAAAGCTCGATGGTTGGACTTGCAATTCAAGTTATGCAAGGACACATTTCCAGTTGGTAGCATTGTTTCAGTCGTCGACTTTGCAGAGAACTACAGTCTACAGCCACAGCGTGAGGTGCAATCACAATATTACAACTCCACACAGGTTTCTATATTTGTGCACATCGCATTCATTCATGCGAATGATAGTACAGAGGATGACAGAAAGATCATAAGGGAGTATCATTTCTATATTAGTGATGATCGCACGCATTCTACGGAGTTCGTGCAAGGTTGCTTTCAGGTGTTCTATAATGATTTGGCTAGAAGGGGCATATCGTTCAGTCAGCATATCATATGGTCGGATAATTGTGCATCACAATTCAAGAACTCGCGGAATTTCTATTGGCTGAGTAGGAGGCATAATTTTACAGGTATTCAACATATGTGGAACTTTTGTGAGGCCGGGCATGGAAAGGGGGAGCATGATGGTGCAGGAGCATGTATCAAAAGAGCCATAGCACGAGAAGAGTTAAAGTATAAAGACAATGCAAAGTTGACAGATGCAAAATCGATTGTCGAGTGGTGTAATGCTTCCATGGGTCCAGGTAATGAAGGTAAGTCTTTAGTTCATAGATTTTTTTGGTTGATAGATGATACTAACATTGCACCATATGAGGATTGTTGTACACTGACAGGATCAAATGAGATGCACTCTTTCAGAAGTTCAATTGCAGGTTCATGGAGTATCCATACACGAAAGATGTCATGCTTTTGTTCTTCCTGTACAATTCAAGTTTGGGATGAGTGCGAGTCAAAGGAGTGGGTTGACGAATGGCAGTTAAGTTATCTTAGCCCACTTGACACGTATCGACCCCCGACGGCACTGGAACTAACACAGATGGAATCGTCAGTTGACTTTGACCACATATCAGATTTAGTTCAACCAGGTAATATAGGGCACATATATGCATCTAATTTCATCTAGTTCAACCAGGTAATGTCATCTTACTTTGTAGTGTTTTTGTAATGTTGACTAATTTCATCTAATTTGCTACACATATCAATGTAGGACACGTATATGCAGTTATTGCAGATGAAGATAATGAAGAGGGAACAGATTATTACTTATGCCGTTGTGTTGAGGCCAAAAAGAAATTGGAGGCCCCTGTTACAGATGGAGAAAACATCGAATACCCTACAGGATCAGTGGTTATTACTGGAACATGGCTTAGAAGGTACCCACATAAGAGTGTTAATATTTGGCTATTTCAGGACTTTGACATGCATCGAAAGATTCTTCATTACTCGAACCTTGTCGTGGCATCCAATGTTCATTTGATAAAGTATCGGGGTAGACCTTTGAACAAAATATTGTGGAAGGTGCGTGAGTCTGACCATGAAGCAATACTTGACACAATAAAGAGTAGAGCAGATCCAGATGGTTCATTGGATTAATTTGTAAGTATTCACATTGATTTTGTAAAGTTATGTTACATTGAGTTGTAAGTATGCACATTAATTTGTAAGGTTTGTCTTTTTTTATTTCCTCCTGCATTTTTACACATATGTACACATTTTTCCATCATCATGTTATGCATTTTTGGTGTCCTGCTCCTGATGCGACCAAACTCATAACTCACCCTACTAGACACCATTTGATGATCTCTCCAACACTCTGGATCCAGGGCGCCCAATCATGATGATGACCTATATACCATTCTCCCAAGGCGCTCATAATGAATGAATGATAAGGAGCGCCTTGACCTCTATAATCAAGGTGATTTTAAGTCACTTTGAGTCATTTGGGGTCAGTTTGAGTCTTTGAGTCATGTTGCAAAAAAGTGTCAATGTTGTCAAGTTGCACAAAGCAACCTTTGCATTTTTGGTGTCTTGCTCGTGATACGACCAAACTGACTGTTCCAACGCATCTGAATGGGTACATTTATGCTAGGCATGGTCCTATTTCTCACCCAGACATGTCGAAACAGTCGGAGCTACATTGTACCGACGATATCCCTGAAGAGTCCAAAGTGCAAAAAGGCAGCAATCTTTGACGAGATGTTACTTGAAAATCATGTCACTTAGAAACATTCCGTCTGAGGCAACGGGATCACGTAGAGTGCCTCTACAATAACCTCTCTCAGTTTTTTATAGCTCTGAGGCATTTGCCCGTCGTGAAAGGTTTTCTGTTGCCCCAAAAATCGTCAGAAGGAGGCAGTGTAAAGTTGCAAAGGGGTGTAACTTTCGTCCTGCTCCTGATGCGACCAAACTGACTGTTCCAACGCGTCCGAATGGGTACATTTATGCTAGGCATGGTCCTATTTCTCACCCAAACATGTCGAAACAGTCGGAGCTACATTGTACCGACGATATCCCTGAAGAGTCCAAAGTGCAAAAAGGCAGCAATCTTTGACGAGATGTTACTCGAAAATCGTGTCACTTAGAAACATTCCGTCTAAGGCAACGGGATCACGTAGAGTGCCTCTACAATAACCTCTCTCGGTTTTTTATAGCTCTGAGGCATTTGCCCGTGGTGAAAGGTTTTCTGTTGCCCCAAAAATCGTCAGAAGGAGGCAGTGTAAAGTTGCAAAGGGGTGTAACTTTCGTCCTGCTCCTGATGCGACCAAACTGACTGTTCCAATGCGTCCGAATGGGTACATTTATGCTAGGCATGGTCCTATTTCTCACCCAAACATGTCGAAACAGTCGGAGCTACATTGTACCGACGATATCCCTGAAGAGTCCAAAGTGCAAAAAGGCAGCAATCTTTGACGAGATGTTACTCGAAAATCGTGTCACTTAGAAACATTCCGTCTGAGGCAACGGGATCACATAGAGTGCCTCTACAATAACCTCTCTCAGTTTTTTATAGCTCTGAGGCATTTGCCCGTGGTGAAAGGTTTTCTGTTGCCCCAAAAATCGTCAGAAGGAGGCAGTGTAAAGTTGCAAAGGGGTGTAACTTTCGTCCTGCTCCTGATGCGACCAAACTGACTGTTCCAACGCGTCCGAATGGGTACATTTATGCTAGGCATGGTCCTATTTCTCACCCAAACATGTCGAAACAGTCGGAGCTACATTGTACCGACGATATACCTGAAGAGTCCAAAGTGCAAAAAGGCAGCAATCTTTGACGAGATGTTACTCGAAAATCGTGTCACTTAGAAACATTCCGTCTGAGGCAACGGGATCACGTAGAGTGCCTCTACAATAACCTCTCTCGGTTTTTTATAGCTCTGAGGTATTTGCCCGTGGTGAAAGGTTTTCTGTTGCCCCAAAAATCGTCAGAAGGAGGCAGTGTAAAGTTGCAAAGGGGTGTAACTTTCGTCCTGCTCCTGATGCGACCAAACTGACTGTTCCAACGCGTCCGAATGGGTACATTTATGCTAGGCATGGTTCTATTTCTCACCCAAACATGTCGAAACAGTCGGAGCTACATTGTACCGACGATATCCCTGAAGAGTCCAAAGTGCAAAAAGGCAGCAATCTTTGACGAGATGTTACTTGAAAATCGTGTCACTTAGAAACATTCCGTCTAAGGCAACGGGATCACGTAGAGTGCCTCTACAATAACCTCTCTCGGTTTTTTATAGCTCTGAGGCATTTGCCCGTGGTGAAAGGTTTTCTGTTGCCCCAAAAATCGTCAGAAGGAGGCAGTGTAAAGTTGCAAAGGGGTGTAACTTTCGTCCTGCTCCTGATGCGACCAAACTGACTGTTCCAACGCGTCCGAATGGGTACATTTATGCTAGGCATGGTCCTATTTCTCACCCAAACATGTCGAAACAGTCGGAGCTACATTGTACCGACGATATCCCTGAAGAGTCCAAAGTGCAAAAAGGCAGCAATCTTTGACGAGATGTTACTCAAAAACCGTGTCACTTAGAAACATTCCTTCTAAGGCAACGGGATCACGTAGAGTGCCTCTACAATAACCTCTCTCGGTTTTTTATAGCTCTGAGGCATTTGCCCGTGGTGAAAGGTTTTCTGCTGCCCCAAAAATCGTCAGAAGGAGGCAGTGTAAAGTTGCAAAGGGGTGTAACTTTCGTCCTGCTCCTGATGCGACCAAACTGACTGTTCCAACGCGTCCGAATGGGTACATTTATGCTAGGCATGGTCCTATTTCTCACCCAAACATGTCGAAACAGTCGGAGCTACATTGTACCGACGATATCCCTGAAGAGTCCAAAGTGCAAAAAGGCAGCAATCTTTGACGAGATGTTACTCAAAAATCGTGTCACTTAGAAACATTCCGTCTGAGGAAACGGGATCACGTAGAGTGCCTCTACAATAACCTCTCTCGGTTTTTTATAGCTCTGAGGCATTTGCCCGTGGTGAAAGGTTTTCTGTTGCCCCAAAAATCGTCAGAAGGAGGCAGTGTAAAGTTGCAAAGGGGTGTAACTTTTGTCCTGCTCCTGATGCGACCAAACTGACTGTTCCAACGCGTCCGAATGGGTACATTTATGCTAGGCATGGTCCTATTTCTCACCCAAACATGTCGAAACAGTCGGAGCTACATTGTACCGACGATATCCCTGAAGAGTCCAAAGTGCAAAAAGGCAGCAATCTTTGACGAGATGTTACTCGAAAACTGTGTCACTTAGAAACATTTCGTCTGAGGCAACGGGATCACGTAGAGTGCCTCTACAATAACCTCTCTCAGTTTTTTATAGCTCTGAGGCATTTGCCCGTGGTGAAAGGTTTTCTGCTGCCCCAAAAATCATCAGAAGGAGGCAGTGTATTAAGTCAGGATGAAAGCCTATTCACTCTAGGCGCCTGTTTTTGACCAAATCACACATGCGCCTTGAACAACTCTGTCTTGAAGGCGCTTTTCTCTAATCTCTGTAACTCTCCAAATCCACTAAGGCGCAAATTTTACCTCTTGGGCTCAAGATATAGGTTCTTCATCCAAGGCGCCAGAATGGTCCAAAGGCGCATTTCACCTCTAACCTCACCTCTGACCTTACTTGGAGGTGCTAAACCTCATCTCATTGCTCTCCTCCATTACAAGCGCTCACTTACCTCAATCTTGGGCGCATACCAACATCCCAACATCCAAATCACCTAGGTGCTCAAAACCTTCAAGACTCAAGGTGCATTTTATGATCAAACAAGGTATCTCCTGAACAAGGCGCTCATAGTCTCATCAGGGCGTTAATCATCATCATGAGCACTCATATTGTTCTAGGCGCACAGTTATCTCTGGAATGCTCAAGGCGCACATACCCTTCTCTAGGCTAGTTTACACTTATTCAAGGCGCTCATTCCAAACTTACATGAACTACTCATTACAAGACGCACAAACTAGATGATCCTAGGGCATAAGGGCGCTCATAGGAGTTGTTATGTGTCATTTTGGCCAAGGTTTTCTGGAGCAGTGAAGACATTAGGAAGGGGATGATCGTTTGGATAGTTTTGAATGCTTTATTTCTCCTTGTTTAAACTAGGCGCTCACTGAGGATTGGAGTAGCCTTTGCACCCTCACATCACGTTAATCGGCGTTTCAGAGGCAATCATAGTATAGGAAGATTTGCGCCTTGAAGAAGAGAGTTATCTGGTGAGTGCTTAGGAGTTCTGGCGCCTAGGGGAAAGGTCTAGGTAGAGCGCCTTCAGACTTTCACAGTGAAGTGCCTTAAGGAGTTGGATGATGTTTTTGCCTAGAGTGGAGATGATGTTTTTAGCGCCTTAAGGATGATGATGGAGCGCTTTGGAGTCAGGTTAGTCTGGAGCACCTTAAGAAGGTAAAGCACTTCAAATGTAAACACAAGTGTTTTGAGCGCCCTAATGAGAAGTTGTCTTGGCACCATAAGTCGTTCAAATGAAGATATGCGCCTTGGATAGTTGCAAAGACCTAATTTAGCGCCCAAGGTTGGAAGACTCTTTGTGAGCGTCCAGTGTTTGAAAGCTCTTTGTGTTTGGTGCATTAAAATGAATTTGGCACCTAAATAGTATTGAAACACTCAACTGAGTGCCTAAAGCCCATGAGAGAAGTGATATGCGCCTTGATAGGAATATCATGGAAGATGAGTTTACTGAATGGCGCCTTGAATGACTTGGTTGATTAAGTGTTTTAGTACCTAGATATGGGATGAATCATTGAGCGCCTTTGGTTGAGATGATGTCAGCACCTTTGAGATTATAACACCTTGGAGTCAAGTTCGAAGGAGCACCTTGAGAAGGTAAAACACTTCAAATGTTTTCAAGGAATTGGAGAAGTCACTTAGTGCCTAGAATGAATTCTAGAGCAAGAGGGTTGGAGCGCCTTGAGCTTCAAGTCAGATATGCGCCTAGACCTCTACCCTTTAGCAAGTTGAAGCCCTCTAAGCCTTGACAACGTGAGAATGCCTTATAGTGAATATGCGCCTTGGGCAAGGTTGAATACAAAGTTGAGGAGTATATCATAATGAGTAAGTTCACTGTAGGGTTAGATGATAAAGACTAGTGCCTTGAGTGTCTTGGTCAAAATTTTGACGTGAGAAGTCTTGCAAGATCAAACCCTGGAGTGCGCCTTAGAGAGAACCTATTGATCCTTTGCTTTGACAAGATTTGGGCGCCAGAATGATCCTTAATAAATGGAATGTATCTACACCAATTTTGCGCCTTTAGGGAAGTGATGGTGGCCAGAATGATCCTTAATCTCATGTTTGTGCGCCTAGGTCTAGAAGCAAGATTTGAGCGCCTTAGGATAGGGTTTTTTGCACCTTGTCTTGGAGAGTGAATTTGCGCCTTGGATGATGTTGAAGCGCCTTGGGATGAAATACGCCCAAACTTATAGAGGGCCTTCAGTGAGGGAGTTGAAGAGAGTGCTTAGAGGAAGGATAGCCTTAAGATCAAACTAAGTACTTAGAAACCTAAGATTAGCGCCTTATTTGAAGTTATACACCTATTCTGGCGCCAGAGAGTGAGTTTGAGTGTGAAGAAGTGAATGTCTGCGCCTTGAAGGGGATACAAAGGGAAGATGATGCACCTTGATGGGTTGATGATGGAAATTTGCGTTTTGGAGCTAAATGTGCGCCTTGAAGGAGATAGTGCATAGAGGTACAATGAATCTTCCGGAGAACATGGATAGACAACTAAGTCTCCAACTTGAGTCTTCTAAGTGAATTGGATAATGAAGAGAGTCTAGTCATTTTGGGCGCTAGTATCAGGATGAATCATCCAAAATGGGTGCCTAGAACTAGAAGGTGCCAATGCATGAGTTCAAGGATCCTCCATTGGAGCGCCTAGCCCAGATGGCTATAGATTGAAAGTTTTAAAGCTAAGTGATGTCTCTTACGTGAATTCCTAGCCCAGGTGCATGTGTTGGGAAAAACTCTTTGGCTCTGGCGCCTAGAATTGGGAGCTTTGTAAGATGCACCAATTGATGAAACATTTCCATTTTGCGCCTAGAATAGAACTCTCTCACATAGTTGAAATTGACTTGATAGAAGGAGATAAGTCTTAAGGACTAGTTTGGTGCCTCACTTGCCTATCTCACCTTTGAAATGTGCTTTGGTTGATGATCATCATTGATGGAACCTAGTGAAATGTAAAGCTATTTGCATCTCCAGAGGATCAAAATTGGATTAGGAGATCATCCTTGCAGTTGAGATTGACAGAGAAGTGTTAAAGGAATCACTTCAAATGGGCGCCTAAGCTAGTTGAGGTGCATATCAATTCCACTGTAACTCCAGACTGACGCTTAGGATCCAGTCATCTCCTAAGGCGTAGTTCCATTCACCCATGACCTCGCTTGGCGTCTAAAACTTGGAAACTCCTTTGGAAAGCTCCTGTTGCGCCTAGAAGATGAGTTTGGGATATCAACTTGCAAAAGGCTTAGAAACTCTTCAAAGATGTTAGGCACAATCCCATGGCACTGGAGCTCAGTTTTGGCGCCTTCAAGGAATAGCACATGAAGGAACTTGGGAGGTCAGGTGCTTGTAAAAGGGAACACCTTGGAACATCTTCCAGGGGTTGAAGTAGTAAGAAAACATCAAGTGAGTCTAGGCGCACTCCCTTGTGTGAACAGTTTAGCTCTGGCGCCTAGCCACAGAGTGAGCCAGAAGAAGTAGTTTGGACATTAGAAGATAGGCGCTCATTCTATAATGAAGCATTCCACCTTCCTAATCAACAAAGACTTGCAAGAATTGACAAAGGAAGCTAAGGCGCACCTTCTACTTGTTTCCACCTCCAGAATGCGCCTAACCTTGAAAGGGGGTTCAAAGATGTTTGTTAGACCTTTTCACTCAAGGCACTCACCTTAGGCGCACTTTCTAAGTCCTTGTCACCTCAAGGAAACACCTAGTTTGGAAGGCGCTTGCCCTGTTCTCCACTCCTTTCAATTGGCGCCTAGAACACAGAATGCATGAAAGGAGCGCCTAGACTCCAGAGGGCTGATTTGGGCGCCTAGCATTTAAAACACTTTCATAATGATGATGTTTTGGCGCCTACTCTTGGAAACAATCCAGAGCATCCATAAACTCTAATTGGCACCTAATGTTGACAAGGCGCAACTTCAGGAGGAGGTCACCTCAACTTGGCGCCCAAGTCAGAAAAACCTGTAAATCCTTCAAATATGCGCCTACCTTGTGAGGTGATGAGTTGAACATTCCAAATCTTCAAATGTTGCTCAAATAAGGAAGACATTGTAACATCAAGGCTTCAAGGCCTGTCCTTGTATTTCCATTGAATGAGTTGTACTTCATGCTATTGAAAGCATTTTCCATGTAATAAGACATTGCAAGTTGATTGAATCAAGTAACAAGACAAGTACCCAACTCTAATGTTGTTTCATTCAAATAGTTATCTTGATGTATATCTTTATGTTATTGAAGTAGTTGATGAATTGTTAGCAAGTAAAAGTGTTTAAGTAAGGAAAATTTTTCGTAGAACTAGTTGGGTATCTTACACTTACACCATGCCTATCCATCAAACATCACAATGCAATCAAAATCCTAACAACATGCCCATGATCCAAGATCAAGTGCAATCATGCAAAGATATTATCAATCACAAGCCTATTAAGAATGAACTAGAGTCTTCTAGTACCATACTTTTCCATCAAACACCATCATGTAATCCATGGCCTATCAAGCCTATCAAAGAAAATGTAAACATCCTATGTAATACAATAAGACTTTAAATATTTGAAGTAGCCATCTACAAATATCCATTCAAAAGTGGATTTATAATGCAAGTATGGACGCCATCAATAAAAAAGATTTGTATTAACCAAATATCCATATACGCATACATCAATATCTGTCGATATAAGTATAACATATATACAAAATAGCCATATAGGCTTACAAGAATGCCATATAGGCATACAATGTCAACTATGTACAATACAAAATATATGTCCACAAATGCCATATAGGCATACAACAGAGGAACACAATAAAAAGTCATTCCCCTCTAGCTGGTGAAGAGAATAAATCACGAGCAGCCTTTGATCTTCTAGGGGATGGAGACATGCATGTGGGTGGTCTACTACGAACCCGAGGGCTACTTCTCCTATTTAGTTCTTCCTGCACCTTTACCTGTTACAAAAAAAACTATAGATATTAATATATAGAAATTACATGTTATAAAAAAATGAAACATTTAACAAAATAATCACTTACCGCTAACATATAATCTGTCTGCTCGCTTGCCTCAGTAGCAGGAAAAGGCCCTGGTGATGTCATGTCCTATAGAAACCATCCAGATAGAAATTAAACTTCAAATCAATAATCTTTTGATTTTTCAAAAATAGACAACTATAACAATGAATGTAAATTGAAATTTACTAATCTGCCTCATACCCCTGTCAATGCCATAGAGCTATGAATCGCAGAGGCCACACCCTGCTCCATTGCCCTATGAACATGGGGAGGTGTATCCGCAGCCTGCATCATCTGGAAATAAAACAACATTATTCAATTACGAAAACTATAATAGTGATGCAAATCATGGCTCCTAACATACACACACGCTCATCTAAACATGGAAGTACACACAATAAAACACACAAATCACATACAAAAATTTAGTAAGTACAATTCATTCATTAAACTATTTATTTTATTACCTCCGTAAAGCTTTGAAGTCCACCACCGCTGGCAGGTGTTGCCATGAAATCTACAGTGTTAACCTATTCAACATCCAAAATCAGAAATTAGAATACCATTCATATAACGATGCTATTCACATGTAATATTTATAATTGTTTACTAGTTACATACCTCGACAGTAGATGATCTAGTGAAAAATGTAGGTGGAGAACCACTGAAAACTGCATCGACGCTATGACCCTGAAATTTCATTAAAATCATCAATTTAAATTAGTTAATCTTGTATTTCAAAAATAAAATTTAATAAATTAAATTCAATAAACTTGCTAATATTTACCTGAGTATCAAGGCCGAAAGTCTCACTCAGGAGGGTATCTGTCATCGCCATCTGCTCAGCTGCAGATGTAGCCTGTGCACCTGCGTCCTGACTGTCCATGGGGTCATAACCACAGGCTGACCCGCAAGCCTGGCAAGTATGCGGTGGGACCCTACTCCTCGCACTATCTCCCAACCCACTCTGTGTTGCAGGATCGGCATGCTCTATGATGCTCTGGGTCAAGGCACTAATCGACCTCAGTGTATCGACCTCAACACTCTCCTTCACAATGGAAGGAATAGAAACATGCTCGTGGGCTGGTCTGCTGATTACTCGTCTCACTACCCGCTGTGGGTCAAGACGTGCCCCTGGTCTATCCTGTGCTGAGCCCCCACCTCTACCCTGGAAGTCCCGCATATCAAAATAGTTTGGCACTTTATTGAGGACAAACTCAGAGTAGAGTTTCCTCAAAAAGTATTGCGGGACCTCATTGTTATTGCATGGAGGATGGTCAAAAACCATCCACCACCTCTGCCCGAAATTGTCCCTTATCGCTTGGTTGTTGCACCAATGGATAGGGAACCTCTTGCATGTAATGGGTGGAGGTTGATTTGTTTGTGGGTTTGTGAAAATTGAACACAAGTCTACTTTTGTAATTTGTAATTTTTTGACATCTTGATATGATAATTTATCTGCATAGTAATCTCTAAACTCTCTCTTTTTATCGGTCCAACTAGTTATTTGCTTGCTAATTGAATTTACATTTGATAACATAGACTCAAGAGATTCGGCAAGCGTGGACCTATGCAAGGTTGAAGTGGAAGGATCTTTCAACCTTGTAATTATATCTTCAATTTATTTTTTATTGTTTTCAATTTCCCCCATTATATTATCTTGTGTTCCAGGGGCATGTCGAGGAATGAATGGAGGAGGTTGTTGTTCTGCAGGTATTTCTTCCTCAAGATTTTGTAGATTTTGAGGATTTTGAGGAGGAGGAGGAGGTGCATTAACATTTCCTACAATTAATAAAATATGCATCAAAAATCAACACAAAACCTACCTATTTAGGAAGAAATTCAAACAAAAAAACAAAGATAACTCACCCCTTTGGCGTGCTCGACGTCGCGGCGGCATTTCGGCGATGAATCGACAAATCTATTGTGTTGAATGGTGTTTTGTAGAACGCGAGCGCGTTTTTGAAGGGTTTTAAGCCGCGGCGGAGGAAAAACTCACAACGAAATAAGATAAAATGAAATGACAGCATTTTTTTTATATATATAAAGCGCTTTATAACGCGAGCGCGTTATAACGCGCTCGCGTTATAACGCGCTCGCGTTATAACGCGCTCGCGTTATGGCTCGGCAATGACGAGCCTTAGGCTTGTCATTGCCAAGCCATAACGCGAGCGCGTTATAACGCGCTCGCGTTATGCCTAAATTTTTTTTGAAAATTTTTTGGCCACTTTTTGGCCCCCCATCTTTTTGCACTTACCCAATTGTTAGTGGTGCATTTGAGAGAGGTCACAATAGAAATGCCCTTGATGAAGTTAGAGGTGAATTAATGTTTTTTTGATAAATTTTAAAATATTTGAATAAATTATAGAAATGTAATATCATTGAACATCTTATTCGAGTGACAACTCTATAATTGTGAAGCTTGGATTGACAAAATTTTAGATAGATTTTTATGGTGATGATCTAGATAAATCCATTTTCTAAAAATGAATTATGGGTAGAAAAGTCCTTAGAATTTTAGTTTTCTCTATATGCTAACTTGCAAGGATAATTACTTGCACTCTTATGCCATGTAGAGTTTGAAGATCTAGTGAGATTGCAATGACATAAACATAATTTAAGATGTGAATATATAGCATACACAAGAAGGGAATGAGATGAAGAAGAGCCCATCAAAAAAGAAATGTGAATATCAATATGAATAAACAAGATCAATTAGCAATGAGGCTCATCTATGTGTATATATTCACATCCAAGTTTTTATACATGATTAGCCAACATAATCCAATCTAATATTTACACATCGTTACAGGTGGATTTAATAACAACAACATACAATAAAAAGCAAAATCAAGATGACGCAACTTCCAACAAGTATATGTAAAAAAAAAAAAAAACATCAATATAGAAAATAAATTTGTTAAGTATTGTAAAACAATTTTGTATAAATTAGTGTTTTCCCTCTACTCACTTCATTGATTTTGCTCATTATAGTATTTAGAAGAAATGTTGAAAACTATCATTCATGTTCAAATAATATCCATAACAAATATCACTCAAAGGTAACCTAGACACATTTGAGATAGCATTAATGCTCAAGCTTATACCTTATTGTGAAAGTGCCTCTACTTATCTCAAGATCAAGTCTATAATTTAGAGTTCTATAAGGGAGGTTTTTATTACCCAATAATTATCATAGTTGTATGTTTGTTCCAATAAGGTAGAGAGGTACCAAATCACCATCTTCCAAAAGAGGAGTGTATATATAAACTTTGTCTCCAAGTATACTTGGAGTGAGGATTATTTTAGTTTTAAATTGCCTATCTAGTATGAGTCCACATTATGTGTCAATTCCTTATTTAGATAATTTTTCCTTTTATCTCTAGTTGAATAGTCAACAAGCCTTTACCAATTGATTGAAGGTATGAATAAAGAGCATCTGACATGCCCTTGACATGAATAGATAGGTCAACAATATTATAAGATAGGGCTTGAACCTCTAACTTCCTAAATATAACTAAATTATTCTTCTAACCAAAATCTATAACCAACAAAAATAGTGACTAAAACCGAAAACCACCAAAACCATCCTTCTCTCCTCTACAATATGACACACTTTATTTCATTAACTTCTGGACTCCTCAATACCCATTATAAAGTAAAGGTGACAGGTTAGGGGTGAGATCCTCCCTACTATAGTTACCTATTGAGGGAAAACCTACCTCAATACCTGCCAGCCCTATAGACATTATTTATTCACGAGGATGTTATTCTTTATAGGCTACTACATGTTTCAACTTTAACATGAAACTTTTGATTCTCCTAAGGACATCTCTCATTATAATTTAAAAACTTTAGGATTTCCCATTTTCAAACGATGAACTGTTTAAGATACAGCACACAATGTAAGGAAACACTAAGAATATTCATTGACTTAAAGTAGCGCCGAAAGCATATCAAAAAGTACAGTGCATCATTCTCCTGAAATTCTATGGTAGAAAAGGGACATCTTGAGACAACATTTTTCTTCATGTTATTGTCTCTTTAGACTTTTGTTTTGCTTAATTCCTTGGGGCACTTAACCATTTTGTATAAGAGTTTTTTTTTTGAAAAAGTAAATATAGATTTTTTATTTTTATTTTTGACTGACTTCAGTTTAGTGTAAAAAATTGAGCAATGTAAACAACTGGTATGTTGTTGTGTCTGTTGTGTCAGTTGAGAAAACAAATAATCTGTCAAGATTCAATCTCTACCTTCATTTTGCAAGGTAACGACTTCACCTACTAATCCAAAATACAACCTACTAGATATTTAAGCTCTTCCATCAAGAGTTGGGGTATCATTCTACCCTAATAGTTAAATGAAATCAAATTAAATTCTACCTTGCTAAGTTGTTCCCACTAAAGTCATATATTAGCCCCAACAGTTTCCAATTGCTGATATGGATTTACATAAACCAAAAAGATTGTTAGTGAGTGAGTTTTATAAATCCCCTTGGAGGTTTGACTATGCTTACATGCCTAATCTATATAAATTAAGAGTACACATATTCCAGGGAACAAAGATACACAAACATAATATGCATAACAATTCATAGTGTACTTGAAGTACATGTTCTCTGTAGAAGTTTGTGCAGATCTAAAAGCTACCTAAAGGATCCACTGAACTGTAATATCTTGAAAACATTTTCAGGTTAACATTTGTTTCGATCCTGCTAGAAAAGAGGTTTGATTATGTGCACATAGAGAGGGAGCTACACAGACTATGGGTTTTTGTGATGTTGCGTATAAATATAATCTGTATGAGCAGCCAAAGTCCGCCGATCTAAACATTCTTGTTCATCCATATCATCACCACAATCCTTCATAGCTTTGGATTGTTCTGTTTCCAAGTTGCTGGCAATGTGCAATCACCACAATTAAAAGAGAACAAGGTTTGAGCTTAATGAAAGTGATTTTAATTAAAGTGTTTTGTAGTACTGATCTTTTTAAGTATGACTGTAGTCAATGCACTGATTGTTTATAAATAGTTGTTATTTTTAAATGGACCGACTGTTTAAACAAATACTGTTTAGGTTTGTAATGTAAACAGTCTGTACATTGACCAGAATAGAACTAAAGTAAACTCAAAAAAACAGAGTAAGTTAACCACAACCCATTGGTTGTATAAGCTCTTCTGAATAAAAATAGGGGAAAATTTTGGAGAAATCACAAGAATCAGAAGAGAAGTAAATATGGTGAATATTACAGTGTTTTTAATCTCCATTTGATCTTTTGTGAACAGCATGGAAGCTTTTAGGGCACCTGCAACATCACCAGAAGACAGAGTCATGACAATACATTAAGTGAAGTTTAAATATTTTTTATCCATTTTATAAAGTCAATATCTATAACCAAATCCATCAAAGAACAAATAGCCAACATCAATTGAATTTTCAGCTGTTTGTAGCAGTTCAATCTGTTCATCCTATTTTTCATGAATTCAAGAATTCCAGAGAATACAAGAAAATACCTCTTTGATGTGGACGTGCAGGCATAACTGCAGACACTAAAACGATAATACAGAGCGTGCAAAGGCACAGCCTTCTCTGTTGAACTGAACTACAGATTTCCACCATTTTAGAATAAAAGAAACTCGGCCCAATTCAAGTAAAAAGAGATTATAGGAGAGCTTGTATTCTCATGGCTACAATTGAGACTACTAATTTATAAATATGAATAGAAGTAGACTGTAGAAGCATATAAAACAAAAGAAAAATCAAACACGCAAACCACCCAAGAATCAAGCACGTTGATTTTTTGGGTCATGTCAGGAAAAGATCTAGTTTATGATTTCCAGAGTCTGAAAAGAAAGAAGGCAGATGTACCAATAAGAATAGGTCTAAAATTGATATAGGTTTAGATCATTATATTGCCAACACTTTTGACAAGATAAAGTCCTGTGCTTTGATAAAGCAGAATCTTATCCTTTGCACTCTTCAAGGTATGTTAGAACTCTGTTTTCTTAGTGGGGTCTGACTAGCATATGGTTTCACTGGCTTTTTTTATTAAAACCGTCCATTCCACGCGCTTATCGCTTAGAAGATTCCCGCACTGTGATGACTTCTTGTTTGCTTCGTGCAGTTGTCTCGAGTGATGTATGTTGTCATTTTCATATTGTATTGTATTTTATTTCATTTTTTGTTTTGGGGGAGGGGTATGTGGATTCCAGTCCAGTTACTGATGCTTGTTGCAAGTTTGCTACTGGATTTTAATTTCTAAAATCTCTATTTGCTTTTGAAATTTAAGATAGAATAATAGATAGCTTGATAACTAAGTTTTCAAATTCTATTAAGAAAGATATATGAAGTCAAGATTGAGATTTTATAAAAGTAGAATGTTTAAGGAAAAAGTAGGGAAGAGTGTGTCTATTTTCTGCAGTTTGATGTGTGTTGGATAGATGGGAGGAGGCAAAAAGGAAACACTATTGGGATTAGGTTTGGATCTTTGCATTCATGTATTATTTATTAGAGAGGATAACATAAGCAATTGTGTCTGGATTCGTATGTTCATGTTTGTATAAGTGTGGTAGAGTCTGCGTAGCACACTGGAATCTTGTATTGGTGCATTAGCATCCTATATAGAGGTGGTAGTATTCACAATGATTTTCTAACAAACTCTATTGCAATTTATAGATTCTTTTACACCTTCTCTTTTACTTGCAATGTCTAAAAGGGGAAAGCATGTGCTTAAGGAACATTTGGGAATCTACGTTCATTAGATCTTTATACAATTTCAACATTTAGGTACTAAAATATGTTGTAAGTGGATGATTATGCTTTCATTCTCTTATATCCTTATTATATATAAGGCGACCTTAACCCTTTTTACCATTAGATGCAAATAAGGGTTTTTGGGTTATGAAGAGGCAAGTGCATGGGTACACAAAAAGTGATTTTTTAAATCGAGCAACAAAAGCATGTGTTCTTATCTAAAGAATAGAAGTATTGAAAGGAACTATTGCACTAATATACAGTAATTTCCTACTTACTCCAATGAGGAAAGAAATGCTAGTTAGCTAGATCTAAAACCATTTCAATAGAGTAATGACAATTAAAAAGAACTTCAAAAGAGAGGAAGAGACATGAACATAGGATATAGCTTGAGAACACCCACAAAGGGGAAAACCCTAGCAAGAAAAGAGTGTCAATGTATTATTAGCAATAAGATAATTATAATACACTTTTAAAGATAAACTCTTCTTTATAGGTTTTCAAACTTTGATTTATAGGAGACAATCCAACTAGATGACCCTATATAAAGCAATCTTTTGTACACTTAATCTCTTCTTAGGAGATAAACTTTCATCTAGATAAAAATTTCTTTGGAGATCTTAAAGCTTCAATTCATAGGAGACAATCCAATAGGATAACCTTGTATAAAGCATTCTTTTGAACACTTATAGACTTTAGCAACTTGTCTTCACACTTTAAGTTTGAAATTTTGCAAGATGTGTCAAGATGTTGAAACCACCTTCCCATAGCCTATTTATATAGCCTAGAGACTAGTTACAATGTTTCCAAAACCATGGGCTATCATGACACGTTACCCAAAATTTTGTCTCTTTAAGTTGGCACATATTCCAATGCCCCATTTTTCCTATATCAAGATGTGATGTTTTTTCTTGTATATCTCAACAACCCTCAAAAATTAAGTACAAAATGGGTATGTGCACAAAGGTGGGAAACCAAAAAGTGGCCAAACATTCAAATTTCTCCAAAACATGCTTGCATTCTAAAAAACATATTGTGTATGGACTAAAATGCACTCATGTTAAGACTTAGGCACATTTTTATAGTGGAGCCACATTATAATATGTACACATTTTAGTTTAATCCAGTAAAATCCTACCCTTAGCCTTGTACTAGGTTTGAATTTTCCAATCTTAATGGTTGGACATATAATTTGGGTGCCCAAATCTATGTATAACAATTTAAGACAACAAAAACATACAAATGTTAAGTTTGCATATTTTAGGACAATATTTCAAAGAAAAGACAACTACAATGTCAACCTCTATCTTTATTGGTGTGAACATGGTTCTTTACTTAGCGGGTTCCTTGTTTAGTTCTTTTTTCACACCTAGTTAAGTTTACTTAGAGGTAGAATAGGATAAATGAGAACATGTCATAACCTTCTTTCATGGGATTTTGTTTTCTTATCCTCTCAAATTTAGAAAATTAGAGGTCATCCCTTGAATTTTAGTTTTTGTCTTTTCTTCATCTTTATCAGATTTATAAACTATTCAAGGCTATATATTGTGAATCCTATCTCTCATTATATTCATTAATTTTGCATTCTCATTGAATAGAATATAATTTATTCTATCATTTTTTTTTTTGCTAATGTTTTCCTTTCACTCATTTGCATTCTTGGGTGGTTTTGTATCTAAATCTTACATAGTGTCAGAGCAATTGTGAGTTGTAAGTTATCTTTTTGAAAAAATTGAGTATAGAGCAATTATTTTCTAAAGCACATGAGTATGCTCTTCTCTTGCATCCTCGGGTGATCCAAAGAAACATAAAAGTGTGGAAAAAATAATATTTTTTGGGAGGTTCCTTTTCTAACTTACTAGTTATAGGTACATTTTGGAGCTTCATAAAGAAAAACAAGCTCACCATCAAGTCCAGAGTAGTCAAGAAAGTTAGATCTTCCTTTCATTTCATCCCAGTTGGACACTAGAGGCCAAACTTACAAGAGTTTGGAGTGGAAGGTCTTTTTCCATATCCAACAAGAAGCTATCATTTTTGGAGCATTTTGGGTTAAATCTAACCCTCCCAACATGTTCAAAAAGCCTAAAAATTCAACCCAACTGTCAAATTGTCAATTTTGGACATAGTTGTAGTAGGGGAAAAATGATTTTTCTTGGAGGAGCCATATGTTGGAAACTTATTGGTGTTGTCATTGATGTCAACCTCTAGTAGGTGGTTCACTTGGTTTCCAAGTGCTTTTAAGAAAATTTGAGTAAAACGGTGTGTAGTGTGATAGAGGTATGTTTAGTGTTGTGCTTCACATTTCTCCATAGTTGAAGATATGCTTGTGCAGTTTGGATGTGTTGATCAAAGGTGTCCAAAGACCAAAGATGATAGAACTTTCTACTGCAGAGGAAACCCTAGTCCATACCGAAGTGAAGGATACAAAAGACAAAGAAAAGGACCTAATAGGAGAACATTTAGAGGAACCTATTTTAAGTTTGGAGGTGAAGGGCATAGATCATTTGAATGTAATCAAGGGAGTATAAGAAAGATGATAGAGAACAATGGAAGAGCATGCTATGTAGAAGAAGAACCTGTTGGATCACCCAGTTTAGTTGGTAAACCTGAGAAAGGAGAATCACTTGTCATGAGCAGAGCACTATTTCAAGCAGAAATAAATGAGGAACCACCACAGAGGAAAAGTTTGTTCAAAACTAGATGCAAATTAGGAGGTAAATGTTGTAAAGTTGTAATTGATAGTGGTAGTTCAGATAACTTGGTTTCAGAGGAGATGGTGACTAAGCTGAAGTTGGAAAGATTGAAACACCCTAAGCCATATCAGATAGCATGGATTCATGATGATCATAAGGTACTAGTGAGTGAGCAATGTTTGGTGAAATTTCATATTGGATATTATCATGATAAAGTCTTGTGTGATATTATGGCTATTTATGTTTGTCATATTTTGTTGGGTAGACCATGGCAGTATGATAGAAAAGCTATACATGATGGGAGAAAGAACACATATACTATAACATCAAATGGAAAGAGAATTTACTTTGATTCCTTTGGAAGATGATCCTAAGAGTTAAGTATGTGGGAATGCTAGAATTTGTTTGGTAGATGGAAGAAAACTTCTGGATGGTTTGAGACATGAAAATATGTGTTATGATTTGATTCCTAAGAAGCTTGAAAATCTAAAGACTGAAGAATCACAATCAGAGGAGATAACTAAGTTGCTGAAAGAGTATGAAGACATCATATCAGATAATGTACCTGAAGGATTACCACTAGTCAAGAGTATCAGTCATCACATGGATCTTATACCTAGAGCTAGTTTGCCTAACAAAGTAGCACATAGAATAACTCTGACAGAGAATGAAGAATTGAATAGACAGATACAAGAGTTGTTGAGGAAAGGTTTGATCAAAAAAAGTTTGAGTCCTTGTGCAATACCTGCAGTGTTAGCACCGAAGAAGGATGGTGAATGAAGAATGTGTACTGACTCTAGAGCAATAAACAAGATCACAATTAAGTATAGATTCCCTTTACCTAGGATGAATGATATTATGAATTGTTTGAGTGGAACAAAATATTTCACAAAGATAGACTTGAAGAGTGGATACCATCATATCAGAATCAGAGAGGGAGATGAATGGAAGACTGCTTTCAAGACAAATAAAAAATTGTATGAATGGTTAGTGATGCCTTTTGGATTGACAAATGCACCGAGTACTTTCATGAGGTTGATGAATGAAGTCTTGAAGAAATTATTGAGTAAGTTTGTTATTGTATATCTGGATGATATTCTAATTTTTAGTAAGACAAAAGAGGAACATTTGAGGCATCTAAGACAAGTATTCTAGAGATTGAGAGAAGAGAAATTGCTGATAAACATCAAGAAGTGTAGTTTCATGAAGGAATAATTGGTATACTTGAGATTTGTGATTTCTGTAGAAGGATTAAGATGGACCCTGAGAAGGTAAGAACAATTGTTTAATGGCCTACATCAGAGAGCATTGGAGAAGCCAAATCATTTCATGGATTAGCTAGTTTCTACTAGAAGTTCATAAAAAATGTCAATTCAGTATGTAACCCTACAAAGATAATGAGGTGATAGAAAAGATTTTAAGAGGACATCAGGAGCAAATAAAAGTTTTAAATTATTGAAGCAGAAGGTGATAGATCAACTTGTTTTGGCATTACCAGATTTCAATAAGGTATTTCAAGTCGATTGTGATGCAAGTGGAAATGCAATAGGAGTAGTATTAAGTCAAGAAGGTAGACCTGTAGCATATTTCAGTGAGAAGTTGAATGATGCAAGAAGAAGATATTCAATTTACGATCAAGAGTTTTATGCCATAGTTCAAGCCTTGAAGAAGTGGAGACATTACTTGTTACCTAAGGAGTTTGTGTTGTATACAGATCATCAAGCTTTGCAATATTTGAATAGTCAAGGAAAGTTGAATCGGAGACATATGAGATGGGTAGAGTTCATACAAAGTTATGTTGGAGTTGATAATTAACTCAAGCCACAAAGATCACCTACAAAACCTAAAATTTACCTTCCACAAGAGAAAAAAGCAAAGAGAAATAATTTGCATAATATTGGATGAATTATTGAAACGGATTAATAAATTACATGTGAGAACTTGCTTTTATATTTACAAGTTAGAGAAAAACCCTAATATGACTTAAGAATAACCTAAAACTAAAATTAGCCCTAAGTAAACTTAATAAAGTGTAATTAAATATTTAATTACACCAACACCCCCCCTTAAGTGCAACTTAGGGAGAAATAAAAAATATGCAACTAATGCAAGATGGGTCCTGGTTACAAGGCCATGTTAGGTACCCATGAACAAAAAGAATCTCTCACAAAGTGGAGAAAAAGGAGAAAAACCTAGAGGGAGAAAACTCTTCTCTAAAAGAGAGAAAATACAACAAGTACATGAACATGTGATGGAAGAAGGACTAACACTAAGACCCCCTAAGAATTGAAGCCATCACAAAAGTACAATCATAAATGCCCTTGATAAGAGAGGAAGAAGAAAGAAGGTCTGAAGTGTTGGCAAGAGACACTGCTCTGGTATAGACCTGTATGTTGTCATTGATGGTAACAAGGCTCAGATATCTTATCACCATGATAGGAAGATATATCTCTAGAAGAACAAGTTGGATCCTAGGTTCGGTTGACAGAAAATGGCTAAGTATGGAAAGTATTCAGAGTAGAAGATAGTAAGCTGGATAGTATGGCTCCATAGATGATGATCTGGTAATGCAGTTCAGGTATGATGTTCTTAGTTGTTTGATAGTTTTATGCTTCAAAGGTTAAGTCCTAATCTCCTCTAGAAGTTAGCTTGAAGAATTGCCTAAGTTCGGATAAGCAAAGGTATAGCAGGAATAGTGAACAGGGTCTAGTGCAGTGGTCTGCATTCCTCCGTAGATAAGAATTTTTTTATGCAGCTTTAAGGTGTTGTATACACTTGTATGAAGTGTCTTATTCCAAAGTTAGGAGATCTGAAGTCCACCGGAAGGTTAGATACAAGCTGTTAAGTATCGGTATACTGTTTGACAGAGTTTGACAGAGACAGAGTCTGAGTTCTGATGGTCTGCATTTCTCCACAAGATGATGTCATGCCTTGTAGTTCTAAGGGTAAGATTAGGAATGTGTAAATAGTCCTTGATATGATTTTGAAGATGTTTTGAGATCCTCAGTAAAATCTGTAAGACAACAGATGAAGTTGTTAAGCATGCTCTTAAGGAAAAGGCCGACAAGTATATTAATCATTATGTGGAGAAGAGTTAATGTTTGGAAGATCTATGTAACTAATTGAATGATTAGAGTTAGCCTATATGAATACACTTGGGTGAAGTTTTGGGTCTGTATGACACATAGTGCATTGGATTGAGCAATAAGGTACATCTTTTTATGTACACGTTTCACTTCATGGATGTCGACCTGATTATGGATTAAATCATAATGCGGATATATAAGAGTGATGAATTTCAGTTGAGTGAAGTGGCGTGGAAGTGTGTGTGTGTGTGTGTGTGTGTGTGTGTGATGCAAATATGTGAATAGCAAAGTAGAGTTAGAAGAGAAGAAGCGATGAAGACTTGGGATTCAGAATTCAGTTGCTAAATGACTACACCCTGGCATACTAGCAGATGCTTAAGCAGTATTCAGTTTTCATGTACAATATGATTGGAAGCAAGCTTTCATCATCAAGGTAGTGAGCCGACAGTGAGCCTTCAACAGGGTTTAACAACTCTCAGGGTTTAACATCCCTTATTGTAATCTTGCTAGGTTTAGGGTTGAGGCAGTGAGCCTGCTAAATCTAGTTGTACTTCATGGCAATGAGCCAACATGTTCTAGGCCCATGGAGTGACCAAGCCTGAACATTATTTTTGTAAAGATTGCAATATATATTTGAGAGATAATCCTCTCCATGGTTTTTCCCTTTTTAGGTTTTCCACGTAAAATCTTGGTGTTATGTGTCATGCTTCTATGGATGTTGTTCATTTGTATATTATGCTTATATTTGATTAATCCTTTGAAATGGTTAAAAGTAAAAGTAGAAGAAAAGGTTTATAGAACACTGATTCACTCCCCCCTCTCAGTGTTCCTAACATTCAACAATTGGTATTAGAGCCAAGTTCCTTGGAAAAAGTTTAACATCTTAAGGAAGATTCGGGACAGTATGATCATGATAGCAAGAAGGTATGGAAATTATGAGAGATACAATCAACTAGAAGAAACTATTATGGATCTTGAAAACTCTGAAGCATAAGTTAGGGATCTAAAGGAAAATCTGAAACAAGCTGATGAATGCATCTTGAAACTAAAAGAGCATGTCAAGAAATTCAAAGACAAATACAAAGAAGTTAGTGGTCAATTGCTATCAGCAAATGAAGCCCTGAATAATTTGGAAGTAGAAGTTATAGAAAGAACAAGAGCAGAAGATGATCTAAATTTGATTGTGAAGAACATATCAGAAGATTGTGCAAAACCTTAAAAAGAAATTATAAGTTTAAAAACAGATCTAGAAAAGGCCAAAAGTTTTGAAGAAAAATTCAAGATAAGTACTACAAAGCTTGATGAAATGATTGCTAGCCAAAGGAATGCTGATGACAAACATGGTTTAGGATTTGAGAAAGGAGAAAGCTCAAATTCTGGTCAAATGAGCACTGAGTCAAGGGAAAACAAAGGATACCAGTTCAGAAATCAAAGAAGAAGACCCATAAGACCTCCAGTTAGACAACCAAATGCTCAAAGGTATCCATCTTTCAATGGCTATTGTAATTCATGCAATAAGTATGGTCATAAGGCTACTTAGTGTAGGAGCAGAATAAATCAAAAAATTCCATCATTCTCTGGTCAGTGTTTCAATTGCAAGAAAATTGGTCATAGAGCAAATGAATGTAGAAATCAGATTAGGAAAAGGTTCAACAATGGGAGGAATGAGCAATCCTTCAAAGGTAGATGCTTTACTTGCAATAAAATTGGTCATAGAGCTATTGTATGCAGAAGTAAAGTAAGTTAGAATTCTATTAGGTGCAATGCATGCTATAAAATGGGACATAGATCAAATGAATGCAGAAGCTTGGTAAGAACTAACTTTCAAAATACAAGGAACAGTCAATCATTCAATGGAAAGTGTTTTGCATGCAATAGATTTGGACATATGACAATTCAATGTAGATTAAATTCAATCAATGGAAGGAATCAAAGTCAAAAAAATGTGATGTGCTTCAACTGAAACAAATTTGGACATGTTGCAAGGTTTTGCAGAAGCAGGAATGTGAAGAGAAATCACTATTCTAAAGAAAGGAAAACAGAGAAGAGGAATAATAAGGGAAAAGAAAGAGGTGATACGATTGAAATTGAGGAAGAAATGGACAAGATCTGGATTGATAAGGAAGTAATTTTAGTTGAGGATAGATCTGCACTAACATCTGATGCTAATACCTTCTTTGAAGAATAAGTTGCGAGCACTGGCTCAGGGAGAGTAGTATCGAAAATCCAAACTCCCTAGCCAGACAATTGATCCTGAAAATCAGCATAGAGATTCTTGGTTGAATTTGAAAAGACAAATCCTCTGAAAGAAAAACCAGAAGGAAACAAGCTCATATGGCACATTATGGAGAAATCCTAATCGACTGTATTCTATAGTAAAGAGGTTAACAGCTTTTTGGAACAAGCATTAATGACAATTAGGTTAAGTCGTGCGGAGGATAAAAGAGAGCTAGTTTGAATTCAAAATCACTTTGCATCCGAAGCTATCAAGTGTTTAGAGAGATTGAAGCTGAGCTTGAGCAGTGATAACCAAGATTTGAAGTAGTAGAAGAAATTCGAAGAAAGGAAACCCTAACACAAGGTATTTTCATTAAAATCTCATTTGTGAATCTATTAAATTTCTGAAATGGCAACTCCACAAGTTGTTGATATCACTGAACGGCCTCGGCCCAAATTTAAGAAACACCCATTCAAAGCAACAGAAGTGGATTCGATGGGTGTGTTTTCAGTTATTCCTCATGGAGTTCTATATGTTGAGGATGTTAAGGCATACATTCATGTTACCCTAGAAGAATATGGTGTTGGTAATTTTTTCTGAATCGGCAGAGGGTTTGCCAGTTCCTATGCATAGGCTGATTTGGCCAACAGAAACGGGAGGTTGCGTGAGCTGCCTCCCCTTCACTTCTGGTTCTGCCGCACGAAGGGTAGTATCCATATAGCTAAAGATGTAACATTGACTAGCCCAATGATAGAAAGATTTGGCTTTACAATAACAGGCAAAATACTCTCATGTGTGGACCAAGAT
Organism: Cunninghamia lanceolata; assembly: GCA_027924645.1. Taxonomy (NCBI): domain Eukaryota; kingdom Viridiplantae; phylum Streptophyta; class Pinopsida; order Cupressales; family Cupressaceae; genus Cunninghamia; species Cunninghamia lanceolata. The sequence continues at coordinate 4,139,024 of BSBN01000046.1, read as the reverse complement.
TTATGTGATAAATCACAAGGTCAGCAACATTCTTGGACATATTTGTCTGGTCAGGTATGAGAGCATGCAGGGGTTCCTAATCCTACTCCTACAACTAACAGGTTGGAAATGTGAAATGGTTTGAATTGATGGTTTGGATGCAAGACAGGGGTTTTGGATCATAACTACTTCACAAGGGCAGACCGGTGCCTATCTCAGGGCAAGGAGTCAAATAGACATATACATAAGAATGGCTTGCAACTGGCATTCGAATTTCAAGGCGTTAGGACTGATGCTTGCCTTACAAACATCACCCAAGGATAAGTATTTGACTGTCCATACTTATAGATATCCTAGCTGACATACACTCTTCTCCATACCTTAACCTAAAACAGTTTAATCCACTCCTTGAATGGAAGTTAGAGATCAAGTATGCAATACATAAATCTGTATTCTAGAATTTGAGAAACTCTTAGCAACCAAATTCAGAAGAAGAAATGCATACAACAAGTGGAGACAAACATCAAAACACATGCAAGAAATATTTTTCATATAAAATTGACACTGAAACTGAACATATGTGCAAGATACATCACAGATGCAATACATAAACTCTAAAATGAGATGGAACAACAAGGAAATGCTCTGGTTTTTGTTATTCACACAAAAAATTGCCCAAGTCTTCAACAACCCACAAAGAGTGACACAGTTTGGCTTTTATACCAAGACTGTGTACCTAGCAAAACTATTACAAGGCAAGTCAAAATCACCAGATACAATGCATCGTGAGAATTGGCGCTCAAAATTGAATGTAGTAGGTAGAGGAGGAGACAGGAAGATCTCGAGCCCTGTGTTGCCACCTGGGGATTCACATCTTCAATCAGATACTTGATCCGTCCATGCCTTCACCCATACCTTGTAACATCTGCCATTAAAGGTATACCAACCTGTGGCCTTGGGAAAATGCAGTGAACTATGCATTTTAAAACTTTTCCCGCTAAGAAATATGACCCTGATATTTTCAAACAATGTGAGAACTGATTATCCCACATGCACCCCGTGGCGACCTCCTCAACACTTTATAAGCTAGGTCATGAGCATATATAATGTCAGTGATTTTGCTCCCGACGAAGCCAGCATATACCTCATCATCATCCTCCGCATGATAACCTGACATGAAATATTGGGGTGATATTTCTGTTAGTGTGAATAGGGTTACTTTGCTATCTATCTCTTTCTTAGCTTGTTCTCCACCTTAGCTCTTTTCACACTAGGTTAAGCTTACTTAGGGACTTTTTCACTTTATCCCACATTGGTTGTGTATTGAGTTTCTTGGGTGGAATATCCTATATATACCCACCTCTTGCTCTCATATGAGCATCCCATTCTATTGTAATGCTTTGCATTCTCTTGAGTTGAATACAGTTTATTTGACTCATATCTGATTTCTATTTTGCTTTCTCTCGATCACTTGCATTCTTGGGTAGAAATCTAACATGGTATCAGAGCGGTTGTGATTTGTGGGTTAGTATTTTTTTTAGAAATCTAAGAGTGTAGAGGTGTTTTTCGAAGCACATGAGTATGCTCTTATCTTGCATCTTCAGATGATCTGGAGAAACATAAAAGTGTGGAGAAAACTCTAGTTTGTGAGTTGTGGGTTTCGAAGCACATGAGTATGCTCTTCTTTTGTATCTTCTGATGATCTAGAGAAATAGAAAAGTGTGGAGAAAACTCTAGTTTCTAGGGGGGTTCATATTTTGACTTGCCAGTTGCAAGTTTTTTTTTCATAGCTTCCTCAAGACTCTTTGAGCTAAAATCTAACAATCGGCTTGCATTTTATTTATTCTAATCAATCTTATAGGTTGCAACATGCCTTTGTTTGTCTTAGGTAGCTGATTCAGTCTTTGCATGCCGTTTTTTGGTGCTAAACACATTTTTTTTCATTAGAGTCACATTTTCTATAGATCATAGAGAAAAACGCCTTCTGGGTTTTGTTCGCAGCATCGAAAAACCATCTGGGTATCTATTAGTTTTTGCATACAGCTTATATAGTTTGCAGAAATGACATCAAAAAGATACAGCAAAACCCCTCTCCATTGGCGTTTTGAAAATTGCAGTTCAACTTCCACAGGCCGTAACTTGGGCTCCCGACCTCGGAATTGCGAGCTTCTTTTTTTTATTTTAATTAATTTTTCATGCTCTACATGCTGGTGCAATCATTTTCTGATTTTAGTGTATATATTTTTTAGTAATCTCATATTCTCACACGTGACTCTACGTAGTTCCCATTTTTGGGACTTTCAAAAGTGCATAACTTTTGCATACAGCCTCGGATCGAGGCGATTCTTTTTTTGAAAGTGCATATTTTTTCATGTACTTCGTAGTGGTACTTCTAATTTCATTTGGGTTTGTGCCAAAATTGTAATTTCAGTATATGTTCATTTTGTGAGGATTTGTAAAAGCATTGAAGTCAAGTCCACTCAGCATTCTCTTGCTAGTGGCTATTGTAAATGAACTAATATAAAGTGCCAAATCATATTTCTTGGGGGGGTTCTTTGATTGAGTGGAAAAGGGGGTGTCTTATGTGCTCTCTTTGAGTCACATCTTTTATGGGGTTATTGTAATCATTTTGGGGGTTCATCATGGATATCGGTTATTTCCATCCTTCTGTTGTTAAGTTAACCTCAGAGAACTATTTGTCTTGGAAACAAGGGATAAAGAATCATTGCCTTGAGCAAGATCTATTGCCCCATCTCTTTGGACTCGTTCCTGAGCCAAGTGACTATGAACAGAAGAATGCATGGTTTAACAATAATGACATGGTCTATGGACTAATATGTATTACTATTTCTGAGGATATTCTACATCACATAGAGCAGATTCAGTGCCCTGTCACTGCTTGGACCATCATCCAGCAGTTGTATGGAGACTTTGGATCTTCATCTGAGAGTGATGTTTCCTTGGATGACCAGGCTCTAGTGGATGATACTAAGTCTTCTTTTACCCTATCTTGTGTGACATACATTGATACCCCATCTTAAGATACAACATCTGTTGCTTCATCAGATTCCAGAGATGCTTCTTTGAGAGCTTCTAGTGATTCTTTGCAGCAGGATCATTACAGTCTTTCTGATTGGGATTCCTATTTATCAAACATTACATCTTTGTTTGTGGAGTCTCATATTTCAGATTTGGAGGACACATTTGAGGGGCTATCTCTCCTCTTTCATGACAATTATTTTGTCCTTGCACCTGTTGTTACTACAGAGTTTAGAGAGGCTTCTTTAAGGGCTTCCAGTGATTCTTTGCAGCAGGATCATATTTGTCTTTTGTATTCACTTCATTGGGACTAATTTCTACCAGACATCTCTTATTTGTTTGTAGAGTCTCACATTTTGGATTTAGATGACACTCTTGAGGACATTCAACTCCTCTTTGATGATAGTCATTTCATCACTGTTATCCCATCTTCCTTGTCTTTGGATCTTGTACCTCCTGGTTGTACACATGGGATTGGATTGCTTCTACCTTCGTGCATTGAGGCATCTTTTGATATTCACATGGGGACACTTGAGCAGAGTTCTGAGATAGGATACATCTTGAGACTTCCTTCCTCACCTTGTTTTTTTGAGTGGGAGTTACTTCGAGATTCACCATTGGAGTTATTTCTTCCTAAGGGGAGAAATGTCATTTGTCACAAATGGATCATCTTCAGCATTCATATATGGGTATCCTCTTTTGGCACAGGAGCTAGTTTGTTGTGGGGGGGTTTCATAGTCTCTTTCACTCTCTCTACTTTTGGGGGGGTCTCCTCTCTCTCTATTTTGGGGGGGGTTTCTCTCTCTTTGGGGTGAATTTTATGTACATGGGTACCTCATCAGGCTTGATATGCCGGGACCCATTTCGCCCTAAGTTGCAATTAAGGGGGGGTGTTAGTGTGAATAGGGTTACTTTGCTATCTAGCTCTTTCTTAGCTTGTTCTCCACCTTAGCTCTTTTCACACTAGGTTAAGCTTACTTAGGGACTTTTTCACTTTATCCCACATTGGTTGTGTATTGAGTTTCTTGGGTGGAATATCCTATATATACCCACCTCTTGCTCTCATATAAGCATCCCATTCTATTGTAATGCTTTGTATTCTCTTGAGTTGAATATAGTTTATTTGACTCATATCTGATTTCTATTTTGCTTTCTCTCAATCACTTGCATTCTTGGGTAGAAATCTAACAATTTCATATCACCCCATCGGCACAACCTGATGCATCGGTGGAAGATCCTCCTGCTTTACCGATACCATATGCTTTGTCGATGATCCACATGATCATGTCCACTGACATCCTGATGATGTCACCATCATATTGCAAAATCGGGGCAATCTTTATAAGATGACTGATGTTAAACATATGACCCCCCATCTTCATTCGAAATATCGAGCGGATTGAAAAACTTGGAATATGACCCCATTGGACCTTGATGACGTCATTGCCACATCAGCATCAGGGTGATATTCATAAAATCACCGGATATTTGAAATATCACCCCCTACACAAATATCAGGGCACACTGTAGCTTCGGTGTAAGATCAGGGTGATCTTTGAATATGACTGATATTTGAAATATCACCCCCCCTTTCGGAATATGCATGAAGCTGACAGGCAGATATCACCCCCCCACATAAAATTGATGTTCGCACCATCGGGGTGATAAAACAACATGGGGTGATCTTGACTAAGATCACCTGATACTTGAAACATGATGACCCCACGGAAAATCAGGTCATATGAAAACCTTGCAACATCATCAGGGTGATCTTAACTAAAATCACCTGATATTCAGAAAATCACCCCCGGGTAGAAGATCAGGTTGGTATGAAATACGACCCCCGCAAGAATATATCAGGCTGATATGAAAAATGATGACCCGCTCACACAAATATCAGGGGGATGACTAGAAAAATGATGATGATGACCTCGCCTCCTTAAGAAATATTAGGTTACCTTTGGAATACGATGAGGAGGCCCAAAGACCTAGAACTTTTTTGGATTTTTTGGGATGGTGCCTGCATGCTCAAGCTTAACACCCTAAACATAAATGAGTACTAACACATGGGAAGAGAAAACTCACAGACTTATTTCTAGATCACCTATGCGATGGAGGTTACGATCTGAAAAATGAATATAAGGCATTGGAGATAAAGAAATTTATTGAATACATCGACTTTCCAACTTTCACAGAGGATGAATGGGTCCGGTATGTGTTAAGAAGGGTTCATGATGAATTCATATGGCTTGAGAGACCTTTCAAGATTACAAAGGATGCTATTAAGGTAGTCACTGGATTATGTTCTACTGGATTAGTACCACTTCTGAAAGTTGTAAAGAATGATAAAGTAATGGCAGCCACTAGAGACAAGTTTGACAAAAGAGCGTTAACAATCAATGATATTGAAGACTATGCTATAAGATTTGCATCCATGGTTATTGGTTACAATGTTTACTTCTCAAATCGTGAAAATTTAGTATCTGGTACATCAATTTATATAGCCTTTGAGATGGTGAAGGAAGATGTAGAGTATGATCTTTGTGAACTACTCTAGCAGGAATTGATGGAAAATTTAAGGAAGACCAAAGATCAGAAATATCCATTCAAATATGGTACGTTGATTCTTTGTTTGTTCTTCTACTACATGCAAGAATTACTAGGTATGAAAAATTTTCTCTGGACAAATGATGAGCCTGTAGCAGTTTAAATTAGAAATCATCTGAATAGTATAGGAAGCATTGATGCTCAGAAATCTATCATGTGGGGTTGTTTCAAAAATTTTCAAAGCATGATGCAGTCTAGGGAAAGAATCCCTAAGGCAATTGTTGAGAAATTAAAAGACACTATCTGCTTCATGGTCACTAAGGATCAATGTTTAATGGAGGCCGTGGAACCTAGAACTATATGGGTAATGCCCATGGGTTATAAGGTAGATAAGACATTTTGGAAAACTATGCCCTGCATCTGCTCAGCAAACCTAAAGATGCCAAGGAAGAGAGGTTTGGAACATATGAGGAGTTATCTATGAAACTCCATGTTGAACTTAGACAAACCGAATCCACCAGAAAAGTGAGAAAAGAGGTGGAAGAAATTGCCACAAGGTATGTCATCACTAAAGAGCAACTTAGGGAATCTAGAGAAAATGCAGAGAAAGCTAAGAAAGAAAAGAAAGATAGTGAACAAACTAAGGTTTTGGAAGAGCCTATGAAGAAACCAAGAGGGCCCAAAATAACACAAAGGACTACTAGAAGCTCTACTACGTCTCTAGTACAACATCATCAAAGAAACCCTCTGACAAAGATCCAAAGAGGACTAAGATGAAGAGAAAAAGAATGTATGCAAGTATAAGTGAAAAAGATGAAGAAGAAACTAAGTCTAATGAAAATATCAAGAAAATGAAAACTGAGACCACTAAAACCTTTGAAAAGAAGAAAGCTAGCAAAAGTTAGAAGGTAAATGAGTCTCCAGCCACATTAACACTTGAAGATGTATTAAAGTCTATTACTATTGATGGAAATCTGAAACCTGTGGCTGAATTCTATGATGATTACAATGATGCTGACAAAAGGATTTTGGAAGAAGCTATCATAGGATATCTGAACATATACAATAGAGCTCTCATTGAGATCATTGGTGATCTCCTAGATACCTTGGGCAATAATCTATCAGTCAAAAAGGAAACTACTATAGCTAAGGATGTTGAGCTCAGAGAACACACTTTGATAAAATTATGTTTAGATATCACTTCAGAAGAAAAGGCCAAAATCTCTAAAGCACGTCACAATAAGTTCAAATCAAAGAAAAGAATGAATCCACTGATGATAGGAGAAAATGACAATGTTGTCAAGGAAACATAGGATATTATCTTGGAAATATTAAAGAAATGCAATATTTCCACCATCCATGACAATGAGGAAACAAAGGATCATGACACATCTTTGCCCCAGACAAGCCAAGATCAAGGACCAAAACAAAGTAATCAACTTTCTGACTTGAACACATTGAACATGTTACATCAAGGTAAAATTGAAATGAATCTACCTCCTCAGCAACAGGTTGAGGATGAAGAGAGTAGGGAACAAACAAGGAGTCTTACATCGGAACAAAACACAAATCAACAAGAAAATATGGACATAGACCTTCTGGAACAAAGTCAAGGAAAATCACTAGAGAGGGCAAGAGACACTACAGATGTCTCTACTAATTTTGACAGGCAACAAATTGCAAAAGAGTTTGAACTCCCTCAAGGTCCAATCAACTTGGCCTCATTCTCACCTTATCAAAAGTTCAAGCTCGTATCTATGGTTTAGGCCAAGGCATGGGAAGAGTTGTTACAATCACATGGTCAAGATAACAAACTAATCAACGAAGAATCTATTGTGTTGGAAAAGCTGATGCCATCACTCCAAAGGGATACCACATTATCCCCTGCTGACCATCTCGAGAAGCTATTAAACTCTATAAGTGTACATTTTAAATCTTTTGAAAAATCTGCAGAAACAAAAGTAAGGAAAGAATTTGAGGGAAAAAGACTAGAAGAATTAAAAACAATGATAGCCAATGATAAAATTGTGTTAGAAAATTCAATAGTTAACACTCAAAGAGTTGTAAAAGAAGCTGGAGATGTGTACAAATTTTGTCTATCCTGGCCAAAAGCTACTCAGGAGATTGAAGAATAGATCAAAGAGTTGGAACAGAAAATGATGGACATCTCTACCAAATTTGATCCAGTAATAGAATCAATTAGAAATAAAGAAGACTAGTCTGCCCTAAATTGGACTGAATGACAAATCTTGTTGCAGAGGCTAGGGTAGCTATACAAACAGACACACCTTCTGATCTCAAAAAGGCAGAATCTTTAGCTTTTCTCTACAATGGACACATTCAAATTTTGGACAATGCTTAGAAAGGTTGGGACATTGAGTGGGTGCAATTAAAAGCATAATCAATGACATCCTCAAATATATGTAATATTAAGATGAAGATTGTACTTACAAATATGTGGCAGAGTACAAAATTTTGAAGTTTTGACAAATTTTTGGTTTCGAATCACACCCTTTGCCATTGATGTCAAAGGGGGAGAAGTAGATCAGTGAAAAATAGATAATCATCTCAAGGGGACTAGGAGAATGAAGTGTATATAGTAAGGGGGAGTAGTCAAGCATTTTTCATTAAGTGTTGCCATCAATGCCAAAGGGGGAGATTGTTGGCAAGAGACACTACTCCGGTATGGACCTGTATATTGTCATTGATGACAACAAGGCTCAAAGATCTTATCACCATGATAGGAAGAGATATCTCTGGAAGAACATGTTGGATCCCAGGTTCAGTTGACAGAAAATGGCTGAGTATCGAAAGTATTCAGAGTAGAGGACAATAAGCTGGATAGTATGGCTCAACAGATGATGATTTGGTAATGCAGTTCAAGTATGATGTTCTCAATTGTTTGATAGTGTTATGCTTCAAAGGTTCAGTCCTGATCTCCTCTAGAAGTTACCTTGAAGAATTGTCTAAGTTTGAATAAGCAAAGGTATAGAAGGAACAGTGAATAGGGTCTAGTGTAGTGGTCTGCATTCCTCCGTAGATAAATATTTTGTTATACGGTTTTAAGGTGTTGTATACACTTGTATGAAGTGTCTTATCCCAGAGTTAGGAGATCTGAAGTCCAATGGAAGGTTAGCTATAAGATGCTAAGTATCGACATAGTGTTTTGACAGAGATAGAGTCTAAGTTCTGATGGTCTGCGTTTCTTTGCAAGATGATATCATGCCTTGTGGTTCTAAGGGTAAGATTGGGAATGTGTAAAGAGTCCTTGATATGATTTTGAAGGTGTTTCAAGATCCTTAGTAAAAGTTGTAAGACATCAAATGAAGTTGTTAAGCATGCTCTTAAGGAAAAGACTGAGAAGTATATTAATCATTATGCAGAGAATAGTTAATGTTTGGAGGATCTATCTAAGTAATTGAATGATTAGAGCTGACCTATATGAATACACTTGGGTGAATTTTTGGGTCCACATGACAAATAGTGCATTGGATTGAGTGACAAGGTACATCTTTCTATGTACACATTTCACTTCTTAGATGCCGACCTGATTATGGATTAAATCATGATGGGGATATATAAGAGTGATGAATTTTAGTTGAGTGAAGTGGTGTGGAAGTGTGTATGTGTGTGATGTGAAGATGTGAATAGTAGAGCATAGTTAGAAGAGAAGCAACGATGATGACTTGGGATTCAAAATTTAGTTGCTAAATGACTGCACCCTGGCATAGTGGCAGATGCTTAAGCAGTATTCAGTTTTCATGTGCAATATGATTGGAAGCAAGCTTTGGTCATCAAGACAGTGAGCCGATAGTGAGCCTTCAACAAGGTTTAACAACCCTCAGGGTTTAACAACCCTTATTGTAATCTTGCTAGGTTTAGGGTTGAGGCAGTGAGCCTGCTAAATCTAGTTGTACTTCATGGCAGTGAGCCAACATGTTCTAGGCCCATGGAGAGACCAAGCCTAAACATTATTTTTGTAAAGATTGCAATATATATTTGAGAGCTAATCCTCTTCATTGTTTTTCCCTTTTTGGGATTTCCACGTAAAATCTTGGTGTTATGTGTCATGCTTCTGTGGATGTTGTTCATTTATATATTATGCTTCTATTTGATTAATCCTTTGAAATGGTTAAAATTAAAACTGGAAGAAAAGGTTTATAGAACATTGATTCACCCCCCTCTCAGTGTTCCTAACATTCAACATGAAGACCCCCCCAGAAGTGTGAACAAACTCCAAAAAGTAGATGAAGAAGCTGCAACTGTCATTGCTGAATTGTGACTAGAACTAATCCATAGGAACAAGCACCATGAAGATCCAAGAACATTGACCATAATGAATGACCATCAAAGTGAGATGTGACCTACGGAGAATCTGATGCAAGATTTAGGATCATTAACCATATGCTCTCAATTTGAGATATGAACTAATGTAAATAAAAAAATGTCTAGCAAGATAAGGTAGATAACATTGATTTTCTGACAAGTTTCAGTGTGTTTGAAAGGAAGCTAGGTGTGTGGAAACACTTCGTACACTAATCTATTAAGGAGAGGGCTATGTAAATTCAAATTTATCCTAACTATTATAGCGATGTTAAACCATTAACATGAGATATAACAGCAAAACACAAGAGCCAGAAAGAAGATAGAAGAAGAGAGAAATATTTACGGTGGGGAAAACCCTTATCGGGTGAAAAACCCCACACTCAAAAACTTGCACAATGTATTAACAAATCTGAAAGAATGTTTACAACACACTTGAAATGTAATCTTCAATGGTCTTTGACACTTGTGTCTAGAGTTAATCCGACAGCATAACAGTACCTGTAAACCTGTGATACAAACTCCATCTCCAAGCACTTGTATAAATAGGAAATACAAGGCAATATTGGACCTTTCTTGGAATGGGCATCCAACATGGCATCATGGACCAAAACCCATGCCCAAGGACACTTGGTCAACATTGTAGAATGTGCTTGACACTTGTCCACAACTCCTTCCCAAAGAGGTCACCTATTTCCAAAATGGGCTATGATAGATGCTCTTATGACACTTACGACCGTCATAGAATCTGTCATAGCGGTTACAACTTGCAGCTATAAGAGAATCTGTCATACACATGCTATAAATAGCATATTCTCTTACAACATGTCATATTGCACCTTGGGGAACCCAAATATGCCTTATTCAAAGATGCTTCATGACATATGTCATCACCTATCTTATAACCATCTATTTCTGACTCTTACATGTCATAGATTCATCATAGGAATCTGTCATAACCGTTTCAGTCAAACATTCCTTACACAACATAGAAGATGCCAAAACATGGCAGAATATTCCTACCACTAAGTGGGATGCCTATCTCCTCATGTGAGGACAAAAATACAAGTTGTCATAATCCATGTAGGATTGACACATCACCCTGCCACATCCCACAATATGACAATATAGATTTTCCAAATAATTACAACATAGGCAATTAAACAATAAATACAAACATTACAAATGCAAAGAATTACCAAGGTTGAGACACGTTAATTCCCAACATTCTCCCACTTGTCGAACACCTTGTAAGAGCCAATAGAAAAACATGATTTAACTGCTATAGGCCGAGTGGCCCATAGACTCTGAACACCATCTGAACTTCTTTGTGCCCACTAGTTTCGTCAATGCATCTACAACCTTCTTCAAAGTATCTACCTTCTCCAAATTAACCTTTCCATCCTCAACCATGTCTCGCAAGAAGTGAAACTGAACATCTATGTGCTTGGTTCTAGCATGGAAAGTTGGATTCTTTGCAAGGTAAATTGCACTCTGACTATCACAACTGATCGTGATCTAACCTACATCAACACCAATATCGTAACACAATCTCTTAAGCCAAATGGCTTCCTTACAAGCATGAGTTGCTTGTTGGAAACAAGGCAAATAATTGAGAGGGGGGGTGAGTCCGTTATCTTAAACTTCTTAACTTTCTTATCTTCTTTAACAATAGTGCAATATCAAAACATATAAGAATAAATGAACATGAAAGCATAAATGAAATCAACACACATAACACAAGGATTTTTATGTGGAAAACCCTATTAAGGGAAAAACCACGGGGTGACTAACCCAAGATTGTATTCTTTGTTAAAAGAATAGAAGTACAAAATGGCACTTGCCAATTAGGGCTCACTGCCCAAGCACACTGCTCACAAGAGGCTCACTGCCTATAAGAGACTCACTGTCTACAAGGTATAAAGAAGGTAACTAGGTGTTTGAACTGATCAGAGGCATCCACATATGCTGAGGTTCAGTTCTAGTTAGGCTCAATATACTGATCTGCTGCGCTTCATTCTTCCTCTGCTTAATGTTGCTAATCTGTCACATACCAGATTTGTATAGTTACTTCCACACTGCTCTCTACTTTTCTTCACACACTATTTCACAACACACACACTTCATATCAGAATCCATTTGGTATATATATTTGGACCAAGGATTTCAATCATTTTTCTAGTCGGCATCCAGAATACTCAAGACTTTCCCAAACTCTGGTCTGTCGGCTGAATCCTTGCTTACTAAGTGATGCATATCAAAAAGATAGTTATAGAAGTCGTCAATCATGTTGGCCAACTATGAATGATCCCTCAAGAAACTGGATCACCATCAATATCTCATCCGGATTAAGGTTTGATGCTCTACTAGTCAGTTCTTCCTTAGTCTACTCTGCCAAACAAGAACCCAACACTTAGGTGCTCATATCTTTTCACTCTTTCATCACCGGAGGCTCAATCTCTAGAATGTATCAGTCATGGTACTCCTATTGACTTCCCCAAGTCCGTACTTTGTTGAGATACTTCCACTAAGAGATCCAGACCTGATTGTCAGACCTTGCTGCATGCTCTGTTCTTTCTCACCAGACCAAAATACTCTTCAATCTGACTTTTGGTGTAGACATATCATGTGCTGCAGATGTGTGGGATGGACTTTGTTGCCATCAATGACAACACTCATGAAGCCACACAGTGTCTCTTGCCAACAATCTCCCCCTTTGGCATTGGTGGCAACACTTAGTGAAAAATGACTAAGTGTCACACTACACTCCCCCTTGGCTGATGCTCTGTTCTAATGTACACTTTTCCAAAGCTCCCCCTTAGCTAGATTCCACATTTTTCACTGCTCCTCACTCCCCCTTTGACATCAATGGCAAAGAGTAGAATCCGCACACCAAAATTTATAAAAAAAAACAACCGATACTTAGCCACATAAGTATATATACAAGTTATACTTACATATACTGAAGTATATCTCCAAAGGTGGTCTTCAACTGTACCACTTCTATTGCCCAACTCTTCTTCATCATGTCCAAAATTGAAATGTGACCACTTAGCAAAAATGCAAAAGCTTCTACCCTCTTTAGGTCTGTCGAATCACTGATCTGGGCTATGGTCTGGGCATCAGTTAGGACCTCATGCATTGCCTCTAACTTGGGGATAATTATCCCTCTTAGTTCACTTAGCCTACTTATTCTGTTCTTCTTCTCCTTTTCAAGCCTCTTTATTTCATTTATAGTGGCAATAGTCTGACACTCTTGATTCATTATAGAAGAGGTGAAAGGATCAAAATTTTGAGATAAACTTGATAGTTTGCTCTCTTGTTCTTCCACCTTCTTGGCAATGTCTTCTGTTATGGTGGACCAAGATAGAAAAAAATTGTATAAATCTACACCATCTTTAAGACCATTTTCTAAGCTCTTTATCCCAATATCTAAATTTCTCCTATCATTTGTTATTAGTCCCTACACTTCAGAGAATCTCTTTCCCAAAAATTCTTTCCAGACTTTCTCTTTTGCTGACTTCTCCAAAGAATCAAAATGTGTGCTAATAGAATTAACAAGAGATTTCAAGTTACTGGATGAAGAGACCAAAAGATCCTTCTGGAAGGATGGCATGATCTTCTCCAATGCACTGAATGCAATCTCTATTAGCTCACAATCTTCCATGTGAGACTTCAGAAGCTTTTCTTTTGCCTTTGCTTGGGCAAAGGATGCTATCTTCATTGTCTGAACCGGGGAGAGGGAATCAAAATTGAATGGTCCTTGAAATAGCTCTGGTTCATCTAATTCCATCATTTCTTTGGTCAAGAAATCTTTAACTATTTTTCAGTGTCTCTTGACGGAGAAAGAGTCTTCTTTCCTTCTGCAGCTTCAGAACTGTCCCCAGGGGTTTTCTTTGATTAATCTTCTTCTCTTCCCTTTACCTCTTCATCTTGACTGATTTCCTCTTCTTTTCTTTCTTCTCCTTCAATTTTGGAGTCTTTTGGGGGATCTGGAAGAGATATATTTATTTCTTCATGAACTTCCTCTTCTAGAATAGAGGAATCCAGGTCTTTAGTCTTTTCCTCACCTGTCTCCTTTGACTCTTTTGTAATTTTCTTAGTAGAGCCTTCCTTTGATGCACTTAATCCTTCGACATCAGAAGGTTCATTACTTATGTCCTCTATAATAGGAATATTTAATCTTTTGTATGCATTTTAGAGGATGTCTTCAGTCTCTTTTGCCACCTGATCAGTCTCTCTGAGCATAAGCTTGTTCATTCTGGCTTTGCTCCAGAACTCATCCTTGCAATCCTTCAAGATCATGTTCATTTGTTTAGGGGTGATGGAAGGATAGAGATGAATAGCTATCTATTCCCGGATCTCCATATCCTTTTCCTTATCATTGTTCTTTCTCATTTTAAGTTCCTTCTCTAGGCTTTTAGGAATTAGAGATATGATTTCAATGAATGCTTTATTATAGATGTTTAGATACCTGACTGTAGCATCTTGCAGGATCTTCTGGTCAGCTTCACTACATTCCTCATAGAATTCTGTCATTGGTTGCAGATTTCCATCCATAGTGACTACCTTTATGACATCATTAATGGAGAGACTAGGCCTTTCAACAAATTCTTCCGCTTCTTCTTCTTTGTTCTTGCCGGTAGATGATTCCATAGAAGTTTTCTTTTTCTTCTTCATTTTCTTAACCTCCCCATTTGTCTCTATCTCTTCATCATCCTTTTGACTTATATATGACCTTGTGGCCTTTGTCTTAGTTCTCTTTTCTCCTTTTCTAGATGTCTTTGCTTCTGGTTTTGAGGCTTTTTGGCTCTTAGTAGTGGCAGGTGTAGAGCTCTTTGAGGATCTAGTCTGGGAGGGGGCTTGCACTGGAGCACTTTCTTTTTCTACTTCTTGCCTTTCTTTCTCTGCCCTTTCTACCTTCTCTCTATTGGCATCAACTGCTTCCTTTGATATGCCATATTTCTTTGCAAAATCCTCTACTTCCTTCCTGACTTTTCTCTTTATTTCAGGTTGCCTTAGTTCAACATGAATTTTTACACTCAATTCTTGAAAGGTGCCAAACCTTTCCACCTCAGGGTCCTTAGGCTGACTTAGTAGGTGTTGGACATGCAGTTCCAGAATTTTCTCATCCACCTTATAGCCCATTGGCATAATCCACACTATTCTCAGTTCTACTGCCTCCATTAGGCATTGATCAGTGCCTACCATGAAGGACACTATATCCTTGTATTTTTCAACTAGAGATTGGGGGATTCTCTCTCTGGCCTGCATCATGCCTTGGAAGTTTTTGAAGTAACCCTAGAGTGTTGTGCTTTATGCCTTGGCATCACCAAGCCCATACAAATAACCTATGATTTGTATGGCCACAAGTCTGTCATTTTTCCATACCCAACCACTGATGGTGATTGATTGTCATTGATGTCAAAAAGGTCTTGTAGGATCTTGGGTTGATATTAGTAAACATCTGAAGGTCACTAATCAGGAGGTTGCAAACATCTCATTGTTCATATTTCATATGGTTTATATTATGTTTCATGTTCTTCATCTGTTCATGATATCTGATTTGGATAACGGTTTGTGATATTTGTTTAAGAGTTGTTTTGATAAGAACATCATCATGATCTTAGGTTGTCATGGTGACATGATAGTGTTGTTCTTTCAGGGAGTTCACATGATGGCATGGTGATGTTCACTTGGTTGCAGATGAGAAAGGAGTTGTTTTCTTTTTCAGTTGGTCATGATTTAAGTATGTTAATGCACAAGGCAAATATGGTCTTGCCAGAATGTGCTCATCTATGTTGTTAGGAGTGCCTCAAGGCAAGGTTGTTATTGATATATTGTTGTTAATATGCTTCAAGATTGTAACAGGTTGATTACTTTATTTTGTTGGCAGTCTTGGTGGTTTAGAATGTTCAATGAAGTATTCAGATGATGGTTCTCATTCATATCATGATCATGATTCAAAGGAATAGGCTCATCAAAGATTTCACATGAAGATGTTTGGTTGACGATGTTTTACTTGATGGCCTTTCTAAGGATGCTTCAAGATGTCTGTATATTCAGGAGATCATGATCATATGTGATTGTGTGATCAAGAAGTGCTTTTGATAAATCACATATATTAATGTGGTCAAAGGTTTTTTGAATAAGATTTAAAATCATTTATATTCTAACATAAATCTTATCACTATTGCACTTTTGATATAAACTAGAGTTGACCTATAGTTGCAAGTCAGTCACTTTGTATTGACCTGGTGGATGGTTTAAGACCATGGGGAAATCGGCCCTTTCAACCTGCTACACTGTTTCTCTCGGTCTCATCTTTGTGCACGGTGGTAGCATTTGAAATGAGTGCTAAAAGGGGGCTCAATAAAAAGCTAAGTCTAAAGTGAATTTTTGGTTCAAATTTTTTAAGACTCTAATGAATTTTATGAAGTGGATCAAATATCCTATTCGAAGGGGAGCGAAATTTATTTGAATTTTTTGGGAGCATACTTTAATAAATAAAATCATTCAAAGTTTTTTTATGAAGAGTTTGCTTTTTTCCAAAAGCCATCGAATATTTCTTATGGATTTTTTTTAGACCGAAAAAAAAAATGCTAAATGGTTTCTTTTGTAAAATTAGAAACTTTCTTTTTAAATGGTTGGTCCCTTATGACATTAATTTAAGGAGTTTTCATAAGGAGATTTTTTATTTTTGCTTTTTCTAAATGTGAGATAAATCTTTTTGAAGAGATTTTTTAATGGTGATTTTGGAATCAGTAAAGGTGATTTTTTTAAATAAGAGGATTGGAGATATTGAAGAATTTTTTCAGAGGCAGTTTAAGATTTTATAGAAGAAGTTGAAAAGTTTTTTTATGCGGAGAATTTTTGAGAAGAGGATCTGAAGATATTTTGTGTGAGAAATTTATTGAAGAGAAGGTGAAAAGTTTTATTTCAGGAGATTAATTTTATTTTCACATATGAAGATGAAATTGTCTTTGCAGATAAAGATAATGTTTGAAAGAGATTTTATTCTCTTTAAGTGCAATTTTTTTATTGCAGAGAAGTTTGATTTATTCTTTGTAGATTGACAATTTGGTGAAGAGTTATTTTTATAGATTGAATTTGAATGGGTTATTGAAGAATTGAAAATGCACAAAAGAATATGAAAAGATTTTTCTTTGCAGGAGAAAGTTGAATTTGAAAGGTCTTTTTATTTGAAATCCATATATATATATATATATATATATATATATATATATATATATAGATGATGTAAATGAGTGTGTGTGTGTGTAGATTAATGATGAATTAATACAGTTCAAATGGATGTGAATCCAAATGAAAATTTTAAGACAATTTGAATGACACTGACAGAATCAAATACAGATACAGAGATTGACAAGATCATCAAAAAGACAATATGCAATTGATTGCATCAAGTGAATTCTTATGCAAAAATAATTAGGTGTATTGATAATCAGGTGAATTGTTTATGCAGAGAGATAATCTGGACAAGTGTGAATTAATTGTGTATGAGATCATGAGATTAATATGCAGATCAGATTGAGTGTAATTGAATAGAGATATGCGAAAGGGAAGACAAGTAATATAATGGTGCAAATCAGATTGAGTGGCAATCAATTCTTGCACACTTTGTAGTTTGTTCTATGTTAGGGGTTGGTGCCCCTTGAAGTTGGTACTTCAAAATATTAGGGGTTGGTGCTCCTTGAAGTTGGAGCTTCTAAACATTGTAATTAGTGAGATTTTTGATAAAGCCAGTGAGGCAATTTTGGAGTGGTTTTTCTACCCCTAGAGGGTTTTCCACTTGTGCAATTCTTGTGTCTTGATTCATATTGATCTTCTCTATGTGTGTGTATATGATTTATTCATGAGATTTTATTCTTTCTTTCATTCTCAGTAATGTGCACATGTGTGTAACAAATCAATGATATCTTTCTTTCCCTTTGTCTTTTGAAAGTTAAAGTTTGCAAAAAGTTTTAAAAATTCACACAATTCACCCCCCCTCTCAGTGTTGTCCTTGACTCCTACAATTGGTATCAGAACCACGTTCCCTTTAGAAGCTTAATCAGCTAGGGTAGGTCCTGCGTGTGGAGTTCAATGGGTAAGTGCAAAAGAAATAAGAACATGAGAAATGCCAAGATTCATTCTGGTCAGAAGACACAAAAGACATCATCCATATCAAATCTAGATGTTGATATAAAGTCACAAGTTGAATCTGATATTGTATTAGAAGAAAAAGTTTCAAGAGTTCCTCAATTTGATGGTTCAAATTTTTTAGTTTGGTATGTTAGAATGCAAGTGTATTTATCCTCTTCAGGATATGATGTTTTGATGTCAGTTGGGAATGTTAATTCTAAAAATAACAAAGAGGCTCTTGAATGCAGTCATATAGCCAAGAAGGTTATTTTATCTGGTTTATCTAATGATATTTCTTGTAAAGTTGTGCAGTGTGAAACAGCTCAAGATATCTAGAAAGAACTGATAAGAATTTATCAAGGTAATGATAAAGAAGAGAACAATTTGGTGTCTAATGAAAGTGACCATGAAAGAAGACAATCACGATCAGATTCAGAAAAAGTTAACATCACAAGTGATGATTGTTGGTGCCTGCATAAGCAGTCAGTTTTCAAGCATATAAACATGCAGGCACCATCCCAAAATATCCAAAAGGTTCTAAGTTTTGGTACCCCTCAGTGTTTTTCAGCATCTGCATCTCATTTCTTGAGGAGGGGTCTTCGTCTTTTCTCCATCGGCATGAGTTCGTTTTTTTGTCTTCGACATTTCGGTTTGAACTTGAACCCTTTTTTCTCTAAGTTCAATGGTTCAGCGGTTCTGGGTTCAATTTTCTTCTAACGGGTCGCATTATGCATTTGCCTTGCGCAAATATTGCATCGTTGAACCTCCCGCTTGAACTTTTTTGTTTTGGTTCAAGGTTCGATGATTCGAAGCTTTGTTGCCTATGGGATTATTTTTGATGTTTGAACCTCGGTGTTGAACCATCAGGTTGAACCGGTTCATCGGTTCAATGGGTTCACGGGGTTGCTTTTATGTTGCCGACAGAGTTGGTATCGGCGTTGAACTTCTCGGTTGAACCTCTCATTTGAACCATCGGGTTGAACCGGTTCAAGGTTCAACGGTTCGCGAGCTTTGGTTCTATATTTTCCGTCAGTAAATCCTTTGCTTGTCTTTTTTGATGTCTATCGGCATGTTGAACCTTGGCATTGAACCTTCGTGTTGAACCGGTTCATCGGTTCAACGGGTTCATCGGGTTGGTCATACCGATGAGAGTTTTGGAAGGTCATCGCCAACACTTTGGCTATCGGCGAAGTATTTTCTTGGGTTGCCGATATGTAATGTTTGGTCGATGCGATGTCATCGGCGTGGGTCTCACAGATAAGGGATTTGAATAGGCATCGGGGTGATCGGCATCATCGGCAAAGCAGTTTTGTGCTGGGCTGACAATGGTTGTCTGGCCGAAGAGGGAAGCAATGCCATCGGTGAGAATTGGTCTATCAGCTGGGGATACTTTGATTGCTCCGATGGTGTAAGTCACACCGACGAAGGAGGCCTTCGGCGTAACATTTGCTGTCGGATGGACTGAGGAAGGTTGGCCCGATGGTTCATCTCTGGCCGATGGAGGGGAATGTAGTGTAGCGGTCGGCGAGACGAATCAGGTCGGCAGGAGTTTTTTGGGGTTGGCCGATGGCTTTGGTCATGGCGATGGGCTATGGGCGAAGGCATGTGTGTCGAGCGTAGCAAAAGCGCTCGACACCTATTATGCATATGGCCATGTTTTTAAAGTGCTGAAGTGCTCTCCACACCGTGCATGTGGGATTAATCTCCCTGCATATTTTGAACCTTCAGTAAAACGCGTTTTGGCGGGAAGTTCTTTTTGGACGCAGCAACAGTTTTCTCGGTGGTTGCAGGTTGTTGGGCCATCAATGGCGACTGTAGCAAGGGTATGGGTGATGGTACAAATGATCAAACTGCCCGATTGAGAATGAAGACTTCCAGATGGCGGTGCAAGGCTTGAGGCCTCCCTTGTCTGCTACATTGATGACTTCTAAGTGCCATTCTTTCTGATGGATGTATCTGGCAGATTTTTGAATTCTGACTATGTAATTAATGCTGAGTACGCTTCCCTCTGGCTGTTTTTAAGCAGGAAGTGTTACTCATTTTAGGGGTTGGATGTTTTTGGGCTTTCGGCTCTGACTCTGAACATAAGGTGTTCACATTTTGAAAGGCATTTTTTGCTACAGACTCGGTCCTTAGTCTGGTGTACTAATCTATCTTGGCTTGTAAATGATGATTTTCTCTGTGATGGCCTTCTATGCAGATTGATTTTAAATGAAAAACACCTGTGTGTATTGTTTCTGATTGTCTCCTGTATGTCATTTGTTTTCCTTTCAAACAAGGTTGTCAAGGGCCTCCAAGTTTTTCAGTATGTGCATACTGTGTGTTTGATTTATTGCGTCTGCTCAAGGAGTGGTTAAATAGGCTTTTGATCAGATACAAAGGGAAATAGATTGCATCATAGGATCTGTTAAGCATGATCATTAATGATACTCTTTCTTGGACATGTTGCTGTTAGGCAGTAGCATTATTCTTAGGTCCTCTGGATATGAATTTATGTTGTCATGGGGGACATTTACAGTCTTAGATATGACTCTGCTGCCCAGATAAGGCACTGGTTTGGGAATCTGTCTGTTCAATTGGTCTAGGAAAGTCCCATAACTCCAAACACCATTTCAAACCATCTCATCCTTCCATCTGTTAGTTGTAGGATTAGGATTAGGAACCTTTGCATGCTCTCATACCTAACCAGACATTATGTCCAAGAATGTTGCCAACCTTGTGATTTGTTACACAAATCTTGGTCCATACATGAGAGTATTCTGCCTGTTGATGTCAAGTTAAATCCTTCTGTCATTGAGCTAGTCAAGGTTATATTTTTATCAAGTAGGGAAACCCCCCTTGGTGTGGCAGAACCAGAAGTGAAGGGGAGGAGCTCACGCAACCTCCTGTATTTAGTTGGCTGAATCTGCCTGTGCATTAGAACTGGCAAACCCTAATGCTGATTTAGAAGAAAAACCAACAAAATGGCGACTCTACTGGGGATGGTGATTTGAAAATTGTTATTTTTGTCCTCCCTGGTGAAATATCTGTGACCCATCCGAGTCACCAACAGAAAATGGCGACTCTGCTGGGGATTAAGAAGTAAAAGTACTATCTAATCATCTCCAGTAATATATCTGTGACCCATCCGAGTCACCAACAAAATGGCGACTCTGCTGGGGAGATCAATGTCATATCCATGAAAGTTTGAGTCTACAAGATTAAAAAAAAAAAAATCAGACCTGGAAACTGTTTGTTGCAGCAGAGAAAAGGGTTATACATGTGACTCTGCTGGTGGATGACCCAGAAAGAAGGAAATCAATTTGCAGCTTCAGCTTGTTTGAAGCTCATTCCTCTTCAAGGAGGTGGCGACTCTGCATCAAAGAACCTGATAAAAGAACAAAATTAGTCAGAGAAGAATTTGCAGCTCCTGCAACATATCTAGGTATTTCATATTGTTTGACAGACTCCCTATTTGGTGAGATAGCACTGGTTAAAAGGGAAACATTGGTGAAAACAGAGCTTGCATGCTTTTAATAGAACTTACTCTATATTTCAAAGGGCATGCAATGTTGTTCAAAAGACTCATTTAAAGGACTTTAGGAAAGTTTGAAAAAATAGTCTAAATTTTGAGTGCCTAAAGTCATTGTTAGTAGAAAATCTGAGTAGAGAGGAGGGTTGCAAAAACATAAAGGATGTATTATCTGCCTATGCACCCTTGTGAAGTGTCAAATGCAAAAATGTATAGTAGTCAGTCCCAACAATGTAATAAAAGAAGTTTCAACATAGACCGATATAAGCCCATAAATTTCAGTGGCATTTGTGGCTATCCAAATGCTTTTCCACCTAAAATCAGAAATTTTTTGCCTAAATTTAAGGGTATAAAGGATGAATCAGCTGAGAGACACTTGCAGCAGTTCCTAAATGTGATAGATGATTTTGAGATTGACCATGAAGATGTGGTTATGAGATTATTTGTTCAATCTCTAGGTGAAGATGCAAGGGACTGGTTTTCCTACCTTCCCGCTAACTCTGTCAGCTCTTGGCATGGTTTTAAATCTGCATTTCTAGTACAGTATGGTGAAAGAATCTCTGAATATGCAGTTATTAGTAATTTTATGTACATCCATATTGAAGAAGGTGAGTTGATCCCAGCCTTTAACCTCAGATTTATGAGGGCATTGAATAGAATTCCAGAATGCATGAGACCTAATGATGCACTGTGCTTAGTTGTCTATTTGGGAGCTTTTGATAAGAAAATGAGTTACAGATTAAGAGACAAGGAGCCCACCACATTGCATCAGGCACATCAGTTTGCAATAGACATTGAAAACAATTGGAGGTATGGAATACAAAAGGGTTATTTTTCTAAAAATTTTTGTTGTCCTGCAGCCCCCAGTGTTAATGAAAGATTTAATTCATGAGTTGACAATGAATGTCAAAGTATTCACACCCCTATTGTCCCATTTTTTGCATCATTCCAAGTTGATGATGTTTCTGTTATAAAGGAGGATGTCTTGTTTTGCCCAGTAAATGAAGTTGAAAACAATGGTTTTTCAAGTAATATTTACATACCAGCCCTTATCAAAGAGCCATCATGTTCAAATGATCCAGTTGTGCAAGGTTGTGATCATGTGGATCAACAGTCAGTATCAGTTTCATTAGGAAGTATTAGAGGGATGGAGAATGATGCAGATAGCTCAACTTCAGAATGCATTGAAGTAGCAGAAATCTTGTATGTGGGGCAATCAGATGATAAAAATGATATCCATAATCAATTCATGGATCAGGTTTGTTCTTCTTATGACTCTGGATCTGATAATAATGAAGAAGAATTGGAGTGTCATGAAGAAGAAGCAGAGGCCTTTGCGGTGAGTGTTAATCCCCTTTATGATGAGTCTACAGGTGCCTTTGATGCTGTGAATCTTGACTTTCAGTGGTGCAGGATTAATCCTCTTTTTGAGGATGATGATGAATATAAAGAGACTGTTGACCTTGGTGTTACATCAGTTTGTGAGGAGGGGACATATGAATCAGATATCTTCAGTTCTTGTGAAGATACTATGGATTTGCAAACTGTGAATGATGGATGTTCATCATCACCTAGTTTAGATATGTGCAAAATTGGGTGTGTGGATCACGATTTGTTTTCAATATCAGTAGATATTGGGGGTCTCATTTTTTCTGAGTATTTTGAGCTTTTGGATCAGCTGGATGAGTGCCTGATGGTGTGCAGTAGCTAGATAAATGATGAAGACTGCCAAGAGCAGTATGATGTACTATCTAAAGAGTATAACATGCATATGTTGCTTAATGCTGAAGGATTTTTTAGCATGTATGGTTGCATGTTTGATTTTGAAATGCAGAGTGACAGAGGCAGTACTACAAGTGGCAAGCTGTCAAAAGTGGTGGCGTATCTAATTGAGCAGATGACATTATGGGTAGATTATGCCAATCTTTTCAGTTGGGATTGGGATCTTTCAGTTTGGAATCAGGCATTTGGCAGGAAAAAATTTTGGTTCTTCCTTTTTGGCTACCCGGGGCCACCCAAGTGATGACTAAAATATAGTTTTTGTGCAGGTTGGTGCAATGATTGACTCTGTTGCCCAATAGATATGGCCCAATCTGTGAAACCAGAGATTCTAGGGTTCTCGCTGCAGTCTTGCACCTGCACGTCCCCAGACAGAGCCACTGTTGGTGCCTACATAAGTAGTCAATTTTCAAGCATATAAACATGTAGGCACCATCCCAAAATATCCAAAAGGTTCTAAGTTTTGGCACCCCTCAGTGTTTTTCAGCATCTGCATCTCATTTCTTGAGGAGGGGTCTTCGTCTTTTCTCCATCAGCATGAGTTCGTTTTTGTGTCTTCGACATTTTGGTTTGAACTTGAACCCTTTTTTCTCTAAGTTCAATGGTTCAGCGGTTCTGGGTTCAATTTTCTTCTAACGGGTCGCATTATGCATTTGCCTTGCGCAAATATTGCATCGTTGAACCTCCCGCTTGAACTTTTTTGTTTTGGTTCAAGGTTCGATGGTTCGAAGCTTTGTTGCCTATGGGATTATTTTTGATGTTTGAACCTCGGTGTTGAACCATCAGGTTGAACCAGTTCATCGGTTCAATGGGTTCACGGGGTTGCTTTTATGTTGCCGACAGAGTTGGTATCGGCGTTGAACTTCTCGGTTGAACCTCTCATTTGAACCATCGGGTTGAACCGGTTCAAGGTTCAACGGTTCGCGAGCTTTGGTTCTATATTTTCCGTCAGTAAATCCTTTGCTTGTCTTTTTTGATGTCTATCGGCATGCTGAACCTTGGCGTTGAACCTTCGTGTTGAACCGGTTCATCGGTTCAACAGGTTCATCGGGTTGGTCATACCGATGAGAGTTTTGGAAGGTCATCGCCAACACTTTGGCTATCGAAAAAGTATTTTCTTGGGTTGCCGATATGTAATGTTTGGCCGATGCGATGTCATCGGCGTGGGTCTCACCGACAAGGGATTTGAATAGGCATCGGGGTGATCGGCATCATCGGCAAAGCAGTTTTGTGCTGGGCCAACAATGGTTGTCTAGCCGAAGAGGGAAGCAATGCCATCGGTGAGAATTGGTCTATCGGCTGGGGATACTTTGATTGC
Organism: Cunninghamia lanceolata; assembly: GCA_027924645.1. Classification (NCBI taxonomy): domain Eukaryota; kingdom Viridiplantae; phylum Streptophyta; class Pinopsida; order Cupressales; family Cupressaceae; genus Cunninghamia; species Cunninghamia lanceolata. Next base: position 4,114,383 of record BSBN01000046.1, on the reverse strand, counting down.
TCCGACGGTGTAAGTCACACCGACGGAGGAGGCCTTCGGCGTAACATTTGTTGTCGGATGGACTGAGGAAGGTTGGCCTGATGGTTCATCTCTGGCCGATGGAGGGGAATGTAGTGTAGCGGTCGGCGAGACGAATGAGGTCGGCAGGAGTTTTTTGGGGTTGGCCGATGGCTTTGGTCATGGCAATGGGCTGTGGGCGAAGGCATGTGTGTCGAGCGCAGCAAAAGCGCTCGACACCTATTATGCATATGGCCATGTTTTTAAAGTGCTGAAGTGCTCTCCACACCGTGCATGTGGGATTAATCTCCCTGCATATTTTGAACCTTTAGTAGAACGTGTTTTGGCGGGAAGTTCTTTTTGGACGCAGCGACATTTTTCTCAGTGGTTGCAGGTTGTTGGGCCATCAATGGCGACTGTAGCAAGGGTATGGGCGATGGTACAAATGATCAAACTGCTCGATTGAGAATGAAGACTTCCAGATGGCGGCGCAAGGCTCGAGGCCTCCCTTGTCTGCTGCATTGATGACTTCTGAGCGCCATTCTTTCTGATGGATGTATCTGGCAGATTTTTGATTTCTGACTATGTAATTAATGCTGAGTATGCTTCCCTCTGGCTGTTTTTATGTAGGAAGTGTTACTCATTTTAGGGGTTGGATGTTTTTGGGCTTTCGGCTCTGACTCTGAACATAAGGTGTTCACATTTTGAAAGGCATTTTTTGCTATAGACTCGGTCCTTAGTCTAGTGTACTAATCTATCTTGGCTTGTAAATGATGATTTTCTCTGTGATGGCCTTCTATGCAGATTGATTTTAAATGAAAAACACCTGTGTGTGTATTGTTTCTGATTGTCTCCTGTATGTCATTTGTTTTCCTTTCAAACAAGGTTGTCAAGGGCCTCCAATTTTTTCAGTATGTGCATACTGTGTGTTTGATTTATTGCATCTGCTCAAGGAGTGGTTAAATAGGCTTTTGATCAGATACAAAGGGAAATAGATTGCATCATAGGATCTGTTAAGCATGATCATTAATGATACTCTTTCTTGGACATGTTGCTGTTAGGCAGTAGCATTATTCTTAGGTCCTCTGGATATGAATTTATGTTGTCATGGGGAGACATTTACAGTCTTAGATATGACTCTGCTACCCAGATAAGGCACTGGTTTGGGAATCTGTCTGTTCAATGGGTCTAGGAAAGTCCCATAACTCCAAACACCATTTCAAACCATCTCATCCTTCCATCTGTTAGTTGTAGGATTAGGATTAGGAACCTTTGCATGCTCTCATACCTAACCAGACATTATGTCCAAGAATGTTGCCAACCTTGTGATTTGTTACACAAATCTTGGTCCATACATGAGAGTATTCTGCCTGTTGATGTCAAGTTAAATCCTTCTGTCATTGAGCTAGTCAAGGTTATATTTTTATCAAGTAGGGAAACCCCCCTTGGTGCGGCAGAACCAGAAGTGAAGGGGAGGAGCTCACACAACCTCCTGTATTCAGTTGGCTGAATCTGCCTGTGCATTAGAACTAGCAAACCCTAATGCTGATTCAGAAGAAAAACCAACAATGATGATCAGGAATATGATGAACAAGACTGTGAGATTGATCTAGAAGGAGAGCTCATATATGCTCTAATTGAACTCAAGAATTATAAGAAGGAGAACAAGAAATTAATGTTGCACAAGAAATTAATGTTGCAGTTGCAGTAAGAAAGAGATTTAAAAGACAAAGCACTATCTGACCTTGAAGATACTAGAAGTCTGATTATGGATTTAAGGAATCAAGTTAGTGAATCAGATAAATTAATTATTAGTCTAAAGATGGAGATTCAGGAAGCTAAGAGGATTGTTGATATAACAAAGGTTGAATTGGAAGCTAAATCAGTTGAATGCCAAAAAATTGAAGGAGAAATAGTTTCTTTAAGAAAAGATCTTGAGAATGTCAGAAAGTAGTTGGAAAAGAATTTGAAGTTTGAAGAAAGTTCAAATAAGTTGCATGAGATGTTTGGTAAACAAAAACTTTATGGAGACACTACTGGACTTGGCTATGAAAAGGGAGAATGTTCAAAAGCCAAAGAAACTCCCAGAAGGAAAATTGATTTAAGTCAACACGTTGCTGCTACAAAAGGTAAAAGGAAGAGTGAAGCTGAACAGAAAACCAAAGATAAATTTTTGCATAATCAAAGAAGGAATTTTAGAAAACCTGTTGCTATAAGACAAGCATAGATGTATAGGTAAACCTATTCATTTAATGGTTATTGTTATACTTTTAATCAATTTGGTCACAAATCAGTTAATTGTAGAAGGAATACTGATATTGTTTGTTACAAGTGCAATAATGTTGGATACATTCAAAGAAACTGCAAAATGAATAGAAGGTATGTTCCTGCATGGAAGCTTAACATGAGTGCTCAAAGGTACTATCAGTCATTTGATTATGATTATAACATAGTTTGTTATAATTGCAATTATGTTGGTCATAAAGCTCATAGTTGTAGAAAAGCTTCATCTAATTTGATAGGTTGGAAATGGAAAGAGGCAGAAAAGGTATGGAGGAAGAAAGAACCTGTGAAAATTTGGAAGCAGAAAGAGAAGTCAGAATCTAAACTTGTACATCTTGCACAAGTCACTTCATTAGTTGGATAACTAAGAGCATGAAGTAAGGGGGAGTTATTCATGTTCTATCAAGTATTCCCAAAAAGGTTTAGGAAAAAAGATCATTTGATTTTTATCTATTTGATGATCTTGTTTTGTTGGTTTTGGATTCATCTTTGATAATGTTTGATAGTGATAAAGGTGTTCAAAAGCTCTCTGCACAAAGAGTTTGATGATGTTGTGACTTGATCCTATTTGTATATTGTTCATATCATGTCGATACTAACATGGTTGAGTTGTCATGATGCTTCAGTTAAGGTGTTCTCAAGGAATTCTCATTATATGTTTGCATATGTTGGCTGAGGAGGTTGAAATTGGAAGAATTTAATCTTAACAATTGTCCCTGCATTTGTTTTTGCAAAGTGTTCTTGCAGGAAGAACTTGGTGTTTAGTCTTGATGGGCTGATTTGAATGATAAAGTCAAGAGGTAGGAGTTCTTGTTGATTGTAGTATGTTTCAAATGTGGTTATGTATATATCAGATTTGACAGTGTGTTGTAAAAAGATGTGCAGGATAGTCTTCATTCATTTCAGATGGTCTTCATTTTTTTTAGGTCAAAAAGGGTGTGCAAGAATAGATTGGTTGCAAGATAATGGTTCATGTTGGAAGTCTTTGGCAAGGACATCTCTTGTGTGTTATTCATGTCTTCATGGATTGTAATTCATACTTTTTTTATTGGTGAAAAGTGTAGTCTTTGCATGAAATTCAAGTTCATATAATTCATTTCAAGGAGTTAGTTTGATGATCATATATATTACCTTGTTGAGTTATGTTTTATGACATGTGTCTTGGAGATTTCAAGTGGGTTGAGGATAGTGTCAAAAGAAGATGATAAACTAGAGATATTAATGAGTTCATGGTGTGATAATTTCACATGTTTCTTTGATGGTTCTCATCATTAATATGTTTTAGGGAGGTATGTTCAAATTTTGTGATTCGTATCAGGTATGTGCTTCAAGCTATGATATCTAGAGATTTTTGTAAAATTGATGGTGGTGCCTTGTTCATCAGTTAATTAGAGGCAAGTAAAAGTCTTGAATCAGCTGATAATGGTAATTCTAGCTAGTATTATGTCAACAAGTGATATTATGTTGAGGTTGACATGCATGTTTTATTCTCTCAGGACAGTGGTCAGTGTTGGTTATTCTTGTATTAACAGTGATATTTATGAGTAGTGATTTGTTTGTGTACTTTAACACAGGGGGTGCAAATAGTTTTGTGTCTTTGTCATCAGATGTCTAAAAGGGGGAGAAAGATAAATTGCATCATAAAGTTTTGCCATCAATGACAAAGGGGGAAATTGATGGTGACTGATTGTCATTGATGTCAAAAAGGTCTTGCAGGATCTTGGGTTGATATTAGTAAACATCTAAAGGTCACTAATCAAGAGGTTGCAAACATCTCATTGTTCATATTTCATATGGTTTATATTATGTTTCATGTTCTTCGTCTGTTCATGATAACTGATTTGGACAAGGGTTTGTGATATTTGTTTAAGAGTTGTTTTGAGAAGAACATCATCATGATCTTAGGTTGTCATGGTGACATGATGGTGTTGTTCTTTCAGAGGAGTTCACATGATGGCATGGTGATGTTCACTTGGTTGCAGATGAGAAAGGAGTTGTTTTCTTTTTCAGTTGGTCATGATTTAAGTATGTTAATGCACAAGGCAAATATGGTCTTTCTAGAATGTGCTCATCTATGTTGTTAGGAGTGCCTCAAGGCAAGGTTGTTATTGATATATTGTTGTTAATATGCTTCAAGATTGTAACAGGTTGATTACTTTATTTTGTTGGTAGTCTTGGTGGTTCAGAATGTTTAATGAAGTATTCAGATGATGGTTCTCATTCATATCATGATCATGATTCAAAGGAATAGGCTTATCAAAGATTTCACATGAAGATGTTTGGTTGACGGTGTTTCAGTTGATGACCTTTCTAAGGATGCTTCAAGATGTCTGTATATTCAAGAGATCATGATCATATGTGATTGTGTGATCAAGAAGTGCTTTTGATAAATCACATATATTAATGTGGTCAAAGGTTTTTTGAATAAGATTTAAAATCATTTATATTCTAACATAAATCTTATCACTATTGCACTTTTGATATAAACTAGAGTTGACCTATAGTTGCAGGTCAGTCACTTTGTATTGACCTGGTGGAGGGTTTAAGACCATGGGGCAACTGGCCCTTTCAACCTGCTACACTATTTCTCTCAATCTCATCTTTGTGCACGGTGGTAACATTTGAAATGAGTGCTAAAAGGGGGCTCAATAAAAAGCTAATTCTAAAGTGAATTTTTGGTTTGAATTTTTTAAGACTCTAATGAATTTTATGAAGTGGATCGAATATCCTATTCGAAGGGGAGCGAAATTTATTTGAAGTTTTTGGGAGCATACTTTAATAAATAAAATCATTTGAAGTTTTTTTATGAAGAGTTTACTTTTTTCCAAAAGCCATCAAATATTTCTTATGGATTTTTTTTAGACCGAAAAAAAATGCTAAATGGTTTCTTTTTTAATATTAGAAACTTTCTTTTTAAATGGTCGGTCCCTTATGACATTAATTTAAGGAGTTTTCATAAGGAGATTTTTTACTTTTGCTTTTTCTAAATGTGAGATAAATCTTTTTGAAGAGATTTTTTAATGGTGATTTTTGAAGAGATTTTTTAATGGTGATTTTGGAATCAGTAAAGGTGATTTTTTTAAAGAAGAGGATTGGAGATATTGAAGAAATTTTTTAGAGGCAGATTAAGATTTCATAGAAGAAGTTGAAAAGTTTTTTTATGCAGAGAATTTTTGAGAAGAGGATCTGAAGATATTTTGTGTGAGAAATTTATTGAAGAGAAGGTGAAAAGTTTTATTTGAAGAGATTAATTTTATTTTTACATATGAAGATGAAATTGTCTTTGTAGATAAAGATAATGTTTGAAAGAGATTTTATTCTCTTTAAGTGCAAATTTTTTATTGCAGAGAAGTTTGATTTATTCTTTGTAGATTAACAATTTGGTGAAGAGTTATTTTTATAGATTGAATTTGAAGGGGTTATTGAAGAATTGAAAATGCACAGAGGAATATGAAAAGATTTTTCTTTGTAGGAGAAAGTTAAATTTGAAAGGTCTTCTTGTTTGAAATCCATATATATATATATATATATATATATATATATATATATATATATATATATATATATATATATATATATATATATACAGATGATTTAAATGAGTGTGTGTGTGTAGATCAATGATGAATTAATACTATTCAAATGGATGTAAATCCAAATGAAAATTTTAAGACAATTTGAATGACATTGACGGAATCAAATACAGATACAGAGATTGACAAGATCATCAAAAAGACAATATGCAATTGATTGCATCAAGTGAATTCTTATGCAGAAATAATCAGGTGTATTGATAATCAGGTGAATTGTTTATGATCTAGACAAGTGTGAATTAATTGTGTATCAAGGGAATTGATTGTGCAGAGATCATGAGATTAATATGCAGATCGGATTGAGTGTAATTGAATAGAGATATGCAAAAGGGAAGACAAGTAATATAATGGTGCAAATCAGATTGAGTGGCAATCACTTCTTGCACACTTTGCATTTTGTTCTGTGTTAGGGGTTGGTGCTTCAAAATATTAGGGGTTGGTGCTCCTTGAAGTTGGTGCTCCTAAACATTGTAATCAGTGAGATTTTTGATAAAGCCAATGAGGCAGTTTTGGAGTGGTTTTTCTACCCCTGGAGGGTTTTCCACTCATGCAATTCTTGTGTCTTGATTCATATTGATCTTCTCTCTCTGTGTGTGTATGATTTATTCATGAGATTTTATTCTTTTCTTTCATTCTCAGTTATGTGCACATGTGTGTAACAAATCAATGATATCTTTCTTTCCCTTTGTGTTTTGAAAGTTAAAGTTTGCAAAAAGTTTTAAAAATTCACACAACACTGATTCACCCCCCCTCTCAGTGTTGTCCTTGACTCCTATAACCACTGGATCTAGGTAGCTCATTCATATAATAAAAGAATAGACATAGTATCAAGCCATCGTACTTAAATGAATTCTTCTTATCCTTCTTTATTTTCTATAAATTCTCTAACAGTTGGTTCAGGAAAAGCTCACAAAGATCATAGTCAAAATTTTTCCTTAGCATTTCATATGCAGTATATATGCACTTCTGGATACTGAATTTTCTTGCTGGAGTGATAGATTTTGTAACCAATTATCATAGAGGCAAATTTGATATCCAGATCTATGATGTCTTCTATTGTCATTTCCCTCTTGTCAAATTTTGATCCAGTAGCCTCACTTACAGTTTGGTTTTTGACTCATTTGAGAGCAAGCAACCCACAAGATGAGTGCAATCTGGTTACCTCCCTAATTGCATCCTTGGTTATCTTGAATGGCCTCATCAACCACATGAAGTTGTCATGCATTCTGCTCAGAACATACCAGACCCAATCATCTTCAGCAAACTAGGGGAAATGAATGCAATGTCCAAAATGTTTATCCTGGATGACCTTGTATTGGGGTTTAAGTTCAAATGATTCATCTATCAGTTCCTTGTGATAGATATCCATCAGCTTGGATTCCCCAAATTCTTCAATGTTTGCGTGTATGTAAACCCTAACATCTTCTACATGCAGAACCCCATGCAGAATGCTAGAGAATGCGCCTAGGGGATCAACTTCTAGGGATTTGTAGGGATGTTTCTTGAACTTAGGGCGTGGCCTATCAGTGATCTTAACAACATTCAGAGTAGCCATCTTTCAAAAGATTCAAAGAGAGATATTAAAGAGTAGAAATACCTTTTTACGCTTCTAGGGTTCACGATGAGAGCTGAAAAGATCATTGGTTGAATCAAATTCTATGGTTGATCCTTGAGAGAGTTGAGGCAATCTTGTTGCAGAGCTCCTTCTTTCTTCTTCTTGGATGCAAATGTGCAAATGATGAACAAAAGAACTCTTTTATTTCAGCACAAACCCTAATTCCATTTTGCAATAAATGCACAACTTAAGTCATTTCAGTTGCCTTGTTCTTCTTGTTCTGAGAGAGATCTTTCCGGATCACTGTGATGCACTTAGGGTTATTCTCGGTGATTATTGACAATCTATTTTCCTTTCTCCAATCATTCTATTTGTCCGTAGATCAAAGATATTTTAATTTAGAATCATACCAGATCTAACTGTGAGAGTCCTACTTTTACCGGATGACTGTCAAACCGGCTCAATTTTGGATGATTAACCTCTTCAAAACCCCTTGTAGATCTTTCAAAATTTTACCAAGGGTTAATTAGATATTTCTTTGGGAACCCTTTTATCTGCAATCTTTCATGTGCCAATCTTAGGCACCAATTGACAAGCTAGGGGAATTTATTTTCCTTTATGACTCCCCCTGAGCCAGAGCTCATCTATTTAGTTTTCGGAAGGAATATCAGCACCAAATTCTAGTGCAAATCCATCCTCAACATTTTCTATGCTTCTCTTCACACAAATCTTGTTCATTTCCCTTTGAATTTCATCCACATTCACTTTTCCTTTTCCTTTGTCTTCGTTCTGGTTATGAAGCACCGGACCCTTTTTGTCCTAATTCTTGCTTCTGTAGAATTTGGCAATATGACCAGATCTATTGCAATTGAAGCAAACAACATTTCTTTACATATTTGACTAGTATCCTCTTGATCTACATTGATTAGCCATATGTCCCATTCTATTGCATGCAAAGCATCTACCATTGAATGAATTGTTTATTTGCATATTTCTACATTCATGAGATTTGTGACCATACCTTTTGCAATTAAAGCACTGTTCAGAGAAGGATGAATTAGTCTAATTCATTCTTCTTCTGCACTGATTTGCTTTATGACAGAAGTTATTGCAATTGTAGCAGTATACATTGAAGGATGGATATCTTTGAGCATTTGGTTGCCTTACTAGAGGTCTTTTAGGCCTATTCCTTGGATTTCTTGATCTAGAGTTCTTCTGACTGGATCTAGAGTTTTCATCTTTCTCATACCCCAAGCCATGCTTGTCATCTACCCTCTTTTGGCTTTCAAGAAGAACTTCAAATTGAGCAGAGCTTATCTTGAATTTCTCTTTGTATTTATTTGCAGTTTAAAGATCCCTTTTAAGAGTATCTATCTGATTATCAAGTTGTTCTTCATTGTCTCTAGCTTCTTCAAGATCAGATTCTAGATGCCTGATTATTCTGTCCATTTTGTGGCAGTCTTTTGACTTTTCTTTGAGAGATTGTTTTAGATTATCTTCAATTTTTCTTTTCTCTTCAATTTCTTGGGTGAATTTCATAACTCCTGATTCCATTTCATGTCTTACCATAATGACCTCTTTTGATAGCTTCTCACATAACTTGTTTTTTTCATTCAGATCTTCATTAGTATCGTTGGCTTCACTTTGACTTGCTAATTGTTGAAGTAGTTCCTCTCTTTTCTTCACTGAGATACTTAGTTTTTCTTTGAGTTCATTTATGAAATCATCAGCTTGTTTAAGTCTTTCCCTCAGGTTATTGACTTCAGAGTGAGATTACTCAAGATCATCTAGGGCAGACTAAAGTTGTTCCCTCATACCATACATATCCATTGAGATTCCTAGATCTCCCTCAAGCTGTTAGGCTCTGTCTAGATGAACTTGTCTCTGATACCAATTGTTGGAAACAAGGCAGATAATTGAGAGGGGGGGTGAATCAGTTATCTTAAACTTCTTAACTTTCTTATCTTCTTTAACAATAGTGCAGTATCAAAACATATAACCATAAATGAAATCAACACACATAACACAAGGATTTGTACATGGAAAACCATGTTAAGGGAAAAATCATGGGGTGACTAACCCAAGATTGTATTCTCTGTTAAAAGAATAGAAGTACAAAATGGCACTTGCCAATTAGGGCTCACTGCCTACAAGAGACTCATTATCTACAAGGTATAAAGAAGGTAACCAGGTGTTTGAACTAATCAGAGGCATCCACATATGCTGAGGTTCAGTTCTGGTTAGGCTCAATATACTGATCTGCTGCACTTCATTCTTCCTCTGCTTAATGTTTCTAATCTATCACATACCGGATTTGTATAGTTACTTCCACACTGCTCTCTGCTTTTCTTCGCACACTATTTCACAACACACACACACACACTTCATATCAGAATCCATCTGGTATATATATTCGCACCAAGGATTTCAATCATTTTTCTAGTCGGCATCCGGAATACTCAAGACTTTCCCAAACTTTGGTCTGTCGGCTGAATCCTTGCTTACTAAGTGATGCATATCAAAAAGATAGTTATAGAAGTCATCAATCATGTCAGCCAACCATGAATGATCCCTCAAGAAACTTGATCACCATCAATATCTCATTCGGATTAAGGTTTGATGCTCTACCAGTTAGTTCTTCTTCAGTCTACTCTACCAAACAGGAACCCAACACTTAGGTGCTCATATCTTTTCACTCTTTCATCACTAGAGGCTCAATCTCTAGAATGTATCAGTCATGGTGCTCCTCTTGCCTTCCCCAAGTCCACACTTTGCTAAGATACTTCCACTAAGAGATCCAGACCTGATTGTCAGACCTTGCTGCATGCTCTGTTCTTGTTCACCAAACCAAAATACTCTTCAATCTAACTTCCGGTGTAGACATATCATGTGCTACGGATGTGTGGGATGGACTTTGTTTCCATCGTTGACAACACTCATGAAGCCGCACAGTGTCTCTTGCCAACATTGATGCCATATACTCAGCCTCTATCATGGACAAAGCAACAATAGGTTGTTGCTTACTCATCCAACTAATAGCACCACCAAACAGTGTAAAAACATAAGCACTGGTGGATCTCCTGCTATCAATGTCACCTGCCCAATTGAATCCACAAATCCATGAATATCTACATAATGTGGAGGTCCTAAAACATTACCATGATAGCAAATAGAATACTCAAAAGTACCCCTCAAATATCTGAACACTCACTTAACTGCATCCCAATGAATCCGTCTAGGATTAGCCATAAATCGACTAAGGACTCCCACTGCTTGGGCAATGTCCGGTCTTGTGCAGACCATAACATACATCAAACTACCAATAGCACTAGCATAAGGTACTCTACTCATGTCCTCCACCTCACTAGGAGATTTTGGACAATCCTCAATAGACAACTTTGTTCCCAAGAAACGAGAACACACAATGGTCTACAATCTCCCATGCTGAATCTGTCCAACACGGTCTTCACATACTTACTCTGGCTTAACCAAAGTTTTATGTTGGTTTTGTCTCTTCTGATTTCCATTTCTAAAATGCACCTGGCTGCCCCTAAATCTTTCATTTCAAACTTAGCTGAAAACTGAGATTTAAAATCAGAAATCATATTCTTACCCTTCCCAATGAGCAACATATCATCAACATACAGTGCAACAATGAGAATACGATCACCATCAAATTTATAATAAACACAGTGATCTAATTTCAATCTCACAAATCCAATTGACAACACAAAGGCATCAAACTTCAAGTAGCATCTCCTAAGGGATTGCTTCAAACCATACAAAGACTTCTTAAGTTTGCAAACCAAATTTTCTTTACCTTTACCATGTAATGCTTTGGCTGTGACATGCAGATTTCTTCCTCCAAGTCACAATGAAGGAAAGCTATCTTCACATCCATCTGTTCTACCTCCAAGTCATCAGCTATTGTGATAGACAACAAGAATCGAATGGATGTCAGATTTGCAATGGGAGAGAAGATCTCACCATAATCTATACCCTCCACTTGTGAATACCCCTTCACAACCAATCTGGCCTTATACTTCTCAATACTGCCATCTGCACCAATCTTCTTCTTGAACACCCATTTGCATCCAACAGGTTTCCATCCAGGAGGCAAAGGCACCAAGTCCCAAGTTCTATTCTTTTCCAAAGAAGCCATTTCTTCTTCCATGGCCTCCTTCTAGGAACCTGCATACTTCATATCCAAAGCATCTGATATAGTTCTAGGTTCGTCACTATTAGTGAGCAAAGCATAAGCACAACTAGAATCAAGCAATGTAAAACCAAATCTTTTAGGTTGCTTCCTTATCCGTGTAGACCTCCTTAAGAGCTAAGGTTGAGGTTCATCTTCTTCATCTGAGCTCTCAGAGCTGCTAGAGCTCTCCTCATCATTAGGTCCAACATTGTCTTTCTATTCAGTCTTCTCAGGGGTGAGAGGAAACTGAACAACATCCTCTTTATTTTCTCTTTCTTCTGGCTACAAAACAGTGGAAGAAGGTGTAAGCTCTCTGAAGATGACACTTCTACTATACAACACTTTTTCAGCCACGGGATCCCAAAGCTTGTATCCTTTCACACCAACACCATAGCCGATGAAGATACATTTAACAGCTTTGTTCTCCAACTTTGATCACTTCTCCCTAGGCACATGTGCATATGCCTCACAACCAAAAACATGAAGATGCCTTATTGAAGGCTTTCTACTAGACCACACCTCCATGGGTGTCTTTCTAACAAGAGATGATGTAGGAGATCTCTTTACCAGATAGCAAGTAGTGGCAATAGCTTCAGCCCAAAACTTTTGTTCTAGACCAGCTCCACTAAGCATACTCCTAGCCTTCTCCATCAGTGTCATGTTCATCCTCTCTGCAACTCCATTTTTCTACGGGGTGTATGGAGTTGTCTTGTGCCTTTCAATCCCAAGTTCCTTGCAATACTTATCAAATTCTGTAGAACAAAACTCACCACCATTGTCAGTTCTCAAACATTTAATCTTTTTACCAGTATGATTTTCAGCAAAGGCTTTAAACTCCTTAAACTTGCTATAGACTTCAGATTTGCTTCTAAGAAAATAAATCCATGTCCTTCTACTATAATCATCTATAAAAGATACAAAGTATATAGATTTTGATAATGAAGGAATATTAACAAGACCAAACACATCAGAATGAATAAGGTCCAACACACCAAAAGACTTATGATAACTCGAGTAAAACTGAACACAATTTTTTTTTCCATAAATGCAATGTTCGCAAAAGTTGAACTCAAGATTACAATCATCTAACCCCTCAATGAGGTTCTTATTTTTCAGGGTATGTAGACCCTTCTCACCAACGTGGCCAAATCTCTTATTACATAACATTGTCTTTTCTACAGGAAGTTTAACTTCCAATGCATGATTACAACCATCAAGACTAGAAACAACAGATTTCTTCATTGCTCATTCAGATGGTGGGGATGAAGTGACTGCTGCCCTCTTCCTTGAGTGAGAAGAACTATTGCATTGTGAAATACATGCTTCCAGTTGAAACAGAGTACCTCTCCTAGTAGCCTTAGCAAGCACCATAGCTCCTCTAGTCATCTTGCATCCTTCTTTCGAAAAGACAACCTGCACACCTACATCATTCAACATACTTACAGAAAGCAGGTTCCGTGCTAAGCTTGGGATGTGCAGAACCCCAGAGATCCCCTTCACTCGACCATCAGGGAATTAGATAGAGACTCTTCCACACAACCAACGATGTTCAGATGAGAGTCGTCACCCAGATGCACCTTTCCACCATCGAACTCCTCATCCTTAGTGAACCAGTCTCGATGTGAGGTCATGTGGAATGATGCACCAGAGTCGATTAGCCACACATCATGAAAGCATCACCGTCATCTTGTGATTTGTCAGAATTTGAATTAGGAGCTTTCTTCTTTTTCTTCTTCTCCTCTTTGCATTCCTTTCAGAAATGCCCGGTCTTGCAACAGTTCCAACAAAGAGCCTTGAACTTTCCAGGAGATTTGGATCTCCCATGAGATTTGGATCTACCCTTCTCAGCTTTCTTGTCCTTCTTCCCTTACTCCTTGGGTCTTCCACGAACTGCAAGGGCCTCTTTGGCTACCTCAAAAGACTTTCTCTGCATTTCTTCAGACAACATCAAAGAAACCACTTCTTCCATTTTGAATGTCGATGTGGTGCTTCCAATTGCCATGACAAGATATGATCCCATGAGTCCGGCAGAGAACAAAGCAAGGTCATACACTGATCCTCATCCTCCATCTTTACACCAATAGATGTCAATTGTGCAACCAACATGTTAAAGGCATTCATATGCTCAGCAACGAATCCTCTGTCCTCCATTTGAAGAGATTACAACTTCTTTCTTAGGAAAAGTTTATTGACTAGGGATTTGGCTTGATACACACCCCCCAACTTCTTCCAAAGGAGTTTTGCAGTAGTCTCCTCATGGACATTTAATAACATAGAATCGGCAAGACTAAGTCTTATGAGACCCTTAGCCTTCTGATCCTTGAGATCCCACTCATCTTGTGACATTGAAGCTGGTTTAGTTCCGTTCACACTTTCCCAAAGGTCTCGGTCAACTAACATGTCTTCCATTTTGAGCTTCCACAGCTTGAAATTACTGCCATTGAGCTTCTCTACTTCAAACCTTCCTGATGTGCCTGCCATCTCCTTGCTGCAATTAGATACAAAATGCTCTACATAGACTCCCACTCAACCTAATATTAGCTCAAAAAACCCCTACCCAACAACTAGGATGAAAGGTGATCAAGCTCTGATACCAACTGAAAGGAAGCTAGGTGTATAGAAATGCATCCTACACTAATCTATTGAGGAGAGGTCTATACAAATTTAAATTTATCCTAACTATTATAGTGATGTTAAACCATTAACATGAGATATAGCAGCAAAACACAAGAGCCAAAAAGAAGACAAAAGAAGAGAGACAAAGATTTACGGTGGGGAAAACCCTTATCGGGTGGAAAACCCTACACTCAGAAACCTGCACAATGTATTAACAAATCTGAAAGAATGTTTACAACACACTTGCAATGCAAGCTTCAATGGTCTTCGACACTTGTATCTGGAGTTAATCTGGTAGCATAACAGTACCTGTAAACCTGTGATACAAACTCCATCTCCAAGCACCTGTATAAATAGGAAATACAAGGCAATATTGGACCTTTTTTGGAATGGGCGTCCAACATGGCATCTTGGACCAAAACCATGCCCAAGGACACTTGGTCAACATTGTAGAATGTGCCTGACACTCATCCATAGCTCCCATCCCAAAGAGGTCACCTATTTCTAAAATGGGCTATGACAGATGCTCTTACAACACTTACTACCATCATAGAATATGTCATAGTGGTTACAACTTACAGCTGTAAGAGAATATGTCATACACATGCTATAAATAGCATATTCTCTTACAACATGTCATATTCCACCTTGGGGTGCCCAAATATGCCTTATTCAAAGATGCTTCATGACACATGTCATCACCTATCTTATAACCTTCTATTTCTGACTATTACATGCCATAGATTCGTCATAGGAATCCGTCATAACCATTTCGGTCAAACATTCCTTACACAACATAGAAGATGCCAACACATGGAAAAATATTCCTACCACTAAGTGGGACACCTATCTCCTCATGTGAGGACAAAAATATAAGTTGTCATAATCCATGTAGGATTGACACATCACCATGCCATATCCCACAATATGACAATATGGATTTTCCAAATATTTACAACATAGGCAATTAAATAATAAATACAAACATTACAAATGCATAGAATTACCAAGGTTGAGATACCTTAGTTCCCAACAGTGTTTACAACTTAGCTAGTGCTTACAACTAATTTTCTGACAAGTTGCAGTATGTTTACAACTTATCTAGTGCTTACAATAGGAGTGTATAATGTCCACAAAACACCACATGCTGAAAATACAATTCTACTATAGTATTAAAGGAAACTAATAGCACCATAGCCAAGTAGACATAAAATCATGCACTTTAAAAAAAAAATAGAACCCAGAAAGGAGTCTATACACCCAAGATATAGCTCGTCGAAGTTCCCAAAATGAGAACTGTACAACAACAAGAGTGAGAAAATAGAAATATGGAAAAAACTAGAAGCCCAAACTATGAACAACCTACACCATTACAAAGAGAATGAAATTCTACCCTGTATAAAAGAAAATTGCACTGATAAAAACCTTCGTATGGCCAAGATATCACGGTTTGAAGATCGGGTGCAAAATAGAAACTATCAACGATGAGGGGTGGATTTGGCAAAAACAAACCTCCGCTAAAAATAGAGCTGCTACTAAATGTAGAGACCTCCAGCCAAATCTGGAGTCATAACTAAATTTGACAAAATGCCAAAACCTCCACTAAAATGGTGAGCCGCCAAAATAAGTGCCAAATTTAGCATTGGGCCAAACTGGGCACAAAACCCATGGCAGGTACATGAAGGTATAGTTTGGAATTATGCATGTGTTTTTTTTTTAATTTTAAAAAAACACATAAAAAAATTATTATAGAGTTGCTTTTTTTTGAAAAAAAAACATTTAAAAAAATTATTTGTAAAAGTTTTATTTAAAAAAAAACTTTTGAAAAAAAAATTAAAAGGCTCCACAACCCCAAAAGGGACTATGGCTTTATGTGGGTATAGGGCCTAAGGGTCCGCAACCCCTATAGGCATGTGGCCCTAGGCCTATATCCATAGGCTTGCAGCATAGGGGCTGTGCAGGGGCTTGCACAATACTCTATGCAGTACCATACACAGTAAATTAAAAAAAGAAAACTGCCTCTTTTTTTTTAACACCCCTTGTAATTTTAAAAAAACCTTCCTCTTTCTTTAATTTTTTTTTTCAATATAATCTTTTGCAGAAAAAAATTTTACATGTAGGAAAAGTATTATATTTTTTTGGAAAAATGTCACCTCGATCTGTGTGCTGGGCAGGTCGTACGACTTGCCTAGCAAATGGTTTTTGCCCCAGATGAGCCCGAGCCTGATTTTGATGATTTGATAGATGATCTTAAGGTTTTTGGGCCTTTTGAGCATGTTGGTGAGGTCTGTTTGGGCCCAAAATGCTTTGAAAAAAAGTACCCGCTGAAACCTTCATAGATCTGGCCTCTCGAGATCAAATTCAACCAAACAAAAGATAAATCTGCCTTTTCCAGCTACTCTAAGTTCAATGGAATACTTCATTTTACATAGAAACACACCCATCAAATGGCTCTTGGTTGATTTTTTTCTCCAAATCAAAGAAGGGGCTTGCAGATCAGCTCTGATACCATTGGAATACTCCATTTTATACAGAAACACACCCATCAAATGTCTCTTGCTTGAATTTTTCTCCAAATCTGAGAAGGGGCTTGCAGATCCACTCTGATACCATGTTGGAGTTGATAATTAACTCAAGTCACAAAGATCACTAGCAAAACCTAAGATTTACCTTCCACAAGAGAAAAAGCAAAGAGAAATAATTTGCACAATATTGGATGAATTAATGAAATGGATTAATAAATTACATGTGAGAACTTGCTTTTATATTTACAATTTAGAGAAAAACCCTGATATGACTTAAGAATAACCTAAGACTAAAATTAGCCCTAAGTAAACTTAATAAAGTGTAATTAAATATTTAATTACACCAACAAGTTATACTTTTATGTTGAAGCATAGGAGTGGAAATTTAGACAAAGTTATAAATGCACTGAGTAGAAGATAAAATTTGTTGACAGAGATGAGACTTGAAGTTTTGGGATCTGAAGAATTGAAGAACCTGTATGAGGAAGATCTTGATTTTGCAAAACTTTGGAAAGTATGTATGGAACCTGTTGTGATAGATAGGAGTAAGTGGTTGGATTATTACATTCAGGAAGATATGTTGTTCAAAGGAAACCAATTATGCATACCTAGGAGTTCAATGAGAGATAATTTGATCAAGGAAAAACATAGTGGTGGATTAGAAAGACATTTTAGCATCGATAAGACAGTGGCTTTGATAAGTGAAAACTACTTTTAGCCTCAGATACATCAAGATGTTAGGAAATCTATGCAGAGTTGTAGAGTGTCAAGTTGCAAAAGGGAGTACTTAGAATACTAGTTTGTACAAATATTTGATAGTACCAGAGAGACCTTGGGAAGACATAAGCATGGATTTCATAATGGGATTGCCAAAGAAACGGAGAGGATATGATTCAATATTTGTGGTAGTAGATATATTTTCAAAGATGACACATTTCATACCTTGTAAGAAGACAACTGATGCAGTGCATGTAGCTAACCTATTTTTTAAGGAGATTGTGAGATTGCATGGATTACCTAAGAGCATAATTTCAAATAGAGATACAAGATTTATTGGATACTTCTAGAAGACATTTTGGAAGAAGATGAAGACAGATTTGAAGTTCGGTTCAACATTTCATCCACAGACTGATGGAAAGACAGAGGTAGTAAATAGGAGTTTGGGAAACTTGTTGAGATGTTTGGTTGAAGAGAAGGTAGGAAATTGGGATTTGATTCTATCACAAGCAGAGTTTGCATATAATAATTTAGCGAATAGGAGTACTGGAAGAATACCATTTGAAATTGTGAGATGAACTAACCCTAGAGGAATAGTAGAGTTGAGAGACATCAATATGGAATAGAAGAGGAGTGTAGAAGTAGAAGAATTTGTAGGACACATGGACACAGTGCATAATCAGATTAAGAAGCATTTGGAGGAGATGAATAATAAATAAAAGGACCTAGCAGATGAGAAGAGAAGACACAAAGAGTTTGCAGTTAGATAAGTAGTTATGGTGTACTTGAGAAAAGAAAGATTTCTAATTGGGAAATATAACAAGTTGAAGATGAAGAAGTTTGGACCATGTAGAATACTCAAAAAGTTTGATTTAGGAAATGCATATGAAGTAGAGATACTAGAGACAATGGGTATTGTTGACTCCCAAAATAACTACAACCCTAAACCCTAAAACATTCCTAAATCACCTGGGTCAGGGATGGTCATTCTACATGAATGGAAGAGGTTTATCAATAAGTTCAAGGTGATTTTGGGCAACCTATAGGAGTGGTTTAACTCCCCTACACTTCAGGCCCAACTTAAACCTAGGAGGGATATTCCAAGGGGTATACATGAACAAGTATTAGGTTCAAACTAGATGAACAACTAAAAATAACAGGGAAACCAAACCCAAACTATATTCTAGGCCCCAAAGACTATCACTTGACCTAAAACAACTAGTTGTCATTAATAACACCTATATAGCTGATAAAAGGGCACTCCCATTGACAATGGAAGGTGTATATATGCTTGTTTACAAGACATATAAATTAATTACTTTCTTCACACATGATAAGTTTGTTCTAATTTATAAGAGTGTGGGTGATCATGGAAACCTTCAGACTGACACCTAATATATTGGGTTATGGAGTTCACAGTTCAACAAAAGGAGGAAAACAACAAGAGAAATGAAACATGCACTTTCTAGATATTCAGATGCAAGAAAAACAACAATCAATGGAGAATATACTTAGTAATCCTTCATCAGGATATAATCAACCATCTACAACCATAAAAGAGATCATCACATAGCATGTAATGTTTTAAGAATCTATTCATTCATTTGATTAATGGTTACAGTCGTACCACAAAGTGTGGCAAGAGGAAACCCTAAAAGAAATTTAGAATTTCCTTGAGAGATTACATGAGAAGAAGGAGAAGTGCATACATTGATAATTGAAATCAATATGATCAAAACCTATGTCTTCACTTCTAGAGAACTGGAACCTTTTTTTCTCTTTGATACCCTAGAGAGCTCTACATTTGACTGCTTGAAAAATACCAAAAAGACCAACCCTTTTTACATCTTACATCTATGCACATATAGCATCTAATTCAAATTGACCTAATTAGGTTACAATGAATTGCCCCCCTATGGGCCATGTTAGAAAATATCTTGGCCAAAAGGGAAGTTTATCTACCAAAAAAAATTGCAAAAATATCTAGGGTCTAGAGGCAGATGGAAGATATTTTTGCCTTAATGCACATAACTAGTTTGCTGATCTACAGCCATAAAAGCAACAAGTATCTACAAAGGAAGGAGTAGCTGAGAGGCATAACACCTGCATTGATGGCGTCTGAGACACATCCCTTCAAACTCACCAAGTATAGCCTTTACAACACTTTAAATCTCGAACACCTGAGTCTCTGTGTCTTCATTGACCTTGAATCCTTTGAAAAATAGGCCCCTATAATGCTGCCTGGCCGAAATTGTGTATCTTCCTGCCTTTGGGATGCCTGAGAGACTTCTTTCAAATTTTAGCCATAGATGAGTTTACTTTTAAGATCGATGGCCACCAAAGTTCCTGAGGAGAGGTGCCAACATGCCACATGTCATCATCTCACAACCACATAGAGAATCTTTCCTACATACAAGATTCTCCTGTGACATTGTGCTATCGTCTAATTCTTTTATACCTATAGGAACTGGCCATGTGTTGCCACCTTGCAGCCATGTAGTGGAAAGTGGGCCATCTCCATTTGGCTCTATGTGAGTGTGCTAAGCCTTCCATGTGTCCTACCCTATGCAAGCCTTTATTCTTCCTTTGAAAGCTGGCCACGTCCTCTCGTAACCACATAGAGAATCTTCCCTTCTGCCAAGATTCCTTTGTGCCTACGTGCTACCATTAGATCTTCCATACTTGTAGCTCACTTCTTGACCCACCACCTGGTAGCACTTGCTTCTTTGATTCAGAATCCTTGATCTTATGGCTATAAGCCCAAGCTTCCTTGATATATGTCATCTTTTTGCAGCCCTACGGTAGGAATATGATGTCACCTTATATGTTGTGTGGGCTTATGACATTTTGCCATGTGGCACTTTTAGACCCTGCAAATGGTTTAGACTTAGACAATATGATGCGACGGGCTACAAATGGTAACATTAGGTAAGAGGGGCTATTCGTTCATGACTTTAAAGACTCTAGGTTATAACTTAAATAACTAGTGACCTAGGATAGATAGTAAATGACATAAAGTAAAGTATGATCATGGGAATTAGGGTTTTAAGTGGAAATAGGAAAAAACTTGTGAAACGGACTCAAAACCCTAAAACCAAAATAGCTTCCACCATTGGCTCTGATTGGGAACATGTGTCAAGTAGTGACAACAAGAATCTAGATCTCTAGAGTAGACCACAAAACATAAAAAAATGAGACACAGGAAACAAAACAAAACACCATCAAGACCAACAATGGTCAAGACTACTCGAAGTCAAAATATATCAGATATAACAAGACTTAACCACAAAATTTGAACCTATGAGAAGTAATGTTTCAAATGCTACCCATGATCAGGTAGCTCCAGCAATTCTCCTTCCATGTTTCTAACATAAAAGGTGTCCACACTAGCTTTTTTATCAATTTGATATGGGCCTAACTATAGTGGCTCAAACTTACCATATTTTTCCTTGTCTTCTCGATTTGGCATTCTAGAGAAGAAACAAATCACCAATATGAAAACATCTTTTGACTATTCTTTTGTTGAACATATGTTCCATTTCCTACTACCTTAGTAGGTTTTTGTCACATGCCATCCTTCAGACTTCATCCAACTCTACTAACTCATGCATTCTCAATGCCATAGCATCATCTCCATCTTCTCTTATTTGTTGCAACAATAGATACATAGACAACTCCAGTGACATTGGCATTTTGGCTTCCTTCCCATATACCAATTTAAAAGGACTCTTTCCTATAGCATATTTATAGGTGATCCAATTATCCCAAATTGCATATTTTAGCTTGTCATCCCACCTTTTCTTGTTCTTATCTAAAGTCCTATAAAAATTTTATGAGGCTCTTATTGCTAGACTCAGCTTGTCCATTACTTTGTGGCTGATATGGTGATGAATCAATCAAACTTATCCCATACTTGGAATAGATATTTGCAATGCCCTAAGATCTAAAACACATAGTGTTGTCTGCAACAATTCTGGATGGCACACCAAATCTAGTTATTAAATTGTTCAACAAGAACTCAATCACAATTTGGACATGGCATTATGAGTTGGAATAGCCTCATCCCACTTAGTAAAGTAATTAGTTGCCACCAATATCCACCTATACCCAATACTTGATCTCTTCTGGATCTCCCCTATGAAATCAATGCCCCATTGCTGAAATGGTGATTCAATGGTAACATTCATAAGAGGAAGGGCACCTTGGAACTTCAACTTACTTGCAAATCTTTGATAGGCATCACATTTTCTAATTTGTTTTACAACATCTTTGATGAGACTAGGCCACTAAAAGCCTACCCTAATGATCTTATGTGATGTAGCTTTAGCATAAAAATGCACACCACAAACGCCTTGGTGATATTCATCAATAACTTCCTTAGACTGCTATTGATCTAGACACCTTAACAACAATCCCTCATGATTTCACCACATTACAATACCTTTGGGATTGGAGTTTGAGTGTCCTTTGTTGAGTTATACTCATGCCTTGGGGGCAATACATGTTGACAAGATAAAAGATAATATCTATATACAATGGGTCATTTGTCAAAGCACACACATCAAGTTGAGAAGAATTTACCTCATTTATCTCAGCTGCCTCCAAGTTGAAATTTTCCATCAACTTAGCTAAACCCTGGCCTCTAACTAGTTTGGTGATCTATATGTCCATATCATATTCCTGGATCTTGTTGATCCATCTGCACCTTCTACTTGAAGCTTCTTGTTGTATGAAGATATCCTTCATAGCTTTGTGTGGCACATATGCTATGATCTTGGCACCTATGAAGTAAGATATGAAATTCTTTATGGCCTTAACCAATGCATAGGCATTCTTCTCCATTATGGAATAATTCAATTCAGTAGTCTATAATGATTTGCTATAGAACCCAATAGGTTGTTCAAATCCATGTTCATTCTTCTGAAGTAGAACAACAGCAACAATGTAAAAAGAAGTAAAGAAAACAACTAAAGAGTTTTTGAATAGTCTGGACTTATTAATACAAGTGCCTCTTTGATAACTTCCTTAATATCCTAGAATGCTTAAGATGGTTCTTTCTCCCATATAATTGATTTCCCTTTCTTAAGCATTTTTGAAATGGCCTTAGTCTTTTTGGAAAAATTAGGAACTAATTTCCTAACAAAGTTGATTTGCTTGAAAAAAGACTATATTCCTTTAACTGATTTGGGTTGTAGAATGAGATCAATAGCCTTGACTCATTTTGGATCTATCCTTATCCCATATTTTGACACAATGTGCCTGAGTAACTTGCCCTCTTCAACTCCAAACTAACATTTATTAGGATTCAAAGAAATCCCATATTCTAAGCACCTCTAGAAAATTACTTCAAGATGCTTGCAGTGCTCACCTCTTTCTTTTGAGAATGCGGTTAGGTCATCCTGATAAACCACCATGATCTCATCAATGAGACCAGCAAAAGCTACATCCATAGCTCACTGAAATGTTGACCCGACATTCTTCAAACCAAATGGTATTCTCAGGTATACATAAGTCCCCCAAAGAGTGGTGAATGCTATTTTGTGTTGTTCAAACTCCTTGACCAACACCTGATTGTATCCAAAGAACCCATCCATCATTGACATCAACTCTGAACCAATAACCCTTTGTAATAAATGGTCCATGCTTGGGAGAGGGTAATTATCTTTGAGGGATTTGATGTTTAAATTTATGAGATCAACACACAACCCGATTTCCCCATTCTTCTTTCTAACTGGGACAAGGTTAGATACCCACTCAAAATGTCTGATAGGTTTTATAATGCCTCCCTCTTTCATCTTTAATAGTTCTTTTTGCATCTTAAGAGCAATGGTAGGATTTATAGGCCTTTGTTTTTACCTAAATGGTTTTGCATCAGGTTCAAGGGGAATGGTATGCTGAAACAAGTCCTCCCTATAATCCTTAAGATCATCATAGGACCATGCAAAACACTTCTTGAATCTTCTAAGTAGAGAAATAAATATCTTCTTCTCATGAGGATTCAATCTCTTCCCAATGTATATCATTCTAGGTGCCTCCCTAGTTCCAAGGTTCACACCTTCAACATTATCCTCTATAATAGGTTTACTTTTACTCTTCCATCGGCTTGAGTTGTCAAATACTCTTCCTAATGCTACTAGCCCCTTTGGAATAGTATTTATCTTTAATTGTACAACCTTAGTAACAAATAGAGTTTCCTTACCATCCGTCACTTCCATCATTGGCTGCCAATCAATCAACTGATTTTCAAATTCATCCATGCAATTCATAAAACTAAAAATTTGATTGGTGCCATTGAAAACCTACCAACTATAAATGTTATCAGGTATTGTTGGCCTTGTGAGTACCTCCACAGCATCTTGTCCATGGGTAAAATTCATTTGAGGGTCAAATTTTGAACCAATGATACCAAGGGAATTTGCTTCTTCATTTTTTGTCCTTTCAATCCATTCAATGCCAATAGCATCAAACAATTCCATTGTGTCCTAGACTACATTTTGGTACCCTCTAAGTCTTTTTTCTTTGGTAGTAAATATCTTTCTAATCTACTACACATCCAATTCTAAATCACGAAGTATTCTCAGACATGTGATTCCATGTTTATGGACAACATTTAAGCCTAGCAATAGTGCTTCATATTCATCCACATTATTGGTGCACTAAAAATCAAGTCTACAAGACTTGCCAAACTAATAACCATTAGGTGTTATCAGGACAATACCAGCACCTAAACCTTCCCTTGAATATGCACCATTAAAATATAAAGTCCACAAATTAGTTGTACCACAAATGGGAGTAATAGGGTTAGAAGGTAAAGCCTCCAAATTAGGATTATCATCACTGCAACATCCCATGAAATGGTTTATGTCAGTGTTAAAGAAATTTAATTGATCTTCCTCTATTTTGTACCTATCTTTTATGTGTTCATCTTCTACCTTCTGTTCCTTGTACATCTTTACCTCTACACCCTGTACTAGAATAGTGACATATGAGAGATCCATTTGGATACTTCTTGTTGCAAATATGTGCCTATGATGTGATGTCATTGATGTCAACATATCCATTTTGTTAGAAATAGGGGAAGCAGTGCAGATCAGTGAAGTAGATTGCTCCGCATTTCCAGAGCAATGAAGATCAAAGTATGCGGACCATATGGCTGTGTAGTACATTGTTTGAAGAAGATCTAGTTAAGATTTAAGAGGTCCACATGAAGATTTGAAGAAGCTATGGCCATCTAAGTAGAACCAAGTTTTGCATTGTTTAGAAGAGACAGAGTGATAGGAAATTGGTCCGGATTGCTCTGCAATGAAAAATTATGATCTGCGGATCTAGAGGCATGTTTGGGAATTTAGTGTGTATCCTCAACTCAAGTGGTTCATGGTTTGGAGGTCCACAAGCAATCTTTCTAGTATGACAGTCATGGCAGAGAGTGTTCTTGAGGTTCCAGATAAAGATGCAATTGATTCTAATGATTTGGAGTAGTGCGGATGTTATTGTTGAATTCAATGTGCTTGTGGAGGTCTCTGGATCATGTGCCTACTATGTTGGAGGTCTGCATTGAAGATTGAGCTCGTTGTTGAAGATTTCTTCCTTGGTGTTGCTATTCTTCCTAGTCTTGGCCAACCAGATGATTCAAGTGTGTTACGAATGATCTAAGAGCAATTCTCTAGAGTGTAGCGTGTTGATCAAAGAAGATTCAAGTCTCAACTATGTTTGGCTAACAGTTTAGTGATCCACATTGAGTCAAGCTAACCTTGATGTTCATTCCAAGGTTGATGAAGCATATAAGTACTTGTGGATGAGTTGTGGAAAGATGTCCTTGTGCGAAAATGATAAAATCCTAAGAAAGGTATAGAGGCAGAGCAGAGAAGCAGAGGAGTAGAAGAACAAGAGC
The DNA here is from genome assembly GCA_027924645.1 of Cunninghamia lanceolata. Classification (NCBI taxonomy): domain Eukaryota; kingdom Viridiplantae; phylum Streptophyta; class Pinopsida; order Cupressales; family Cupressaceae; genus Cunninghamia; species Cunninghamia lanceolata. The sequence continues at coordinate 4,089,008 of BSBN01000046.1, read as the reverse complement.
AGTAAAGGATGAAGAGATTGTGAAGAAGTGTTTGGGGGAAGGAATAAGTTTTGGGAGCTTTCAACGGGACTGAACCAGGCATGAAGAAGATGTTATTCCTCAGTTCATTCTTTCTGTATTAAACATAAATCCTGTAGGTAGTGAGCCTCTTTGAGCAGTGAGCTCTGGGCAGTGCACCTGAAGGCAAGTGCCTTCCCATTCCTTTTAAGTACTTTTAATAAGGTATGAATCTTGTGGGTTAACCCCCACTGTGGTTTTCCCTTAACCAAGATTCCACGTAAAAATTCTAGTGTTATGTGTGTTCATTTTGTTTCTACTCATGTGTTGTTGATTCATGCTTTAATGTTTGCATCATTAATCTGTTTGTATGTTGTGAAAGAAGATTAAAATCAGAAAAGGTTAAAATTATGTGACAACTGATTCACCCCCCTCTCAATTGTCTGACCTAATTCCAACAATTGGTATCAGAGCCAGTTCTTCTAAAAGAAGCATGACCGCTTGAGGAGATCCAGGATGTCAACTTACAAGAAGGATAGTCCAAGATTTGATAGAACAAATTACTCTATTTAGAAGATGCACATGCAGTGTCATTTATAATGTATTGGTGACCCTTATTGGTTGATAACTAAGGATGAGTATAAGATTCCAAAGAAAGGTCCTTCAACTTTAGATGAACTCAAAGATGCTGAAAACAACATTTGAGCTAAAGAAGCCTTGTTGAGTGCCCTCTCTGATACAAAAATAACAAATGTACTAGAATTGAAAACTGCACATGAAATCTAGGAGAAGTTGGAAACCCTGTATGAAGGTGATGAACATGTCAAATGTGCTAAGATACAGAGCCTGAAGGGTAGATACAAAAGCTTAAGGATGAGTGAAGATGAAAATAATACCTCCTACATGTAGAAGGTGAATGAACTCGTGAGCAGTATCAGGTGTGCTAGTGGAAAATTGGAAGAATAAAAAATTGTTGCCAAAGTGCTCAGATCCTTACCTGTGGCATACAAGCATAAAGTTGCTGCCATTGAGGAGATCAGGAATGTGACAACTGTTACAAGGGATCAGTTGGTTGGCAAGCTCTCAGCATTTGAAATATGTTGAGTGACTTAACCAGATATCAAAAGGCAAAGAAGGAACTTGATGAAGATGAAACCAAGTTTGATGAACTTGAAGCCCTTATTGCCAAAATATTGCTAAGAGGATCTGATAAGTATGAAGGAAAGTTGCCTTTCAAATGTTTTTCTTGTAATAAGATTGGTCATTTTGCCTCAAGGTGTCCAGAGAGGGTTTCAAAGACAAACCCTAATAGATCAAGGGCTCAGAAGAAATGTTACTATGTCCAAGAAGCTGAAGAAGGTGTCACTAATGATGAATCTGATATGGGAAGTAACTCAGGAAATTAATGGGCGTTCATTGCCATCAAAGAAGAAGATCCAGTATCTACTAAATCTACTTGCTGTGTAAATGTGGAAAGTGCCTTGGCTACTCAAATTAAAGAAAAGGATGAATGGGTGATTGACAGTGGATGTTCTCATCATATGTTCTCATCATATGACTAGTGATAAAAGTAAGTTCATAAGTTTGGAAAGATATGAAGGTGGAATTGTGAAGTTTGGAGACAATTCAGCTGGTAGAATTCATGGCAGAGGATCCATCTATTTTGATGGTAAGAATAACACTAATGATGTTCTGTATGTAGAAGTATTGAAGCATAACCTTCTCAGTGTTGGACAGTTGGTTGACAAAGGGTATGATCTCTGATTCAAGGATGGAAAATGCAAAATCTTAGCAAGCTTCAGAATTGTGATTGCATCAAGTACACAAACTAAAGGTAACTTCTTTCATTTAAGTGGTACTGGCAGAAGTTATTTGATTTCTCAAATTGATCAGAGCTAGTTATGGCATAGAAGAATGCGTCATGTAAACTTTGATAACATTGTCAAGATAAGTACTACTGAGGCTATGAGAGATCTTCCAAAGCTTATGAAACCTGCAAATAGCATATGCAAGGAATGTTAGTTGGGAAAACAGATCAGAACTTCATTCAAAAGTAAGGAATAGTCTTCAAGTGGATTATTGGAACTTGTGCACACTAATTTGTATGGTCCTACCAGAGTTAGGAGTTTGCAAGCTGACAAGTACTTTATGTTGCTGATTGCTGACTACTCTCGGATGATACGGGTCAATTTCTTAAGAGACAAATTAGAGGCTCTTGACAGATTCAAGGTGTTCAAGGCTATGGTGGAGAATGAGATTGGTGTGAAGATAAAATGTCTGAGATTTGATAGAGGTGGGGAGTTTACCTCCGACGGGTTCAATGCATTTTGTGAAAAGCATGGAATAAGAAGACAATTATTTGCCCCTAGAACTTCTCAGCAGAATGGAGTTCTGGAAAGGAAGAACTGGACTATTCAAGAGGCTACTAGAACCATGATGATGGAGGCAAATCTACCACATGTCTATTGGAAAGAGGCTTTGAGTACTGTAGTCTACACTCTCAACTGGGTGCAGGTCAAAGGTGATACTGGTAAAACACCTTATGAATTATGGTTTGGCAATGCACCTACTGTGAAATACTTTAGAGTTTTTGGTAGTAAATGCTATATCAAAAGAGATGAGGATCTAGGCAAGTTTGATGCAAGAAGTGATGAAGGAATATTGCAAGTTACTCTAACCATAGCAAGGCATACCAATGCTTTAACAAAAGATTGAAAAGGATTGTTGAAAGTACCAATGTCAGAGTTGATGAAAGCAAGGAGAGACCTTCCAGGTTTTGTTGATATGAATTTGATGATGAAAGTCCAAATGAAGTCCAAACTCAACCTCAGATCTAGACTGGTCCGGAGAACCCAATGACTCAAGAAGTTAGTGAAAATGTTGAGGAACAAGCTCAAAAATCATAAATTCAAGAAACTCTCAGAACCCCTAGGTATGTAAGGTTGAATCATTCTGAAGATCAAATCATAGGAGAAAAGAATAAAGGTGTTCAAACGAGAAGAAGAATTGTTGAAGATCAAGTGGAGTATTGTTTGATTTCAAAGATTGAACCAAAAACAGTGAATGAAGCTTGTAATGATGAAAATTAGGTAAAAGCAATGGAAGAAGAATTAATGCAAATTGAAAAAAATCATACTTGGGATCTTGTTCCTAGACCTGAAAACAAAAATGTGATTGGAACTAAATGGGTCTTTTGGAATAAACTGAATGAAGATGGTGAAATTGTGAGAAACAAAGAAAGATTGGTATGCAAAGGATATTCTCAAGTAGAGGGAATTGATTTTGAAGAAACATTTGCTCCGGTGTTAAGAATTGAAGCAGTCAGATTATTTCTTGCATCTGTTACTTACAAAGATTTCAAAGTTTACCAGATGGATGTCAAGTCAGCATTCCTGAATGGAGAGTTAGAGGAAGAAGTCTACATTGAGAAACTAGAAGGATTCCAGTTGTCTGATCAAGGAGATATTGTCTGTAGATTGAGGAAAGCATTGTATGGACTCAAACAAGCCCCAAGAACCTAGTATGCAAGATTAGATAAGTATTTGCTAAAGCTAGGATTTATCAAAGGCACAATTGACATCAATCTTTATTTCAAGATTGATCATGAACACATCTTGATTGCTGAGGTATTTGTTGATGATATCATTTTTGGTGGAAATGGAAGCATGTGTAAGAAATTTGTTGATCAAATGCAAAGTAAATTTGAGATGTCCATGTTTGGTGAAATGAATTTCTTCTTAGGTCTACAAATCACTTAGTTAGATAAAGGTATCTTCATATCTTAGTCCAAGTATGTGAGAGAATTGTTGAAAAAGTTTGGAATGGAAGATTCAAAACCAATAAGTACACCTATGGTAAACAGATGCAAGTTGAGTAAAGATGATGATTCACCTAAGGCAGATTAGAAAAGCTATAGATCAATGATTGGAGGACTATTTTATTTGACTCAAACCAGACCTAATATTATGAATGTAGTTGGACTTGTTGCTAGATTTCATGCTGGTCCTAGAGAATCCCATGTTGTAGTAGTCAAATTTTTTTTTAGATATCTAAAGGGGACATCTGATTATGGCTTATGGTATCCAAAGGATAATGAATTCACTCTTCATGCATATACAGATACTGATTGGGCAGGAGATGTGGATGACATAAAAATTACTAGTGGTGGTGCATTCTTCTTGGGAAGGAGATTGGTTTCTTAGTTGAGCAAAAAGTAGGATACAATATCTTTGTCTACTGCAGAGGCAAAGTATATAGCAGCAACAAGCAATTATACTCAAGTCTTGTGGATAAAGAAAATGTTGAAGGATATCAAAATTGTGTTTGAAGAGCCTATTACAATCTTCTATGATAATTCAAGTGCAATAAGCATCTCCAAGAATCTGGTGTTGCATTCAAAGACAAAGCACATATCCATCAAGTTTCATTTCTTGAGAGAGAAAGTAAATGAGAATGAAGTCATATTGGAGTTTGTTTCTTCAAAGGATCAGATTGCAAATATTTTCACCAAGCCTCTGCCTAAGGATACTTTTGAGTATCTCAGAGGGAAGCTAGGGGTTATTAGCCCTCCTATTCAGAACTAAGTTGCACTAGTGTGTATCAGTCTGGTGGAATTCACACTCATATCTTGTGATCCAGATTGATGTTAAGGAGATACTACTCAGGGGGAGTAGTCAGTATACAAATTTTGGAGATCAGTCTAAAACAAAAAGGGGGAGAAAAGATTGCAAATAAGTGCCCTTTGCCATTGATGTCAAAGGGGGAGATAAATCTTGTGAAAAAATAGTTGCTCATGAAAGGGGTAGCCGTAAAGAAAGTGGTTGCAGAAGTGATAAGAGAAAGGGGGAGAAATCCTTGTCTTGATGGTTGAATTAGTTTTTCACATCATATGTTGCCATCAATGACAAAGGGGGAGATTGTTGCAAATATGTGCCTATGATGTGTTTTCATTGATGTCAACATATCCCTTTGTCAGAAATAGGGGAAGCAATGCAGATCAGTGAAGTAGATTGCTCTACATTTCTTGAGCAATGAAGATAAAACTACACAAACCATTTGGCTATGTAGTGGATTGTCTGAAGAAGCTCTAGTTAATATTTGAGAGGTCCACCTAAAGATTTGAAGAAGGTATGGCCATCTGAATAGAACTAGGTTTTGTAGTGTTTAGAAGAGACAGAGTGACAGGAAATTGGTCTAGATTGCTCTGCAATGAAAACTTATGATTTGTAGATCTAGAGACATGTTTGGGAAGTTAGTGTGTATCCTCAAGTCAAGTGGTTCATGGTTTGAAGGTTTGCAAGCAATCTTTCTAGTGTGACAATCATGGCAAAGAGTGTTCTTGAGGTTCTAGATAAAGATGCAAGTGATTCTGATGATTTGGAGTAGTGCGGATGTTATTGTTGAATTTAATGTTCTTTTGGAGGTGTCTGGGTTGTGTGCTTGTTGTGTTGGAGGTCCACATTGAAGATTGAACTTGTTGTTGAAGATTTCTTCCTTGGTGTTGATGTTCTTCCCAGTCTTGGCCGATCAGATGATTCAGGCATGTTACGGATCATCTAAGAGCAATTCTTTGGAGTGTAGCATGTTGATAAAAGAAGATTCAAGTCTTAGCTATGTTTGGCTGACAATTCCTTGATCTACATTGAGTCGAGCCAACCTTGATGTTCATTCTAAGGTCAATGAAGCATATAAGTACTTGTGGATGAGTTGTGGAAAGATCTCCTTGTGCTAAAATGGTAAAATTCTAAGAAAGATATAGAGGCAGAGCAAAGACGAGGAGGAGCAGAAGAACAAGAGCAGTAAAGGATGAAGAGATTGTGAAGAAGTGTTTGGGGGTAGAGCAGAAGTTTTGTGAGCTTTCAATGGGACTGAACCAGGCATGAAGAAGATGCTATTCCTTAGTTCATTCTTTCTGTATCAAACATAAATCCTATAGGCAGTGAGCTCTGGGTAGTGCACCCAAAGGAAAGTGCCTTCCCATTTCTTTTAAGTACTTTTAATAGGGTACAAATCTTGTGGGTTAACCCCCACCGTGGTTTTCCCTTAACTGGGTTTCCACGTAAAAATTCTGGTGTTATGTGTGTTCATTTTGTTTCTACTCATGTGTTGTTGAATCATGCTTTAATGTTTGCATCATTAATCTATTTGTAAGTTGTGAAAAAAGATTAAAATAGAAAAGGTTAAAATTGTGTGATAACTGATTCACCCCCTTCTCAGTTCTCTGACCTAATTCCAACACTTCCACCCATAGAGGTTGCCCATTTTCTTGATAGTAGCATGCCTCATTTAGCAGGGCAATCTACTATGATTATGTCCATCAAAAATGATTTTTTCAGAATGTGCAGCTAAATTGAGCTCAACATCCTTGACGAGACCAATCACATTTACCTCTCTAGAGTCCATAGAAAAACACTTGCCAAAGACTAGGACACTTTCAATCCCAATTTAATCATTATAGACAATGGCATAACATTACTAGAAGCACCAGAGTCAGGCATGCAGTTATGTAACAACCATCCATTTATGATCAATGTGGTGAAAAAGGGGTCAACTCCCATCTTGTTGCTAACAATAGTTGATCCCAGATATACTTCTATGGTTTCATCATCACTGGGTTCAATAACAGGCTTTTTTTGTGCTTCTATGATAGTAATAAGAGACCCTGCTCTATCCCTATGCTCAAGGATCCTAAGGAGTTCCACTATTGGCACATATATTCTAATTTGGCTAAATACTTGAGCTATGTCAATAGGGAGATAATTTGGCAAAGGAGTATCAGATGAAATAGTTACATCATTTGCAGAAGGAATATAAGGTATTGCTTGAGAGGATGAGATATCCTTACCTTCTTCCTTTGTCTTCTCTTTCTCTTTTTCTAATTCCTTTTGAACTTGAGGTTGATCACGTTTATAGTAATCCTTTAGATAGTGGACCCCTAGAATGGATGAGGTAACCAGTTGCACCTTTGATGTTGGGTTCTTTTGTACATATTTTTGTTTTTCTACTATAGGCTACACTAGAAGCTTCTTCTTTTTAGGCACAATCTTCTTTGGAACAATATTACTCTTTTGTCTCATATCCTACTTCTATCTCTTCTTGCCATCATCCAAAGTATCCTATCTTGGCTTAATAACAGGAGAGTTCTACATAGTTACTTTCCTATTTCTCAATTGATAGCCCCCTTGAACTTGCAAGATGGCAACATCAGTGAGAGCTTTCACATCCTTCTCAGAACATCTGGATTGTTTATACTTCTTTTGCATGAGATCCCTTAAGTGCCCAAAATCGTGAGCGGGCAAGTGATATCTCCTTTGACCTTCATCATGATCATCTTGGAAAATATGATCATCATCCTCATAGCTGGGTGTGTGCAAGACGTTGAGTCCACTTTTTGGCCAAAAAGTGGAAGTGTTTTCCCTGATTTTTAGAATTTGTCACATTTGACCTTGAAATTTGAAGCACTTAGAGATGGAGTCTTGAAAAAAGTCACTAATCATAAAATGTAGTACTCAGAGTTTAATTTCCAAATATGTAATTTATTTGAATACCCAAATGATACAAATTGATTTTCAATAGGCCTTTCTATAACCCACTATTTAAAAGTCACCTTTTTTACTATACCATGCATGTGTACGTCATCCATATTTTGACCTAAATAATCATATTTTTCTATATCATTTTGGGAAAAGATTTGTAATTCACTAAAGCACGTTTTCCATATTTTTTTTAATAATTTTTTATTGAATATTTTTTTATAATTTTTTATTCAATATTTTTTTTGTTAATTTTTTATTAGCCATATTTGGTGTTTTAAAAAATTGTCGTGTACGTCACACATAAGATGACCTAAACTTATCATTTTTTGAAAAAAAATTTTCAAATTGAAAAGAATTCTCTGAAGTACGTTTTTCATACAAATTTTTTCAAAAAATTATTTTAATAAAAACTTATTAAAATACTAAAAAACCCTAATAATTCAAGTTTATGATCCTGTTTCATTAGAAATTAATTGAAAAATAGAAAAAATAATCCCATTGTAAAAAAATTTCATATTTGGAATCTACATTGTCTCATCTATAATGGGTTTTAATTTCGTCAAAAAATTCTGCAAAAAAGGTCTTTAGACATATGCCCAAAGTCACTATTTTGTTGTGACATTGATATGACCAACTTGCAGGTCAAACCAGGTCCAAAGCCTAGTTTCAGGTCCCCAATCCTTTTCCCAAATTGGTTAACAAAGCAAAAATGGGCCTAAAATTCAAATTTTAAGAAACGAGATCCTGTTTTGTTTTTTCATATTTTATCCCTTTTTGAAATGGGATCTCGTTTCTAGAAAACATGATCCCACTTTTTGGCATGGGGTCCTAAAGCAAAATGGGATCCCATTTCATAAAAAAGTGGGATCCCATTTCACTTTTCTCAATTTTTAGGTTTTTGTCTAAGTCCAAAACTTCCACCTTAAGTGGACTCAACTTTGTGCATTTACCCAGCTATCATAATTTATATCATGATCCATATGCTCAAACTCCTAGGTGTCAAACTGATTGATCTCCTCATAATATTCAGCTCCACCCTCTTCATTGGGAAATTCCTCATCTATGCTCATTGAATGAGCAACTATGTAGTTTTCTAGGTCATGGGGAAGGAAACACACTTGGCACCAAAGACTATCATCTTGAAAATTTGCTTGATCCTTAATGGATCAGAGGTATCCCTTACAAGCTATTTAAAACTAACATGCCTAGGAGCAGCTTGTCTATTATTTTGTAGTGGTCTCTTAGACCAATCTGTATTGTAAGGTCTATTATGTAGTCTTTGACCCTCATTGAAATGTGTTGCAGCACCTTGAGGTCGTAGCCCTTTGTCATTTTGAGCAACTTTGTGGGATAGGTCTTTCATAACCCCCATAAGCTTGCCCAAGTTATCTTCAGTAGTGAGGCTTGCTAGAAGTTGCCTTATCTAACTGAGAGATCTTTACATCAGATCTCTTAACATGTTTACCTAAGGCTCTCATGTTACTTTCAATATTTATGGCCATAGCATAGGCCTCCCTTGGTGAACTTGAGGACTTTTATCCCTCAAACAATAACCAATCTTTAAATCAAAGGCACCACAGAATAAAACTAAACACATGGATTCATTAGGTCTCATTTGAGGTGGCACTTTTCTCATTGTCATAATAAATCTGCCATTGAAGTCAACAATAGTTTCATTAATTCCTTTCTTGATTGTTGTGAGCTCATGGATAGAAAATTTGGGGTCAATCCTATCCCCATACTGCAATCTGAATGCCCTCATGAACTCTTCCCATAAATCAATGCTATTATCAGGGAGTGCCTTGTACCATTCTTTGGCACTTTCTTCTAATGAATGCACAAACAACATCATCATCACATCTTCATCCTCAATCTCATACTCATCTATGATATTGATGAAGTGTCTCAAGTGTTCCTCACCAATGACAGCATTATTACCTTGAAACCTAGGAATTTTCCCTCTAATCTCAGTTGGAATGGGATTAGGAAAATTAGGTATGCCAATAAAATCAAGTTTCTTGTACCTTTAAGCTCCTAATGGTTGTCTTTGTGGAAGAAACCTTTGTGCTTGTATTTTGAATGAAGGCCTAACATTCTAAATGTTGCCATGTTGTTGATTCATTTGATTCAGCAGGGGCTAATTTTGCATACCTTAAGCACAGACATTGCTCATACCTTGTTGTTCCACTTGTTGTTGCCTATGTTGTTGTTGTTGTTGTCTAGGATTGGCCTAAAAGTTAGGGTCCTGCTGATTATGTTGTTGTCTTTGTTGATGTTGTTGAGGTATATGGTCTTGGTGTTGAATATTTTGATCTACCTGGGTCTACTAATCAAGTTGAGCTTGTTGTTGTCGAAGTAAAGCCCGCACCTCTCTCTACCTATTCCTGATATGACCAAGCAAATCTAGCTCATCTTGGATTCTCCTTTCTCTTTCCTCATCGTCAGGTTGCTATTATTGTTCACCCTCATTTGGGATAGTATCATGCTGGCTTTCAACTATCCTGGTGGGAGAACTAGGATACCTAATATTTTGATATGCTTCTGAATTATCATGGGGCATCCCAAACATCCTCAAGCAGGGCTCATTAGATCTATCCTTGCTCTCTCTGCCAATAACATTTTCATTTCTTTGGACATCATATCCATCAATATTCATTCTCCTACTCATTCTAAGTATATTATCAATAGAGTCCTCAGAAGTATACTAATATTGACTTCTAAGGCAACATATGCATTATCTTGGGTATTCGTTGAGCGTACCATACCAGGTCTTCTTTCCCTATATCTACCCCTTCTATTTCCTATATTTCTAGAGGACTCCCCATGTCTAGGATGTCCCTAGTTTCTTCCTCTATCCATTTCAATACTCTTGACAATTAATTTTCTAGGTTTCTTACTTGACAGAGTTGCCGCTTCCCTAATGGGAAGAACCTCTTCTTTAGTGACTCTTGCAAAGATCTTCAAATTTGAACTCACACAACAAACAACAAGTCCCTGACAATGGCGCCAGAAAGTGTTGACTCCCAAAATAACTACAACCCGAAACCCTAAAACATTCCTAAATCACCTAGGCCAGGGATGGTCATTCTAGATGAATGGAAGAGGTTTATCAACAAGTTCAAGGTGATCTTCGACAACCTATAGGAGTGGGTTAACTCCTCTGCACTTCAAACTCAGATTAAACCTAGGAGGGATATTCCAAGGGGTATAGATGAATATGTATTAGGTTCAAACCAGATGAACAACTAAAAATAACAAGACAACCAAACCCAAACTACCTTCTAAGCCCCAAAGATTGTCACTGGACCTAAAACAACTAGTTGTCATTAATAACCCCTATATAGCTGATAAAAGAGCACTCCCATTAACAATGGAAGGTGCAGATATGCTTGTTTGCAAGACATACAAATTAATTACTGTCTTCACACATGATACAATTGTTCTGATTTTAAAGAGTGTGGGTGATCATGGAAACCTTCAGAGTGGTGCCTAAAATATTGGGTTATGGAGTTCACAGTTCAACAAAAGAAAGAAAACAAAAAAGAGAAATGAAACATGCACTTTCTGGATATTCATATGCAAGAAAAATAACAATCAATGGAGAATATACTTAGTAATCCTTCATAAAGATATAATCAACCATCTACAACCATAAAAGAGATCATCACATAGTATGTAATGTTTTAAGAATATGTTCATTGATTTGATTAATGGTTACAATCATACCATGAAGTGTGGCAAGAGGAAACCCTAAAAGAAATTCAAAATGTCCTTGAGAGATTACATGAGAAGAAGGAGAAGTTCATACACTAATAGTTGAAATCAATATGAAAAACCTTTCAAAACTAGTGTCTTCACTGCTAGAGAATTGGAGCCTTTTTTTCTTTGATACCCTAGAGAGATCTACACTTGACTACCTGAAAAATTCCCAAAAGACCAAGCCTTTTTACATCTTACATCTATGCATATATAACATCTGATTCAAATTGACCTAATTAGGTTACAATGAATTGCCCCCATGGGCCATGTCAAAAAATATCTCAGCCAAAAGAGATGTTTATTTGCCAGAAATAACTACAAAAATATCTAGGGTCTGGAGGCAGATGGAAGATATTTGGCCTTAATGCACATAACCGGTTTGCTGATCTACAACTATAAAAGCAAGAAGTATTTGGAAAAGAGGGAGTAACTGAGAGGCATAACACCTGCATTCATGGTGTACAAGACACATCCCTTCAAACTCAACAAGTAAAGCCTTTACAAAACTTTAAATCTTGAACCCCTGAGTCTCTGTGTCTTCGTCGGCCTTGAATCCTTTGAAAAATTGGCCCCTATAATGCCGCCTAGCTAAAATCATGCATCTTCCCACCTTTAGGACGCCTGAGAGAATTCCTTCAAATTTTAGTCATAGATGAGTCTTCTTTTAAGATTGATGACCACCAAAGTTCTTGAGAAGGGGTGCCAACACACCACATGTCATCATCTCACAACTACATAGAGAATCTTTCCTATAGACAAGATTCTATTGCGACACTGCACTATCGTCTGATTCTTTTATAGCTATGGGGATTGGCCATGTGTTACCACCTTGTAGCCATGCACTAGAAAGTGGACCATCTCCATTTGGCTCTACATGAGTGTGCTAATCCTTCCACGTGTCCTAACCTATGCAAGCCTTTATTCTTCCTTCAAAAGATGGCTACGTGTCATAAGCTCACAATCGTATAGAGAATCTTCCATTCTGCCAAGATCCTCTGTGCCTCCATGCTACTATTAGGTCTTCCATACCTATAGCTCACTTCTTCACTTGACACCTAGCAACACTTGCTTCGTTGATTCGAAATCCTTGATCTTACGGCTATAAGCCCAAGCTTCCTTGATATATGTCATCTTTTCGTAGCCCTGCAGTAGGAATATGACCTCATCTTACATGTTGTGCGGGCTTGAGATATTTCACCATGTGGCACCTCTAAACCTTGCAAAGTCTTTAGACTTAGACAATATGATGTGATTGGCTACAGATGGTAACATTAGGTAAAAGGGGCCAGTCATTCATGACTTCAAAGACTCAAGGTTATAACTTAAACAACTGGCGACCTAGGATAGATAGTCAATGACATAAAGTAAAGTATGATCATGGGAATTAAGGTTTTAAGGGGAAATAAGAAAAATTCTTGTGAAACTTACTCAAAACTCTAAAACCAAAATAGGTGCCACCAGGTATATCACCTATTTTCAACATTGTAGACTTATATCAGTATCATGAAGCAGAGTTTAGTGACAACACTGAAGATCATTTGAAGAAGCAATTACCACAACAAGCACAAGAGAAGATTAAAGACATCGTAGATAGGACAATCAGATGTCACACCAGAGGTAGACAACACAAAGAATATCTTGTGAAGTGGAAAGGTAGACCAGAAAAAGACTCATCTTGGTTTTCTCAGGCTGAGGTTGACCATCTTGGCTTTTCCCAGCCCTAGCAAAGTGAGGGACTCACTTTTTCAATAACCCCAGATGTCTGATGTAGGAGCATCCCTAGTTCAAGAGCAATCTTGCATAAACCAAAAACATTTGCATTTTAGTTTGTTTCTTTTCAGTTTCCAGTTTAGTTTAGTCTGTTAAGTCAATAGCAGTCTTAGTATTTTGGTCCGCATTCTACCATAGTTTCATTTCAGACCTTCCAGAGATGGACTTAGCATCTAGACACATTCATACACATCATATCCAAATCTCAGATCCTTTGGATCAGGTACCGGTAAGATATCGCTATCAAAAGATTGATTGTTTTCTCAAAACAAAGCATCCTAATAGTCTTAGACAATTAGCTAAAGGAGAAGACTTGCAGAGCATTTCATGACTTGCAGATCTAAATGACACATCATTCAATATTTTTTGGATTGTGGTTGACCTTCCCTGAGATTCAAATGCCACTCCATTCATTTGTAGAGGAGTTCTACATGATTAGGTCCAACCTATCCATGTACACACATTTTAGCTCTTTATTGGAGTTTGTGATCTTCCTGGGCTGACGTGGAGGAATCTTATGTTGTGGAGATGATATATATTGATGTAATAGATGCCTAGGAAAGTAGTCATTGATAGTGAATTACATAGAGATAGTTGATAGTTTGAATCCTTTGTGAAGGCACTTCAAAGCCATATCTTGTGTATACTCTGTAATTTTGTAATTAGGCATGGGAGCCCTAATTATAAGCCCACATTTTTTTGACCAATCTATATTTGAATTCTATGATATACTAAATGACTGAATATGCATTTGCTTTATATCTTTGAGTTGTTTTTTGTTGTTTTTACTCTAGCTGCATAGTCTAGATAGTTCACTTTGGGGACCCTCCTAACCATGATTGCACCATATTCCTAATCCTTAGATGATCCTATATCTAGAGATTCATCCCTTGATCATCTTTGGAAGTGTACCTTCAAGTTGTCTAAGTCTAGCATGATAGAATATAGTACTAAATAGAGAAGAACACATTTTTTTTATCTACATTTCTTCAGTGTTGCATATTTTGTTATGCGGTTATGAGATGTTGTAAACACTTGTATGAAGTCTCTAAATATAGAGTTGTAGAGTCTAAAGTCTACCAAAATGATAGTTTTGAGCTACTGAGTATTGCTACTTGGTTTGACAGAGTTTGATTATGACAAGGCATGTGTTATGATGGTCCACATTTTACCGCAAGTTGATATCATGCTCTGCAGTTTTGAAGGTAAGCTTGGGGATGTGTAAAGATTCTTTGATATGATTTTGAAAGTGTCTTGTGGTACGTAGTGAAAGTTGTAGTTTGACAGATGGACTGAACTAGTGGCAGTCTATATTTGAGGCTGACATGTTAGTTTGATTTGTGTGAGACAAGTTCTATTGATTGGAACTCTATCCTAAGTGGTTCTATAGTTGAAGCCAACATATGAGAATGTATTTCAAATATTAATTGGGTCTGCAAAGCATTTTGGAGAATGAATTTGGCCGACAAGATACATGATAATTAACTACACGCCTCATCTTAGTAGGCTGATCTAATGTGAAGATTCTAAGTGTTGCAGATATATATGAGATCCAATTCAATGTTTGGATAGTTGATGTGTGAATATGAAGGTGTGTGTGTGTGTGTGTGTGTGTGACATACAAAAGTTTGTGACTTTGTAAAAGTGACAAGTGCAAAAGAAGAGAGCTCTTGTTCGCATATAAGAACAAAGCAGTGTAGTAGAGCAGTCAAGATGAAGAGTTTTGAGATAGTTTTTTTAGAATCATTGGAACTATAATCATGCATTTGCAAATGCACTTCTAGTAGTTTATTTTGGCAGTGATCCACCCTTCTATCTTCTTCTTTCATTTGGTAGTGAGCCACCCCTTGGCATTGAGCCTTTTTGCAGTGAGCATTTTGGACAAAGTCCTTTTGGGCAGTGAGCCTCTTTGTAATTTGGTATTGTTACTACATAATATATTGTGAGCTAACCCTCACCGTGGTTTTTTCCTTTTGGGGTTTTCCACGTAAAAATCCTAGTGTTCATGTGTCATGTCTTATGGTTATTCATGCTATGTTTAATTTGCTTTAATGTTGTTGAATGGGCAAATGAATTAATGATTTAATGAGTGTATTGTTTAAGAGAATACTGATTCACCCCCCCTCTCAGTATTCTAGGTGTTCAACAATTGGTATCAGAGCTTGGTTCCTTGGAAAAAGTCTAAGAACTTAAAGAAGATCTTGGAGATTGAACACACGATAGGTAAAAGGTATTCTATTCCTCCTGAAGAAATTGATTCAACTAAAACTATAGAAGAAAAATGCATGCTTGTCAGTGAAGAAGAACTTAAGGCTACTCTTGAAGATCTTGAAAAGACTAAATTAGAAAATATGGATTTGAAAGAAAATGTCAAGGAAGCAGATGAGTGCATCAGAAAATTGAGGGAGCAAGTCAAGAGGTTCAAAGAAAAGCACAAGGAGGTTAGTGAACAATTGAGATTAGAAAATGAAACCTTGAAAAAAATGAATTTGGAAGTTGTAGAAAGAGAAAAAGATGAAGAAAACATAAATGAAGTAATAAAAAAACTAAAGAATGTACAAGGCTTGAACAAAAAGTTGTGCATCTGAAAGCTGATCTAAAATAGGGTTGGATTCAAGAAGATAAATTTAGAGTGTCACTAAACTTGATAGAATAATTGCAACTCAGAAGAGTCTTGATGCCAAAGAAGGCTTCAGATTTACGAAAGGTAAAAGTTCTAAAATAAGTCAAGAAAAGAATGTTGGGATCAAGGACAAAGACAAACAGATCCAGAATCAAAGGAATAGACCTAGAAGACCACTAGTCAGGCAACCAAATGCTCAAAGGTACTCCTGTTTCAATGGTTATTGTAGTGGATGCAATAAGTTTGGTCATAATGCTACTCAATCTAGGGGCAGATGTTAGGAACCTATGTTTAACCCTTCTCTTTACTTTGTTAGTATATTGTTGTTGGACGCATATGCTTTGTAAGTCATCCCATGAGTATATTGTATTATCCCACATTCATGGGGAGTAATAGTTGTTTAGATTAGACTTAGTATATAAGTACGTGTTGAGGCCAATGAAGGCATCCACAAGTTTATTGTATTGAGCTTGCTCAAAGGAGGTTGCCCCCTCGAAGTAGCTTGCAATCAATAAATTCCTTCTGTGTTCTTCTATTTCTATTATTTCATGCATTTTCATTATTTTGTTGCAGGAGGTTCCTCTCATCTGGTATCGGAGTGCTTTCTTGGGCTCCCTGAGTGGAATTTTGGTCAAATTTTTTTTGCAGTGGCCTCCAGGTGCTGTGATTATTGCAGTTCTTTTTTCTTTACATTTGTATTGTTCATTTCAATTACAGGTTCAGATCAGGGAATAATCCCTATCCACTTAACTGTGGGAAGTGCCTGGGCATAGCCCTAAAATGCATTGTGAGGAGTACCACAGGAACCCCGAAGTAGCTGGCCCATTGAGAGGACCTACCAGTGAAAAAGACAATGGCCCCTACCTGATTGACTAGTTTCCATCCGTGAGGTAAACCAAGAGCTATCGTTTGTGGCAAAGCGGTTATCAATTTTACCTGAGCCGTGGAGTGAGGGGTACTACCCCAATATGCAAGCCATTAGACAACATTGGTAGCCAAGTGAATTCCCTGAACCTTTAGGAAGCTGAACATACCAGGGTCCATATATATTGCCAGCTGATAAATTACAGATTGTCTAGAGCGGAACATACCTGGGGTCCATATCTTCCTTTCTTTAGCTTTGTTTCCTCTAAAAATTCACTGGAGACCCTGAAATTCCATTTTACATATTTCCTTCCTTGAGGACCCTATCCCAAATTCCACTTATCGAAGCCAGAAATCCCACATTTGTCTATTTTTAGGGTTTGCCATAACTTCTTCAATTCTCACCCAATCGCCTTCAAATTTTGCCACAATGTTCATTTCCTATTTCTTCTCCTTTGTCCCTCTTAGACAAATTTCCCCATTCTTTCACCCCACTTCTAAAATCCCCATTTTTTACTTCCCTATCTCTTAGAAAGTGTCCAAAACCTAGTCAAACCCCAATTACCCATCAGAATTTTTCCCAAATCTAAATTTTCCTTTACTAAAAAGGTTTCTATTTTTGTTTTTCTACCCATTCCCCCCAAAAAAAAAAATCCTGGTTATGGTTGTCACCCACGCAGGAGAAAAAAATATGGAGGATGAACTTGCAGCCCTCAAGACCAAACTCCAAGATCTGGATGAAAACATTCTCGGCCTCAATCTTTAGTATTCAGCCATGAACAATAGACGGTAGCCAGAGTCTTCTACAAATAGTGGGTTCTCTTCTTCTAGCAATTTTCGTGGACCAAAGCTGATTTTCCTCGCTTCAATGGTGATGATCCGACTGGATGGATATACTGGGCAGAACAATATTTTAGTCTACATAATACTTTTGATGTCAACAAAGTCCCACTTGCATCCTTTCATTTGGAACATGAAGCTCTTCAATGGTTCCGTTGGTACATCAAGGCTCATGAAGAGCCAAAATGGACAAATTTTTGCAAACTCATTTTGCAACGATTTGGCCCTAGTGCTTTTGATGACTTCACAGGAGCACTCACTAAACTTTGCCAAATTGGCACTGTGAGAGAATATCAGACATAATTTGAGAAACTGGCCAATCACACAAAGGGATTTTTTGATGAATTCTTCAGGAGTTGTTTTGTCAATGGCCTAAAGGATGTAATCTGATCTGAGGTTAAAATGTTCCGTCCCAACACAATGATGGAAGCCCTAGGGTTGGCTAAGTTGGCGGAGGACAAGATCACAGCTCAACAGTGCTCCAAATCCACTTTTGTTCCATTCAGAAATATGGTTTCCCAAAGACCTCCAATCACGCCAGCTTCTAGAACAACTCCTATCAAGCATTTGTCTAAAGCAGAGATGCGGGGACGTATAGAAAAAGGGCTTTGTTATAATTGTGATGAGAAATTCACTCAGGGACATAGATGCATTGAGAAAAAGCTCTATCTCTTGGATGTGGATTCTTTGCCTGCAACTGAAGTTTATGAAGATGCTCAGGTTACAGTAGATGATTAGGTCGACTTTCAATAGCCGCTTGATGACCCTCCTTCTCAGGACGACCACCCAGAGATATCTCTCCATGCTTTAGCATGAGTCACCACCCCACAAACCATGGGGGTCAAGGGTTACTTCAAGAAGCTCCCTCTTACAATAATCATTGATTCAGGTTGCTCTAGCTTTGAAGTTATGATTGCTAATGGAGGCACCTTACCTTGCAAAGGGAAGTGTCGCAATGTGCGTATCTCTATTGGAGATTATAACTTGTGCTCTGACATGTTTGCCTTGCCCTTAGGTGGATGTGATGTGGTTTTGGGTGCTCAATGGTTACGCACACTTGGACCCATCTTATGGGATTTTGCTAAACTTTGGATGTAATTTTCAGACAATGGGAAAAAACACACATTGAAGGGCTTACAACTAGGGTCTCTCAGCATCATCAGTTCACATCGCATGGAAAATCTCCTTAAGAAGAATTCACATGGTGTCATTGCTCAGCTCCATTCCATTCAAATGCAACCATCAACGGTATCCACTACTCCTTCAGATCTACAACAAATTTTGGATAGATATGCATGTGTCTTTACTAGACCAGTGGGATTGCCACCTTCACGACTAGAGGACCATCGTATTCAGCTCCTTCCTAGAAGTGTTCCTCCCAACATCAGGCCCAATCGCTACCCATTTCACCAAAAGACAGAGATTGAGATGCTCATTCGGGACTTATTGAAGTAAGGTATTATTTGTTAGTGTAGGTTTTTATTTCCTAGTGGGTTATTTATTTTTTCTCTATATTCCTAGGTTTTTCTTACACTTCTATTAATCTCCCTTAGGTTAATAATGCATGTCTTATTAGGTGAGTGGTTGCAAGGTGTCACCTTCCTACATGTGAGCATCCATTAGCTATCTTGGGAAGATACTTTGCTATCTTTAGTCCGATAGATGGTTGCTCCTGATTGGTCAGTGTTGCCACCTCCTCCCTCTTCCTAGTCTATATAAGCATGCTACTTGGCTTATATTTTACATCTCTTTCTTTTACATCCTCTTAATGCTATTTTGCTTCTAGCATTTGCATTACTCTCTTGGAGACTAACTCTATGTTGCTATTTTGATTTCGTATCATTTGCATTCATAGTTTAAATATCTATTCTTTTGCACTAGTTTTCTGGGTTAATAATCTTTTCAGATTCTAACATGGTATTAGAGCCTTGCTATGTGCAAGAGTAGATTTTAGTTTCCTTAGTTGAGAGATTCAAGGGGGGCTAATAAATCTTATTACATTTTTTCAAAAAACTCAATATGCTCTTCTCTTGCATCTTCAGATGATCTTGAGAATTAGAAAAGTTTGACAGAAACTTTTTTAATCTCTAGGTTTTGCACATGTGTTTTATGAAATATGGGTGATTATAGTATTTCTGGTTATACTGGTAGCATTTTTTTACTATTCCAACACATCCAAGAAGCTTGAGAAAGTCAGATTTAGCTTTCATTTCACCAAAATCAGAGATCGTCATACACAGTTGCAGAACCCAGGGGTTCATGCTCAAATCTGACAACCAGCTTGCATATTTGGTGTTTTCAATCAATATTGTAGGTTCTAGCTTACCATTGCTTGTCTTAGGTAGCTCATTTAGCCTTTGCATGTCACTTTTTGTAGCTAAAGGCATTCTATTTACACTAGATCAACATCTTCTGTACATCAGAAAGAAAAACACCTTCTGGGTTTTGTTCGTAGAATAGAAAAAATATCTGGGTATGTTTTGGTTTTTGCATGCAATCTATATATTTTGTAGAAACTCACTTAGAAAGATACAACAGGACTCCTCTCTATTGGCAGTTGCAGTTTCAAAAGTAGTTTTCAAATGCTCCGTTCTTGCTCATACAGATTCCGTTTCCCATGAAATATTTTTTGATTTTGTCTATTTTTTTGTGCTCTATGTACTAGTGTAGTCTTTTTTTGATTTTGATGTAGATATTTTTTAGAAATTGTAGATTCTTAGTCATGACACTACACAATTCTCATTTTGGGAATTTCAGAGGATCATAACTTTCACATATGACCTCATATCGAAGTGATTCTTTTTTTGAAAGTGCATGATTTTTTGAATAGATTGTAGTGGTGCTATTTATTTCTCTGGGTATTGTACCAAAGTTGTATTTTTAGCATATGCTCTTCGTGAGGGTTTTGTAATGCATTGAAATCAAGACCACTTAGTATTTCTTGCTAGTGGTAGTTGTAAACACACTAATATAAAGCGCCAAATCATATTTTCTTGGGGGGGTTCTTTGATTGAGTGAAAAGGGGGGGGGTTGTCTTGGTTGGGTTCTCTTCTTTTCAACATTTCTTCTCTGCATTTCTTCATCATGGATCAAACAAATGTGCCCATCCTAACTTTGTACAATTACTTTGAGTGGAAATCATGCATGACAATTCACTTAAGGAAAGCTGGATTAAATAGGATAACTATGGGACTTGAAACTGAACCTGCTAAAGATGAAGATAAGCCTAAGTGGTTTAACAAATGTGATGAGGCCTATGGAACATTGTGTTTGTTTGTTTCTCCTATTTTGCTCTTTCACATTGAGTATTTGAATACACCAAATGAAATATGAACAAAGCTAGAAACACTATTTAGCACACAAGATTCAAAGAGGGGTCATATGTTGGAAAATGAACTAATTAGTTTAAGTCCAAGCAATTTCAACACAATCCAGGATTTCTTCACTAAATTGAAATCACTAAGGATGTAGTTAAAACAACATGGAATTGAAAAGAAAGATGAACAACTAATTCTTAGTATTCTCTCTAAGCTAAGATCATAATATTCTATGTTTGTTTCTACCTTCTATGCTACTAAGGGTGCACTTGGTACTCAATTTATCATGCCATCTTTAGATGATTTTGCTGTCAATATCACTCAGGAACAGGACAAGCTAATCCAGATGGGCACTCTTAAGTCCTCTAATTCACATGCCTTAGCTGCCAACCAAGGCACAAAAGAACAAAAAGGAAAAAGTAGTAACAACAATAGTAAGGATAAGAAGCAGAAGAATAGCAAGGAGAAGAAGGATCAGATACCGGTTGCTTCAAAAGCAACTAATGACACCCAATCTTCCAAGGGCGACAAGCCTAAGAAAGAGAGGATCCAATGTGCCTATTGTAAAAGACCCAGTCATGATGAACATAAATGTCTAAAGAAACAAATTGATCACTTGACACACATTCTTGAAAAGAATAATATCAGTGTTCCTGAGTCTATCAAACAAAGTTCTAATGTGGGGTCTAATAAGGCAAAAGAAAATAGCAAGGGGAAAGGAAAGGGCAAGGCCCTTGTTGCAGTTGCTTCTTCACCATCCACTTGGGTTCTTGATTCAGGTGCTTCACACCACATGGCTTCATCTAAGGAAGAACTTGCATCTTTGGAGCCATGTACTATGCCTTCTATTTTGATGGGTGATGACACTCCTATTGAGGTGTGTGGGAGAGGATCTGTTGATGTGGGGGATGGCACATTCCATGATGTTCTTTGTGTGCCCTCATTATCAACTAATCTCCTATTGGTATGCTAGATCACTCACACAGGTTCAGGCAAGCTGGTTGAGTTCACTCCTAATTCAGTGGAGATTTGTGAGTTGCATAGTGGTTCTACAGTTCCAGTTGGGAGAGTAGATCATCAATCATGGCTCTATCTATTTTCTCACTTTATTCTTGATCCTCCTTCAACTATTTTTCTCACTCATTCTAATGATGTGAGTAGATTATGGCATGAGTGGTTTGGCCATCTTAACTTCTGCTACTTGCAGCAGCTCAACCAGTAGAGCATGGTCACATGGTTGCCTTCAGTTCAGTTTTTAGGTTGTGTTTGCCAATGTTGCATTCTTGGTAAGCATCCTAAGGAAAAGTTTGACAAAGGTAAGGCATGGAGAGCTTCATAGATACTGGAGTTAATTCATAGTGATTTGGCTGGTCCATTTTAGCATCCTTCTTTCAACAGGGCTAGATATGTCCTCACATTCATTGATGACTTTTCTCGATATACTTGGGTGTACTTTCTCAAACAAAAGTCAGAGGTATTTGATCATTTTTAGGACTTCAAAAATTTTGTAGAGAAGCAATCCAAGAAAGCCATCAAAGTTTTGCGCATTGACAATGGTGGTGAGTATGTCAACCATTAGTTTGAGAGGTTTTGCACTTCAGAGGGGATTGATTTGTAGCATTCAGTTCCATACAATCCTCAGCAGAATGGTATGGCAGAACAGAAGAATAGGTCCTTGAAGGAAATGGTGAACTACATGATTCACTCCAGATCTCTTACACCACAGTATTGGGTAGAGGCCATTAACTGTGCTTGTTATATCCAGAACTGTGTTCCTCACCGAGACTTAAAGGGAGTCAGTCCTTTTGAAGCTTGGAACGGTCAAAAACCATTAGTTAAGCACTTTTGAGTTTTTGGTTCTCCTGCATGGGTCCACATTCCTACAGAGAAATGCAAGGCCTTGGATTAGTAGAGTAGACCTTGCATATTTGTAGGTTATCCTGATGGTGTGAAGGGTTATCGGTTGCTCCACCCTACTACACATGAGTTGTTCATTGAGAGGAGTGTTTAGTTTGAGGAGGGCTCTTCGAGCTCACTTTCTATCACTTCTCTAACTCCTACTTTGACATTGGAGTCACTTGGGATACATGACAGATCTTCTGATGAGTCAGATTCACCTGAGTAGTCTTCTACCTCCACTTCCAATGCAAAGAGCGATTTAGACTACTCACCTCCTTCCTCTCCTAGTCATCATTCAGAGGCTGATGATTCTCCTCTAGATTCTCCATCTTCCGGTCCACTTTGGTCTAGACAGACCTTGTAGTCTATAGGTGATTGGGTTGGGGATCCATCAGACACTAGGTGGACTCATTCAAAGTTCTAGGATGCTCCACATGTCTTCATTGCTACTTCCTTAGATCCACAATGTTTTCATGAGGCTTCTGGTATTCCTGAGTGGGATACAGCTATGCAGGAGGAGTATAGTTCCTTGATGAGGAACCACACTTAGGATCTTGTCCCTCTTCCTAAGGGAAGAAAACTTGTTCAATGTAAGTGGATCTATCAGACAAAATTTGTAGTAGATTGGTCTATTGACAAGCATAAGGCTCCCTTGGTCTCCAAAGGATTCTCCTAGATTCCTAGGATTGACTACTTTGAGACTTTTGTGCTAGTTGCCTAAATGAATTCCATCCGACTTGTTCTTGCCATTGCTGCAACCAATCATTAGGAAGTACACCAGATGGATGTGAAGAGTGATTTTCTTCATGGTGACCTTAAGGAGGAGATCTACATGGAGTAGCCACAGGGGTTCCTTTAGGATTCTTCACTTGTGTACCATCTTCAAAAGTCTCTCTATGGCCTCAAACAAGCTCCTCAGGCCTGGTATGCCAAGATGGACTCCTTCCTTCTATCAGTTGGGTTCACTCATTGCCATTTTGATCCCAATGTCTACATTCTACAGTAGGATGATTCACTCCTATTTTTGGTTATGTATGTTGATGACTTGCTGATCATAGGGAGTTCTTCATCCACCATTGGGGCTGTCAAAACTACCCTTTATGAAAGGTTTTTGATGACTGACTTGGGCTTGTTGCATTACTTTCTCGAGATTGAGATCTGCCAGTCTTCTTCTGAGATCACCATCACATAGTCCAAGTATGCTCTAGATTTGCTCTTGAGGTTTCATATGGATGACTGTAATCCTGCTCCGACTTCCTTCCTTTTTGGAGTCAAAATTGAGGCTCAGTGTTCTTCTCCACTTGTTGATGACACTTTGTATCAACAGCTTGTTGGGAGTCTCATTTATTTGACTCATACGAGACCCAACATTTCATATGCTGTAGGCATGGTCTCTCGATTCATGCAGGAGCCTCATGAGCTGCATTGGAAAGCAGCCAAGCAGATCCTTCACTACATTCTGAGTACTCACAGTTTTGGGATTCACTATGCAGCGGGCATTGAGCTTGACTTGGTGGGCTACACAGATTCAGATTGGGTGGGTGATTCTCAGGATCGCAAGTCTACTTCAGGTTACAACTTCTCACTTGGTTCAAGTCCTGTTTGTTGGTTGAGCAAGAAGTAATCTACTATTGTTCTATCTTCTACTAAGGCTGAGTATTAGGGTTGTGAATACCGCCACTGAGGCCATTTGGCTTCAAAATCTTCTCACTGAGTTTGGTATCCAGATCAAATGGCCATTAGTCATATTTTATGACAACTAGAGTGCCATTCAGATCTCACAGAATCTGGTCCATCATCAGCGGACCAAACACATAGAGTTCTACATGCACTACATCCAGGAGCTCATCCATGGCCACATCATCGACCTTCACTATTGTCTGACTTCTGAGTAGGTTGCTGATATCTTCACCAAATCCTTCACTGAGAGCAAGTTCCTTCATTTGTGAGCTTTGTTGGGGGTGCAGGATGCTTCATCTTCTGGGGGGCTTCTTCCTCTCACTCAGAGTCCTGACTCTCTCTACTTTTGGTGGGTCTCTTCTCTCTCTATTTTGGGTGGGGCTTTTCTTTCTCTTTGGGGGGAATTTTATGTACATGGGTACCTCATCAGGCTTGATATGTCGGGACCCATTTCTACATCCACCTAAGCTTCCCTTATGGGGGGGTGTTAGTGTAGGTTTTTATTTCCTAGTGGGTTATTTATTATTTCCCTATATTCCTAGGTTTTTCCTACACTTCTATTAATCTCCCTTAGGTTAATACTGCATGTCTTATTAGGTGAGTGGTTGCAAGGTGTCACCTTCCTACATGTGAGAATCCATTGGCTATCTTGGGAAGATACTTTGCTATCTTTAGTCCAATAGATGGTTGCTCCTGATTGGTTGGTGTTGCCACCTCTTCCCTCTTCCTAGTCTATATAAGCATGCTATCTAGCTTGTATTTTACATCTCTTTCTTTTATATCCTCTTAATGCTATTTTGCTTCTAGCATTTGTATTACTCTCTTGGAGACTAACTCTATGTTGCTATTTTGATTCTGTATCATTTGCATTCATAGTTTAAATATCTATTCTTTTGCACTAGTTTTTTGGGTCAATAATCTTTTCAGATTCTAACATTATTCACCCTAGTACCAGTTCCTTTTCTTCACCAGTTCTTCTTGTCTAGAAAAAAGATGGGTCATGACACCTTTGCATTGATTTCTGAGCACTTAATCACATCACAATCAAGGATAAGTTTCCGATTGCTATTATTGATGAGCTTCATGGTGCTCATTTTTTCTCCAAGTTGGATCGTCATTCTGGGTATCACCGAATTTGGGTTCATGAGGATGATATCCCTAAAATAGCTTTCCACACACATGATGGCCACTATGAGTTTTTGGTCATGCCCTTTAGCCTCACTAATGCTCCTTCCACATTCTAGGCATTGATGAATAAAATATTCCAGCCCTACTTGCAGAACTTCATTCTGGTCTTCTTTGATGATATCCTCATCTATAGTAAAACATGGGCTGAGCATCTCCAACATCTAGATCTTGTACTACAACTTCTCTCTAATCATCATCTCTGTGCAAAACAGTCTAAATGTGTTTTTGGGTAGGAGGAAGTAGAGTATCTCGGGCATATTATTTCAGCCCAAGGGGTTTGCATGGATCCTGCCAAAATAGATGCCATGAAAAATTAGCCGCATCCTCGGACACTCAAGAGCCTCTGTGGTTTTTTGGGACTGATGGGCTACTACCACACGTTTGTCAAGGATTACAGGAAGATTGCAGCTCCATTAACAACTCTGTTGAAAAAGGATGCTTTTACATGGACACATGCTGCTAAGTGTGCATTTGAAAAACTGAAACAAGCTATGTGTACGACACCTGTTCTAGCTATACCAGATTTTTTCAAGACCTCCACTATTGAGAGTGATGCTTGTGACAATGGACTTGGTGTTGTTCTCCTTCAAGATGAACATCCCATTGTGTTCACCAGCAAAGCCCTTTCAGGTAAGAATTTAGTACTCTCTACATATGAGAAGGAAATGATGGCTATTTTGCATGCAATATAGAAGTGGCAGCCATACCTATTAGGGAATCATTTCTGCATCAAGACTGATCACTAGAGTCTGAAATATTTCTTGGAACAATAGGTCTCCTCCCCAGCACAACAGAAATGGGTTAGCAAACTCATGGGTTATGACTATGAGATCACTTACGAGAAGGGTAAGGATAATATTGTGGCGGATGCTCTTTCTCGCACATTTGATGACCAAGCTTCTCTTTCAGCTATTTCTATGCATGTTCCAAATTGGTTGGAATCTGTTCAGCAGGGCTATGTCAATGACCCTTCATTATATCAAATCATCCAACAGTTAGCCAATAACCCTTTTGTTGTACCACATGACTCTTGGGATGGTGCTTCTCTAAGGTTGTCTGGTGCTTCCCTAGAACACAGATCTTCAATAGGTTGTCTTCTATGAACTCCATGTTTCTCCATCGGCAGGGCCCTCTAGGTTCCTCAAAACATCTGAGCAAGCACGGCATAACTTCTTTTGGAAGGGAATGAAAAGGGAAATTCAACAGATGGTGGCTGAATGTGATACCTGCCAGCGCAACAAGGGTGAAATTACACTCCTTCTTGAATTTCTCAAACCCTTGCCCATCCCTACACAGATTTGGACATATATTTCTATGGATTTCATTTAAGGGCTCCCTAAATCTAGAGGGAAGACAGTGATCTTGGTTGTGGTTGATCGCCTCTCCAAATATAGTCATTTTTGTGCCCTCAGCCTTCCCTATACCACCTCCTCAGTCGCATAGATTTTTCATGGACTAGATCTTTCGTCTTCATGGAATCCCTTCTTCCATTGTCTCAGATTGTGATGTAACTTTCACCAGTCATTTTTGGACAGAACTATTTCGCCACACTAGCACCAAACTGAAGATGAGTTTAGGGTATCACCCACAAACAAATGGTCAGACTAAAATTATCAACAAATGTTTGGAAACTTATCTTCGTTGCTTCACCTCAGAACAACAGCATTAGCGGGCAAAGTGGCTCCCTCTTGCTGAATGGTGGTACAATACCTCCTACCACACTACATCTAAAATGACTCCATATGAAGCAATCTATGGTTAGGCACTGCCAGTGCTCCTTCCATACACCCCCAGCAGTTCACTAGTTCAGACAGTTGACACGATTCTCTGAACCTAAGATCAGATTCTTCACATTTTGCAGGACAATCTTCACATGGCAAGAAATTGAATGAAACAACAAGCTGATCAGCACCATTCTGAGCGCACTTTTCAAGTAGGTGATATGGTTTTTGTTCATCTACAGCCATACAAGAAATCCTCCCTGAAACTCAAAGGGCATCATAAGCTAACTCTAAAGTTCTATGGGTCATACAAGGTTCTTCATAAGATTGGGTCAATTGCTTATAAATTAGAGCTTCCTCCTTCCTGTGTTCATCTAGTATTTCATGTCTCTTATCTAAAGAAAGTTCCTGGCACCAACATCAGAGCACAAACTATTTTACCAGAACTAGATAACGAAGGATCCATCATTTTGGAGCCGAAGGCCATCCTCAATAGGCACACTCATCAGCTTCACTCTCGATCCATCACAGAGGTATTAATTCAGTGGCATGGAATGCAACCAGAGGATGCTACATGGGAACCACTCCTTCAGATTCAACAACAATTTCCACATCTTAAGCTTTGAGGACAAAGCTTTTCTAAGAGGGAGGGGATGTTAGGAACCTGTGTTTAATCCTTCTCTTTACTTTGTTAGTATATTGTTGTTGGATGCATATGCTTTGTAAGTTGTCCCATGAGTATATTGTATTATCCCACATTCATGGGGAGTAATAGTTGTTTAGATTAGACTTTGTATATAAGTACATGTTGAGGCCAATGAAGGCATCCGCAAGTTTATTGTATTGAGCTTTCTCAAAGGAGGTTGCCCCCTTGAAGTGGCCTGCGATCAATAAATTCCTTCTGTATTCTGTTATTTTTGTTATTTCATGCATTTTCATTATTTTGTTGTAGGAGGTTCCTCTCAGTAGAGTGAATCAAAATATTCCATTATTTTCTAGTCAGTAATTCACTTGCAATAAAGTAGGTCATAAAGCTAATGAATGCAAAAGCTAGATAAGGAATGGTTATAACAATGGAAGGAATGCTCAACCCTTTAGAGGTTACTACTTTACATGTAAGAGAATTGGTCATAAAGCTAATCAATGTAGAAGTCAGATGAGGAACAACTAGTTTAATAATGGAAGGAATGCTCAATCTTTCAATGGAAATTGCTTTGCATACAATAGATTTGGACACAAGGCTAACAAATGTAGATCAAGGATGAATGGAAGGAACAATGGTCAGATAAATGTTGTATGCTACAATTGCAATAGACCTGGACATATTGCAAGGTTCTACAAAAGAAAGAATATGAAGAAGGATAATCAGGAAGAGATGAAGAAACCAGTACAAAAGGTTGATTTGGCAAAGGCCAAGAAGGAGATGAACAAGATTTGGGTTAAGAAGGAAGTACATGAAGTCAAGAATGAGTCCACACCAGACTGTGGTGAAAACACTTCCTATGGGAACTGAATTGGGAGTTGTGGCTCAGGGGGAGCTTTAATGAAACATTCTATTCCCCTAGCCAAAAAAGTGGTGCTGACATTCAACATGAAGATATAAGTTAGAAAATATTTTGGCAGATCTTTTGAAGAAGATTCCAGCAGAAAAGAACCTAATGTGGTGGATTGCAGAGCAATTTAGATTGACTATGAGTGGCAGAAAAATAATTTGATAGCTTTTTGAATTAAGCATTTATGACAATTAGGTTTCATTGAAAAGGGCTTAAAAGGAGATTCATTTGAAAGTAAATCACATTGCATTCAAACCCTCAAGAGACTAATGAGATTTTTGTAGCAAAATACAAAAGTGAATTCAAACGTTTGGTGAGAAGAAACCCTAACTGGAAGCAAAGATCAAGGTATTTACAGTTTTCACTCTTACAAAGTTTTATTGAACCATGAAAAATGGCTACTCTACATGTAGTTGAGATCACTGAGAGGCCCCACCCTAAGTTCAAGAAGCACCCATTCAAATCATTAGAAACTGATCTACATGGTGAGTTCTCTGAGGTCTCGTTTGCCGTCATGCATACTCAAGATGTTAGGGAATATATACATGCAAACTTAGAAGAGTATGATCATGGAAAATTAGGGCAAATTTATCTGAACAAACTGACTGATGACAAGTTTGAGCTGAAATAAGAATATAGTGTGTTGCATGAGAAGAAGTTGGATGTATGGATTGATTTTCTCACTTTTTTTGAAGATGCTCAGGTCCGATATGTCCTAAGAAGAATACATGACAAATTCATGTGGTTAGACATGACGCATATGATTACTAAAGATGCCATTAAGGTGGTCAATGGCATGTGTTCCACTAGAATAGTTCCAACTTTGAAGGATGTAAAGAATAACATGGTGATGGAGTTAACAGGTGCCAAATTTGACTAAAGGGCACTAATTGTCAATGATATTGAAGACCTGGTAGTAAGGCTTGCATCAATGGTGATCAAATACAAGGTTTACTTCTCCAACAAGGAGAGCTCTGTCTCTGCAATGACCATCTACATAGCCTATGAGATGGTAAAGAAGAATGCCAATTATGACCTATGTGAGTTGCTCTGACAACAATTGATAGAGAACCTGAAGAGGACAACGGATACAAAATACCCATTCAAGTATGGCACTCTGATCATTTGCATACTATTCTATTTTCTAAAGGAATTACCAAGTATGAACAATATTGTTTGGTTCAATCATTCTCTTGTAGTAGCACAAATTAGAAATTATATGTAGAGTTTAGGGAATGTTGACGCACAAAATACAGCTTTATGAGGATATTTTAATAATTTTCAGAAGAAAATGTAGGATAGGGTTAGAATTCCTAAGAAAGTAGTTGAGAAGTATAAAGATGACATTGTGTTTATGGTAGACAAAGATAAATTCCTCATGGAGGCAGTGGAATCAAGAACTATATGGGTCCCAGCAATGGGATATGAGGTTACATGGGAGGTTCTAACTGATTTGGTTGATTTGATGTTGAGCAAACCAAAGGAACCTAAGGAGGAAAGATTTGGAACCTTTGAAGAAAAATCTCTCAAAGTGCATTTGGAGCAAACTCAATTAGAATCACATATAAAAGAAAGAAAGATGGCTAAAGATTATGCTATGAGCAAGGGATTTACAAAGGAGCAAATAGACGAAGCTAGAGCCAAAGCTGAAGAAACAAAGGATGCAAAAGAGAAAATTGCACAAGATAATGCTCTGACAAGACCAAAAGCTAAGTCTGAAGCCTCTAAGGATGCAAGTGCTTAGGAAGGTTAGAAATAAAAGGTTTTGGAGAGGGAAGAAGAGAAATTTGAACCAAAAAAGCCTACTTCCAGCTCAAGAAGAACAAAAACCTCCTCTACTACAGACACATCTAAGAGCTCCAAACCACTCCCTATAGCCAAGGTTAAGAAAGAAAAGACAAAGCTTGTAGAGGGAAGGAAGAAAAAAAAGAAAGCAAAGGCCACCAAAAGAGTGTATGTGGGCCTTGTTGGAGGAGAAGAAGAAGAAGAGATGAAGACTGATGAAGAAATCAAGGCCAAAAAAGAAAAAATAGATGAGACCACAATAAGTAAAAAGGAGAAGCTCTTAAGGAATGGTTAAGAACAAGAAGAAGAAGAAAGGGGAGAAGACTAAGACCAGAAAAGATGAAGCAAAAATATCCTTGGAAGTCACAGTCAATGCAATAGCTCAACATGGGAATCTAAAGCCTATTGCTAGTATATATGATGAAAGCTCAGATGCAGACAAGGTGATACTTGAAACAACAGTTGTAAGATTTTTGGTTATGTTTAGTAAAGCATTGGTTGAAGTTATAGATAATTTACTAGATAGTTCAACCAGCATCATGACAACAAGAAAAGAAGGGGCCGTAGCCAAAGATGCTAAGATAAAGGAGTATGTTTTGTTGAAACTTGTCCCAAATATCAAAAGTCAAGAAAAAGTTAATGTCACTAAAAAGATTAGTGACATATTTAGAACCAAGAAGAGAGTCAATGCTCTAATGTCTGGAGACATTGAGGGACTGAGGAGATAACATTAAATGTGCTACATGAACTATAAATCTCAACTATGGTAGACACTAGTAAAGAGGAACAAAATGTTGATGATGACAAGCCTAATATAGTTTCGAATGAGAATATAGAACAGAGTATGAATCAAGGTGGAACACCTCCTCTGGTAAGCTCTAGGCAAATTGAATAAATAAAAGAGCCTGTGGAAGAAAAGAACTTTGAAGAAGAAAAAGTGGCACCTCCCTAAGGACCAATGTGAACAAAGAGAAGAAGCTGATGAACAGATGATTGACAATCCTACTCAGGAAATAGAGGGAAATGAACAAGAAGTTGTTCAAGAAGACCCTTTGGAAAGGCATGATGATGAGATGTCCCATGAAGAAGACAAAAGAGACACTACTGAGAATGAGTCAATTGAGTCTTTGAGAGAGTTTTTAGAGAAGCAAAGGGAAGCTTAGATTTTGACTGCACTTGAGCTACTACAAGGACCAATTAACCTTGCCACAATGTCCACAT
This sequence comes from Cunninghamia lanceolata, assembly GCA_027924645.1. Classification (NCBI taxonomy): domain Eukaryota; kingdom Viridiplantae; phylum Streptophyta; class Pinopsida; order Cupressales; family Cupressaceae; genus Cunninghamia; species Cunninghamia lanceolata. Next base: position 4,057,256 of record BSBN01000046.1, on the reverse strand, counting down.
TACAAAAATTGAGGCTAGGAACAAATTTTCAAACTATTGCACAAGAAGAGATTTTGAAATCTCATATGGAAGATAGCGAGTTAATTGGAGATGTAATGATAATTTTTGAAAAGATTATGCCTGGATTAAAGAGAGATACATCATTAACTCCTATTGGTCAATTGAAGAAACTTATTGAATCATTCAACTCTCATTTTGAGTCCCTTGAACAAGCTGCAAAAAAGAAGGTAAGGGAAGATATTGATAGCAAGAGATTAGTTGAGCTTAGTGACAAATTTTCTCAAGATAAAATTTTGTTAGATAAGAGCATAGAGTATGCATAGATGACCATTAAAGAAGCTGGTGAACTATATCAATTTTATCTCACATGGCCTAAAAAGACTAAGGACATAAAAGAGAAAATAGATGGATGGAAAATTCAAATAATGAAGATCTCTAGAAGTTATGATTATGTAAAAGATGCTATTGGGAATCAAAGGGATACAATTGAAACCATTAATTCTGACATAAATAAGTTGTAGACCCAGAAGGAGGTCATCAAACAGTGAATGAGCTAGCTCTAGGAGATAACAAGCTTCAAGATTGCATCCATGACCAGGCTAGTAGTGGCAACAGATAAGACTAGGCAAATCACTGAGGCCCCTGCTACCATGAAGAAGGTAGAAGAGTTGGTGTCCCAGGTTAATGGACATATATTAGTTTTGAGTGATGCTAAGGTTATATGGGATGAAGATTTGGTGCAACTAAACAAGATCTATAAAGATATTCTCCCTACAAATCAGTAAGATATTTGACTTCACTTGTATATATGCAGATAGTACAAACAGTTTTGAAGTTTTGGTCACCTATACATGTGCTTCTATATCATACACCTTTGACATTGATGTCAAAGGGGGAGAATGAAGTATGTGAAAAACACAAAGAAAAATAACTAAAAAACAAGGAGAGAAGCATGAAGTTAGGGGGAGCAGTGTGAAAAGAATAAGGGGGACCAGTATAACAACTTTTCACATCAAGTGTTGCCATCAATGCCAAAGGGGAAGATTGCTGGCAATTTGGCTGAGCTTGATGTTTTATAGTGTTGTCATTAATGGCAACAAGAAAAGGAATAAGGTTGGAATAGAGATTTTGGTCCGGCAAAGGAAGACCTAAGGAATTTGGCTAAGTGTTGAAAGAGTTCAGAGATAGTGACAAAAAGATAGTATTTTGATTGGCATTAGTCTACAGTTCAAGATTAGGTCGTACGGTTCTAGTATGATATTCCTAATCCTTAAATGATCCTATATCCAGAGTTTCATCGCTTGATCATCTCCAAAAGTATACCTTCAAGTCGTCTAAGTCTAGCATGACAAAATACAATATTAAATAGAGCAGAACATATAATTGTTTTGATCAGCATTCCTTTGGTGTTGCATATTTTGTTATTTGTTTATGAGGTGTTGTAAACACTTGTATGGAGTCTCTAAATCCAAAGTTACAGAGTCTAAAGTCTACCAAAATGATAGTTTTGAGCTATTAAGTATTGCTACTTGGTTTGATAGAGTTTGACTATGACAGGGCATGTGTTCTGATGGTCCACATTTTTCCACAAGTTGATATCATCCTCTGCAGTTCTGAAGGTAAGCTTGGGGATGTGTGAAGAGTCTTTGATATGATTTTGAAAGTGTCTTGTGGTACACAAGGAAAGTTGTAGTTTGACAGATGGACTAAACCAGTGTCAGTCTGTATTTGAGGCCGACATGTTAGTTTGATTTATGTGCGGAAAGTTCTATTGATTAGAACTCTATCCTAAGTGGTTCTATAGTTGAAGCCGACATATGAGAATGTATTTCAAATATTAATTGGGTCTATAAAGCATTTTGGTGAATGAATTTGGCCGACAAGCTACATGTTGATTAACTACATGCCTCATGTTAGTAGGCCAACCTAATGTGAAGATTCTAAGTGTTGCATATATGTATATATGAGATCCAATTCAATTTTTGGATGTTTGATGTGCGAATATGAAGGTGTGTGTGTGTGTGACATGTAAAATATTGTGACTTTGTAAAAGTGACAAGTACAGAAGAAGAGAGATCTTATTCTCATGTAAGAACAAAGCAGTGTAGCAGAGTAGTTAAGATGAAGAGTTTTTAGATAGTTTTCTGAGCATCATTGGAGCTGTAATCATGCATTTACAGATGCACTTCTAGTAGTTCATTTTGGCAATGAGTGACCCTTATATCTTCTTCTTTCTTTTGGTAGTGAGCATTTTGGATAGTGAGTCCTTTTGGGTAGTAAGCCTCTTTGTAATTTGGTATTGTTACTACATAATATATAGTGAGCTAACCCTCATAGTGGTTTTTCCTTTTTTGGGTTTTCCACGTAAAAATCTTGGTGTTCATGTGTCATGCCTTATGGTTGTTCATGCTATATTTAATTTTCTTTAATATTATTGAATGGGAAAATGAATTAATGATTTAATGAGTGTATGGTTTAAGATAATACTGAGTCACCCCCCCTCTCAGTGTTCTAGGTATTCAACAAGAATCCTTACTGAAATGAAAATAATATAAGAGAAAGTCATTCACTATAATGCAAGATGAACATAATGATATTGAAATGCAAGAAACAAACTCTTTTTGACATTTTTTTGATTTTTTTTAATGGTTTTGTGCTTTTTGGAATATTTGAATTTTTTTTGGATTTTATGGGCTTTTACAATGTTTTGAGATGTTGAACTCTTCTCCTTCCATAATGCACAAGAGGTAGTGTCGTTTCTGACAACTTCCTTAACTATGTGTGGACCTATCCAATTTGGTCTAAACTTCACTTGAATGTCTTTGTAAGGACACTCAAAGACTTAGTGTAAAAATGTCTTTGTGTTTAGTGCAAAGTTTTGTGTACTCACATGTTTCATTGTTTGATGATTTGTCCCCTCACTTTATCATTTTCTATTCTTGTTGAGTTCTTAGGTTTGTTTTCATATTTTGAGTGGCAATTGGAGTTGGTGTTAACTCACGTAGTTTCTGTGAGGGTTTTGGTTCTTCTTATTTAGTCATGATTCCCATCATATGAATGTTTTTGTCTACCTCGACTGGATTGGACACTAAGTTGAATGGAGCATAAGACTTTGTTGAGTAGGGATCAAAGGGGAATTCTCCTATTGCTCCCCATTTCTATACATTTTAAGGTTTTGGTTACATTTGCAATTTGTCTTGATGTCTCTCTTTTTTCAAAAGTGTTAATTTTTGGGTTGCTAGTGGTTTCCATGGCCTTTCCCTTCTTTGTGACTTGTTCAACTCTATAAAGGTTGAAAGGATCGAGATCTCCTTTGATGATGTGGGTTTGTCCTATGTGTGAGAAGTGTATTTCTTGTAATAATGTGGACAAAATATTCCTCATCCTATGGATCCAAGGCCTTCCTAGGATCATGTTGTAAGTGGTTTCTTCCTTCGTGACATGAAATTTAGTGGGGAGGGTTTTGGGATGCAATGTTATTTGACGATTGAGCTTACCCATGGCTCAAATGTTAGGGTTATCATGAATTTTAAGGATGGACATTTCTTGTGTGATTTGAGTTTTGTCATAACCCATTCTTTGAAGAAGCAAAAAGGAGATTATGTTGATTGCAGAAGCATCATCAATCATTACAAGTTTAATAGAATATTCTTGAACTTGGACTATCAAATGGAGGGGGAGATCATCCTATTTAGCTATGTCATTGTCTAAGGGTAACTTTTAAAAATCAAATGTTGAAGAAGAACACTTTCCACTTGGAGTTTCTTGAACTAGATGGCCTAGATCTAAGGCATTGAGGAGAGCATTCTTGTGTGTAGGAGAACTCTTGATAATCTCTAGCATGTGAAAAAAAATTGAATTTTTAGAAGTGTCATCTAGTCATTCTAGTTCTTGGGTCACACACATTTCTTGATCTTTATCGAATTCCATAAGGCCTAAGTTGTTTTTATCAAAGTTGTTTTGATGGATTTTGGGAGAAGTTCTTCAACTTGTGAGAATGTGTCCATGAATGCTTTTTGTTGACATTTTGGGAGGATGAATATGAAGTGATGCTACCACCAACATGACTAGATCTCATGCCCCCTTCTCTTGTGAAATGACCAATATTTATCATGATTGTGATCTTGAGGTTTATGATGATTGTTGTACAACTGCTTGTTGATTCTCAAGGGATAGTTGTTGACATTTTGGTTCCCCAAATTTGTACGATTGTCATAGTCATAATTACTATTGTTTCTAGATGTTGAAGTGCTTGTTGACCCATCTATGTCTAGATCATTTGTCAAAGATTTGTTATTTCTATCATGGTTTATCATCCTTCCATTGACATCATACTCCCTTCTTCCACTATCAATAGTGGCTTGGTCAATTCTAAGGGCACTTTTGAGTGCTTGTTCATATGATTTTTAAGGGAGTAATTGGACTTGTTCTTATATGCCATTGTTGAGAGTGTGTAAGAGATCACAAAGTTCTCCATGATCCATGTTTGGTGCACTAGTTGAAGAATATAGAACTTTCCTCCATCATGTGATAAAATCTGTAACCGACTCATTAGCTTCTTGTTTGATTATTAGAAATTCTAGTATTCCTATCTTGTCTAGTTTGTTTATGTCAAAGGAGACCATAAATTGATTGATGAGTTGCCTAAAAGAGTGGATCGGTGCTTCTAGAAGTCAATAGTACCAATCTAGAGTGATACCCTCCAATGTCTTTGCAAAAATCTTTGCTACCACCCCATCCCAAGGAAAGAGTTCTCTCACTACCATGATGCAAGCCTTGATATAAAAGTTGGAATCTTGGGGAGAGACTGTGGTAGTATGACCTAATGAATATTGTAGTCAAGAGGCTCCTTTAAATACTCAAGGTATGTTCCTAAGAGGGGGTTATGTGTAGAGGGTTTTGTTCCTTCAAACATTAACACTTGAGGTGGAGCTTGTTGCATTTGTTTTTCAAGGATATGTTAGATTGTTGATATCTTGAAAAAGTTGGATGACTAGATGGTTTCATGTTTATGTTTTGAAGACTGGGTGGGATAATTTTTGGTTGATTTTGTGTCATAGGAATCCCACCTGTTTTATGGAGACATGTCATGTTGGATGATGAGGGCAAGGGAGGCCTGATTGTTTCATGGAAGTTTAGATAAGGAGGAATTTGTGTTGTCCCCTAGTTTGATTCAATCTTATCAATGAAAGGATTTCCTTGTGCCCTCGGTTTTTCTTGAATTTTGCTTTGACAAACTTGTCTGATATTTCTTGCTTCGAGGGTCGCCATTTGTTGGACCAAACTTTCTATAAGGTCTGTGAGGGAGGCTTCCTTCATTCTTTGAGTTTTACAACCTTGTGATGGATTACTTTATATTGGGGTTTGACTAACCCCACTTGTTTCTTTTGATGATACTTGACATGGTGTGGACTTTTTATCTTGATGTACTATGTGGAGTGATTTTTGTACCTCCTGAGCTTTTTGTAAGTTCTCTTGACAACATACTTCATTGTCAATTTTGTTGGCCATTTTTCTATGACTTGTTATTGGTTGATCATCTTGATGGATCTTAAATTGAATGTTCACATGTTTTGATTTGGTCAAATTTGTTGGGATTTTGTTAGATCCCTTTTGGATTTGTAATTTTACTCGAGGGGACATTCCCGTGAACTTTTTGCATGAAACATTGTGAAATGCATAAAAATGTGAAAGAATCCATCCTAAAAGGATTTTTTGAATGATGATGAAAGTGGGATCTTGCAATGAAAAACAAAAAGCATAACCAAAAGGTTTTGCTCTTCACATTGGGTTCACCAAAATATATGGTGAAATTAATGGTGTATGTGACAATAGTTATGGATGAATCTCTGAAGTTGTGGCACAAAATCACTTATCCAAGAAGGATTTGTAAGTTCACGTCGGGTTCACAAAAATATGTATGCTTAAAATCATGACTCGGTGGCCTTAGGGGCAGTTGAGTCAGACTTTACACGTACATGGACCCTCTCTCCTTGCCACGAGGCAAACCACCACGTCACTCTCACTCTCATGGAAGTATCCAGTTGAGAGGAGGTGAGACACAAGGGTGGTCTATCTTGTTGGAGAGCTAGACTTTGTAGAGAGGGGTCAACCAGTACTGGGGCCTATGTTGTGCACTTGTTTAGATGAGATGTTCTGTGGCTGTGGTTGTAAAGATAACTATATGACATTGTACGCTCAAAATCACAACGTTAGTGGGCTAGGGCTGTCAAGTTGGATTTTGGCGTGCACATGGACCCTTCCCTCCTTGCCACAGGGTGAACCGCCATGTCACTCTCACTGTCATGGAAGTATCCAGTCGAGAGGAGGTGAGACATGGGGGTGGTCTAGCTTGTTGGAAAGATGGACTTCACGAAGAGGGGTTGGTATGTCCTAGGACCTTTTTTCTTGTGCACATGTGTAGATGCGTTGTTCAATTATCATGGTTGTAAAGATAACCATATGACCCAAAGGGTCACTAGTCACTATTCTCCTATTAGGGTTTTTTATATTCCACCTCTTTGTGGGTAAGCTATTTTTCTTGTTGATTGCCTATTCTCTTTCAAATCATTGGATGAATGCTTGTTGTACTAAGAGTTGTCCAAACGCTTCTTCTTGTTGGATGACTAGTGGGTCTTGTTATAGTCTTGGGTGGATTTCCTCTATCTTATCGAGCATTGTCCTCACCCACTCACCTCTTAATCTAGGGAACCTTCATGAGCTGAGATAAGAGATAGGCAATTGTGAGCTAACCTTGTCTAGACTTAGGGTTTTGAGTTAGGGTTTGTTTGACCTAAGGTTTGATTATGCGTTGACCTCATTTGACCTTGTAATAGAATCAAGGGTTTTGACCAATATTTGACTATGGTTGACTTTGTGATGGAATCAAGGGTTTGCAAATCTTCTAAGTTTGTAATGTTTTTGTTCTTTTTGGTATTTTATGAATGCAAGCCTAAATGAATGCAAAACTTCTTTTTGTACTTTTTTTATGTTTTTGGAATTGAAGATGTTTTTTTCTAATCTAGGAATCAAAGAATGTATGCAAGCTATAATGAATTTACCTAATGCAATGTAAAATATGTTTATGGGGTTTTATAAATATTTGGAACAAATTAATCTAAGAAAAGGGAAATTGCTTTTAATCTATGAACTTTGAAAGCAAATTACTCGAGGAATGAAAGATCTATCAATCATATCAAGGAAAAAGCAACAAGATTACTAATTCCAAGAGCAATTTTGGTGATCTAATTACTACAAATTGAAAGATAGCATTAAGGAACCTAGAGACACATGAGCCTCCACTACCATTAGAAAACCTTGTGATGGCAACCTCACATCCTCTTGTAGCAGCGGGGAAACCTCTTGGTGACAAGAAGACAATGGAAGCAAAAGAAGCTTTGAAGCTTTGCAAAGAGAGCTCAATGAGAGATTTGATGAGCACTATGGCTTGATATGAGCAGTGTATGGATGCATAATGAGCTTTATATGAAAGCTAGATGAAGCAACAAACAAAAAAAAGGCTCCTATGTCTTGTATGAGAATGAGAATGCTTGATGTGGAGAGAAATAACTTGCAAGAGTTGTGCACACAAATGAAATTGCCTCCCTTTGTGCATGAGGGAGGGGGTATTTATAGGTTTGAAGAAGGGATGAGAGGTGAAGAAAAAGAAGAGTTAAGTGAATTTGATTGGAGAGTTAACACAGGGGATTCAAGAATGATTTGGGCTACAATTGGAGTGATCTACCTAGTAAAAGCTTATCACTCAAGAAGAAGTGAAGAAGAAGGAGTGCATAGGTTGTTAATTAAAGATAAAATAGAGCTAATTATGCATGTATTGGTGCAAGAAATAGTCAACTCTATATTCAGCACAAAAATCCATTAGAAAAGGAAGAAAAATTGGTGAAAAGGGAGCTTTTTCAAGTTAGAAACTCAAGTTTTTTTGTGGCTAGAAATATGACATAGTTTCCCAAGAGTTGCCCCTTTCACTAGTTAGATCACCCAGGTGATGACCCTGGGTCGCCCAGGGGTGACCCATGGGTGACCCTCAGAGGAGGGCACCTGGGTTGAAGTGTACGATGGGAGATGGAAGAAGGGGAGAAAAGAAGGGGATCTACCTCCAGAAATAGGTCAGTCGTGTGAAAATCCAAATCTCCACTTGCAAAGTAGGATCTCCTTGGGGGAGATCTGGAAATAATAGGGGAATATTTGGATTGGTTAAGTGAAACTAAAAACTGAAAGTGGGAGATGGTTAGGGGGACCTCTAGAAGGCTTCTAGATGGCGGAGAAGATGAAAAACACTAAAGAGAGGTGAAAACTCACCTACAAGATGCATACAAGGCGTAGGAATAGGGTCGTAAGCTTAGAAAATAGAAATCAACAAGTCTCAAAAAGTGTCGAAAAGTGTCGACAACAAAGAGAGAGAGAAAGAAAACAACAAAGGGGAAACAACACAAGATGAAATAAAAGACACATCACCAAGAGAATAATTGCTAAGAGGATGTTATTTCATGCTTACATGTACATGACAAGGATGATGACTCATCATAGGGTTCCTCGTGGAGGCTATGCATGATTTTGGTGCTTATATATTTGCCCCCTCAGGGATGGTAGTCTACATGAAAGGTAGGCACCATTCCCAAACTATGCCTCACCTGTTGTTGATTTTCCTGCAATTGTACATGCAATAACTAGTATTAGTCTCACATCTAAATATATCAAAATGAATAATGAAAATAGAAACAATGAACTTACCATAGATCATGAGATTTTGACTAGTTGTTTGCCTTTATCAATGATACTTGTATGAATGAATGCACACAAAATGATGTACGAGAGATGGATGAAGAAAAAATAATCTAAGAATGCATAAAGGAAACTAAGATAAGGAAGAGGAAAAAGCAAGCAAATTAGTGAAATTCGAGTGAATCAACAATGAAATTGATAATGGAAGCAGTCGTTGGGTAGATATTGTTGAGGAGATTGCAAAGATAGACAATTCTTGTACCACTAAGAATCAAGTGCATAAATAGTGAAAAACTCTCCTCTAAACCCTAGGTTGAATTTTGTGAAAAATCTCTTGAAATTGTCTGTTTTTGATGATTTTTTCTATTGCATTATCTTTGTTTTGTCATTTAGAGTAAGATCTGTCTTTTGTTTACTAAAATTGACTAAGAAATGAGGTTTTTAGAGCATTTTTAGTTTGGGGGATAGCCACATAGGGTCACCCCTTTTGCTAGGCAAGTCACCTAGGGGGAGATCTTGCTGAGAAATAGGGTCACCTGAGGGAGATCTGCTTGTGCAATAGGGTCGCCCAAGAGAGATCTTGTTGGCAAGAGACACAGTGTGGCTTCATGAGTGTTGTCATTGATGGAAACAAAGTCCATCCCACACATCCGCAGGACATGGTGTGTCTATACCGGAAGATTGATTGAAGAGTATTTTGTGTCCAGTGACCAAGAATAGAGCATGCAACAAGATCCGACAATCAGGTCCACATCTCTCAAAGGAAGTATCTTAGTAAAGTGTAGACTTGGGGAATTCAAGAGGAGTACCATGACTAATACACTCTAGAGATTTAGCCTCCGGTGATGGAAGAGTGAAAAGATATGAGCACCTAAGTGTTGGGTTCCTGTTTGGTAAAGTAGATTGAGGAAGAACTAACCGGTAGAGCATCAAACCCTAATCTGGATAAGATATTGATGCTCATCAAGTTTCCTGAGGGATCATTCATGGTTGGCCAACATGATTGATGACTTCTATAACTATCTTTTTGATACACATCACTTAGTAAGCATGGATTCAGCTGATAAACCAAAGCTTGGAAATATCTTGAGTTTTCCAGATGCCAACTAGAAAGATGATTGAAATGATTGATGCGGATATATATACCAAATTGATTTTGGTATGAAGGTGTGTGTGTGGTGTGTTGTGAAGTGTGAAGAAAAGCAAAGAGTAGTGTGGAAGCAATAATACAAGTCCGGTATGTAACAGGGCAGTAGCACCAAAGAAGAGGAAGAATGAAGTGGAGTAGATCAGTGTATTGAGCCTAACCGGAACTGAACCTTGTTGGTCATGATGTTAGTCACAAACAAGCATAGAATAAAAGTACACATTAACCTTTATTCATCTTGAAAGATACGATGAATTCAGAGAATTTATGATCCCAAGTCTCCAGTGATTAGGTCTTAATTGTCTGACATTACTCAGAGGTTGATGTGTGTGGCTGTTTCCATTTTGGGGCCTTACGTTGAGTTCATCATCATGACACTATTTCTGCAAAGATTTTTCATAGAGAGGTCATTTTATAAAGTTGTTTGATTAAATGATGTAGTTGTACTCAAATATTTGCATGATATTCATCAATTATACATGCTTTAGCTTCAAATATGCTAAATATTTTCAACTATCTACGAGATGTCCACATATTTGCAATATTTTCTTAAGATTATTAGTTATTTGCAATTACGATAGTGAAATGTTCTAAAATTTAAAAGAAATTGAAATAAATGCTTCAAATTAATGTTGAACCTTTAGCTATTGAACCACATGCACATTAGATATAGTCATGAAGAGAAGAAAACTAAACCATATGTTCACCAGAACATTCCACAGCTAGATATAGTTGATGCTAACTTCAAAGGAATTGTATGAAAACAACATATGCAAGTAAACATGCACTCCAAGGGACCCATCAAATCACAACATATATCCAGAATTCATATACTGATTACTCAAGATTTACTATGAATTGTAATCAAACAAGTCTTCTCATTCATTAAGTATGCAAAGATATAAATGTATACAAAAAGCTTTGAAATGAACCCTGAATATTTCAGCAGACGGATTTCAATTAAGTTTCCAATGTTTAAAATGAGGCATTCCAGCACCTTTTATAGAACAAGGTGAGGAATCCATTACAAAAAGATCTTAGATCTTGATTTGTCTATGAATATCTACGGTCAGTATTTCTCTTTGACTTTGTCAACTTTATCAAAATGGCACAAGTTGCCAGCTGGCAACTATCTGGAATACTTATTTTCACTAAGTATCAGATGCTTATATTTCCTTTTATGATGTATCCTCATCATGCTCCTTGTCTGACTCATGAGCTTCATTGTCAGGTGCATCACTTTCTAAACTTTCATCATCCTGATGAAGAAGACCCTGTATATGAGGCTGCATGATCATCCTGACATTTTCATATAACTATAATATTCTATCAATCTCCCCATCATCTTGAGTTCTCGCTTTGATGATGGCATGCTTATGCATTTGATATTTACCTCTGATGTTTTCCAACTTGTTTTTCCTATTGTTTAGTGTCTCATTGTAGTTTTCCATCTTGACCTTGATTCTCATCATTTTATCTATGACTTCCTCCGTCAAGTGAACAAGTGGATCATTAGCTACTGATTGGAAGTTGCCATGTAAAGCTTTGATGGTGAACTTTTCATCCTGATTCTCTACCTTCCCTTCCACTTTTCCTTCCAAGGTTTCCAAAATCTCTGCCTCAACAGACATCATATCATGCAGTTTCATGCTGATATCTCTCAGTTTATTATTGCATCTTTTAAGTACTCCACATTCAAATTGAATGTCCCAGTACCATATGTCTATTAATAATGCAGTGTTATTATCTAGTACCTATTTATTTTTGAGTATTTGTGGATTAATCTCCCTTATTTCATCTAAGGCAAACAATGCCTTCTCCAATTGGAATGACCTTTTCCCTATCTCCATTTGTAATTTGTCTACCTTCTTCCTAGAGATACTGAGGGAATTCCATCTCTTTAGAGAGGCATTTATTACTTCTTCCGCTACATCTAATGTGGATAGCATCCATTTCCTTAATACAGATGACTCATGTTTCATGAGATCTAATTTATTTACTTCTTCCTGGGAAATGGCAGTCAATGGGACTGCATGTTCATTTGGAGTATCTTCAGTATTAGTCAACCTCCCTATATAGGCATGCAACTGAGCAATGTGCTCTTTGTGTTTCTTATTTTTCTCCTTTTCCTTCTTAACCTTTTGAATTAAAGAATCTATGATATCTTTACCTTCCTGACCCTCCTAGTCTTCATTTGCAAACCCCAGGTCCACTGTGCTGATCTGAAATTCATCTAAGGTAATTTTATCTTACTCCTCTACAATAGGGATTGCAATTTGTGCAGTCCTTCTCCCAATTGTTGGATCCCTTTTAGTGGCCAAAGTCATTCTGGCCTTCCTCTTTGGTTTTATTATATTTTCAAAAAATAAGGTAGATACATCAAATTCTTGAATTTCAAAATCTACCTCTACGTTTACTTCCTTCTCTAACCATGGAGGTACCTGATCATGTTTCTCCGCATCATCATGATGTTCACCTTTATCTCCTATATCCTTTAGCATATGTGATGGAGAAGGTGATTTCCTTGTTTCTTCTTCATGATGCTTGTCCTGAGGGCAATCCTGTGGTACATCCTCTTGCTGAGGAACTTCCTTTTCTAGAGGAGCATCATCCTGAGGTGGAGGACCTTGTGATGTATCCATATGATGATCATGATGATCATGATCCTTCTCCATTATCACCTCATCCACTTTGGACTTTTCCTCCTATTGAGGCATATTTATAGCGGTGGATATTGCAGAATCCTCCTTAGGTGCTGGTGTTTGTTCTGAAACCATGATCTGTTCTGTACCTGTGCTGCTTACTTCTTAAACTTTGGAAGCAGGATCTTCAGATACATCCCTCTCATCAGCTAACTTGTCCTGAACCTCTACTATAGTAGGCTCTGTTGATGTATCTTGTTGGATTTGCTGACCTATCTCTGAAGCATGGCCTTCTGGTTCTGCCATCTTCACTTCTTCTATACGTTGCCCTTTGTCAGGTGTACCTGCTGGATGTTCAGGACTTGCATCTTGTTTACTTGTCAAATCTACCACTACAGGACTTGTAACCTATGCAATCAGTGTATGAAGCCCCATTTCTTGGGCTATCTTCTCTGGGCTCTTTTCCTTTTCTGTTTCCACTTGCTTCATTTCCTCCAATACTATTTGAACTAACAGAGCCTTATGAGGAGTCATTTGCGTACCTGCAGCAAGGGTTTGCATCTTTTGTGAAGATACCTCCTTCACAACCTCATCATCAGATAGGTTAATTGTCTCCTCTAATGAGATATGACCTCCTGGCAAGGTTTCTTTCATCTACTCTTCTGTAAGTTTAGTCTTGAACTTCACAATGGTAGGAAGTGGAACATTGTGCTGAAATTCCTTATGCACAACTTTGCTACCTGCCCCTTTCACCAGTGTAGGGGATTGCCTTATTTCACCCCTCATGGAGGTTCTTGGTCTCTTAGGTGGGGTAGCTACTGCCACCTGTGGGGCTCTTCTCTTTCTTTTGAATAGCAAGGGGGCCTCTTCTTCTTCAGGCTCTTCCTCCATAAGGATATCCTCTTCTTCTATTGGTTTTCGTGAGGATTGACCCTCCTCTTGGGTCTTAGTAATTACTGTCCTTGCTGGCTGATCTTCCTTGGACTTTTGTTTCCTTGTCCGCGGAGGTGATGCTGATCCTGATCCTGATCCTGATGCTGCCTCCTCAGCTGGAAACACTGCCCTTTCAATGATCACCCCTTTTTGCTCATTATCAACTTTCTTACCCCTAGGGGGTCTTTTACTTTGTTATTGTTTTGGAGGCAGTCTGTCTCCTTTAGATTTTCTCTTTTCATTTATAAAGTCATCATATTCCTAATCAAGAATATCCTGCCCTTTCTTCTTGTTGTCCACAGTAATGGCAACATCTTTCTTCTTCACTGTCTCAATCTGTTCATCAACCTAAGCTTGGGTTAGCTGTAGTGTTCTGGCAATGAAAGGGTCCAAAGAAATATCCTCTTGTATGGTTAGGTCAGGTGCAGATATGGTATCATTATATATTTTCTTTCCTCATACTCATCTGCCATTATACTGCCATCATCTTTCTTCAACTATTGAGGAATGGGAATATAGTCAAAGGTTTTGACTTGATTTAGTGTCAATCTTTGGTATCTTGTTCTTCTGGCTTCTGCTTCATCTTCATAATCCACCCAGAAGTCTTCTAGGTGCCTCTGATGAATAGGCTTCCCTATTATTTTTTGTATCCTCCCATAAGGATCATATGGTCTTATTAGTGGGAATGGCTGCAACCGCATTTTATTAAAGCTGACCATCACCTTCTTGATGCTTTCTGAATCTGGGCACATGTACCAGCCAATAGTGACTGGAAACAAAATTGGCGATAGATTATGAGCATCCTTATATGTCTTCAGCATTATGGAGCTCTACCTTATGAATTCCATTAGTATCACTGCATCAGTGGGGTATCTTGGTAGCATGAGGGGATGTCCTTTAAAACCCTCAATCCTCATGTAGGAAAATGTGGCAAATTGAATGTACCAGGCTCCATGCCTATAGATTATTTCTTGAGCCTCCATGCTCAATCTCTTTGTTCTGTCCTCCTCCATGGTCCTTACCAGATGCATAGAGAATGCATCATTGACCAGTTTGTAATCCTGGAGTTAGTTAACTCTCTATAATTGGGGATGATGATCCCAAATATGCACAACATTGATTGTGCCTGTAACTTTTCCATCTGTAACCAGTGCATCAAATGTGCCTTTGTAAGCACAGGAGTATACGATGTATGATGTCATGTAAAAAGAACAATTTGAACCTCCCAGGTTCATCAGCTTCTCATGTAGAGCATCACTTATTAGTTGCCCCCATAGTAGCTTGATGTTTGTATAGATGCAGATCATGATAACACCATACATCCAATCCTTGAAACTACCAGCATTAGGCTGGCCTGTCACTCTGCTGAGTAATGCAATCATGTATTGATATTCTTCATCAAAATCATACTTAAATAGTGCACAGGAAGTTTGGCAGCTGCAGGATATGTGCTGTTCTTGGCCCTCCACTGATACATATTCTTCCTGGCTTGCTTCTTATTATTCTCATACTCAATTTCTGACTTCTTTAGGTCCACACTATTAACCTTTCTGCCCAATGGCAGTCCAAATGTCTTAGAAAGACCTTTAATGGATAGGTCTGCATATACTCTTCCATGTTTCACCACCTGTCTGGTCTCTGGATTGTAATTCTGTGCACATTCAATGCTAGCTCCGGAGACTCCATGGAGTACAGAAAACCAACTGCATTCCACAATCCAGACATGAACACTACATCCAACAGGGGGCTTCTATTCTTCTCATCATTCATTCTAGCGGACCAGGCCTCCAAATCAGTGCTTCCTTGATGTGTATCCATAACTGCACCATATTTGAACAGGATGCCTCTTGGAGATGAGAACATGGGCCTGCTGAATTCAGCCTCACACTTTGCTAACCTTTTGTCAGCCATGGGTATCTACAATTAACACAATTTGTCTTACAATGGGTATCGACATGCATGCGGATAACATTTATCTCTATTAATCATCATGCCTACTATGTTTATTTAGTACTAACTTATCATAGGATGCATAAACTAGAACTTCAAACCAGCTACATCATACCTGATTATGTAGAAGAAAAACTAGATGAAGGTTTCAATTACTTACCTGGTTATGCAGATCCCTTTATACCAGTGGTTTTCTAGAAAATGCTCTTAATCCTACTAATAATCACGTGCTTCTTCCTGCCTATAAGCTCTGTTCGCACAAATGTCACTTGTATGAGGGTTTGGAAGCTGGTGCTCTATAAAAAAATGATTTCAGCACAAGGTAAGTGTGAAATGGCGGTGAATTTACCTTTTAACCTTGCAATTAGGGTAAAAATTAGGGCAAATCCTGACAGATTAGATTCTATTCATTGATCCTTAGCACGGAAACTCAGGATTTTGCCAAGTGTTTCATCGGGCTTAATGGTCGATGGGAACTACCTACCACCTCTGCGCACATTAAATGTCAATGGCGGTCATGGGAGCGGGGTGATATTTGCATGACAGGATGATATTTGAATGATATGATGATATTTGAATATTTGGGTGATATTCAAATATCATCTCGAGAGCAAGGTGATCATCCTCTTCGATAGGAAAAGTATCTTTGACAAGATCGGGTGATGAATGCACCCTTAGGTCATGTTTTATACATTAGGAGGATATTTCAATATATTGGGTGATGTTACGAAATGATGATGATCGGATAAAACATAACCTCTCTCGGAATATCGGGGTGATGTCATCCAGATATTGGCTCGGTGTATCACTAAGGCATCATGGCGTCATCGTCATGTTATAGGAGCAGGATCATGTTTAGGAAATATGCCGCCGAGAGGTAAATTTGATGATGATGCAATCATCATGTTAGTTTCTTTATTTATCAGACTCAAATGACATCATCAGGATAATGGCTTAGGGGGATATTTCGTGTCAGGAGGATATTGAGAAATATCGGGTTACATTGAGAAATATGATCCTCGCGGGAAACATAAGGTTATTAATAGGTAAATTTCACTATCACCTAAAATTGACATCCGAATATTTGGATCGTATGAATTATCAGGTGATAAATTAGATCAAGGTGATCCTTTGTAATATGACTGATGTTACGAAATATGATCCTCCCCCTTATGAATATCAGGTTTGACCAGCACTTTGACCGTTCATAACTTTCACATCCTGATGAATATGAGGGTGATGCAAAAGGCAAACCTGCATGAAATTTGATACTCTATCCAAATGTGAGGTTATTGGAATGAAATATGAACTTTGACAAACTGACCTCATAATGATGACTTACCACATCCTCCTCATGCATGCTGATCTGCATGACTTACTTTTACCAAACCGCCAGGAAACACGAAACAAGCCAAGAAAAAGTTGGGTCCCTGTTTTGTCAAGTCAAAATGGGGTGTGTTGTGTAACCACACAACAACTTGCCACCAAAGAAAACAAACAAATTCTAATGATTCAAGTGATGTGATCATATTCATTCATAGTATTCTAATTCTTTCTAAGCACAAGCATCATGATCTTCTGAATGATAAAATTTCATCATGGTAACAATGCTAACAAAGGATCATGTGTGCAAATGATTAATTATCCTCATTTTCAAAGCAAGTTGAAAACATGAGTAACTGGTGTTAAACTACATAGTTGGAGATCATCCCTTATAGCCAACCTGGATAGAGCCTTGATACCAGCAGGCGTCTATAGCCCCGCAAGGTTATCTATACAATCTCCCTAAGTAGAGCCCCACTGCCAGCAGGTGTTCATAGCCCCGGTAGAGTTACTTAGATGGCCTAATTTTATTTCTTTTCTAATTTTCTTTAAAATTTGTATCTGATATCATCATGTCAGCTCATTTGTACAAGGTACAGTCACTTGCAGCTTTAGGTTGGAGATTGTATTGGTAGCAAGGGAGTCCCTTTAGATTTTTCACTTAACACCTATACTTGTGTGTTCAACAAACCCAAGGCTGTTAGGTGTTTCATTGTGATTGATTCACTTTGATCAAGAAAAGGCACCTAATGAAAGGGAATCACAGACTTGATCATAAATACTTCTTAGAATGAATCATAACCTATGTCTAAATCTGATCCCATCACTTGAATCCTAACAATTTAGTTATTTTCTGTGGTGATAAAGTGCATCATTTTGACTAACCAAAACAAAACTCGACAAACAAAACAAGACAAACAAAAACACAACTGTACAAACAACTATACAAATGTACAATATGATACACATGACTGTCATGAAGTCACTTAAGCTTGGAAATAATGTTTGAGGAATTGTCCATTGACTAGCAATGGGACATCCTCACCTGTCAGGTTCTTAAGCCTATAAGTGCTGTCTCCTAATATCTCAGAAATTTGAAAGGGACCTATCCATAATCTGTCAAACTTACCATGGCCTCCTTTCTTCTCATGGGTTTTATCCCACATCAAGACTAAATTAGATATCCTGAAGGCTTTGACTCTAGCTCTTTTGTCAAACCAGCATTTGACAACAGCCTGATGTTTTGTAAATTGGTTAATTTCTTGACTTCTTTTCTCTTCCAGGTGCATCAACTGAAGCAACCTGACTTCTTGTCTATTATCAATGCCTAGGTACTCTTGGGCAAACTGCAAGGTAGGAATTTTCAACTTTACAAGGAGGATAGGATCTACTCCATATACTAGTTGGAAGGGTGAGTTTCCTAATGTAGTTTTCATTCTAATTTTGTCTACCCATAAGGCATATTTCATAAATGAGTTCCATTCCCTAGGGTTCTTCTCTATTAATTTTCTTATGATATTCAGGAAATTTTTGTTGGTGGATTCTGCTAATCCATTCCCTTGGGGGTAATAGTTGGATGAAAATTTGAGTATGATCCCATAATCAAAAGCCCAACTTGACAATTTGGTTGAAGTGAAGGCAGAACCATTATCACTTACTAAAGCATAAGGAGTTCCATACATGGTAACAATGTTGCTCTCCAGAAATCTAATGACATCATCTGTAGTACAAGTCTTGCTGTTGATGGCTTTAGTCCATCTGGTACAATAATCAGTGATTGTTAAAACATACCTATGGCCTGATGATGATGGAGGATTGATTGGTCCTATGAAGTCCATGCCCCATTGTGCAAATGGGTGTTCTTCCATCACTGGCTGCAAGGGTTGTGCAGTATATTTCTCTCTGTTGGCAGCAACCTGACATACATGACAACATTTAACATGTTCAGTTGTATCTTTGAAAACTGTGGGCCAATAATACCCTACTCTGGATTGCATGTGTTGTGGCCAGGGCTAATCCATGTGTTGTTCTAAACTTGTCATGTAACTCTGACAGAACCTTATTTTCTTCTGGCTTTTCTAAGCATCTCAGGTATATTCCTTCATAATTCTTCTTGAATAAGGTTCCTCCCTTCATCATATACTTTTGTGACCTTATCTTCAAGGCTCTTCTTTCTAAAGCCTGTAGTCTTGGAGGACATCTTCCAGTAATTAGGATGTGCCTGATATCTGAATACCATTCCTTATTGTCCTTATCATTGATAACATACGGCTGACTTGTGATGTTTGGGTCAATCTCTGATATTATTTGGCTCAAAGCCTATCCTCTTACCAATTTCATTGGTGTAATCTCCATGTCATACTCTTGTAATACTATGATCCACTTGGCTCTTTTCTCACCAAGCTCACTCTGCATGAGCAGCATCTTCACTGCTACATCAGGTACTACTGCAATCACTTTGCTTCTCAGTATGTAATGCCTGAATTTCTTCACTGCCCTGACCAATGCAAGTTCTTGTCTTTCAACATCCACATATCTCAATTCAGCATCTTTGAAGGGACAGCTCACGAAGGCAATTGGTTTCTCTTCTTTCTCCTCATTCCTTTGAGTTAACACTGCTACAGAGGTATGTTCTGAAATAAATGAATAAATGTAGAAGTCCCTTGTGTAATCTGGACTGATGAGGATAGGAGCATCTGATATGGCTTTCTTTATGTCTTCAAAAGCAGCTTTAGCCTCTGCTGTCCACTCAATCTTGGCATCTTTTTTCAGCATAGCATTTAGTGGTCTAACTATCTCTGCAAAACCAGTGATGAATTTCCTTACAAAGTTAATCTTACCAAAGTAAGACTTAAGCTCTTTCTTGCTTCCAGGAAGTTGTATTTTCATGATGGACTCCGCCCTAGCAGGATCAATGATGATTCCATCATCAATTATCAAATGACCTAATAATTTTTCCTGTTGTCACCCTGAATATGCATTTCTTGGGGTTTAAGGATATTCCATACTCTTCACATTTCTTCAGCACACTTCTGAGATCTGCTACATGGTTCCCCCTTTCTTTTGAGAATACTGTCAAGTCATCCATGTATATGACTATACATTTTCCTATTAAGCCTCTGAAGGCTATGTCCATTACTCGCTGGAATGTTGCTCCAACATTTATCAGCCCGAATGGCATACATCTATATGCAAAGATCCCCCACTTGGTGGTGAAGGCAGTCTTCAGTCTATCAATCTTGTCAACCATCACCTGGTTTTATCCTAAGAAACCATCTAGGAAGGACATCATTTTGGCTCCATTTACAATCTATAGAACTTCATCTAATGAGGGTAAAGGATAATTATCCTTCTCTGACGCTCTGTTCAGGTTCCTGAAGTCTACACATACCCTGATGTCTCCATTCTTCTTTCTAACTGGCACTAGATTGGCCACCCAAGTGGAGTACCTCACAGGAAATATTATCCTGGCATTTAACAGCTTGTTGACTTCTTCAAAAATTATTGGTTCAAGCAAAGCATTGACTGGCCTTTGCTTTTGTCTGAAAGGTTTAGCATCTGGCTTGAGAGGTATAGTATGAGTTATGATTAATGTGTCATATGTCTTTAGCTCATCATAAGACCATGCAATTACATGGATGTAATCTTTAAGGGCCTGAGTTATTCCTTCTAACTCTTTTGGTGTGTAAACCTTACCTATCAAGACATTTCTCTTGTCTTCATTTTGTCCAATATTCACTTGTGAATATTGACCTCCATCAGCTTTGGGAAGATCCTTCTATTTCAGCATATTATCCAAATCAAAGGTTCTTTCTAATTTAATCTTACCTTTGGGAATCCTGTTGCTAGGCAACTCTAATATTTCATCTTCTTCCCAGACATGATCTTCCATACTATTCTCATCTATGATCTGAGCATCAAATATATCCCTATTAGAGATTAAATCAAGGATGTGTTGATCATCACCAAAGACCTGAAGATTAGTAACGTTACCAGGTACTGACGGTATAGATATCAGTTCTACTAAAAATCTCTTCAGACCTAATATAGATAGTGGCTCTAGCGTACTAGTAGCCTGGGCAAGTGCATTTGCCATGTGGTTCTATTCTCTAGGAATGTGGGTGATGTTAAATACATCAAAGTCTTTAATCAAATCCCACACTCTGTGTCTATAATTTGACAATCTTTTATAGTTGCAAGAGTATATTCCTCTTACCTGTCTGACAACTAATTCTGAGTCTCCAAAGACATACAAAATTCTTACCTTCTTCTTGAGAGCAAACAATATCCCATGAATCAGAGCTTCATACTCTGTCACATTATTAGTGCAGGGGAACTGTAATCTGTATGCAGCTAAGTAGGATTTTCCTGATGGATCAATGAGATCAATCCCTACTCCAGCTCCTTGTTTAGACTTGGATCCATCAAATCTTAAAGTCTAGGATTTATCTTCAACATGAGGTTTAGCTAAACCTTCTCTTTTCTTTGCAGCTCTAGCAGCTACTCCACCTGATATCCATTTTAACTTAGGAATTTCAGTATCTTTAGACTTCACTTTTTCTTCCTTCTAAGAAGCTAATTTTTCTTCTTATTTTTCATCATCAGGAGGATGATCTTTTGGGTCAGGCTCTGTATGTTTCTTTAAAATATGCAGACAGAGTGAACAGGTGGTCTCTAAGTGAGGTGCCTCATGCAACCTACAGCAACCTTCAGTTAATGCATCTTGTGGATGCTTCTTTTGTTTTATCATCTTCTTAATTTCTCCTGATAAAAACTCTTCAAATTTGGTCAGGTTACTACCTCTATCTTCATCAGATAGTTCATAATCTGACTCCATCAGACAATCACTTCTAGGGTGATCTTTTCTTTTTTCTTAATATTTATCTGGTCATACACCAGAATTTCTCTTGTTCTCTGTATATGATCTTCATCATGATTTGTCACTTTTTCCGTGGTTCCTGCAGAAGACAAACAAGAATCAGTATCATCATCATCACCAGATGTAGAACTTACCTCAGAATATGATGATGATGCTTCACTGCATGTCTGCTCTAGCATCATCATGTCTAAGCATGTTTCGCAAGTCTTTTTTGAATGTGCTTCATCATGTAATCTGCACCATCCATCAATCAAAATATCATTAGTACGTATATTTAACAATTGACAATGTTTTACCTACTTGGATAGATGCATCTCAAAATTTTTGAAGTGATCTATTTCATTTTTCGTTCTTAAAATTACTATCAGGTTCTACAACCAGCATGTCCTCCTGATGATCATCATCATGATGATGATGAAAGTCAAGCATCAGGATCTCTTATATCATAATAGTCTATGGTCTAATAGCATAAACTCCAGGTTCAACGTTTACATACATGATCTCATTCATTTTGTTATATTCAGTTATCATGTGCTTCATCCTGGGTTCAGATTCTATTCTTATCTGGTTAGGTATACCTTTCCAAGGCAACCACATGTGGCTGAAGTCAGTAGCCATATATCCATTCAGAGTTTTTGACCAATCTCTGCTAAGCAGCATCCCATATGTATTAGGTATGTCAACTACCTGGATATCAATATAATACTGGATCTTGGGATCAGATGCTAATTGCATGTGTATATGAGTCAATTCTCCTATTACGCTCACTTCTGTCTTATGTAACTGTGTCACCTTCTTTAGGGATTTAGCAGGATGCGGTCCTAAAGCATTGCATATAGATAAGGGCATCACATTTGTAGATGCACCTGAATCTACCAAATAGTTGTGTAAATTCTTTCCAAACATCCTTATGGTAAGGAGGAAAAGTGGTGACTCACTCTTATCTCTGTATAATGTCATATGTGAGGTTTCTGCAACTTGGACAGTAGCTGGCACTTTAGGCTTGATATTATGATCTCTAGCAGCATGATCTTTATTGCTAAATTGGCCTGGAGAATGGTTATCCTCTTTAGGAGTAGGATCATCAAGTGATTTCATAAAAGCTTTCTTAATTGCAGGAGTTTTCAACAATTCTGACAGAGACAGGCTGATCTTTATCTTTTTCATCTCATCTGCCAAGTATGTAACTAGTTTGTCAGACTCATGAGGTGGGCCAACAGTCTTTGACACTGTATTTTGGGGTGACAGATATTGTGCATTCACCTTGGGAAATCCTGGATTGTTACTTGCCTTGGGATTAGGAGGTGTGTTGAAATTATTTAGAGGTAGAGATGTTGTCAGTGGACCAGTAGGTCTGTTGGAGCCACTTCTCAGATTGTAATTATGCTTACCAGGATATTGCTACTGGTATGCATGCACCTCCTCATGTTCATTAGAAGGCTCATTCTCATCCTCAAAAGGGAAGACATAATTTGACTCAAAGGCTAAAGCAGACTCTTCACATGCTTGTGAACAATTCTGATGATTAGTATAACTTTCTAATACCAGGGCTGAATCATATCCACAGGGAACAATTTCATTACCTTCCACATGAGGTGGATTCCCTGCAGTATTAGACACTTTTGTTTGAAAAATGCTAGCAGCAATTTAAAATTGTGGACAATCTAGCTCTGCATGAGCATTTGTATTGTGGATCCTGCACTAATTGGTGAGGGCTGCCTCAGCAAGATTGACTCTAGTAGTCTGTTTGGCTTCACCAGCTGATTGATTATCTAAGGGAGATGGTAATGAACCATTATTTGGCCTGGAGTTCCAGACTCTGTGCTGTCTGGAAGGATTATTGTTATTTCCACCACTATTGTTGAAATTACTATTGCTATTGTATCCTCTGTCAGGATTATTTGGTCTGTCATTGGAGTAACCTCTGTTTTAGTTAGGCTGAGAATAAAAGTTCTGATTTCTCAAATGTGTGACCTCTGTAGTGAGTTTTCTCAGCTGAGCAGAGATTTCTTTGATTTCTTAGTTCTCTTCTTGAGCTTTAGCCACTACATTTTTAGTTTGAGGCTTGAAGAAAGAGGATCCATGGTTATTGTTGGATAGATCAGCACCCTGAGGTGTCTGAGCTTGTGCAGGATATTGGGGCATTTGGCCATTCCCATTAGGAGGTTGCATGATACTTAATGGAGGTACTTGCAAAGGTGCAGGCATGACTGCTGGAGGCATCATTGCTCCATTAGGATATTGCTGTGCAAGATATGTAGGAGGATAAGTTGGATACATGTCAGGCAATATAGGGAATGCTATATTTGGAGTAGGAGCAGAGACTAACTACTAATTTACTTTGATAGCTTCTTGAAAAGCTAATGCCAAAGTTGTGATCTGAGGATGTGTTCTCCTGATGAACATGGAAGTCAATGGATCCAGAGCTGAGTAATAAATGCTCCTTGAGGCCTCATCAGACATAGTATAAGGGGTGACCACTTTGGACAACATCTTCTGAAACCTAGCATTGAAGTTGGCAATTGGTTCACCTTCAAACCACTTGATTGTGGCAAATAGGTGATAGTTCATTGATGGATCAATTGGTACTTTGAACCTATCAGTAAAAGCTTTCTCTAGGACAGCCCATGAACCAATAGAACCCTGACCAAGACTAATAAACCAATTATAAGCCTCTTCCCCTAAGGAAAAAGGAAATAATCTACATACAACATCCTGATGTTCTATTCTGGCCCTACAATAGGCTTCTTTAAAGGTTCTGATATGATCATCAGCATCTTGATAAGGATGATATTTTGAACAAAGCTTGTTCAGATTCTTTGGCAACTCATGATATGCATTGAAGGTCAAAGGTGACTCCATTGTAAAGAAAGACATTGCAACTGAAGGAGGTTGAGCCTGTGGTATAGCTGGTTGAGGTTGGACCTGGGGTTGAGGTTGGACAGGAGGTGTCACAGATATCCCAGAAGGTATTTGCAAACCAACAAGAGTTACAGGAGGAGGTTTTGGTGAAGATCCTGATGCACTTGACCCTAGAGTGTGATGGATGTCCACAGTTCTAGGTCTGAAACATCTAACAGGCAATTCTTCAAAGATTCCACTAGGCCTAGACCTGGTATTTATCTTGTGAGCCAGGATTTCTCAATTTTGGGGCGAATTGGTTGGATCTTTGCAAATATCAGCTGAAATTCACCGGCTGAGGTGATATTCGCGGTTGGATGACTGATCTGACTGGATATTTATGAAATATTTGCAAAGATAGTGCAAATATGAGGTGATACGAGGGTATGGTGACTCTTATCATGGGATATCAAGCTTCTAAGGCAAAACTCTTCAAAGCTTTAACGGATTTACTTAACATTGGCTAATATTTGTGAATTCATGATGATCTACTGCAAAGCTTGCAATATTTATGACTAATTTCAGGAACTTTACACAGAATGAGCATCTACAAGCCTACTATAGTAAATATTTGAGCAATA
The DNA here is from genome assembly GCA_027924645.1 of Cunninghamia lanceolata. NCBI lineage: Eukaryota > Viridiplantae > Streptophyta > Pinopsida > Cupressales > Cupressaceae > Cunninghamia > Cunninghamia lanceolata. The sequence goes on along the minus strand of BSBN01000046.1, from coordinate 4,032,158 downwards.
TTTGAAATTCACGAATGCATTGGGGTTACCTTACTCTCTGCATCATCAAACCTAAAAATAATGATGATGAGCATCTTTTTTCAGATAAAGGCCCTCCTTCTAGCGCCAATTTATGTGGGTCATGATGTTAGTCACAAACAAGCATAGAATAAAAGTACACATTAACCTTTATTCATCTTGAAAGATACGATGAATTCAGAGAATTTATGATCCCAAGTCTTCGGTGATTAGGTCTTAATTGTCTGACGTTACTCAGAGGTTGATGTGTGTTGATGTTTCTATTTTGGGGCCTTATGTTGAGTTCATCATCATGACACTATTTCTGCAAAGATTTTTCACAGAGAGGTCATTTTATAAAGTTGTTTGATTAAATGATGTAGTTGTACTCAAATATTTGCATGATATTCATCAATTATACATGCTTTAGCTTCAAATATGCTAAATATTTTTAACTATCTACGAGATGTCCACATATTTGCAATATTTTCTTAAGATTATTAGTTATTTGCAATTATGATAGTGAAATGTTCTAAAATTTAAAAGAAATTGAAATAAATGCTTCAAATTAATGTTGAACCTTCAGCTATTGAACCACATGCACATTAGATACAGTCATGAAGAGAAGAAAACCAAACCATATGTTCACCAGAACATTCCACAGCTAGATACAATTGATGCTAACTTCAAAGGAATTGTATGAAAACAACATATGCAAGTAAACATGCACTCCAAGGGACACAACAAATCACAACATATATCCAAAATTCATATACTGATTACTCAAGATTTACTATGAATTGTAATCAAACAAGTCTTCTCATTCACTAAGTATGCAAAGATATAAATGTATACAAAAAGCTTTGAAATGAGCCCTGAATATTTCAGTAGATGGATTTCAATTAAGTTTTGAATATTTAAAATGAGGCATTTCAGCACCTTTTATAGAACAAGGTGAGGAATCCGTTACAAAAAGATCTCAGATCTTGATTTGTCTATGAATATCTACGGTCAGTACTTCTCTTTGACTTTGTCAACTTTATCAAAATGGCACAAGTTGCCAGCTGGCAACTATCTGGAATACTTATTTTCACTAAGTATTAGATGCTTATATTTCCTTTTATGATGTATGCTCATCATGCTCCTTGTCTGACTCATGAGCTTCATTGTCAGGTGCATCACTTTCTAAACTTTCATCATCCTGATGAAGAAGACCCTGTATATGAGGCTGCATGATCATCCTGACATTTTCATATAACTGTAATATTCTGTCAATCTCCCCACCATCTTGAGTTCTCACTTTGATGATGGCATGCTTATGCATTTGATATTTACCTCTGATGTTTTCCAACTTGTTTTTCCTATTGTTTAGTGTCTCATTGTAGTTTTCCATCTTGACCTTGATTCTCATCATTTTATCTATGACTTCCTCCGTCAAGTGAACAAGTGGATCATCAGCTACTAATTGGAAGTTGCTGTGTAAAGATTTGATGGCAAACTCTTCATCCTTATTCTCTACCTTCCCTTCCACTTTTCCTTCCAAGGTTTCCAAAATCTCTACCTCAATAGACATCATATCATGCAGTTTCATGCTGATATCTCTTAGTTTATTATTGCATCTTTTAAATACTCCACATTCAGATTGAATGTCCCAGTACCATATGTCTATTAATAATGCAGTGTTATTATCCAGTACCTATTTATTTTTGAGTATTTGTGGATTAATCCTCCTTATTTCATCTAAGGCAGACAATGCCTTCTCCAATTGGAATGACCTTTTCCCTATCTCCATTTGCAATTTGTCTACCTTCTTCCTGGAGATACTGAGGGAATTCCATCTCTTTAGAGAGGACTTTATTACTTCTTCCGCTACATCCAATGTGGATAGCATCCATTTCCTTAATACAGATGACTCATGTTTCATGAGATCTAATTTATTTACTTCTTCCTAGGAAATAGCAGTCAATGGGACTGCATGTTCAGTTGGAGTATCTTCAGTATTAGTCAACCTCCCTATATAGGCATGCAACTGAGCAATGTGCTCTTTGTGTTGCTTATTTTTCTCTTTTTTCTTCTTAACCTTTTGAATTAAAGAATCTATGATATCTTTACCTTCCTGACCCTCCTGGTCTTCATTTGCAAACCCCAGGTCCACTGTGCTGATCTGAAATTCATCTAAGGTAATTTTACCTTTCTCCTTCTGTATAGTAGGGATTGCTATTTGTGCAGTCCTTCTCCTAGTTGTTGGATCCCTTTTAATGGCTGAAGTCATTCTGGCCTTCCTCTTTGGTTTTATTATATTTTTAGAAAATAAGATAGATACATCAAATTCTTGAATTTCAAAATCTACCTCTGCATTTACTTCCTTCTCTAACCATGGATGTACCTGATCATGTTTCTCTGCATCATCATGATGTTCACCTTTATCTCCTATATCCGTCAGCATATGTGATGGAGAAGGTGATTTCCTTGTTTCTTCTTCATGATGCTTGTCCTGAGGGTGATCCTGTGGTACATCCTCCTACTGAGGAACTTCCTTTTCTAGAGGAGCATCATCCTGAGGTGGAGAACCTTGTGATGTATCCATATGATGATCATGATCCTTCTCCATTATCACCTCATCCACTTTGGACTTTTCCTCCTGTTGAGGCATATTTATAGTGGTGGATATTGCGGAATCGTCCTTAGGTGCTGGTGTTTGTTCTGAAACCATGATCTGTTCTACACCTGTGCTGCTTACTTCTTGAACTTTGGAAGCAGGATCTTCAGATACATCCCTCTCATCAGCCTTGTTGTCCTGAACCTCTACTATAGCAGGATCTGCTGATGTATCTTGTTTGCTTTGCTGACCTATCTCTGAAGCATGGCCTTCTAGTTCTACCATCTTCACTTCTTCTGTATGTTGCCCTTTGTCAAGTGCACCTACTGGATGTTCAGGACTTACATCCTATTTACTTGTCAAATCTACCACTATAGGACTTGTCACCTGTGCAATCAGTGTATCAAGCCCCATTTCTTGGGCTATCTTCTCTAGGCTCTTTTCCTTTTCTATTTCCACTTGCTTCATTTCCTCCAGTACTGTTTGAACTGACGGAGCCTTATGAGGAGTCATTTGCGTACTTGCAGCAAGGGTTTCGATCTTTTGTGAACTTACCTCCTTCACAACCTCATCATCAGATAGGTTAATTGTCTCCTCTAATGGGATATGACCTCCTGGCGAGGTTTCTTTTATCTACTCTTCTGCAAGTTCAGTCTTGAACTTCACAATGGTAGGAAGTGGAACATTGTGCTGAAATTCCATATGCACAACTTCGCTACCTACCCCTTTCACCAGTGTAGGGGATTGCCTTATTTCACCCCTCATGGAGGTTCTTGGTCTCTTAGGTGGGGTAGCTACTGCCACCTGTGGGGCTCTTCTCTTTCTTTTGAACAACAAGGGGGCCTCTTCTTCTTCAGGCTCTTCCTCCATAAGGATATCCTCTTCTTCTGTTGGTTTCCGTGAGGATTGACCCTCCTCTTGGGTCTCAGTAATTACTGTCCTTGCTGGCTGATCTTTCTTGGACTTTTGTTTCCTTGTCCGTGAAGGTGATGCTGATCCTGATCCTGATGCTGCCTCCTCAGCTAGAAACACTGCCCTTTCAATGATCACCCCTTTGGGCTCATTATCAACTTTCTTACCCCTAAGGGGTCTTTTACTTTGTTGTTGTTGTGGAGGCAATTTGTCTCCTTTAGATTTTCTCTTTTCATTTATAAAGTCATTATATTCCTCATCAGGAATATCCTACCCTTTCTTCTTGTTGTCCACAGTAATGGCAACACCTTTCTTCTTTAATGCCTCAATCTGTTCATCAACCTAAGCTTGGGTTAGCTGTAGTGTTCTGGCAATGAAAGGGTCCAAAGAAATATCCTCTTGTATGGTTAGGTCAGGTGCAGATATGGTATCATTATATATTTTCTTTTCCTCATACTCATCTGCCATTATACTGCCATCATCTTTCTTCAACTATTGAGGAATGGGGATACAATCAAAGGTTTTGACTTGATTTAATGTCAATCTTTGGTATCTTCTTCTTCTGGCTTCTGCTTCATCTTCACAATCTGCCCAGAAGTCTTCTAGGTGCCTTTGATGAATAGGCTTCCCTATTATTTTTTGTATCCTCCCATAAGGATCATATGGTCTTATTAGTGGGAATGGCTGCAACCGCATTTTATTTAAGCTGACCATCACCTTCTTGATGCTTTCTGAATCTGGGCACATGTACCAGCCAATAGTGACTAGAAACAAAATTGGCGGTAGCTTATGAGCATCCTTATATGTCTTCAGCATTGTGGAGCTCTGCCTTATGAATTCCATTACTATCACTGCATCAGTGGGGTATCTTAGTAGCATGAGGGGATGTCCTTCAAAACCCTCAATCCTCATGTAGGAAAATGTGGCAAATTGAATGTACCAGGCTCCATGCCTGTAGATTATTTCTTGAGCCTCCATGGTCCTTACCAGATGCATAGAGAATGCATCATTGACTAGTTTGTAATCCTAGAGGTAGTTAGCTCTCTGTAATTGGGGATGATGATCCCAAATATGCACATCATTGATTCTGCCTGTAACTCTTCCATCTGTAACCAGTGCATCAAATGTGCCTTTGTAAGCACAGGAGTAGAGGATATATGATGTCATGTAAAAAGAAAAATTTGAACCTCCCAGGTTCATCAATTGCTCATGTAGAGCATCACTTATCAGTTGCCCCCATAGTGGCTTGATTTCTGCATAGATGCAGATCATGATAACACCATACATCCAATCCTTGAAACGACCAGCATCAGGCTGGCCTATCACTCTGCTAAGTAATGCAATCATGTATTGATATTCTTCATCAAAATCATACTTAAACAGGTGCGCAAGAAGTTTAGCAGCTGTAGGATATGTGCTGTTCTTGGCCCTCCACTGATACATATTCTTCCTAGCCTGCTTCTTATTATTTTCATACTCAATTTCTGACTTCTTCAGGTCCACACTGTCAACCTTTCTGCCCAATGGCAGTCCAAATGTCTTGGAAAGACCCTTAATGGATAGGTTTGCATATACTCTTCCATGTTTCACCACCTATCCGGTCTTTGGATTGTAATTTCGTGCACATTCAATGACCAGCTCCGGAGACTCCATGGAGTAAGGAAAACTGGCTGCATTCCACAATCCAGACACGAACACTACATCCAACAGGGGGCTTCTATTGTTCTCATCATTCATTCTGGTAGACCAGGCCTCCAAATTAGTGTTTCCTTAATGTGTATCTGTAACTGCACCATATTTTAACAGGATGCCTGTTGGAGATGAGAACATGGGCCTGCTGAATTCAACCTCACACTTTGCTAACCTTTTGTCAGCCATGGATATCTACAATTAACACAATTTGTCTTACAATGGGTATTGACATGCATGCGGATAACATTTATCTCTATTAATCATCATGCCTACTATGTTTATTCAGTACTAACTTATCATAGGATGCATAAACTAGAACTTCAAACCAGCTACATCATACTTGATTATGCAGAAAAAAAACTGGATGAAGGTTTCAATTACTTACCTGGTTATGTAGATCCCTTTATACCAGTGGTTTTCCAGAAAATGCTCTTAATCCTACTGATAATCACGTGCTTCTTCCTGCCTGTAAGCTCTGTTCGCACAAATGTCACCTGTATGAGGGTTTGGAAGCTGGTGCTTTGTAAAAAAATGATTTCCACGCAAGGTAAGTGTGAAATGGTGGTGAATTTACCTTTTAACCTTGCAATTAGGGTAAAAATTAGGGCAAATCTTGACAGATTAGATTCTATTCGTTGATCCTTAGCATGGAAACTCAAGATTTCGCCAAGTATTTCATCGGGCTTAATGGTCAGCGAGAACTACCTACCACCTCTATGTGCATTAAATGTCAATGGCGGCAATGGGAGCAGGGTGATATTCGTATGATAGGATGATATTCGAATGACAGGATGATATTCGAATATTTGGGTGATATTCAAATATCGTCCTGAGAGCAAGGTGATCATCCTCTTCGATAGGAAAAGTATCTTCGACAAGATCGGGTGATGAATGCACCCTTAGGTCATGTTTTATACATCAGGAGGATATTTCAATATATCGAGTGATGTTACGAAATGATGATGACCAGATAAAACATAACCTCTCTCAGAATATCAGGGTGACGTCATCCAGATATTGGCTCAGTGTATCACTAAGGCATCATGACATCATCGTCATGTTATAGGAGTAGGATCATGTTTAGGAAATATGCCGCCAAGAGGTAAATGTGATGATGACATCATCATCATGTTAGTTTCTTTGTTTATCGGACTCAAATGACATCATTAGGATAATGGCTTAGGGGGATATTTCATGTCAGGAGGATATTGAGAAATATGATCCTCATGGGAAACATAAGGCTATTGACGGGTAAAGGTCACTGTCACCTAAAATTGACGTCCAGATATTTGGATCGCATGAATTATCGGGTGATAAATTAGATCGGGGTGATCCTTTGTACTATGACTGATATTACGAAATATGATCCTCCCCCTTATGAATATCAGGTTTGACCAGCACTTTGACCGTTCATAACTTTCACATCTTGACGAATATGAGGGTGATGCAAAAGGCAAACTTGCATGAAATTTGATACTCTATCCAAATGTGAGGTTATTGGAATGAAATATGAACTTTGACAAACTGACCTCATGATGATGACTTACCACATCCTCCTCATGCATGCTGATCTGCATGACTTACTTTTACCAAATCGCCAGGGAACACAAAACAAGCCAAGCAAAAAGTTGGGTCCCTATTTTGTCAAGTCAAAATGGGGCGTGTTGTGTAACCACACAACAAACCTCAGCATATGTGGATGCTTCTCATCAGTTCAAGTATCTTGTTACTTTCTTTTTACCTTGTAGATAGTGAGTCTCTTGTAGGCAGTGAGCCTCTTGTTAGCAGTGTGCTCGGGTAGTGAGCCCTAATTGGCAACTGCCATTTTGTACTTCTATTCTTTTAATAGAGAATACAATCTTGGGTTAGTCATCCCATGGTTTTTCCCTTAACAGGGTTTTCTACATCAAAATCATTGTGTTATGTGTATTGATTTTGTTTCTTCTTTCATGGTCATGGATGCTTATTTGTTTTGATGCTACACTAGTTATTAAAGAAGAACAAAAATTTAAATTAATTAAGATAACTAATTCACCCCCCCTCTCAGTTATCAACAATTGGTATCAAAGCTAAGTTCCTCCAAACAGAGCCTAATAGCTTGAGGAAGATCTCAGAATTCCAATGGATATGTATGGTATGAGGGAACAACTTCAGTCTACCCTTGATGATCTTGAACAATCTCATTCTGAAGTCAATAACTTAAGGGAAAGACTCAAACAAACTGATGATTTCATAAATGAACTAAAGGAGAAACTGAGTATCTCTATGAAAAAGAGAAAGGAACTTCTTCAGCAATTAGCAAGTCAAAGTGAAGCCAATGATTCTAATGAATATCTGAATGAGAAGAACAAATTATGTGAGAAGCTATCAAAAGAGGTCATTATGGTAAGACATGAAATGGAATCAGGGGTTATGAAATTCACCCAAGAAATTGAAGAGAAAAGAAAGACTGAAGATAATCTAAAACAATCTCTCAAGGAGAAGTCAGAAGACTGCCACAAAATGGATAGGATAATCAAGCATTTGGAATTTGATCTTGAAGAAGCTAGAGATAATGAAGAACAACTTGAGAATCTGATTGACACTCTAAAAAGGGATCTTCAAACAACAAATGAATACAAAGAGAAATTCAAGATAAGCTCTACTCAGCTTGAAGTTCTTCTTGAAAGCTAAAAGAGGGTAGATGACAAGCAAGGCTTGGGGTATGAGAAAGGTGAAAGCTCTGGATCCGGTCAGAAGAACTCTGGATCAAGAAATCCAAGGAACAGGCCTAGAAGACCTCTAGTAAAGCAACCAAATGCTCAAAGATATCCATCCTCCAATGGATACTACCACAATTGCAATAATTTTGGTCATAAAGCAAATCAGTGCAGAAGAAGAATGAATCAGACTAATTCATCCTTCTCCAGACATATGTTCACAAATCTCATGAGTGTAGAAATATGCAAATGAACAATTCATTCAATGGTAGATGCTTTGCATGCAATAGAATGGGACATATGGCTAATCAGTGTAGATGAAGAGGATATCAGTCAAATATGCAAAGAAATTTTGTTTGCTACAATTGCAATAGATCTAGTCATATTGCTAAATTCTACAGAAGCAAGAATTAGGACAAAAAGGGTCTGGTGCAATATAATCAAAACCAAGACAAAGGAAAAGGAAAAGTGAATATGGATGAAATTCAAAGGGAGATGAACAAGATTTGGGTGAAAAGGAGTACAAAAAATGTTGAGGATGGATCCACACCAGAATCTGGTGCTGATATTCCTTCCAGAAACTAAATAGATGAGCTCTGGCTCAGGGGGAGTCACAAAAGAAAACAAGTTCCCCTAGCCAGTCAATTGGTGCCTAAAATTGGCACATGGAAAGTTGCGGATTAAAGGGTTCTCAGAGAAACATCTAAATAAGCCTTGGTAAAGATATGGAAGATCCGTAAGAAATTTAAAAGAGGTTAATCTTCCAAGACTGATCTGGTTTAACAGTCATCCGGTAAGAACAAGATTTTCATAGTTAGATCTAGTATGATTCAAATTTGAGGTATCTTGATCTGCGGATAAATGGAAGGATTGGAGAAAGGTAGATAGATGCCAATATTCACCGAGAATAACTCTAAGTGCATCTCAGTGATCCAGAAAGATCTCTCATGACAAGGAGAACAAAACAACCAGAATAACTTAAGTTGTGCATTTATTACAATGTGAAATTAGGGTTTGCACAGAAATATAAGGGTTCTTTTGTTCATCATTTGCACATTTGCATTCAAGAAGAAGAGAGAAGGAGCTCTACAACTAAATTGTCTCAAACCTCTCAAAGATCAACCACATAAGTTGATTCATCCTGCAATCCGATCTAGCTCATATCGTGAACCCTAGAAGCGTAAAAGCTATTTTCCACTCTTGATTAACTCTCTCTGAATCTTTTGAAAGATGGCTACTCTGAATATTATGAAGCTCACTGATAGGCCGTGCCCTAAATTCAAGAAACATCCCTACAAATCTCTAGAAGTTGATCCCCTAGGTGTATTTTCTAGAATTTTGCATGGAGTTCTACATGTAAAAGATATTAGGGTTTACATACACACAAACATTGAAGAATTTAGGGAATCCAAGATGATGGATATCTACCGCAAGGAACTGATAGATGAATCACTTGAACTTAAACTCCAATACAAGGCCATCCGGGATAAGCATTTCAGATAGTGCATCCATTTCCCCTGTTTTGTAGAAGATGAGTGGATCCGGTATGTTTTGAGGAGAGTGCATGACAACTTCATGTGGTTGAATAGACCATTTAAGATCACAAAAGATGCTACTAGGGTAGTAATCGGTTTGCACTCATTTGGAGGGTTACCTATTCTCAAATTGGTCAAAAACCAAACTATGAGTGAGGCTACCGGATCAAAATTTGACAAGAGAGCAATGACAATAAAAGATATCACTGATTCAGATATCGAGTTTTCCTCCATGATAATTGGTTACAAGATATATCACTCTAGCAGGGAAAATTTAGTACTTGGAACTTCAATTTACACTGCTTATCACATGCTAAGAGAAAATGCTGACTATGATCTTTGTGAGCTTCTCCTGAACCAACTATTAGAGAATTTGCAGAAAATAAAGAAAGATAAAAAGAATTCATTCAAGTATGGTGGCTTGATACTTTTCCTATTCTTCTACTATATGAATGAGCTACACAGAACTAGTGGCTGGATATGGCAAAATGACAGACCTGTTGCCATACAAATCAGGGATTATTTGTATGGGCTTTGTGATGCCAAGGCACAAAATATAGCACTGTGGGGTTACTTCAAAAACTTCCAAAGTATAATGCAGGCCTGAGAGAGAACCCCCAATCTCTAGTTGAAAAATACAAAGATATAGTGTGCTTCATGGTAGACATTGATCAATGCCTAATGGAGGTAGTGGAACCAAGAATAGTATGGATCAATGCCAATGGGGTATGAGGTTGATGAGAAAATCATAGAACTACATATCCAACATCTGTTGAGTCAGCCCAAGGACCCTAAGGAAGAAAGGTTTGGAACCTACCAAGAGCTGAATGTAAAAGTTCATGTTGAACTAAGACAACCTAAGATCAAGAGAAAAGTGAGAAGGGAAGTAGAAGAATTTGCCAAGAGGCATGGAATATCAAAGGAGGCAGTTGATGCCAACAGAGAAAAGATGGAAAGGGAAGAGAAAGAAAGGCAAGAAACAAAAAGTGCTCCGGAGCAAGCCCCCTCCCGGACCAGATCCTCGAAAAGCTTTGAACCTGCCACCTCTAAGAGTCAAAAAGCATCAAAATTAGAAGTCAGGACATCTAGAAAGGGAAAGAAGAGAACTAAGACAAAGGCCACAAGGTCTTACACTAGCCAGAAGGATAATGAAGAGACAGAATCAGATGAGGAGATCAAGAAAATAAAAAAGAAGAAGAAAGCATCTGGTGAACCCTCTATCGGTCATAACAAGGAAGAAAAGGTAGAAGAATTCATTGAAAGACCTACTCTCTGCATTGATGATATCATCAAATCAGTTACTGTGGATGGAAACCTGCAACCAATGGTTGAATTTTATGATGAATAGAGTGAAGCTGATCAGAAGATATTGCAAGATGCCACAGTCAGGTATCTAAACATCTACAACAAAGCATTCATTGAAATTATATCTCTGATTCCCAAAAGCTTAGAGAAGGAACTTGAAATAAGAAAGAACAATGCCCAAGCAAAAGACCTAGAAATCTGGGAGCAGATTGCTATCCAACTCTATCCTTCCATTACCCCTAAACAAATAAACATGATCTTCAAGGATTACAAGGATGAGTTCTGGAGAAAAGCCAGAATGAACAAGCTTATGCTCAGAGAGACTAATCAAGTGGCAAAAGAAACTAAGGACATCCTTCGAAATGCATATAAAAGATTCAATATTCCTGTTATAGAGGACTTAGGTGATGAAGATCCTACAGAGAAAGCTGTAGAAAAATCAAAGGAGATAGGTGAGGAGAAAAATAAGGGCTTGGATTCCTCTACTCCAGAAGAGAAAATCCATGAAGAAGTAAACATCTCTCTTCTAGATTCCCTAGCAGACTCCAGATCTAAAGGAGAACAAAAAATCAGTCAAGAAGAAGAAGTGAAGGGAAGAGAAGAAGGTCAAACAGAAAAGACCACAAGTGACAATGTTGAGGCCATAGAAGGAAAGGAAACTCTGTCTCTGGCAAGAGACACTGCAGAATCTATTAAGGACATCCTGACAAAAGAAATGATGGAATTGGATGAACTGGAGCTACTTCAAGGACCATTCAATTTTGATTCCCTCTCCCTGGTTCAAACAATGAAAATAGCACCCTTTGCCCAAGCAAAGGCAAAAGAAAAACTTCTGAAGTCTCACATGGAAGACTGTGAGTTGATAGAGATTGCATCTGGTGTATTGGAAAAGATCATGCCATCCTTCCAGAAGGATCTTTCGGCCTCCTCATCTGGTAATCTAAAATCACTTGTTAAATCTGTTAACACACATTTTGATTCTTTGGAGAAAGCAACTAAAGAGAAAGTCTGGAAAGAGTTTCTGGGTAAGAGATTCTTTGAGGTACAAGGACTTATAACAAATGATAGGAGAAATTTGGATATTGGAATGAAGAGCCCAGAAAATTCTCTTAAAGATGGTGGAGATCTATACAAATTTTGTCTATCTTGGTCCACCGTAATAGCAGACATCACCAAGAAGGTGCAAGAACAAGAGAGCAAACTATCAAGTTTATCTCAAAGTTTTGATCCTCTCACCTCTTCCATAATAAATCAAGAGTGTTAGACTATTGCAGTCATAAATGAAATAAATAAGCTTGAGAAGGAGAAGAAAAATAGAATAAGTAGGTTAAGTGAACTTAGAGGGATAATTATCCCTAAGTTAGAGGCCATGCATGAGGACCTAACTGATGCTCATACCATAAACCGGACTAGTGATCCGATAGATCTAAAGAGGGAAGAAGCTTTTGCATTCCTGTTGAGTGGTCACATCTCAATTTTGGATAGGATGAAGCAGAGTTGGGAAACATAATTTGTCCAGTTGAAGACAACCTTTGCAGATATACTTCAGTATATGTGAGTATAACATGTATATATATTTATGCGGCCAAGTATAGATTGTTTTTGGAAATTTTGGTGTACGGATCCTACCCTTTGCCATTGATGTCAAAGGGGGAGTGAGGAGCAATGAAAAATGTGGAATCTAGCTAAGGGGGAGCTCTAGAAAAGTGTACATAAGAACAGAGCATCAGCCAAGGGGGAGTATGCTATAACACTTAGTCATTTTTCACTAAGTGTTGCCATCAATGCCAAAGGGGGAGATTGTTGGCAAGAGACATAGTGTGGCTTCATGAGTGTTGTCATTGATGGCAACAAAGTCCATCCCACAAATCCACGGGACATGGTGTGTCTATACCAGAAGACAAATTGAAGAGTATTTTGGTCTGGTGACCAAGAACAGAGCATGCAGCAAGATCTGACAATCAGGTCCGAATCTCTCAAAGGAAGTATCTCAATAAAGTGCAGAATTGGGGAAGTCAAGAGGAGTACCATGACTAATACAATCTTGAGATTGAGCCTCTGGTGATGAAAGAGTGAAAATATATGAGCACCTAAGTGTTGGGTTCCTGTTTGGTAAAGTAGACTAAGGAAGAATTGACCGACAGAGCATCAGACCTTAGTCCGAATAAGATATTGATGGTGATCAAGTTTCCTAAGGGATCATTCATGGTTGGCTGACATGATTGATGACTTCTATAACTATCTTTTTGATACACATCACTTAGTAAGCATGGATTCAGCCGACAGACCAAAGTTTGGAAATATCTTGAGTTTTCTGGATGCCGAGTAGAAAGTGATTGAAATGATTGATGCGGATATATATACCAAATTGATTTTGGTATGAAGGTGTATGTGTGGTGTGTTGTGAAGTGCAAAGAAAAGTAGGGAGTAGTGTGGAAGTAGTAATACAGGTCTGGTATGTAACAGGACAACAACACCAAAGAAGAGGAAGAATGAAGTGTAGTAGATCAGTGTATTGAGCCTAACCGGAACTAAACCTCAACATATGTGGATGCTTCTCATCAGTTCAAGTATCTTTTTACTTTCTTTTTACCTTGTAGACAGTGAGTCTCTTGTAGGCAGTGAGCCTCTTGTGAGCAGTGTGCTCGGGCAGTGAGCCCTAATTGGCAAGTGCCATTTTGTACTTCTATTCTTTTAACAGAGAATACAATCTTGGGTTAGTCACCCCGTGGTTTTTCCCTTAACAGGGTTTTCCACGTCAAAATCATTGTGTTATGTGTATTGATTTTGTTTCTACTTTCATGCTCATGATGCTTATTTGTTTTGATGCTACACTAGTTATTAAAGAATAGAATTTTAAATTAATTAAGATAACTGATTTACGCCCCCTCTCAGTTATCAACAGATCCTACTGAACATCTGGGTCACCCGGGGGAGATCTAGACTGATGAAAGGGGTGACCCTGACAAATCATTTATGATTGAAATTTGATATTTTTTAACATTTACTTCATTCTATTTCGATCTAATTTGACTAATGTATTTTTCTGTTTGTTGCAATTTTGATGGTTTATACGCTTTTTTGTATGATTTTCTGCAAGTTTTATGATTTTTAAGATTTTTGTGAGTTGATGAGATCTAATCTAAAGTTCTCTTCTGGTTGGCAGGATATGTGCATTTGATGGAATGGTTGCTGAGAGCAGTTGTGGCTCTCAAAGATTTATGCTTTGCTGAACAATGATGATCTTCCCATCTTCAGGAGAGTGGGCTTAGCTAGATTTTTCCATGTTCCATTCATTCATCCTGTGGCATGTATTTTATGTGATATCTTGACATATTTAGATGCAGATAGGAATATTTTTAGGTTCCTGTAGGTTTGAAGAGAGTGGACCATTACTCTTTTTGATATTTACCGCATTCTAGGGGTTCTTGTGAGAGGGAAACCACTCATTCTACCATCTAGTGAGTCCTTCGAGGACAAGGCTTCTTGGGCATTATTTATGGGGGTGAGTTGTCCTGAGGATTAGATGGGTGTTCAGATTACCTCTATGCCATGAATTCACATTTCTCACTTGAGGAAGTTTATGATCGGTTTGATTTCATCGAAGTTGTTTGGAGACGAGGCCTTGGTTCACTTGAGATGGCATTGGGCACCAATTTTATAGGGTCTTGAGTAGGGTAGAGTCTATGCTCAAGGGCTAGACATTTTGGCCATGGTATACAAGGATTTCTATCATATCGCATGATAGGGGCTCTTGCTTTTAGCCATTCTTCTTTGATCATGACTTGGATCTTTGAACACATTAGGCCTTATCAAAAAGGTGTTCCGCTTCCTGACAAATGACTAATGAGAGTATCTAGGTGGGCTCATGTGGGTCACTTTGATACTTCTTTACATAGTGTGGCCACTCTTATAGATGTGGATATGATTTCTTATCCTTACTTAGATATGGAAGGGACATGGTCACATAACAGTTAGATTAGAGAGTATTGCCTTGGTGTATCAGAGCTTTCAGACTGTAATGGTCTAGTTGAGGTTCATCATTCTAAGCATGTCCCACAATAGTTTGGTGAGGATTTACCTGAGGAGTTGCCCCCAATGCCTACTTGATATAGATCTATCCAAGAGATGGGTGAAATTTATCAGAGGGCTGTTACTTGGACTCCTTTGACTCCTAGAGTTTTTATTACCAAAGCTTCTAGAACTTTGAGAGGAGGACAGAGAGGAGGGAGAGGAACTCCTTCTAGAGCATTAATTGTGGTTAATGATTCAAACTCTACTGAAGAGGACTATGTTCTTAATGGGGATGATTCATCAGATGAGGGGCCGATAGAGGATGCATAGGATAATGGTTCCGATGATGCCAATGATGCTTTTAGGGGTTCATTTGTAGTTCCTAGACCTCCTCACTCTGAGGAGGCGATGCAACAACTTGACACTATCCAGCAGCATGGTGACCCACGTAAGTCTACTTTTACTTTACTATTTTTGTACTTTATCCTTACTCTTTCTTTCCTTTTCTTCAAGAACTAACACATTTTTTATCTTTTGGTTCACTTCGTAGGCAATGTTGAGGAGTGGAGGGCTTTTGTTTGTGAGGTCAATATTAGGTTGGTTACTCACTTCACTAGGATGACTCGAGAGATTCTTTTGATTGATCCTGGTGTGCCCCCCTCTGCTAGGCAACACACTGACATCTTTACTCTTGCTTATCATGGATGTCAGGCAAGTGCTAATTTGAAGGTCAAGAATCTCATCCTTAAGGGTAAAAATTAGGTGCTTCATGAGATGGCTTGCATTAGGTTTGGACAGTGAGATCTTAATGTTGTGGGCCTTCGCAATCATACACTCATAGTAAGGTACCTCACACCCATAGATCTCTTGGAGTGGCTAGTGGCACACATAGGCAAAGGAGTAGGAGTCCTGAGGGTTCCGTTGGAGGGAACCACCCTTGAGTCTATTTTTTCCTTTTTTGAAACCATGCCCCCTTGCATGTGGATCCTCTACTTTTCTCAAGAGCATTTTACCTTAGCTCTTGTACTCTTATACATGTAAACATTGGCTGTATCAATGAAAGTTTTTCTTTTCATGGTTTTAGCTATTATATGGGTACTCATCTCTTGTGTATTTTGGAAGTTTAAGAACTCTTTGATTGTGTTTTGAACTTCAACTCTAACACTACAAGTATGATAACAATGACATGTTTTTGTAATTTTTTGGAATGTATATGAAATGTAGTTTATGATATCCAGATGCAAGAACACAAGGGATGCTTGAAATTAAACTTATACTTCTATGGAATGTCATGAGTTGTGACATTGACTTTATTTCTTTGGGACTCTTTTTCTTATTTTGATATGAATGCAATGCGAAACAAACAACATGACTGCTCTTTAATATGATTTTTGATCTAGGGGATTACAAGTTGTCCTGATATAAGAGACCTAATCAAGGCTGTGAGATATGGTTTTAGAACTCAAGTGGGGAGTGAGAGTTAAATGGAGTGCTTTTGAATTTGGCCTTTGCTAAAGGATAAACACTTATCCCTATCTAGATAAGATAATCTGACAAGTTTTCAACTTAGACCTTGAGTAACAAATTTTATTGATGTTCTCTAGACTTAGATCATAGATGGCAAACAAGATAGACCCGAAGTAAAGGATAAATAGAAAAGAACAAGGGTGCCTAGATAGAAAATGGTCCTAAAGACAACTAGACTCTTGGCTTTGCTCAACTAGTGAATGTGTGTGCTTTGTACCTTTCTTTTTTTTTATCTTCTCTATTAGAATGTCACCCTTGACACTTCGAGCTTAGACTGATCTCCACCCAAGGATATAGACATTCAACAATCTTCTCTTTTTCACTCTTTTTTTTTGTAACTCTCTTTTTTTTTGCTTTTTCTATTTTTTTTGTATTTTCTAGAATGCCTCACTTGATTTTCTCATTTTTTGGATTTTTGACTTTTATGAAAATTAATGCATTTGGAACTTTTGATATGCAATGGCTTGATCTCTCAATTCTCACTTTTCTCAATACTCTTATTTTGATCACTCATTTTTTTTATTCACTCATATTTTAGATTTCTTCCTTTAAAGTTTTAATCCTCTTGACATTTTTGGCCAAGAAAGGTAAGGGGCTGAGCACCACCAAAAGTTTTTGTAATCTAAGCGGACTTCTTTTCTACTAGGGAAGAATTCGGAAGGTCTACTTGCAAGCTTGCTTTGAACACTATAGGTTTGAATACTAAATTTGTTTAGACCTAACATCTTGACTCATTAAGACTGGGAACAGTGTAAAGCTAAGAGCGAGGCTTTGATTGGAATCACTGGGAATGAAAAGGGACATGGTGATTGTGAAAATGGGGAATCTCTAGGACTTGAAAGGATCACGTATACCTAGGAAACCTTAGACTCCTTACTGAAATGAAAATAATATAAGAGTGAAACATTCACTGTAATGGAAGATGAACATAATGATACTGAAATACAAGATGAACAGAATGATACTAAAATGCAAGAAACAAATTCTTTTTTCCATTTTTGATTTTTTATGTTTTTTTTTGTATTTTTGGAATATTTGATTTTTTTTTGTATTTTTATGTTTTATTCTTTTTATGATTTTTAGACATAGTATTTCTTGAGGTGAAAGGAATTGACTATTTCACCAAATTCCTCTCACTCCATTGTGCACAAGAGATAGACACCATTTCTAACATCTTCTTTAACCATCTAAGGACCCTTCCAATCTTCTGTGAATGTTCTCTTTCATCTTCTCTTTTTGTTTTTCATGCTACCTCTTCTTAGGACTAAATCTCCTATTTTGTATGGTTTATCATTTGATTCTATCATTTCCAGATTAGTGGTTCCTCTTGGTAATATGAGATGGAGCAAATCCTAGAAAAATTGTTGATGGGAAGGGGTCCAATACAAGACTCCATTACACCTTAGCAATTCCATTAGCATGTCAAATTTCTCTTGCATGTAAATCTTTATGCCTTGTCTACCCTGAATGTTTTGTAAAAATTGAAATAGTTATAATGGAATTTGAGGTTCCCTTTTCTCATTAGGGTGGACACAACTTATACTTGTCCTCCCATTGGGCTCAGGTCTAAAATCCATAGAATATCCAATATAGCTTCATGGTAGTTCAAAATGATAAGATCATCAGTTCTGACTTACACACACATTTTCCACTCTTTATGAAACATACCCTCACTCTCTTCATCTTCATCTAGAAGTCTCTCAACCATATCAATTTTCACTAAGGGTACTTCCCATTCACCGAGTTCATTTGATTGCACTGAGGTGAAGTGGTGGGTTGCACTTGTGGCTGAGATACCATGAACATCCTTGGGAGAACTCCTATTATGTTGGTTGATTCATTGTCAATAGAATTCACATCCTCCATAGGTGTTAATGGTCTATACAATTCCTCTATTTGAGTGAGAGGTTCATACGACTCACGTTCTTCTAGTGTCTCAGGGACATGTGATTCACTAAAGGGTGATAGAGGAGTATAACTCTATAACATCTTCTTCAAGATCTGAGAAAGCATGAGGGTCCATATATCTCAAATCGAATGTAGTTGTTTTGAATATTGGTCCTTTAGTCTTGTGAGGTTTGTCCCCTATATAGGGAAAGAGTTTGTATGCTAGTTGTACATTAATCATGAGGACTTCTAGAGGGAATTGGAAAGGTCCATCCTTCTCTATCCATTCCATGATCTTCACTACTTTTTCTTTGGGAATAACCTCTTTTTGCAATGGTAATGTCTTACTTTCTAGGGATTTCATCTCTGTATTGTTTATAGTATTTTCTGGGGTCTTTGTCCTCTTGATGGATATTGATTGGGGAGTAGGATTAGGAACTGAAAGCTTGTTTGTAGGAAGTTCATAATATATGGGGATGCCTATACATTTGTTTGATGTGCTTGAATTTAGCATGTTGAAAGGTTCTAGATCTACTTTCGCAATGTATACTTTCCCCAGATGTAGGAAACGAGCCTCTTGAAATAGCATAGATGGCACAACCTTCATCCTGTGTATCCATGGTCTTCCAAGTAGCAAGTTATATCCAGTGTCCTTGTCGATGACATAAAGCATAGTTGGGATAGTCTTAGGCCCTAGAGTCATAGGAAGTGTGATCTTCCCTATCATAGTGGCCTTTAAATTATCGTACCCACTCAGAGTGTCTCAGGAAGTGGTGATATTAGTGTGCCCATAACCCATTCTCTCTAAAAGATAGAACACAACTATGTTTACTACTGCTCTGTCATCTATGAATGTCCTTTTGATGTAGGTATCATAGATCCATACTTGTAAGTACAGCACAAGGTCTCCTTTCTTGGTTAATTCTGCCTCGGAAGGCATTTTCTTTAGGTCAAAGAAGAAACCTTGGTCTTTGAGTTTAGAATTTAGTGGACTTATGGTGAAATCCACATGGTTGATTTGCTTTCTAGGTGGAGGTGTAATTTGATCAAGATACTTCAACCCTACTTCTTTCAATAGTGCTGAATGATGCTATTAGTGTGCCCATAACCCATTCTCTCTAGAAGAGAGAATGCAACTATGTTTACTAATGCTCTATCATCTTTGAATGTCCTTTTGATGTAGGTATCATAGATCCATACTTGTAAGTACAACACATGGTCTCCTTTCTTGGTTACTTCTACCTCAGAAGTGTTGATAACTGAGAGGGGGGGTGAATCAGTTATCCTAATTATTTCTTCTTTTGAACTTTCTTATTAATCAATGCAGCATTGAATCAAACAAACAAACATTACCATGAAATGAAAAACACATGATATAGTTTTTTTGACGTGGAAACCCTGTTAAGGGAGAAAACCACAGGGTGATTAACCCAAAGATTATTCTCTGTTAGAAGAATAAGGAATTACAAAATGACACTTGCCAATTAGGGCTTACTGCCCGAGCACACTGCTCACAAAGAGGCCCAATGCCTACAAGGAGACACACTGTCTACAAAGTGATAAGAATCACAGTCTTGAACTGATTGGAAGCATCTATATATGCTGGAGTTCAGTTCCGGTTAGGCTCAGTACACTGATCTGCTGCACTTCATCTTTCCTCTGTTCTTTATTCTGCTATCCTTTCACATACCGGATCTTTCTTACTACTTATGCTCTGTTCTGCACTTATTCGCATACATCATCACACAATTACACCCTTCACAACTAAATTCATCCTCTATATATATCCGCACAAGTAATTTCATCACCTTTCTAGTCGGCATCCGGAACAGTCTAGTTTCTTACAAACTCTATTCTGTCAGCTGAATCCTTGCTCACCAAGCAATGCGGATCAAGCAAATACTTGTAGATATCATTAATCATGTCAGCCAAACATGATTCATGCCTTCACAACCTTTACCATCAACAGTAACACATTCGGAAAATAGTCTGATACTCTGTTAGTCAGTTCTTCCTCTGTTCTCACTATCTCTCAGGAATCCAGTACTCAACTATTCATATCTTTTTCTTTGTTCATCACCGGAGGCTAAATCCTTGGAATATACTACTCAAGGTAGTCCTCTTGACTTCCCCAAATCTGTACTGCACCAAGACACTTCCTCTGAGAGATCCGGACCAATCTATTAGACCTTGCCACATGCTCTGTTCTTGTTCACTGGACCACAACAATCTTCATTCTGACTTCCGGTAGAGACACACCATGACTTGCGGATATGTGGGATGACTTTTGTTGCCATCAATGACAACAACCATGAATCCATATAGTGTCTCTTGCCAACAATCTCCCCCTTTGGCATTGATGGCAACACTTAGTGAAAAATGACTAAGTGTTTATACTACGCTCCCCCTTGGCTGATGCTCTATATACAATTTCTGGAACTCCCCCTTAGTTGGATTCCTCATTTTTCACTGCTCCTCACTCTCCCTTTGACATCAATGGCAAAGGGTAGGGTCCGCACACCAAAATTTTCAAAAAATTTCTATACATAGCCGCATATTTACATACTCACATATACTGAAGAATGTCTGCAAAAGATGTCTTCAGTTGGATCAGTTCTGTAGCCCAACTTTGCTTCATTTTATCCAAAATTGAAATGTGACCACTCAACAAAAATGCAAATGCATCTGCCCTTTTTAGATCTTTCGGATCACTTGTCTGGGCTGTGATTTGAGCTTCTGCTATGGCCTCATGCATGGCCTCTAGCTTAGGGACAATTAACCCCCTGAGCTCACTCAACCTGCTTATTCTATTTTTCCTTTCCTTCTCCAGTTTCTTGATTTCACTCAAGACTGCAATAGTCTGACATTCTTGATTTGTTATTGAGGAAGAAAGAGGATCAAAACTTTGAGACAAGCTTAGTAGTGTGTCCTCTTGTGCTTTTATTTTCTTCTCAATGTCCACTGTTACCTTGGACCAGGAGATACAAAATTTGTATATTTCACCGCCATCCTTAAGAGCATTTTCTAAGCTCTTTATCCCAATGTTCATGTTTCTCCTATCATTAATGATCAAACCCTGAACCTCGGAGAACCTTTTATCCAAAAACTCCTTCCGGACCTTTTCTTTAGCTGATTTTTCTAAAGATTCAAAATGTGTATTAACACTGCTGACTAAGGTTTTGAGATTACCGAAAGAGGAGGCTACCGGATCTATCTGGACCGATGGCATAATCTTCTCAAGCACTCCAGAAGCAGCCTCTATCAACTCACAGTCTTCCATATGAGACTTTAGGAGCTTTTCATTTGCCTTAGCATTTGCAAATGAGGCTATCTTCATTGTCTGTACCAGAGAGAGGGAATCAAAGTTGAATGGGCCTTGTAGTAGCTCCAGTTCATCGATTTCTATTATTTCTTTGCTCAAAAATTGTTGAACAGTTTGTGCAGTGTCTCTTGCCGGAGATAGATGTTTCTTTTCTTCTGCAGTCTTGGAACTGTCCTTTGGGATTTTCTCTCCTTCCACATTCTTGCCACTATCAGTCATGGTCTTCTCTGATGGAGTCTTCTCTTTTTCTGCACCCTTGGTACTATCAACCTCTTTATCTTTCACCACTACTTCCTTCTCCTGTAACTTCTCTTCTTCTTTGGATCCAGAGACTGTAGGGGAAACCAGAGGAGAGATGCTAGCCTGTTCATAGGCCACTTCTTCTGGAGCAGAGGGTTCCAAGTCCACAGCTGTTTCTGCACCTAAGTCCTCTACAATAGGAAGATTGAACCTTTTGAAGGCCTTCCGGAGGATCTCTTCTGTCTCTTTGGCCACCTTGTCAGTCTCACCAAGCATGAGTTGATTCATCCTAGCGTTACTTCTGAACTCATCTTTGCAGTCTTTGAATATTATGTTCATTGTCTTGGGATCAATTTGAGGATATAGCTGAATAGCTATCTGCTCCCGGATCTCAAGATCTTTTGCCTGAGCATTATTCTTTCTTATTTCTAATTCCTTTTCTAGGCTTTTAGGGATTTCAGAGATAATCTCAATAAAAGCTTTATTGTAGATGTTCAGGTACCTTATTATAGCTTCTTGCAGGATCTTTTGATCTGCCTCGTTGTAGTCATCATAAAATTCAGCCACCGGTTGAAGGTTCCCATCCACAGTGACTGATTTGACTACACTGTCTAGGGATAGAGTGGGCTTTTCAGCAAATTCTTCTACCATTTCTTCCTTGTCTTGGCCTGTGGAGGGTTTCCTGGATCCTTTCTTCTTCTGCTTCTTTATTTCTTTTACTCCCTCATCTGACTCAGTTTCCTCTTCATCCTTTTGGCTTTCATAAGCCCTTGTGGCTTTTGTCTTAGATCTTTTACCGGATGCCTGGACTTCCGGTTTTGAACTTTTGGTTGTGGGAGGTGCAGATCTTTTTGATGATCTGGTCCGGGTGGAAGTTTCAACCGGAACACTTTCTTTACTTTTCTTTTCTGCCTCTTTCTTTTCTTCCTCAGATTTTCTTCTCTTTTCCCGGCTGGCATCAAGTGCCTCTTTTGAGATGCCTAGGCCTTGAGCAATGTGCTCTACTTCTTTTCTCACCTTCCTCTTTATCTCAGGTTCCCTAAGTTCTACATGGATCTTTACACTCAGCTCCTCAAACGTTCCAAACCTTTCTGCCTTTGGATCTTTGGGCTGACTTAGCATGTGTTGAACATGCAGCTCCACTATCTGTTCATCCACTTCATACCCCATGGGCATGATCCAGACAGTCCTTGGCTCCACTGCCTCCATTAGGCACTGATCAGTGTCCACCATAAAGCACACTGAGTCTTTGTATTTTTCAACAAGAGACTGGGGAATTCTTTCTCTTGCTTGCATCATGCTTTGGAAGTTTTTGAAGTATCCCCATAGGGCTGTATTTCTTGCTTTGGCATCCCCAAGCCCATGTAGATAGTCTCCTATTTGGACTGCAACAGGTTTGTCATTCTGCCATGCCCATCCACTTGATCCGGGCAGCTCATTCATGAAGTAGAAGAATAGACATAATATAAGAGTACCATACTTAAAGGAATTCTTCTTGTCCTTCTTGATTTTCTGTATATTTTCCATTAATTAGCTTAAGAGCAGTTCGCAGAGATCATATTCTGCATTCTTCCTTAGCATTTCATAGGCAGTATATACTGCAGTTCTGGATACAGAATTCTCCCTGCTGGAGTGATAGATCTTGTATCCTATTATCATGGACGCATACTTGATATCCGGATCAGAAATATCTTCAATGGTCATTGCCCTCTTATCAAATTTTGATTCGGTGGCCTCAGTTACAATGTTATTTTTGACAGATTTGAGGATAGGTATCCCTCCGGAAGAGTATAGACCAGTTACTACTCTAATTGCCTCTTTTGTGATCTTGCAGGGTCTATCTAGCCATAGGAAGTTGTCATGCATCCTGCTCAGTACATACCAGACCCATTCATCTTCTTCAAAGCAGGGGAAATGAATGAATTGATCAAATTGTTTCTTCTGGATACCCTTATACTCTGGTTTAAGCTCAAAAGCATTGTCTATCAGTTGTTTGTGATAGAGATCTCTCAATTTGAATTCCCCAAATTCCTCAATGCTTGCATGTATGTAAACCCTAATGTCTTCTATGTGTAAAACTCCGTGAGGAACACTGGAGAATGCTCCTAAGGGATCTACCTCCAATGACTTGTATGGATGTTTCTTAAATTCAGGTCGGGGCCTATCTGAGATTTTTACTATATTTGGAGTAGCCATTTCTTCAACAGATTTGTAGCAAGATATCGAAAGTGGAAAATACCTTTTGCGTCTTCGGTTGCACGGAGTAGCTAGATTGATTTTTGTATGTAATGACTTCGGTAGGAGATCTTCGGTGAACTTGATGAATTTTGTTGCAGAGCTCTGCTTTTCGCTTCTTCTTGGATGTGGAATGATCAAGTGATTGTTGAGAAATCCCTTATATCGTTTTGCAAACCCTAATATCTGTTTGCAATAAATGCTTCACCTATATTATTCCGGTTTGCCTTGTCCGAATAGCTTGGAGTATCCTGGATCAGTCCTGATCTATGAACATCATGCGGATCTTTCAATCATGAATAAGTTGAGATGACACATTACAAGAACATCCCAAACATTCTGTCCAGTCCGCAAAGTAAAATAATGTACTTCTGGATCTCTCCGGACCCTTTTGTAGTCCTCTGTCATTCCGGAGCATCTCCCGGAACAGGTCTTTACTTGATCAATCACAACTTCTTTATATCTTCATGCGGACCTCTGAAATCTTGTCTGGATCATCTCAGGACTGTTATCTTCAAACCCTTTACTCCGCATCTTGTGTCACATCCAGCACCACTTGATTGGCTGGGGGAACAGGTTTTTCTTTGAGTCTCCCCCTGAGCCAGAGCTCACCTTTTAATTTCTGGAAGAAATATCAGCACCAGAGTCTGGTGCAGATCCAACCTCTACATTCTCTGAACTTTTCTTCACCCAAATCTTGTTCATCTGATTCCTAACTTCATCCGCATTCATCTTTTGTTTACCCTTGTCTTGATTCTGATTATACACCGGACCTCTTTTGTCCTGATTCTTGCTTCTGCAGACTTTAGCATTATGACGGGACCTATTACAGATTTGGCAAATAACATTTCTTTGCATATTTGACTGATAACCTCTTGATCTGCATTGATTAGCCATATGACCTACTCTATTGCATGTAAAACATCTACCATTGAATGATTTGTTTACTTGCATATTTCTGCATTCATGAGACTTGTGTCCATACCTTTTGCAGTTAAAGCACTGTTTGGAGAAGGATGGATTAGTTTGATTCATCCTTTTTCTGCACTGATTAGCTTTGTGACCAAAGTGATTGCAGCTGTGGCAGTATCCATTGAAAGATGGATATCTTTGAGCATTGGGCTGTCTTACCGGAGGTCTTCTAGGCCTATTCCTTGGATTTTCTGATCCAAAATTCTTTTGACCGGATCCGGAGCTTTCTCCTTTCTCATATCCCAAACCATACTTGTCATCTGTCCTCTTTTGACTACCAAGAAGAACATCAAGTTGAGCAGAACTTATCTTGAATTTCTCTTTATATTCATTTGCTGTTTGAAGGTCTCTTTTGAGAGAGACAATTTGATCCTCAAGTTTTTCTCCATTATCTTTGGCATCTTCAAGATCAGATTCAAGATGTCTGATAATTTTGTCCATCTGAAGGCATTCTTCTGATTTCTCCTTAAGAGATTGTCTTAGATTGTCTTCAGTTTTTCTTTTCTCTTCAATCTCTTGAGTAAACTTTATAGTTCCTGATTCCATTTCATGTCTTAACATAATGGCTTCTTTTGATAACTTTTCACATAACTTGGTTTTCTCAGTCAATTCTTCATTTGTATTGCTTTCTTCACTTTGTCTTGCCAATTGTTGGAGCAGCTCCTTTCTCTTTTTCATAGAGAGACTTAATTTGTCCTTTAATTCTCTCATGAATTCATCAGCCTGTTTGAGTCTTTCCTTTAATTCATTGACTTCAGAATTTAACTGTTCAAGATCCTCAAGGGCAGTCTTGAGTTGCTCCCTTAAACCATATGCATCCATTTGAACTCCCAGATCTTCCTCAAGCTGTTAGGCTCTATTAGGAGGAACTTAGCTCTGATACCAATTGTTGATAACTGAGAGGGGGGGTGAATCAGTTATCCTAATTATTTCTTCTTTTGAACTTTCTTATTAATCAATGCGGCATTGAATCAAACAAACAAACATTACCATGAAATGAAAAACACATGACACAATTTTTTTGACGTGGAAACCCTATTAAGGGAGAAAACCACGGGGTGATTAACCCAAAGATTATTCTCTGTTAGAAGAATAAGGAATTACAAAATGGCACTTGCCAATTAGGTCTTACTGCCCGAGCACACTGCTCACAAAGAGGCCCACTGCCTACAAGGAGACACACTATCTACAAAGTGATAAGAATCACAGTCTTGAACTGATTGGAAGCATCTATATATGCTGGAGTTTAGTTCCGGTTAGGCTCAGTACACTGATCTGCTGCACTTCATCTTTCCTTTGTTCTTTATTCTGCTCTCCTTTCACATACCGGATCTTTCTTACTACTTCTGCTCTATTCTGCACTTATTCGCATACATCATCACACAATTACACCCTTCACAACTAAATCCATCCTCTATATATATCCGCACAAGTAATTTCATCACCTTTCTAGTCGGCATCCGGAACAGTCTAGTTTCTTACAAACTCTGTTCTGTCGGCTGAATCCTTGCTCACCAACCAATGCGGATCAAGCATATACTTGTAGATATCATTAATCATGTCAGCCAAACATGATTCATGCCTTCACAACCTTTACCATCAACAGTAACACATCCAGAAAATAGTCTGATACTCTGTCAGTCAGTTCTTCCTCTGTTCTCACTGTCTCTCAGGAATCCGGTACTCAACTATTCATATCTTTTTCTTTGTTCATCACCGGAGGCTAAATCCTTGGAATATACTACTCAAGGTAGTCCTCTTGACTTCCCCAAATCTGCACTGCACCAAGACACTTCCTCTGAGAGATCCGAACCAATCTGTTGGACCTTGCCACATGCTCTGTTCTTGTTCACCGGACCACAACAATCTTCATTCTGACTTCCGGTAGAGACACACCATGACTTGCGGATATGTGGGATGAATTTTGTTGCCATCAATGACAACAACCATGAATCCATATAGTGTCTCTTACCAACAAGAAGGCATTTTCTTTAGGTCAAAGAAGAAACCTTGGTCTTTGAGTTTAGAATTCAGTGGGCTTATGTTGAAATCCACATGGTTGATTTCCTTGCTAGGTGGAGGTGTAATTTGATCGATATACTTGAACCCTACTTCTTTCAATAGTGTTGAATGATGTGAGGGGGAATTCCTAAGAAGGTCAATGAATGATATGTGTGCATAGGTTTTCTTTAAGTCTTCGATGAGTTCATTGGGACCAATCGGTGTTGGTATTGGATCAACTTGCCGAGACAGAGGTTTCATTCACTTCCTCTTGTTCATTGTCAAGATCTCCTTCCTCTTCTTCACTATGTAGTATTTCAACCAATCCCAACATCCTAGCTTCTCCTTTTTTCCCTAACTGTGGTGGGATATTCATGTTGTTACCCTAAGTGGCTTCATTTTGAATTGTTGCTTCTATATCCTTATGCGCAGGAAATGGGTATTGATAGATTCTCATGTTAGCATTCTATGGAGCTATTGGGGCTTGGGTTTGTCTTGCACCCTTGTTATCTAGAGTGACCTCTTGTGGGTTCAAGAACATCTCTATGAACAACCATTGTTAGTCTTCCAGTAATCTTGTTATGAATCGGTTATACTCCCTATAGGATTTCGTGTTGTGCCCCCTTGTTCTATGAAAAGAACAAAATTGGTTGTACTCATATGGGGTTCTTTCACACCTTCCATCATTACCATTCCCATTATAATTCTAGCTCTGATAGTTGTCCCTTGGAAAATATGTGTTGTTTCTTGGCCAATCAATTGCACTGATGTTGGGAGGGTAATAGTCTCTTCCATTACAATTGCCTCTTACTTTTTAGATAGTGTGTTGATCTATCACCTCGTCAGTTGTTACATTTCTATTGTTTTTGAGAATCTTAATGATAGGGGCATTGTTCCCTATGTCCTCCTTCACCAGTTTTCCATTTGATCCATAGACCTTGCTGCCACTATCGATGGCTACTTGAATGATCCTCAAAGCACTTTCCAATGCTTCTTCATAAGATTTGTATGGTAACTTTTGAATGTCTTCTCTCATATCCTTATTCAAGGAATGTAAGAAAAGATCACATAACTTTTGATGGTCCATGTTTGGGGTAGTGGTTGAGCAATGGAGTTATTGTCTCCATCTAGTAATGAAGTGGGCTACAGATTCATTCGGCTCTTATTTCATGGTTAGGAACTCTTTGATCCCTATTTTGATAAGTTTATTCATGTCAAATGCCATGAAAAATACTCTGATCAGTTGTCTAAATGAGTGGATTGAACCTTCTAGTAGATGATAGTACCAATCTAGAGCTATTCCTTTGAGATTCTTTGCAAAGATCTTGGTGACAACCCCATCCCAAGGGAGGAGTTCTCTTATCGCAGTAGTATAAGCTTTGATATGGGAATTTGGATCACCTTGCCCTTTGAATTTTGGGAGATTAGGTAATGGTCAAGGCAACTGAACACTTCTTATATTTTAGTCAAGTGGTTCTTTTAAGTACTCCAGGTATGTCCCAAGAAAGGAACTTTGCAATTGGGGAGTTGATAGCATCAATCCCATAGGAGGGTTTTGATAACCCATTGTCTGATTTTCTTGATTTCCCAATATTGGTTGATTGTTTTGAACAAGAGGGTTCCCACTCAGAAATGTGTCGTTACTTGCATTTCTTAAATAATAGTTGAGATATGGGGATTTTGAGATGCCCCCTACTCATGTTTAATTCAAATGTTGTCATAGGACTTTTGTCTTCTTTCAGGAGTAGGTTGTTCTGCTTCTAGGGTTCTAATCCTTTGCACTAGGATTGCAATTAGGTCTACATGCATGGTAGCTCTAGGCATTTCCTCATTTCTAGGGTTTTCTCTTTGAATGTTGTCATGATGTTGCACTTCTTTTCACACAACATTGTCTCTTTATTCTTCTTGTAGGGTAATTTTTAATGCTTCTTGAGCATCTCTTGCATCTTGTAAGTGTCTTTCCAAACTTTTTACTTCCTCATCAAGATGACTACTTGAGGTACTTGTGGATGGTTGATCAGGTTGATGTATTTCTGTCCTTAGTTGAACTCTTCTAGCTTTATGAGGCACATTTGGTATGGCAGGGTTGTGTTCCCATGTAGGGTTGTTAAAAGACGGAGAACACTTGGGTTCCCTTTGGTCTTGTTTTTAGTCAGAGTCTTCGTAATCATAGCAATTTGTGACAGGTGCATTCAAGTGAGGTGGCACATATCTGTCAAAGGAGGGAATTTCTGGTTCTTGAGAAGGGACATTCCCTAAGTTTAGATATAGCTCTATCATATTCAGGGGTGCTGTAGACACCACAAAATAAATGGAGTGAGCGATGGCAAAGGTGACAAAAGTGGAAGCGGCAAAAGTGGCTATAAAGAATAAAGTGAAAATGTTTGAAGGCTTTTAATGTTTTGATAGGATGTGAGCTTTTGGAATGTGAACAATGTAAACAAAAGTTTTTGTTCTTCACGTCGAGTTCATGAAAATATGTAGTGAAACTGATGGCGTATGTGATAGTGATAATGAGATCCAAGCAATGGGAATACAAACAACATAACCAGAAGGCTTTGTAGTTCATGTCAGGTTCACCAAAATATGTATGTTCAAAATCATAATGTTAGTGGCTTAGGGCTGTCAAGTCTAATTTTGGCGTGCACACGGACCCTTCCCTCCTTTCCATGGGGCAAAGCTCCACGTCACTCTTGCTCTTGTGGAAGTAGCCAGTCAAGAGGAGGCAAGACACGGGGGTGGTCTAGCTCATTAAAGAGCTGGCCTTCGCAGAGAGGGGTCTGCATGTCCTGGGGCCAATTTTGTTGTGCACTTGTGTAGATGCATTGTTCAATGATCATGGTTGTAAAGATAACTATACGACTCGAAGGGTTACTAGTCACTGTTATCCTATTAGGGTTTTTGATATTCCACCTCTGTGGATAAGCTATTATTCTCATTGATTGTTGATTTCCTATTGTCTTTCAAATTGTTGGATGAATGCGTGTTGTACTAAGAGTTGTTTAAACGCTTTTTGTTGTTGGATGACTAGTGGGTCTTGTTGCAGTCTTGGGTGTATTTCCTCTATCTCATTAAGGATTGGCCTCACCCACTCACCTCTTAACCCAAGGCACATTCGTGAGCTATGACAAGAGATAGGTGATTGTGAGATAACCTTGACTAGACTTAGGCTTTGTTTGACCTAAGGTTTGATTATGCGTTGACCTCATTTGACCTTGTGATAGAATCAAGGGTTTTGACCAATGTTTTACTATGGTTGACCTTGTGATGGAATCAAGGGTTTGTGAATCTTCTAAGTCTCTAATGTTTTTATTATTTTTGGTATTTTATGAATGCAAAACTTAATTTTGTACCTTTTTAATGTTTTTGAAATTGAAGATGTTTTTCTCTAATCTAGGAATCAAAGAATGTATGCAATCTATAATGAATTTACCTAATGCAATGTAAACTATGTTTTTGGGGTTTTTTGAATATTTGGAACAAATTAATCTAAGAAAAGGGAAATTACTTTTAATCTATGAAATTTGAAAGGAAATTACTCTAAGAATGCAAGATCTATCTATCCTATCAAGGAAAAAGCAACAAGTTATTGATTCCAATAGCAATTTTGGTGATCTAATTACTACAAATTGAAAGAAAGCATAAAGGAACTTGGAGACATGTGAGCCTCCACTACCCTTAGAAATCCTTGTGATGGCAACCTTGTATCCTCTTGTAGCAATTGGGAATCCTCTTGGTGATAATGAGAGCTTTGATGAGCACTATGGCTTGATATGAGCAGTGGATGGATGTGTAATGAGCTTTATATGAAAGCTAGATGAAGCAACAAACAAAACAAAAGGCTCCTATGTCATATATGAGCATGATAATGCTTGATGGAAAGAAATAACTTGCAAGAGCTATGTACACAAATGAAATTGCCTCCCTTTGTGCTTGAGGGAGGGGTTATTTATACATTTGAAGAATCCTGATGAGAGGTGAAGAAGAAGAAGAGTTAACTCAATTTGATTGGAGAGTTAACATGGAGGATTCAAGAGTGATCTAAGCTAAAATTGGAGTGATCTACCTAGTAAAATCTTATCACTCAAGAAGAAGTGAAGAAGGAGTGCATGGGTAGTTAATTAAATATAAAATAGAGATAATTATGCATGTATGGGTGTATGAAATAATTAACTCTATATTAGGCATGAAAATCCATGCAAATAGGAAGAAAAATGGGCAAATCAAAGCTTTTTTGAGTTACAAACTCATGTTTTTCTATAGCTAAAAACATGACAGGGTCACCCAGGGGTCACTCCTTTCACCAGTCAGGTCACCTAGGGGACGACCCATGGGTGACCCTCAGAGGATGGAACATAGGTTGAAGTGCATGATGGCAGATGGAAGAAGGGGATCTACCTCCAGAAATAGGTTAGTCATGTGTGAAATTCCAAATCTCCACTTGCAAAGTAGGATCTCTTGGGGGAGATCTTGAAATAATAGGGGGAGATTTGGATTGGTTGAGTGAAATTAAAAACTAAAAGTGGGAGATGGTTAGGGGGGACCTCTAGAAGGCTTCTAGGAGGTGGAGAAGATGAAAAACATTGAGGAGAGGTGAAAAATCACCTACAAGAGGCATACAAGGCTTAGGAATAGGGGGAAATCTTAGAAAATGCAAATCGACAAGTGTCAAAAAGCATTGACAATAAAGAGAGAGAAAATGACGAAGGAGAAACAACACAAGACGAAAGAAAAGACACATCACCAAGAGAATTACTACTGAGAGGATGTTATTTCATTCTTACATGTACATGACAAGGATTGTGACTCATAATATGGGTCCTCGTAGAGGTTGTGCATGATTTTGGTGCTTACAGACCTAAAGGGTCACTAGTCACCGTTCTCCTATTTGGGTTTCAGATGTTCCAATGTTGTGTGGTTAGGTTGTTGTTCTCATTGATGTTTAACTATTTTTCATATTGTTGGATGATTACTTGTTGTATCAGGAGTTGTCTGAATGCTCTTGTTGTTGTCGAATGACTAGTTGATCTTGTTGATCTCTTGGGTGGATCTCCTCTATCTCGTCAAGGATTGCCCTCCCCCACTCACCTCTAAATCTAGGTCACATTCGTGAGCTGACAAGAGAGAGGTGGTTCAAGATAACCTTGACTTGACCTAGGGTTTTGACGTAGAGTTTGTGTGACCTAAGGTTTGACTATGTGTTGATTTCATTTGACCTTGTGATGAAACCAATGGTTTTGACCAGTGTTTGACTGAAGTTGACCTTTTGTTGATACCAAGGGTTTGCAAAATCTCTATGTTTGCTAATGTTGTTGTTCTTGTTTGGGTTTTTTATGAATGCAAGCCTATATGAATGCAAAACATTTTTTTGTGCTTTTTAATGTTTTTGGAAATCAAAAGTGCCTTTTATTAATCTAGGAATTAGAAAATGTATGCAAACTATGATGAAATTACCTAATGCAATGTATTCTATGTTTTTGTTTGTTTTTAGAATATGTGGATGAATCTAATCTAAGAAAAGAAATTGCTTTAATCTATGAATTGGAAAATGGAAACTTAAAATTGCAAATCTACTTATTCTATCAAGGAAAAAGAAAACATGTATTTTACTATTCCCAAGAGCAAAGTTTTTATTATCTAATTACTATGAAATGAAAAAAAGTATGAAGGAATGTGGAGACGTGTGAGCCTCAACTACACTCAAAAATCCTTGTATTGGTGACCTCAAATCCTCTTGTAGTAGTGGGGTGATCCTATTGGTGACAAAAATAATAGAGAAGCAAAAGAAGCTTTGAAGCTTTGAAAAGAGCTCAATGAGAGATTGATGAGCATTGTGGCTTGTGATGTGAGCAATGTATGGATGTGAATGAGCTTTTAGAAAATCCAGATGAGATAACAAATGAAAACAAAAGGCTCCTATGACCTATATAAGCATGAGAATGCTTGGTTTGGAGAGCAATAACCTGCAAGAGCTATCCATGTAAATGAAATTTCCTCCCTTTGTGCTTGAGGGAGGGGGTATTTATAGGTTAGAAGGGATGAGAGGTGAAGAAGAAGGAGAGTTAAAGGAGAGTTAACTCAATTTGATTGTAGAGTTAACTTAGAAGACTCAAGAATGATCTGGGCTAAAATTGGAGTGATCTACCCAGTAAAAGATTATCACTTAAGGAGAAGTGACTTGAAAGAGGAATGGATGGTAATACAAGGGAATGCATGAATTATTAATTAAAGATAAAATAGAGCTAATTATGCATGTGTGGGTGCATGAAATAGTTAGCTCTATATTTGGAATGAAAATCCAAGCAAATAGGAAGAAAAATGGGCAAAAATGAAGCTATTTTGAGTTAGAAACTGATATTTTTCAATGACTAAAAACATGATAGGGTGGCCCATGGGTCACCCCTTTCACTAGTAAGGGTCATGCAGGGGTGACCCATGGGCGACCCTCAGAGGAGGGCACCTGGGTGAAAGTCCATGGCAGGAGATGGAAGAGGAGATGAAAAGGAAGGGATCTGCCTTTGGAAATAGGTCAGTCATGTGCGAAAATTCAAATCTCTACATGCAAAAGTAGGATCTTGCAGGGGAGATCTGGAAATAATAGGGGGAGATTTCGATTGGTTAAGCAAAACTAAAAATAGAAAGCGAGAGATGGCTAGGGAGGACCTCTAGAAGGCCTCTAAGGGTGGGAATTGATGAAAAACACTGGAGAAAGGTGAAAAAATATGTACAAGATGCATACAAGGCTTAGAAATAGGGTTGCAAGCATAGGAAACACAAATCAACAAGTGTCGAAAAGTGTTGAAAGTGAAGAGAGAGCAAGAGAGAGAAAATGGCAAAGGAGAAACAACACAAGGAGGAAGAAAAGACACGTCACTAAGAGAATTGTTGTTGAGAGGATGCTATTTCATGTTTACATGTACGTGATAAGGATTATGACTCATCATAGGGGTCCTAATGGAGGTTGTGCATAATTTTGGTGCTTACACATCCGAGTGCTTTACCTCCAACCATAGGTCGACGATCCCCTGCACACCTTCCTCCTTGGAAGTGGCCCTACCTTTCACAAAGAGTATAGACATAAGGAACCAATAGGTTTCCATTTGAGTTCTAGTGTTGTGTACTACATAACTCAATCGACCATACAACTCTAGACATTCTTCTAAGTATGATCTCACTCAGATAGGTTATGCCATCTAGACACGGTGAACCAATTAATGCATGTAGAGACAAATGCATCACTTTGAAAAAAGTTTCTATATGAATAGATGTTTACAATAAACATAGTCATGTATTCACATACCTCTAACTCGACTTGGAAACTACCTCATCCTATAGTTTGACTTATTTGACTAGTAACTCTAGACATGAACTATCTTGGCTAAACTCAATCCTAGTCAATCAGGCTTAGAATTAAATCTTTAATCTAGGATATATACAATATGTATGTTTAGATGATTTTAACTTTTCAAAGAGTCCCTCATTGCATTCTTACAAATATCAGGGTCTATGACTTCCTGCCATTCTACTCCATGTCCCAAAGATATAACATTATTGTGTTAGTTATATAAAAGACTTAATCAATAACATGACTGAATTAAGAGTTTTAAGTTTTCTAAACCCTTCTAGGTTTATTCTAGGGCTTTAACTTCTCTAACCCATTTCATTGATATAGCAAATACTCTTGTTTACCTAAAAGTATAAGTTTATAATATGGAAATGAAAATCTCTAGTCTTCACTTGACCACTTGAGCATAGTTCGTATTACATATCATATAAAAACATAGAACATGAGGTTTATCCTCTTTCAAAAAGATCTTAAGGAATTCTAATATTATCATATCTAATCTTGGAACTAAATCAATCTTTCAACCTAGATAGGTTTGCATCTACAAGAAACAATATGATGTTTTCAATCTCTTGTATTGTTAAGTCCACTGACTTTCGATAATTGAAAAGGTTATGATCTCATGAATATTATCCTTTCAATATCATGATAATACTTATCATTATTTTAGGATGCATATGTGCTATTATATCACTCTACTAAGTTTTTATGTAATGATGCCAATATCATTTCTATATATATAGAAATTATATATATATAGAAATGATATTGGCATCATTGTAAAAACTTAGTAGAGTGATTACAATAAGTATTTATCTAACACAGAATCATTTGATGAAAACAATAAAAATTATCCATAACATTAGGAAAAGTATATCTATCTCTGTCAAAACTTTTCAACAATATTGTTGCTCTCAGTTTCCAAGTTTATAACAAAGTTCTCACAAACTTTGATCTAAGCATTTGTATGTAACTTAAAATAGTTATAACATTGTGCCTATAAAATAAGCTAACCACAATACTTTGTGTTCAAAAGAGAAAACATATCTTGGTGTTTTCTCTACATTTTCAAGGTAGCTATCTACGCATAATAATTACTTGACAGCTAATAAAAAACTATAGTAGCCAAGAAACTCAGTCTGTTAAGGATTCGAAGATACATGACAAGGCACAAAAAGTTTTCTTCATAGTATTCCTATGATTTAACCAAAATCACTCTAATATTTACAAACTATAGTTTCCTCTATTATTCGAAGGTAATAACACTATCAAAGAATTGGGCTCAAATGTCTTATGCACATTGAGTGCAATTCCAAAGCTAAACATGCTAATATCTTTACTTCCTATGAGACAATGTTTATAGTTTTACTACGCTCACAAGTTTTCTATGTCAACATATTTGTTATGTACACAAGTTTTCTGTGTCTACAGAAAAAAATCACAATAAGAATGAAGTAAATGTTAAAATGAGGTAACCATAGGTCTCTACTTCCCAAGCTCCCAGTGATCTCACCGAGCTCATTGTGCTCTTACTAAGCTTGTTGTGCTCTTATAAAGCTCGTTGTGCTCTTACCTAGCTCATTGTGGTCCAACAAAGCTCTCTATCAATCACCTAAACAAAACTTAGTGATCTCACTATCTTCACCAGAAGCTTCATCCAATGTATATCGCTATGTCTGACCTTGACTAAGTTCTTATTTCTTACTCATACTAGCTTCAAACATACATAAAACTCTGTGTATCTTACATAGTCTCTCCTTGATTATGCACTTCCATTCTCTTCCTGTGCACTCTTTCTTTTGATGACATAGCCTTATAAAAGGCTTAGCCTCTCCACATTACCATGAAGCTCTTGGAAGAATATTTACCTATTCTCATGTTATGGTAGCATGTAGAAGTAGTGGAGTAACTGGTCTTTAAAGACCACTCTTAAACTCCTCCTTACATCCATAACCAATGTGGAGGAAGGAGTTGAGTGCCCACATAAAATGTGAAGTGGTTTGCAATAAATGCCACTATACCACATTACTATATGAGGCTCTTCGACAACATACTATCAGTTTAAACTTATAGATAATATTTAAATAGTTATAAAACAACATAATGTAGGTATATACAACGTATACTTACATTGCTCCTATCACGTGACAAGATATGAGAATGGGGTCGAGGTATTCTCCCCCTCTCTATCTTGTGTAAATGCTAAAATGGATAAGTTATCATAACAGAAAACTTATCGGAAATCACCGATAATGAAATAGTTTAACCACTAATATTTAATTTGTTATAATAATATAAACTATATTCATATCACATAAGGGAAATAATGACTATCGACCATATCTTGTTGACCGTCATACTATACAGACTTTGTTTTTTGACAAAACCTATGCTAATGGATCTCGATGACAAATCGACGGTTGTCGAGTCGAAACCAGACTTTGACCAATTGGTTGAACAAAACTTACCAAACTCGACGAGGGTCCACTAAACAGTGCAAGCATGAGACTTGGATGAAAGTAACCTATTCTTATGCATACGTCTATTCACTTCTCTCTGATGATGTTCTCCCTCTATTTCTTAGAGAGAGGAAACCTATTTCCTAGTTACAACTCACAATCACCAAAATAGGATTCGTGTATCCTTAGTCAATCCATAAACTTTATGCATAAATAATAATGACATCATATAATCACATGTCTAAATTCTAAACATATAAATATAAACTAATGATATCATTGATTTATCCTGACATTTCTATATAATGTCAAATTGTTAATCCATGCAAAATTATCTACTAATTATATACAAGTAAAAATTAAAACATAGTCAAAATTTGGGGTGTGACACAAGGTCAACTCTAGTAAACTCTCTCTTATCCAAGCATTCAAATGTGTCTAAGAATTAGAGGTGAGTGGGTTATGGAAATCCTTGTGGAAATAGATGAAATACATTCTAGGCCACAACAAACACAACAAATAGTAGAGGAGAAATCACACACTCTTAAGACAATTCAACAAAGATATCAAATACAACAATGCATTCAAGACATGGAGGATAGGTTACAATGTATTATATCATCAATAATGAAAATTGACATCAATCTAGGAACTAGAACTTAAGGAACCCATATAGGAGATTGAAAACTAGTGACCCTTCAGGTCATATTATTATCTTAACCACAATAACCATAGAAAGGTCTCGACACATTGCAATCCACAATAGGCCCCAAGACTAGCCAATTTCTCTTTGTGACATTCTACTCCCACAAGAACAAAACTACCTCTAGGTCTTGCCTCTACTCAATAGGCTTTTTCAATGAGAGTTAGAGTGACTTCAAGGCTTGCCAAGGCAAGCAGAGGGTTTATGTGTTGTATCAAATCTAATTTATCCGTGTTTGTGCCTGAGTCATATTTCTAGGAGTACAGGTACGAAAATCAACAAGGATCAAGTACACAAAACTTTGGTTAAGTTAGAGTATGTATGGTGCTATTATTTAGTAGTGGTTTAGTATGCAAGACTACAAACCTGCGAGCATTCCATTTCCTATTAGCATTAAGCCTTCCCTAGATATGTGTCCAATATATAATGATAATTTTGACAATATATCTAATATACCTTATGTATGCAATTACTTGCACTAGACTAGATATTGCCCAAGCAATGGGTGTTTTGAATAGGTTTATGTCTAACCCTAGTAAGGAGAATTACACTTATGTTAAGAGGGTTTTCAAATATTTGCAAGGAAATTTTGATTATTGTTTATGTTATCATGGTACTAGTAATTATGTGGATAACACACTAGACATACAAGGCTTTGTGGATGCATATTTGGCAGGTGACATGGATAGTCAAAGCTCCACTAGTGGATATGTGTTCTCTTTGATTGTTAGTGCAATGATTTGGATGAATAAGAGGCAGACCAAAGTTGCTTTCTCTGTTGCTAAAACAAAATATATGGCTACTACACATATCTCTAAGGAGGTGGTTATAGAGACTATGCATAGATATTGGTGTTGATTGCAAGATGATTAAAATTGGTTATGATAGTTAAAGTGTTATTGGTTTGTGCAAACATCCCATGTACCATGCTCATACTAAGAATGTTGATGTTTAGTATCACTTTGTGCATGCGATGGTAGATAATGGTAAGGTCATGTTGCAAAAGGTTAACACTTAGGATGATATTATAGATTCCCTTATGAAGCCAGTGAGCATGTAGAGAAGTTCTCTTGGTTTAGGAATGCCATAGGCCTTGGATCCTATACCTGATTTATGTTATGGTTCTTTTGGATGTCATTGCAATGTATAGTATCAAGTGGGATAATGTTAGGATAGTGTGATATTTAATTACAATCCTATTGTATTATTTTATGCATTTCCAATAATATTGTAGTGGGTACTTGGACACCCATGTTGTTGAGAGATATTATTATTTTAGTATTATTCCCCTTGTTGACTTTGAATATTAGAAGCAATGACATTTTTGAAAGAGGTGGAGTTGGTAGTGGTAGTTAAAATTGCTATTTTTAGGTGATTCCTCATCTTGGACACTAGAATGGTGTTATGGAGCATCTTTCACTATTAGTAGGGTACACATGAATGCATGGAGGTGATTTTGGCTGCTTAAATTGTTATGTGTGCCATTATGGAGGAGTTTGAACTCAAGAATGTCATCTATTTTTAGTGTGGGAGATATATTTGACATGTAAGTTACATTTACTAGTCTTAGAAGGTCCTCTTCATTTTGGGTGTGTGATTTTTTATTTTACCATGATTTTGATGGTACATAATTTTAGGAAACCATTTCATGTATTCCTCTCCCATTTTGCTCTAAATTTGAGTCCTAAGATAGTAATTTCATAATTTATTTTATAGGCACATAGGTACTACTTGAATGTTTTCAAATTGAAGGGAGAAGACTGTTGCATATGTATTATATTTTTGAAGATTAGTACATTCTTGATCCTCTCTTTGATGGTGGAGTTGTTTCTTGAAATGGTTTCTCCATGTACATCCTATTTCATGTGTTGAATATTTATGGTTTGCTGATTTTATTACATGCTAATTTATGCTTCACACTTAATCATTTATGGATAATCCATTGTTGCATAACATAAATCATATATGCATACTTTGAAAAAATCATTATAAGCTTTCTTCACTTTTATTTAACATGTTATGTAATTTAAATTGAATAGATTATATGACGTATCAAATTTAGATAAAGTGAGCCTTCTTGAAGCTAATGATCACGATTACCAATTGCATTCAAAATTATATCAATAAATTGTTATGATGTCGAAATGACCAAATTATAAAAAATGAATAAAAAGATTAGATGGCCACTCTCAACACAGTAAATACACAATTAATATAATGAATGTCATGAGTTCCACATATATTAAGGATTAAAAATGTCTATTTCTACTCTATAAATCATTCAAATGTTACTAGTTTTAAACTTATTATCTTCAATTTCAATCATGTAATGGAAATCCAATCATCAATCCCATCACATAGTTCTTCTTTAACTTCAGATTTGACATATAGGTTTTGGATTTTACGAATTGAAGTGCTGTTAGTACTTGTGTTTCTTTAGTGTTACTTGCTGATCTATTTTTTCTTATACAACATTATTAGAGATGTATTGTGAACTATCATTAGATATAATTGTTTTCATATTGTAATGGTGAAAATTAAATACCTTTGTACTTTATCCTTTACTTTTTGACTCAATTTAATTGAGTTATCTTTTATGCAATGTATTTGTATAAGTGGCATGTTTCTACACTAAGAGTTGTCATTTTTCCTAAACTTAGTTTGATTATGCCTCAACACATCCCAAGGGACTAATCTCAGTCCCAAGTTTATCCACTCACCTAACTAAGCTTTAACTACAACAAAAAATCAAATCTAAGTTGATATCATTGCATTAAATCAACCAATGTCTTTTTAAATTTCAAATTGATCTTATGTTGTCCCCCTTGAACTAGTTGTTACTCACACACTTGACGTGTGAAACATTTCAAATTTGTATTCTAGGGTGTTGTATAAAAGGACACATCCTAGTTGATTTTAATATATTGAGAAATAAGAAGACCCCTCTATCCTTCACACACTACTTATTACATTCATTAAGGAGCATATCTAAGCATTCATTACTACATCAACATCTACATACTTAGTGAGAAATAGGCATATTGCATAGTGAGAAATAGACATATTGCATGGTTTCTTGTTGTCTTTGATCTTGTCATTGAATTGGCCCACCTAGGGCCTTGACCAAGGGAGAATGCACCATACTTAGCAAACTTCTCAAAGGTGTTTATAGACACTACTAGTCTATTTTTAGATATCAAGGTGAACTAGTTTATCGATCAAGGAATCCAACATGTTGACTTTTTCCATAGAAGATAGATTTCACTATACGATTGACCTGAATTGATTCCACATCACACTTTCATCCCAATACTTTTAAATTTCAAATTTACACATTTACAAGCAATTTACATCTAACATATCACAAAAGTCTAACACAATAACAAATCATGGTATACCATCTATGACATCTATATCAACATTTAAATTAGAACTAAATATTTTTTCTATTTATTTAAATCTTTGACATTTCTTTATCCATATAAGTCTAAGATTGAACTCTATATCCTAAAATAAATTTGTTTAGCACTTCAATTTAATTAAGTTATCCTATAATATCTATATAAAAGTACATTGATCTCCTTACACATGCATTTTCTCCTTTAGTTCTATTGGCCATGACCACACAGAGACATTAGTATCTAAATTTAAGTCAATTAATATTACCTTGTGAAAAGATTTCCAAGTAAAACGATATGATTAGATATATTTTTAAAGCAATTTCGTTTGGATAAAGGAGATCATTTTATTTACAAATCCATTTGGAGCGAAGAGTCCCGGGGAAGGTTTGAACCAAGTTACATGGAAGAACTTACCCGGCTGGATGCAGCCGGCTCTTTATCAGAGAATTCACGTATTTACATTAATATATACATGCTCAATTTTACAATTCATATGCACTGCATAGGCATAACGTCCATAAGACTTCATCAATCACTGGACGCAACATATGCAAATCTAAAAGTGCCTAAAAATGCACAAAACTGCAACAAGCCAAAGCAGTAAGACCTTACTGAAGCCATATACAATATTGAAGATCCTTTCTATCCCACAAAGTATCTATACTAGTTTTCTTGTTTAAGGAATCCTCACTCTAAAGATAAAACTTGCATGATATATAGATTAACAAGACGGCAGTATCTATGGGCTGTTATGTTGTTGTGTATAGATATAATCAGTATGAGCTGCTAATGTTCTTCTATCCATGCATTCTTCTTCATCCACATCATTCTCACACTCCGTACCAGTCTTTGATTCTATTTCTTCCACCGTGCTAACAGACTGCAGAACAATCCACCATGGAAGAGAAAACTAAAATTAACCCAACAAAAACTAAAAAATGGTTAAAAGGCTTGCAATCTCAAGAGATATTTCAGTTCAAGAGAAAATCGTACAGTGTGCTTTACCTCCATTTGGTCTTTTGTGAACAACGTGGAAGCTTTTATGGCACCTGAATGCATTAAAATGTAAACATTCAAATAACTTTTTTCAATTTTATAGAATCCAGTATATTTACTTTTATTACATATATCAATAGAAACAAGTTTAGAAGATAGGAGGAGTGCTTTTGGATTTAATTGTGTATTTTTTTCATCCACGTTTTAGGTCACACTCAGTGATAGATCCAAAATGTCCATTAAAAAGATACACAATTAAATTCAAAAGCACTCATCATATCTTCATGAACTGTGCAAAACTCATGCCAACAAAACCTAGAAGATAATAAATCATGAATTTTCAGCTAGCCTAGTTTATACATATATTAATAAATAATCTGATAAAAACAAGAACAAACCTCCTTCATGTAACCGTATGGCCATTAATAGAGATTGTAGAAGGATAATACATATCATGAATTGCCACACTCTTGCCTGTTTCGCTGACTCTCTGCACACTTTAGCCATTTTGCTGTAAAGCAAACAATACCCAAGTAAAGTTAGGAGATTGTAGGAGACCTTCAATGTCTTTTATGTTCCTATTGACTAACATAATAGTGACTAGACTCATCTATATAGGTAGGATTCCACGTAAATGAAATTGAAATATATCTATATGAATTTGTGAAGTTGATAGTGCACACGCATTTGATCATGTCATGCAATATATTTATGATAACTTGTAGAATCGAGAAGCTTCAGCCTTAGAAAAAAGCTAGCTGACCCCAAAAAAGTGGTAACCAAAAATTATTTAAAAGAAGACTGATTATTCATTGATACTTTGACCAAAAAATTACCATCCTCAGTTAAAACTATTTATCTTAAAACATTAGGGATTCATAATTTACAGTATTAATTGTAAAAAAGAATTGTATATAATTTTTTTCGATGTCATCTAAAGATAAGAACTTGTATATAGTGTTAGACATCATTCCCAACAGATAGGCTTACAAATACAGGAACATCACAGATGCCCTAAAGGTTCAGATTGCAATCATTGATTGTAAAGAAGCTTCAAATGCTGTGCTGACTTGTGAGTTGCTTAAGCTTTAATGTTGTATTACAGTTCATTGTTTTTGTATCTCAAGGCAATAATCCCTCATCGTGGGAAGGAGGTGGTCAAAGTGCTATACCACTAGTCAGTTTTACAAAAAATAACAGTTTATTAAACAGTAATTTCCCACGCGATATGAGTCATAATTGCTTAAGCAAAGCCACCATATTCGGGATAATCTACCATGTTTGGTGCATCATTTGCTTGATTTAGTCCTGGTCAATCACACAACCGTTTAACCGGAGTGAGGAGTTGATTTAAGGCAGCTATTGCATAAAATTTAGAAAGATCAAGAATCCATTGTTATGCTCTTCGTATAGGTATGAAATGGCATTATGCATGAACATTTTTTGTGTTCTTAAGGGCGCAATGTGGTGGTAAGTTCACTGGGTTGTTGTGATTGTCACCACGATTCAAACCCCCACTAAACCAAAGAGCTCGCTGGGCTGGCATGCTTGCAGGCTATATGCCTTCATTGGGCCAATGAGCTCACGGGTTTGAACAAGGTGATAATGCCTTGGGGACTGAGACCCCCCAATAGTGATCTTGGCAATAAAGCCATGGGAAGAGATCTCCATAAGGGTCTCTCTCGACTCACCAGGCTAAAAACCTGAATAACCCTCAAAATATATACATATATATGCTCACATATGAAACTCAAGTAATTTTGAACAACCAAATATAAAATATGCTCAAATCTTAAATACCCACACTAATAAAAAAATAGATCTACACTCAAATCCACTTAAAAACTAATGTGTATTGTCATGACTTAGATAAATTAATTTTTTTAAAATTTGATTTGAAAGTCTTTTAACCATATATCATATTGAAATATATAAGATATTAAAAAAATACAAATGATGGATAAATCTAAAATAATCTTTTGTATACTAGAGATCTCTTCTATGCAATCTTGCAAATATGAATCATATATGCTGAAAATCCTAACAAAGCATTGAAGTTCAAATACAACCTCTGAGTGAGATTTCCCTCAACAAATCAAAGGGGTTTAGTCCTCTAATCTCCAATAATCCGAGTGATTTCATCCTCAAATCCTATAGTTGAACATAAGTGCTCAAGTAATGAAGAAAAAACATTTAATTGGAAAAAGTTATCAACTCAAAAAGTTATCTAGTTTATATAAAAGTTATGGGCACA
This sequence comes from Cunninghamia lanceolata, assembly GCA_027924645.1. Lineage (NCBI taxonomy): Eukaryota > Viridiplantae > Streptophyta > Pinopsida > Cupressales > Cupressaceae > Cunninghamia > Cunninghamia lanceolata. The sequence goes on along the minus strand of BSBN01000046.1, from coordinate 3,988,063 downwards.
AATCCCAATGTCTCATATGCCCAAAAATAATAAAAATAAATTATTTTAAAATTAATTTCTTTGCAAATATTACCTCTCCAATTAAATATTACTTCTTGTTTCCTACATATTTTTAATTAGTGAAGACGCTCTTCTTCTGCCAACTTACAACTATCATAACAAGTTATGAGATGCTCCTCCAACATCCAAAATAATAACATTTTATTTATTCAAGATGATCAACAAAAATAACTCTTTGTAACTCCTCCACTAAATGCCAACTACGACTCCCCATTATGAGCCATCAAATGTGAATCTATCATATGACCTTCTCATAGAATCTATCATAAATAAAGATGTTAGACTACTTTGGGAGTTACCATATACTCCATTTATGAATTACATTCTCCATTTAAGCAATTAAACATTATTTAAATATTTATTTCACCTAGTTTTCAAATATACAAAAATATAATTGATAATGGAGGCCAAAAATTAATAATTATTCCCCTAGCATTTCCCTTTACTCAACAAGAAATATTGGAATGATTTTTTGTACACAAATACAAATTATTTGAAAATGATAAACTACAAGTCCACCCTTCCCAAAATTGCTTTCCCTCAAGCAATACAAATTCTAATATTCTAGTGTTTTTAATACTTCCCAAGTGGAATCCTTTGTAGGTAGGTTACTCCAATGAATCAAATATTCTATGATGGCTCTATTTCTCCATTTTTTCACCTTTGTGAGAATGATGGGATTTGGTACCCATATGAGTAGGACTCCACTATCTATGAACATTGAGTCAATGCAAGTTAGTGCATCATAAACACACAATGCCATGAATGGAAACATACAAAGTGATAAATGTTGGGTGGTGTAGCAATATTCTCTCAAGTGCAACCACTTAACCCATGCTTATTTTGTTTTTAAATATATTTCCTCAAGTATCCTTGTGCTATCAAAAATTACATACCCTTGCAATTTCTTGCTACTTTTTTTGTTCACTTTGGTGTCTATTTCATTAGCATGTTTTAGGCTCATTTTTAGCCCTTTCCTTGACCTTTTCCCACCCACAAGTGTCATGTTTGTGTCATGCTTTGCCCTTTTTACTTTTTTATGTATTAATGTTTAAGTGTTATTTTTGTTGTTTTCCTAAGGTGCTTTGAAGGTTCAAGAGCTGAAGTCACCTAGATGCGATCACAACATGCAAATGTCCATGTGAAATGCTAGCATCCCATGACTATCTACCACCTAGTGACCATTTATGAGCATTTCTTGCCACCCTCAGCTGCATGCATGATTTTAAGTAATCCCTCTATCATGTCCAAATAGTTCATTTTGACCTACTTTTCCAATTCTTCCCTCCAACTCTTGTGTTTTGAGTCCTCTTGGAAAAATATTATGGTCCTCTTGTATTCTCCATTGGCTCTCTTACATTCTTAGACATTTTACATCACTCTTGTTACATCTTTCTCGATATTTTACAACATAGAACAACATTGTGGTGTTTTCTTCAAGTTTCATGTGATCAAGCTTCAAGCACTTAATGTCTTTGTAGAGTTTGCGGAACCCCTATCTCCTACCAGACTCTTGATTAGGCCTTGTTATTAGCTATGTAGCATTCATATTGTATCATCTAGGTGACTGGGTTCTATTTTCCATATTTTGTTATTATGTTTGTGTTAATCCACTTTTGCATAGGAGATATTTTGTGGGTTCCTCCATTTTCTTTCATTTCTATCATGTACACTAGTTTTCTTGGCTTGTAGAGATCATAGCTTGAGCATTTGTAGTATCATTATTGTGATTGTTGTTCTTTTTCATAGGAGCACATAAGATTAAGGTAACACACTAGTTTTTCTCTATTTTAACCATATTAGCTATTTGTGGAGGTTGAATGACCTACATAGGGGCTTGACCTAAAGGAAAGCTCCCAAATAGATCCAACAATTTTCTATTTCCATGTAGTTCATAGGTTTTTACATGGAGGAGAATTCCAACAACATGAGGGTTTCATAGATCTCTCCTTCATCTTATCATTTCATTATTTATTTTGAGTAAATAGATAAATTATCTTCATTTTTCCTTCTAATGTTACCTAGATATTCTTCTTAATGTACTATTTCTTATTCCTATGTAGGTCAAATATGACTCCTAAGAACATAGATTAAAGTTTTAGCTTTTCATGTCATATAGGGGTGAACCGACAATAGTGAGTCCCACTTGTGGGACACTATAATTTGACATAGGTTGGAAAAAAAATTACCAAACACCTTATTTGAAGGTGAATAAAAAATTACCTTTCAATGAAGGTGAACCTTTGTTCCAAAGTTTTTATGAAAAGGACCTACGAACGAAGGTCATTCCCAAAAAAGGAATAAGAGGAACCTTCATTCAAAGGTCCCTCTTTATTCTTATTTTAGAAATTTAAGGTCCCTTCTATTCCTTTTATGAAATTTTCTAAAAATGGAATAAAGATGGACCTTCAAACAAAGGTCCTTTTTATTCTTTTTTTGATTTTTTTTCCCTCACGAACGTTCATTCAAAGGTCCTTGGATATCTTTAAATGAAGGTACCTTCATTTGAAGGTCCTTCAAAAGAAGTTCCTAGAAATGACCTTTCCACCTTAGTCCTTAGATTTTCCTAAAAAAATTTAGTATAAAACCTCAGGGTGGACTAGCAAATGGAATCCACATGACAAGATAGTTTGTAGGATTAGAGCCTGAGAACAAGCTTTCTAAAAAGTATAATTTTAAGTATATTTAATTTGATTAATTATATTTATTTTCTAATTTCTAATGAACATAAGTTTTTCACCAAACATCAAGGTCTCTATCCACACATGTGAAAAAATAGTAAAATAGAGAAAAAAATTCTATAAAAGGTCCTTTGAATGAGAGCCCTACAAATGACCTTTCCACCTTAGTCCTCATATTTTCCTCAAAATTTTTAGTTTTAAACCTCGAGTTGGACTAGCAAATAGAATCAACATGACAAGATATTTTGTAGGATCATAGCCCTCAGAGTACGATTTCCAAAAGGTATAATTTTAGGTATATTTAATTTGATTATTATATTTATTTTCTATTTTTTAATGAACATAGGTTTTTTTACCAAAAATCAAGGTCTATGTTCCACATATGTATGAAAAATAATAAAATAGAAAAAAAATCTAAAAAATATCTACGTGCTACGTATTGATGCCCTTGTTTCAATAAAAAAATTGTTAATTTTGATATATATAGAAGTTATGTTATATGGTATAAACCTATGTCTAAATTATAACTAATCTCACCACAAAAATTAATAAAAAATAAAATATGCAACAAAAAATTATAAAAAAATATTTGTACACTAGATATTGGTGTGACAAATATATATTTAAAAATTTATATTTTTATTCTTGATGCAAAAAAAGTTATGCTATATGGTGTAAATTTCACTTTTTAAAAATACTATTAACTATAAAAAGCAAGTTATTAAAAGTTATGTAAAAAAGTTTAGAAATTATTTTTAAGATTTTAAAAAATATATATTTATAATCTACACATAAAATCTCAAAAATTGCTCATTCACATCATCTTCAAATTCTTAATGATTTAGTTGTTATATATCATAGCCCAAATTTTGTATCTATAACAATGTTTCATACCTTGTAGATATTTCATATATTTGTATGATGTTATGATGATGATGATATATGTTACATTATGAAATATATCTTGTTAACTAATTTCAATTCATAGTGCAGTTTATATATTTGATTATGATACATTAGTATAACATTATGTATTATCATATGTTTATATATTCATATTATTTGATGTTGTCTAACTACAATCTGGTTGTTTGAGTGTGACAAGATCTTCAGCAACCTCTCACGGAAAGGGAGAGCATCATAGAGGAGAAGGGCCTAGTGGTTCAGAGGTTCACATGCATTATATGCACACACTCACTTAGTGCTTATAGCGTATTTGCATATTACATTGGGTATAATGATAATGTAGTTAATCATCTTGAGTATCAGAAATTATCTTTTGGTGATTTTATTCTTGTGGAGTTATTAAATTTTATTTGGTTTTAGAAGAATGTGTGTGTGTGTGTGTGTGTGTGTGTGTGTGTGTGTGTGTGTGTGTGTGTGTGTGTGTGTGTGTCTATATATATAAAAGTTTTAAATAATTTGTAAAGGGAAAATTGGATCTAAATGAATAATCAATATAATAATATCAATGATACCTAAAACTCAATGAAATAATGAACAAAAGAGATCAATCAAACAATGAACAATACAAAGAAAACCTCCTTTAATTCGTAGCTTCCATTGATCGCCTATCACAAATGATCTTGTCTATGAATATGGCCCTCAGAAGGTGCACTTCCTTGCTATGATTCCAAGATGTTCAAATGGGAATGGCTATGCTAGTTCTACCATGAAGATGAGCATTACAACAATGATAGTAGTGTGTAGTAACGAGTTTGATTGCAAGCAATGGAGGAATTGGTGCCAAAGGTGCGCTGTAATTCCTACAGAGTATGTTTACTTAAAGCTTGGATGGATGAAATGGAAGAATAGGGTTTAATTTATAGACTTGAGAGAATGAAGATAAACGATATAGGAAGAATGAGAAGATCAATGGTATAGAATGGTTGAGGAATGTGCATGAATAAGAAGAAGACAAGTGTCATTCAAAAGTTGTTTTATTTGAGTTAACTACTTTATTTTCTAAAGATAAGACATGTTTTTCATAAATTAGAAATATTTTTTCCAATTTAAGAGATACTGATAAAAACAAGATTGATTGAATAGATAACTCAACTTGTGATTTGCTTTTGCATGATTTGAGAGAAATTAAATAATAAATCATTTAATTTTGTGTGTATGAAGAAGAAGACTTGTTTTTAGAAGATTTGGAAGATATTTGAAGAATTAGAAGATAAGAAAGCAAATTAAATAAATAAATTTATTTAATTGTTGTGCATGATTTGGAAGAACAAATAAAATATTTGATTGTATTTTATTTTTGGAGATTGAGAGGATTTAAATAAATTTGATTTGATTTATTTAAATTTAGAAGAATGATTTTAACTTAATTAAATAATTGAGAATTATTTAATTGTTTGGAAGAATTTAATTAAATAAAGGATTTAATTTAATTTTGACTTTAGAAGAGATAATTAAATATTTTGATATTTAATTAATTTAGAGGAATGTGAATTGAATAAATAAATTTGTTTATTTATTTATTGATAGAAGAATTAGAATGAAATAAATATTAAGAATATTTATTTAGAAAGAATCGTGTCATTTTTAGGCATATACATTTTGCCCCTCTTTGATGCAATGCAGTTTATGACATTGCTTCAAAGAATATTTTTTTGATAATGATATATGCTCTAGTTTGCCCCTGGTATAGGTTATGACGATAGGATGCCCCCTTAGGAGATTAGACAGGAAGAAGGCAGAAGGCATGAGATGAACAATCTCACGAAGATGAAGGGAAAACTTGGTTAGGATTGAAGAAAACAGGACGTGTTTCTAAGAAATGGGAAGAAAACGGGAAGAAACAAGTGCGAGAAGTAGTCATAGTCACCACATAGCTAGTTTTAGGGTTTGCATGCTATAAATAGGAGCTGGGTCCACAAGACAAGTCATTTGCACACTTGGCTTTGTTTGATTTGTTTTTGAGAGCTTAGGAGAGTACAGAGCATACAACAGTCAGCACTAGGATGGATATTCCATGCGAGGAGCATTGCTTTGAGCGAGTCTGATGATTCGACTAGCCAGTAGAGGCAGGACCCACGATATGTATCTCAAAAAATTTCCCCTAGGGTCGATTTTGAATGCAATAAATGCTAGGTAAAATTAGGCTAGATAAATGCGCCAGATCGTAGTTCGGTGCATATGGCATGTGGAACTATGCATCTATCAAAATGTGGTGCATCTAGGATATAAAATGACACATGCATGGAACTTGCACATGTAGTAGAAAGATCAACGCATGCATCCTTTTGTGGCACACTTACGGTATGAGTTGGCACATACAACTGGGTGATGCATTTATGGTATGGGATGACACATGCATGAAATGTTGCAGTGCCTGTGTCAGAAGTGGTGCATTTGCTGAGAAATGGTGCATGTACCTTATGTTTTGGCGCATATGAATAGAATAGTCAGTTTACTTAACAAAATTGACTCGATTGACATCCTGTTTGATGCGTCAAATGATAAGATATCTCTGAGATTGTAGGAATCTAGTCAAGAGATGTAGTGTGCTATTTTGATCAATTTGATATGTTTCTATAGATATGTTGAGCATGGTACTTGCAGCCTTAAGTTGACGCCTTGCTTTGCATGCTTGCAGGAGGACATACGAGATACACTAATGTCGAGGGAGCAGTTTCCCATGCTGATGTTATAGTGACACATGTTGATAGAGATAGATTGAGAGGCACTCAACATGATGGGTTTAGATTATGTGTGCTTTATGCCTGAGGTTCGAGCAAACTGTGGCTTACTGACTATAGTAGTGGAGAGGTTTCACAGTGAGGATGGGACCTTTCACTTCCTAATTGGCGAGATGATGGTGACCTTGGAGGATGTATATAGGATACTCCACTTTTCAGGGAGAGCTTGTGGAGTACGATCCACAGCAGGATGCAGGACTTGTAGAGTGCAGGCATGTATTTGAAGACCCTGAGCTGGTACGATAGGTTATCTCCTGGCAGGACATACATGATTACTATGACTATTTCCCTGGGATAGTTGCAGGATTGATCGGAGGCATTGTATGCCCCGATAGGAGATCGCATGGATTCCTGATTGGATGGGGACGAATCATGGTGAGAATGGTCACAGAGGGCACCTGCTATGCTTGGGGTGTTTTTGTTTTAGCACACCTATACCACGATATTCAACAGGTGGTATACCACAGGGGTGCTAGTTTATCAGCAAGTGTCTCACTGTTGCAGTTTTGGCTATGGGAGCATATTATCATCACTAGATCAACATGTGTTTTTCAGAGACAGAGGGGAGAGCCTTACAACTATGACTACGTAGGAGTGATTTCCCAGCATAGACTGGGGAAGGTCAAGTACTAGAGGCATGCACTAGATGGGGTAGATGTAGTCATCTGGTGACCATATCTACACTGTGAGCCTTGGGATGATGAGGCTAATGAGCTACCATACTGTTATCAGACTCAGTGGCTGATAGGATGGATGCAGTTTATTTTGGAGAGATAGATTACTAGCTAGGTTTGGAGGTAGTTTGGGAGGAGACAGGGCATGCCACAGGGGCAGGTTCTGTTTGCACAGACGCATGCAGAGAGATTTAGATAGGGGCCAGTGGCATCCTATGAGGAGGTAGTGGTAGAGTTTTGGTAGATTCCTTATGATGTCTAGCCGATGAGGAGAGAGATTACAGATGCAGGGATGACCTAGGACTATGAGGAGTGGTTTGTAGAGCATCCATTTCTGAGATACTCTGGGCCTAGAGAGCTGGTTCCTCATATAGATGAGGTAGATTTAGATGACGAAGGCCAGGTTGGCAGGAGGAGGAGGAGGAGAGGAGGAGAGGAGGAGGGAGAGATGGAGGAGATGGTGGAGGCGGGGGAGATGAGGGAGATGTTGACAGACTTAGGTAGAGGAGGAGAGCTGGGGAGGGATCCTCCCATGATTAGCAGGTAGTGTAGCCACAGGTTGCACAGCAGGCTACCTAGCAAGGACAGATGCTGCCACCTCAGTAGGTGGTGCAGTAGGAGGTACCTCAGCCACAAGGGTAGGGACAGGCACAGGCCTCCCAGGATCTAGCACAGTCAGATGTCTAGGAGAGAGCCATTGCCATGCTAAGAGAATAGGTTTGGTAACTATGGGCATAGCTTAGGATGGCTGAGGCTCAGTGGGAGACAGATGCAGGGGTTATCTTGGGGCTCACTAGAGAGTGAGATATGGTAGAGGTGAGGATACAAGCTATCTGAGTAGAGAGGGACACAACAGTGGCAGCCTGTGGGACAAATGCTACTAGCAATTTTTTGGTTGGACTAGTATAGCAAGCACAGGCACAGCTAGTACTGACACAGGCACAGTTGGCACAGGTGTAGGGGCAGTTAGCACAGGTGCAGGGTGAGCTTGCAAGAGTGTAGGCTTAGACATAGTACTATTGGGGACTATACCATAGTGCTATTCAAGTTGATCATAGGGCTCTGAGCTACATGAGCCAGTCCATGGCCCCACACAGAGCAGGTGGATTGAGGTCGGGAGCCTCTGTGATGGGCCCGCAATAGTCTGGGGCTAGCAGGGGAGGGGACACAGGGGACACTGCTCGGAGTAGCGGTTCATGACAGCATGGTTAGCAGACACTTGCATAGATTTTGGCTCCTATGTACACATTTTGATGGCTCAGATAGATAGATACGTACATGTACCACTTTTGTATTTTGAGACATGTATCATTATCTTTGAGATGTATACATTGTAGATGACATTGACTCAAAGACGAACCTTTTGATTTTGTACATTTGGACATGTTTATGATATTTATATGATGATGTAGCTATTTAATTCTCTCTATATGCAGTTTGCTCATTCTATGTTATGGATGCATTTCTATTTGTATGATGGTACTCATGTGATGCATATTTTGACTATGTCTATATGATGCTTATCTAATGCAGACTTTTGTATGATGCTATGTGATGTTTATGTGACTTAATGCAGACTTAGATGCTTTACTTGATATGCCTCAAACATATAAATACAAATAGTATCTATATGATTATGCAGTTTATGTGATGCACTTATCTATGTTTTTTATTTTTTTTTCCGTCGACACTATGTGATGATTGCAAAATGTATATGGATGACCTGATGCACTTTATTATGTATGCAACTAATTTAATCATGTAAATGACTATCTCATGTGATATGATACGCAACTATATGCTATATTTTTGTGATGTCCAAATGTACCCTATCGACACAGAGATGATATAATGATAGATAGAAGATTGATTGAAAGAATGACTCGACAGAAAGACTCACAAGATTGAATTTGTATTGCTACTTTACATTGTTTGGATCTTTTATTGCATGGGATATGGATGTACAAATGTATAATGGATGCATGATGGATGCTTTGCTTTTGACAACTTGACGATGCAAGTATTTTGAAGTGCTTATTTGATCATTGGGCAATTTTTTTGGTACTTTTTCCAAATGTTGTAAGTTAATACAAGAATCTAGGTATAATTGAACTAAGATTACCTAAGTATTACTTACATGTTTTTTGATTTAGCAAGTTAATACAAGCATCAAGGTATAATTGAATTGAGATGACCTGAGTATTTCTCGCGTAGCAAGAGACAAGGATTTCTCGCTTTCATGTTAAACCTTTGATGTCCTCGATGATCTTTTGCCAATCATGTATTTAGACAAGGTGTCACATTACTAAAGTTTAATCTACAAACATCAAACAAAGAAAATAGTCATGCCCCCATCATAGCATCTCTAGCTTTTTGGCATCCTTGAGTAACATAGAAAGACATGATAACAAAAATCAAGAGGCTGTAACCTAACTTGATCACAACCACAAAATATTTTTGTATTTAGATGTGTTTGTTTCTTGCCATAATTTAGGTAAAATCATTTAGAATACCTTAGGTGTTTGGTTGCTTTGGTCTGGATAGGTTAATGCCTTGCATCAAGATTTTTTCTTGAAAAGAGCATGTTTTTCTTGTGTTTGTTGCCTGGTGAAAGATTCCACAATCCTTATTGGTGAGATAGACCCTAAGGGACTGACCTAGTGCCTCAGGGGCTCATTGCTAAATGGTCTTGCCTACATGATGATGCAGAGGCAACGTAGTTCAGGGTAAACCCTAACAGACCTAAGACCTAGGTGATAGAAGGTGGCATGGACTCAGATAGATAGAAGGACTAGACATGCAATGGATGGGACAATAGAGCCTCAAGGGCACATTGAATAATGGCCTTGCCTATGTGACAACATAGAGGCAACATAGTTTGGGGACTTGAGACTATGGGGATACTGACGACAGACGCTAAGCTAGGTTGACACTATGGATAGGATATGGGATAAAACCTTGGTTGACAAGGCAACAAAGAGATAGAGTATCAGGCCATGATAGGTTATCATTAGGATCTTATTATGTAATAGATATGGATCAACCAGGACATGAGTGAAGGAAGAATGGACACAAGGTGATTGGTTTCCCAAAGATGGAGGAAGCGGTTTATCACAAGTAACGCTTGTTTACTACATTTTCACCACTTGCTTTTATTTGCATGAAAGCTAGAAAGTATGCATGACGCCTGTTTGCTAAGTTTTCATAATGATACCTATCCAACACACCTATTTGCCAGGTTTTCACCAAAGGATGATTTTTTTTGTATTTTTCTTTTTTTTGTATTCTATGCCCCCTTACATTGGGGTTCTCTTAGGTATAGAACTGGTGAAGATGCATGTTGTTGATTGCATTATCAAACAGCTCACTCTCTATTGTTTCTAACTGATATGCCCCCGATCCATAAGCAGCTACAATTACATAAGGCCCAAGCTAGTTGGGTTCGCACTTGCCTTTCTTTACCTGATCCTGTTGATTGAGGGGGTTCTCCTTAAGTACTAGATCTCCAATTTTAAAGACTCTTGGGTGGACTCTATGGTTGTAGCTTCGTGACATCATTTGCTGGTATGCTTTGAGATGGTCAAAGGCTTTCTGTCTCTTTTCCTCTATCAACTCTAGTTCTTACAATCTAGAAACTCTATACTCTTCATCTGTTATGAGACCTTTTAACAACACCCTGAGAGATGGTAACTCAACCTTGATGGGAAGGATAGCTTCTGATCCATAGACATAGGCCTAAGGGGTATCACTTGTGGGAGTGCGTATATTGGTTCCGTAGGCCCACAGAGCAGGATTGAGTTGGATGTGCCAATCACAGACAGCATCATTGACTGTCTTCCTAAGGAGTTTCAAGATGGTCTTGTTGGATGCTTATGTTTGGCCGTTGCCTTGGGGGTAATAGGGTGTGGAGAAATGGTGTTGGATTTTGAATCAGTCATAGAGTTCTTGGACATCCTGGTTCTTGAAGGGTCTTCCGTTATCTGTGATAATGGATGAGGGAATTCCGTATCTATAGATGAGGTAATTAAGGATGAATGAAGAGATTTGTTTACCTATGACGGTGGTGAGGGGGATGGCTTCAATCCACTTGGTAAAGTACTCAGCGGTGGTTATTATGAGTTTTTGGCCATTGGATAAGGGTGGATGGATTTTGCCCACAAGATTGAGTCCCTATTGACAAAAGGATCAAGGTGTCGTTAAAGGTCTCAACTCTTAAGCTGTAGCATGTATCAAGTTCCCGTGTATCTGGTATTGCTTGCACTTCTTCACAAATTGATATGAATATGTTTCGATGTTCATCCAATAATAACCCAAACACATGAGTTTCTTAGCTAAGGAAGGACTGCTAGAGTGTGTTCCATAGATCCCTTCGTGTACGTCTTGTAAGGTAGTTTGGGATTCTTCTTGTTCTAAACAATGGAGTAAAGTACCATCTAGACCATGTCAGTATAGGGTGTCAGCAATAATGGTATAACGAGAGGTTTGGTGTATAAAGGTTTGTCATTAGTTTGAAGATAAGTTACGTGGGAGGGTGTTGTCCTTGAGGTAAGTGTAAACTTACCATACCAAGGTGAATCATATCCAACTAATAGGCATATGGAATGGGTTTTAGGAAGATCATAAGCTGGTTACTAAATTGATTCCACTAAGAACTCGTACTGTTACTCATTCTCTAGGATTTTGAGGAGAGAGGCAATAGTTTCCATGGCATCTGCTACTTTATTTTCAATGCGAGGTATCTGTTCAAAAGAGATGATCACAAAGTATTCCTTAAAGTCCTTGACCATGCGCTTGTATGGGACAAGCTTCTCATCTTTGGTTTGGTAATCGTCATTGACCTGATTGATTACTAGTTGAGAATCATGATAGACATGTAGCTCTTTGATTTTCCACTTTGTTGCCATTTTGAGGCCAATGACCAAGGCTTCATATTCTTCTATGTTGTTTGTGCATGGGAATAATAGACAATAGGACTTCGGTATGGTGTCGCCATGAGGAGTCACAAACAAGATTCTGACCCCTAATCCATGGTTTGTGTAGGACCCATCAAAGTAGAGTTTCTAGGAATGTGTTGATATATTGAATAAGGATTCATCTAGAAACTCAAATTGCATTGGTGTGGAGTCCTATAGTGGTGCATCTGCTAACTGATCAGCAATAACTTGCCCCTTGATAGCCTTTCTGTCTACATACTCAATGTCGTATTCACCTAGGAGTATTACCCATTTGGCTAGGTGACCTGTTAGAGGTACTTTTCTTAGTAAGTACTTCAGTGGATCTATTTTTGCAATAAGTTTGACTGGATGTGCTAGCATATAATGTCAGAGTTTTTGGGAAGCAAAAATACCGCAAGACATGATCTTTCTATCTGAGAGTATTGCAACTCATTACCCACGAATGTGCGATTGATATAGTAGACGACTCTTTCTTTGCTTTCATAATCTTGTTGTGCTAGAAGGGCCCCAAGAGCTATTGGTGTAGCAAACATGTATAGTAACAATGGTTTCCCTTGGATAGGAGGCATGAGAACAGGTGGATTCATAAGATACTCTTTCAGTTTGTTGAATGCCTCTTTTCTCATCCCATCTAAATGGAATGTTCTTATGTAGGAGATGACTAAAGGGTTGACACTTGTCTACCAGTTGTGATATGAACCTACGGATTGCGTGTAGCTTGCACCATAGAGATCTTAGTTGAGTAAAATTCTTGGGTGGTGGGATGTCCATAATAGCCTTGACTTTTGCAGGGTCCACCTCTATTCCATTTGTTGATACAATAAAACCTAAGAGCTTACCTGAGGTGACTCCAAACACACATTTCTTTGGGTTCAACCTGAATTTGAATTGTTCTAGTCTCTAAAAGACTTTCTCTAACACATCCAGGTATGATTTTCTTGTGAGTGACTTTGCAAGGATATCATCTACATAGTCTTCCATGGTGTCGTGCATCATATCATGGAATATAGTGGTCATAGCACATTGATATGTGGCTCATGCATTCTTTAGCCCAAATGGCATGACATTCCAGTAGAAAGTGTCCCATGGACAAGTAAAAGTTGTCTTATGTTGGTCTTCTAGTGCTATCCTTATCTAATTATATCTCAAGAAGCCATCCATGAGAGATAATATTGTATGCCCTGCTGTTACGTCGACTATGATATCTATATTTGGCAATGGAAAATCATCCTTACGGCAAGATTTGTTTAGATCTCTGAAATCATTGTATAGTCTGACTCGGCCATCAGGTTTGGACACTGGTACTATGTTGGAGACCCATTCCAGATAGTCTATAGCTCTGATGATCCCTACATCTAGTAGTTTCTTGAGTTCTTCTTTTACAAGTAGTGCAATGTGTGGATGCATCTTTCTAAGCTTCTGTTTCACTGGTTTCACTCCTAGATCTAGTGGAAGATGATGTAGAATCAAATTTGGATCTAACCCCAGCATATTTGCATATGACCAAGAAAAATTGACTTGCTTTCTCTTGAAGAATGGTACAAACTTAGTCTTTTTTGGTGGGGTTAGAGACTTAGCAAAGTGAATGATCTTAGGTTATTCCTCTGTTCCAATGTTAATAGGTTCTGTAGGTTCCACAACAATCTGAGACTTCTCCTGGTGCATCTCATTAGGGAGAGTGTCAAGCCTTCCATCATCAGGTGCCACAGTTGGGTTTTCACCATCAGATGCGTCCTTTATTTTTACTATTTTAGGATCTGATACTGCCACGGAGCAGTTTTCACTATCAGATCCAGTTTTTATTTTGATATTTTTATGACTGGAAGGCTTGGCACCCTCTCCAAAATAAGCCATGGTATTAAGTTCAATGGTAAATCCATCTTTATGATCTCCTTTAGGTAGGTGGTCCCTAAGTTCCATGTAGTCAATATAGGCATCATCATTTTGTAACATATCTAGTTGCGGGGTTCCTTGTAGATCCTAGTCAATAAGCTCAAGATGTATAAGGGGGAGGGAGTCTGAGGATAGATTTGATTCATTGATAGTTTGAATGGATACACTAGGAGTATTGGTAGGGAGAGTGTTCAGGATTGTACTTTCCTCTAAATTGTTTATTGCAATAGAACTTGAACCTTCCTCAAAAGTCATATTCTCAGGGATAGGCAAATCACACTCTAATGGCCTATGTGATAGCATTTGTCCCTCACGGTAGGGCCTATATGTTTGAATGGTATCAACCTCTTTGTCATTGTAGGAATGCTCTATCAGCTCATCCGACTCATATTTGTTGGAATCTATGTCACTGTCCTCTTGAAGGGTATGGATCATTTCCACAAGACAAAAATTTGCTTTAGCTTTGCCCTTATCCTTATATCCTAGACCTTTTGTAGTTCTAGCCAATGAGGATGAAGAAGGTTGAATGGTTTCTATAATTCCTTATTTTCTTAGGCTGATGGGGCCTTGTCCTTCATAACCCATTCTGTGTAGGATAGATTCACCTCACCCATAGATTTCTGTTGGGAGCTTAGGTGGTTCTTGTTGTGTGCTCTTTTCTTCTTCAGTGTAGAGCCATTGTAAGATATCTCTTTCCTCTGTTTCATCTGATAGGGTTCCCCATTTTACAAAGGGAGCTATGGGATGTGTAGGAGGAGCAGATGGATTTGGAAAATGCTTGGGTCATCCAAAGGATCTAGGAGATAAAGGAAATTTGGCTAGATTGAGGTTGTGCTCAATAGAATATTCCCCTACTCCTATTTCTTTAATGGTAATTTTCTGCTCCTTGGGCTTGGATGAGGAAGCTTCAGAGGTAGAATCATGCTATGGGGTAGGGGATGTAGATGCTCTATTGTTGGGTATGATGCAGTCAGGTTTTGAAAGGACAGAGTTGCAATGTTGAAAGGGGTCAAGGTCCCCTTGGATGGTGATCTGCTTGTCATTATGAGGGAATTTTATGCATTGGCATGAATCCATGGTCTACCTAGAAGAATATTATAGGCTAGTTGGGTAAGTGCAAAAAGATGGGGGGCCAAAAAGTGGCCAAATTGTTTAAAAAGAAAAAATAATGCAAAACGTGAGCGCGTTATAACGTGCACGCATTATGGTTTGGTAATGACGAGCCTAAGGCTTGTCAAAACCAAACCATAATGCGAGTGCATTATTACTTATTATAAATTAAAAAAAGCTTATGATCTCATTTCATTTCTTTTTTCTCCTCTAAACCCATGGCCTGCAAACCCTAGGAAGCACGCTCGCATTTTGTAAAAGTCAATTCAACACAAAAATTTTATCAATTTGTTGCCAAAATGCCACCATGATGTCGAGCATGCCAAAGGAGTGAGTTTTTTTTATTTTTTTGTTTGAATTTGTTTCTAAATAGGTAGGTTTGAGTTGATTTTTGATGTATATTTCATTAATTGTCAGGAAATGTTAATGCACCTCCTCCTCCTCCTCAAAATCCTGAGGAGGAAATACCTGTAGAACAACAACCTCCTCCATCCATTCCTCAACATGCCCCTGGAACACAAGAAAATATAATGGGGCAAATTAAAAACAACAAAAAAGAAATTGAAGATATAATTGCAAGGTTGAAAGATCCTTCCACTTCAACCTTGCATAGGTCCACGCTTGTTGAATCTCTTGAATCTATGTTATAAAATGCAGATTCAATTAGCAAGCAAATAACTAGTTGGACGGATAAGAGGAGAGAGTTTAGAGACTATTATGTAGACAAGTTGTCATACCAAGATGTGAAAAATTACAAATTACAAAATTAGACTTGTGTTCGATTTTCACAAACCTACAAATAAATCAACCTCCACCCATTACATGCAAGAGGTTCCCTATCCATTGGCACAACAACCAAGTGATAAGGAACAATTTTGGGCAGAGGTGGTGGATGGTTTTTGACCATCCTCCATGCAATAATAATGAGGTCCCACAATAATTTTTGAGGAAACTCTACTACAAGTTTGTCCTCAATAAAGTGCCAAACTATTTTGATATGTGGGACTTCTAGGGTAGAGGTGGGGGGTCAACACAAGATAGACCAGGGGCATGTGTTGACCCACAGTGGGCAGTGAGACGAGTAATCAGTAGACCAGCCCATGAGCATGTTTCTATCCCTTCCATTGTGAAGGAGAGTGTTGAGGTTGATACACTTCAGTCCATTAGTACCTTGAGCTAGAGCATCATAGAGCATGCCAGTCCTACAACACATAGTGGGTTGGGAGATAGTACGAGGAATAGGGTCCCACCCCATGTTTGTCAGACTTGCAGGTCAGCCTATGGTTATGACCCCATGGATAGTCAGGATGTAGGTGCACAGGCTAGATCTACAGTTGAGAAGATGGTGATGGTAGATACCCTCCTGAGTGAGACTTTCAGCCTTGATACTTAGGTAAATATTAGCAAGTTTATTGAATTTAATTTATTAAATTTTATTTTTGAAATGCAAGATTAACTAATTCACTTTGATGATTTTAATAAAATTTTAGGGTCATAGCATTGATGCAGTATTCAGTGGTTCTCCACCTATATATTACACTAGATCATCTACTGTCGGGGTATGTAACTAGTAAACAATTATAAATATTACATGTGAATAGCATCGTTATATGAATGGTATTCTAATATCTAATTTTGGATGTTGAATAGGTTATTATTGGAGATTTCACAGCAACACCTGCCAGTGGTGGTGGACTTCAAAGCTTCACGGCGGTAATAAAATAAATAGTTTCATGAATGAATTGTACTTACTAGATTTTTGTATGTGACTTGTGTGCTTTATTGTGTGTACTTCCATGTTTAGATGAACATGTGTGTAGGTTAGGAGCCATGATTTGCATCACTATTATAGTTTTCATAATTGAATAATGTTGTCTTATTTCCAAATGATGTAGGTTGTAGAGACACCTCCCGATGTTCAGAGGGCAATGGAGCATAGTGTGACCTCTATGATTCATAGCTCCATGGCATTGACAGGGGTATGAGGCAGATTAGTAAATTTCAATTTACATTCATTGTTATAGTTGTTTATTTTTGAAAAATTAAAAGATTACGGATTTGAAGTTTAATTTCTATCTGGATGGTTTCTATAGGACATGACATCACCACGGCCTATTCCTGCTACTGAGGCAAGTGAGGAGACAGATTATATGGTAGCAGTAAGTGATTATTTTATAAATGTTTCATTTTTTATAACATGTAATTTCTATATATTAATGTCTATACTTTTTATTGTAACAACTAAAGATGCAGGAAGAACTAAATAGAAGGAGCAGCCCTTAGGTTCATAGTAGACCACCCACATACGCATCTCCATTCCCTAGAAGATCAAAGGCTGCCCATGATCTATTCTCTTCACCAGCCAAAGGGGAATGACTTTTTATTGTGTTCCTTTGTTGTATGCCTATATGGAATTTGTGGACATATATTTTGTATTGCATATAGTTGACATTGTATGCCTATATGGCATTCTTGTAAGCCTATATGGCTATTTTGTATATATGTTATACTTATATCGATAGATATTGATGTATACCTATATGGCTATTTGGTTAATACAAATCTTTTTTATTGATGGCATCCATACTTGCATTATAAATCCACGTTTGAATGGATATTTGTAGATGGCTACTTCAAATATTTAAAGTCCAATTGTATTACATAGGATGTTTGTTGATCCAATAAGCTAGCTATTGTTATTCAAGTATCACCTAAACCTCATTTTGGAACTAAAAGATAAAAGTTGTATTTAAAAAAAAATGAATCATCATGTTGAATAGAAAATATTAATATTCTTTATGAGTTGCTCAATTGAAAATATTCAAATGAGTATGCTGATCTATATTCTTTATGAGTTGGTCAATTGAAAATATTTCTTAATTTCTTGTTATTATACCATATTGGGATGCAAAGAGTATGTTTGTTGTTTTGAATAAGATAGTCAAAATCATATGCTTATGAGCACCTGATGACTATTGTGGTTATTAAATGTAATTCCTCTTGCATATAAGGTGAGGTTATGAGATTACATTGAGTCTTACCTAATTTTAGTATGCAACATAACATTGGGCCTATAGGCTTCCATAAGTCATACCTTAGGGATTTTCAATTTTAGGCGCACATTTCTTTAAGACCTTAGGCGCATTTCTCTACTTGCACAACCTCAAAACTTCGCCTAGAACTCAAGGCACCTTTCATCATCCAAACAACCTCAAAATTGCGCCTTGATATTGAAAGGATGCTTCAAAGTACAAAGGATGGTGCCTTAAGGGAGGCAATTCATCTTGATTATCAAAGTTGATCAAACACATCAAACTGAGCATCATACCACTAGGCACATTTTTGCTTCTCTCTAAACTATCCATTTTGGCACCTTGATGTAAAGTGAAGTCTAAACTTAGTGAAGATTGTGCCTAGAAAGATATCACCTTGGATATGCACCTAGAGTCATCCTAGATAATCCATTTGTGCCTAAGGGTCAATATAACATAATATAACTTATGAAGACTTTGAAAATCATCAAAAGAAGCCTAGGTGCCTTTTCTTGTCTCCACCATCCATTTTGGGTGCCTAGAGGAAAATGAACTTCAAATCACTTCCAACTATAGCGCCTAGTGTTAGAACCTTCAAAATGACTAAATCTTACCAAAGGAAGTCTAGGTGCCTATTGTCACTTTAATCATCATGAATGAGCACCTAAGTGGAAGGAGAATAAGCATCTTGTATGGAGGCACACTTTTGTGTCTAAATAACCTCATTTTGGCACCTTGAAGGAAGATGTTCTAAATCCTAAGATCTAGCGCCTAAGTGTAAAATGGTCTCCTATAGGTTTGAACAAGTGATTGAAGCCATCAAATTGCCAAGAAATGAGCTAAGTATACTAATGCACCTTTTCTTGTCTAAACTATCCATTTTGGTGCCTAGGAGGAAGGAGATTCAACATCATGAATCAAGGTGCCCTTTGCCATCAAAACAACCTCACATTGGCACCTTGAAGGAAATTAACTTAAAACTTGTGCCATGGAGCAGGATGAAAGTTACACCCCTTTGCAACTTTACACTGCTTCCTTCTGATGATTTTTGGGGAAGCAAAAAACCTTTCACCATGGGCAAATGCCTCAGAGATATAAAAAACTAAGAGAGGTTATTGTAGAGGCACTCTACGTGATCGTGTTTCCTTAGACTAAATGTTTCTAAGTGACATAGTTTTTGAGTAACATCTCGTCAAAGATTGATGCCTTTTTGCACTTTGGACTCTTAAGGGATATCATCAGTATAATGTAGCTCAGACTGTTTCGACATGTTTGGGTGAAAAATAGGACCATGCCTAGCATAAATGTACCCATACGAATGCATTGGAATAGTAAGTTTGGTCGCATCAAGAGCAGGACAAAAGTTACACCCCTTTGCAACTTTACACTACCTCCTTCTGACAATTTTTGGGGCAGCAGAAAACCTTTCACCACAGGCAAATGCCTTAGAAATATAAAAAACCAAGAGAGGTTATTGTAGAGGTACTCCATGTGATTGTGTTTTCTCAAATGGAATGTTTCTAAGTGACATGGTTTTCAAGTAACATCTCATCAAAAATTACTGCCTTTTTACACTTTGGACTCTTCAGGGATATCGTCGGTACAATGTAGCTCAAACTGTTTTGACATGTTTGGGTGAAAAATAGGACCATACCTAGTGTAAATGTACCCATCTAGATGTGTTGGAATAGTCAATTTGGTCGCATCAGGAGTAAGATGAAAGTTACACCCCTTTGCAACTTTACACTACCTCCTTCTGATGATTTTTGGGGCAGCAAAAAATTTTTCACCACGGGCAAATACCTCAGAGATATAAAAAACTGAGAGAGGTTATTGTAGAGGCAATCTACGTGATCGTGTTGCCTTAGACAAAATGTTTCTAAGTGACACAGTTTTCAAGTAATATCTTGTCAAAGATTGCTACCTTTTTGCACTTTGGACTCTTTAGGGATATTGTCAGTACAATGTAGCTCAGACTATTTTGAAATGTTTAGGTAAAAAATAGGACCATGCCTAGTGTAAATGTACCCATCTAGACGCGTTGAAACTATCAGTTTGGTCGTATCAGGAGCAAGACGAAAGTTACACCCCTTTACAACTTTACACTGCCTCCTTCTGATGATTTTTGGGGCAGCAGAAAACCTTTCACCATGGGCAAATACCTTAGAGATATAAAAAAATGAGAGAGATTATTCTAGAGGCACTCTACGTGATCGTGTTGCCTCAAATAGAATGTTTGTAAGTGACACAGTTTTTGAGTAACATCTCATCAAATATTGCTACCTTTTTGCACTTTGGACTCTTCAGGGATATCGTCGGTACAATGTAGCTCAGACTATTTCGACATGTTTGGGTGAAAAATAAAACCATGCCTAGCCTAAACATACCCATCCGGATGCGTTGGAATTGTCAGTTTGGTTGCATCAGGAGCAGGAAACCAAAAATGCAAAAGTTGCTTTGTACAACTTGACAACATTGACAGTTTTTTGCAACATGACTCAAAGACTCAAACTGACCCCATATGACTCAAAGTGACTTAAAAAGAAATGAAATAGTCTTAGAAGACCTTATTACATACAATTGACTCAATCAAAACAAAATTTTATTTTTTAACCCCTCTTGGAGGCATGGCAACCTAGGTGCCCCTGCATCATTAGTGCAACTGAAGGACTATGGTGGTGGCATGAAACTAGAGTGAGTTGACATTCATTTGCATCTAGTTTGGCATCTTGAAACAATTCTAGAGTAGAGTAAGACTCATTTTTCTTGAAAACAGTTTAAGAAACCCTTATCTAGGGTTTTGGTAAGAATCATGCATTTTGGCCATTCCACCGATTTGATTCACTTTTGATTAGTGGAATGGGTTGTAGTAGGTCTATTCTAGTATGCTATGATGAGTTTTTGGTAGGAAATCTGAGGAGAAGAAGTTTTCTTTGAGGAAACCTAACAAAACCATGTGTTAGGTGATGTTTAGAGACATATAGAAGGAACCATAGAGGTATTTTTGGGAACAACAAATTGTAGGAGGACAAAACCCATAAAATTCATAGTTTTGGCATGAATACTAAGTGCTCACATTGGTTGAGTTATGTGTGAATTTAAGGGGGTCTCTTTGTATTTTAGGCCTAATTGGGGCTCTAGGTTATTAAGAGGAGTTATAGGTTAGGGTATATCATCCAAAACAACCTATACCTAGTTTTGGATATGTGATAGGGAGTCCAAATGGGTATCTACTGATTTTCCAAGTTCTGTGTTTGAAGATCTATATCAAAAGTTATTAGGATTGTTCTCTTTGTTTAGGGCTACAAGCCATTTCTTGGGTTTGTGAAGGAAGTGTTAATCCTGAGTTTGGTCTACCTTTAGCAATGATTGGAATGGGTCCCATAGCATCTAAAATCACCTTTTCTATGAAGAATTTAGAGTCTCTAATTGTTGTTCCCACTTTTGTATAATGATCATGAAATTTGGGCTTTAGAGCATAAGGAAACCTTGTCTAGTTTGCCATCCTCCAACTATCCCATTACCTCTACATCACAATTAAAGAAACTTATTATCTAGTTAGAAACCAAGACACCTAGAGACACCTATAATTTATACATTACCTAGATTTTATACATTATTCTCAGGATCAACTTCATCCATCACTTAGGTCTAACCCCATGAAGCATAACATGATGATGTAAAAATATGTATATGTGTAAAAGTGCAGCAGGAAATAAAAAAAAAGACAAACCTTACAAATTAATGTGCATACTTACAACTCAATGTAACATGACTTTACAAAATCAATGTGAATACGTACAAATTAATCCAATGAACCATCCGGATCTGCTCTACTCTTTATTGTGTCAAGTATTGGTTCATGGTCAGACTCACGCACCTTCCACAAGATTTTGTTCAAAGGTCTACCCCGATACTATATGAAATGAACATTGGATGCCACGACAAGGTTCAAGTAATGAAGAATCTTTCGATGCATGTCAAAGTCCTGAAATAGCCAAACATTAACACTCTTATGTGGATACCTTCTAAGCCATGTTCCAGTAATAACCACTGAGCCTGTAGGGTATTCGATGTTTTCTCCATCTGTAATTGGGGCCTCCAATTTCTTTTTGGCCTCAACATAATGACATAAGTAATAATTTGTTCCCTCTTCATTATCTTCATCTACAATAATTGCATATACGTGCCCTACATTGATATAGCTAGCAAATTAGATGAAATTAGTCAACATTACAAAAACACTACAAATTAAGATGACATTAGGAATTTCAAAAACTATGCAAATAGATATATTACCTGGTTGAACTAGATCTAATATGTGGTCAAAGTCAACTGATGATTCCATCTGTGTTAGTTCCAGTGCCATCGGGGGTTGATACGTGTCAAGTGGGCTAAGATAACTTAACTGTCATTCGTCAACCCACTCCTTTGACTCGTACTCATCCCAGGCTTGAATTGTACAGGAAGAACAAAAGCATGACATCTTTCACGTATGGATACTCCATGAACCTATAATTGAGCTTCTGAAAGAGTGCATCTCATTTGATCCTGTTAGTGTACAACAGTCCTCATATGGTGCAATGTTAGTATTATCTATCAGCCAAAAAAATCTACGAATTGAAGACTTACCTTCATTACCTAGACCCATGGAAGCATTACACCACTCGACAATCAATTTTGCATCTATTAACTTTGCATTGTCTTTATACTTTAACTCTTCTCATGCTATGGCTCTTTTGATACATGATCCTGCACCATCATGCTCCCCCTTTCCATGCCTAGCCTCACAAAAGTTCCACATATGCTGAATACCTATAAACTTATGCCTCCTACTCAGCCAATAGAAATTATGTGAGTTCTTGAATTGTGACGCATAGTTATCCAACCATATGATATGCTGACTGAATGATATGCCCCTTCTAGCCAAATCATTGTAGAACACCTCAAAGCAACCTTGCATGACCTCCATAGAATGCATGCGATCATCACCAATATAGAAATTATACTCCCTTATGATCTTTTTGTCATCCTCTGTACTATCATTCGCATGGATGAATGCGATGTGCACAAATATAGAAACCTATGTGGAGTTGTAATATTGTGATTGCACCTCACGATGTGCTTGTAGACTGTAGTTCTCTGCAAAGTCAATGACTGAAACAATGCTACCAACTAGAAATGTCTCCTTGCGTAACTTGAATTGCAAGTAGAACCATTGAGCTCTATGGGATGTCTTGCATACTCATACACTATGCTATCACAAAATATAGGCATAAACTGATACACTGGAATCTTTTCAATAACCAATTCACACCTCTTTGCGTCTTTACCATCTTTTGCATTGTATGCCACTATTTTATACTTTCCAAACTCTACTAGTTCATTTCCAACTGCATGTGTTCTTTCCATATGTTTGCATATTGGCAAATGTTTCAAGCCATCACAATGATGACATGTGCCATCTAAGCATAATTTCTTGTAGAATATTTGACCTTCCTCCCTTTCACATAAAATTCTTGATATGAAGTCTCTTGAAGATGTTGGTGGGGCACATATGGTACAACCCTTCAAAACATTTTTAGTATGTATATCTAAACATATATACCTATAAACATCAAAATGGTTAGAAAATTCAATATGTAATCTACAACAACAAGTAGTGCATGTGTGATTTATCTTGACATAGAAATGTTTTAGCATTTCAAAATATCTTTGACAAATTTTAATTTGAGGATACTTCTCTAGAAATTTACCATAAAACTATGTTTGAGTCTCATCCAAAAAATTCTTTGGATGTGGCTCATGGTTCTGACTACTGATTCTCCTTCTTACCACATCCCTTTAATTTGGAGATACCCTTGTGTTATTCTTCCAAAAGTCTTCAATTAGTGATCTCAATGCTTCAACAATTGGTTTATCTTTTCGTGGTAGTCTCCCCGAGAATGCCCATAATTCATTGGCATTAGTGTCCTCAATTCTTTGGCATCTTCCAATGACTCTTGATAAAGATTTCCTATTAATTCTCAATTCTTGACTCGTCTTTCTAATGAGATGAGCTTTCCTCATTTGACTACTTACTATAATCAATGTAATCACACGTCATGTTGCATTACTATCTTTTGTGTGTGAGGTGTTACCCACACTCTCATACGCACTCATTAGATTCTTGACAATAGATTTTTCACTTGAAGCCTCTAATGTTCTCAACCCAATAATCTTCATGATGGACCTATACTTTATACTTTGCATGATTTCAAGGAATAGTTGACATCTTATAGTCTCATTTAACTTTTCAAAGAACAATCTCTAAATCTTATCAACATATCTTTTACAAGTGCGTTTTGGAATCTTACCTTCCATTGGCTGCAAAATATTCTCATCAATATCAATCAAATACTTTGTCTTTCTATGCAAAATTCTAGGTGCTCTTAAGTTAGATAAATTCATCTCAACATTAGGAATTTCATCAATATTTAAATGAGATGGGCTAGATGGCATACCTTCGATTGAAGATGGAATAGATGACATACCTTGAGGTTGAGGTGGGAATGATAGCGTACCTCCTTCATCACATGTGAGTGATGATGTACTCTCAACTTGAGATGTGGTAGATGGTGTCCCTACATGTTGACTTGCGGTAGAGGACATGTCTCCAACTATGGTATTCAAATCTCTCGTAGCATGAAGTTTTTGCATTTGTTCTCTTTGTGCCGCTAATTCCATATCTCTTTGTGATGGTTGTGGTTCCTCTTCAATTGGCATGTCTTCATTTATCGTGTCTAATTTCCTCTTCTCACAAAGTTCCCTCATAGCCACTGCTTTCTTTGCATTCTTAGCTTCTATCTCTTCTTGTGTTGGTTTAATTCTTGATCATTTCCTTGGCATGATGAAGAATTTGTCTATAGCATGATAAAGAGACCAATATTAGTTCCTAAGAAATAAATCCATAGAAATAACTAAAATATATGTCATTTAACCCTTCATAGTAAATGTACATACAATCATCATGTAAAAGAGTAAATGTCACTCAACCAAAATAGGTACAAAGCATACCAAGCAAATTATTGCAGCCATGAAAAGAGTACATGGGACTTCATGCTTGAAAAGGTTGAGGTAGACCCAATTTGACACATTTGTTGTTACTAGGGCTACTAGGATTTGGAATTGAGAAGGTGTTTTGTTGGTACTAGGGATACTAGGATTTGGGTGGCTTGTGAAGGAATAGACAACAATTGTTGTGTCATGTGCATGTACAAATCATCATGAATAGGTGCATAAGGAATGTCCTATC
The DNA here is from genome assembly GCA_027924645.1 of Cunninghamia lanceolata. Classification (NCBI taxonomy): domain Eukaryota; kingdom Viridiplantae; phylum Streptophyta; class Pinopsida; order Cupressales; family Cupressaceae; genus Cunninghamia; species Cunninghamia lanceolata. The sequence goes on along the minus strand of BSBN01000046.1, from coordinate 3,962,657 downwards.
CCAAGATATGTGCATACAAATCATCATGTCATGTGCATACTTGTATGATCTTGGCACCTATTCATTTGTATTTTAACTTGTTAATATGAGAACATAATAGTGGGATTGTATTTTTATTATGTTGTAAGGATTTATTCTTGTATAGTTTGACATCATGGTATGTTAAGGTCTATTTATTACACATAAATATTAAAGAGCCCAAGTGTAGAAAATATACATGGCATCATGTGAGAGTGTAGGCTGCTTTCTTAATTGGGAATGTGTCTATTTTAAACATGTATGATAAAGCATGATAAAGTAATTCAAATAGAATTAAGGAAAATGTAAAGAACATGCATGTAAAGACTTGACATACCTAAAAAATGAAGATTCGAATGGAGAGAGTACCCAATTATGTAGTTCTTTTTTCTTCTTGCATCAAACTCCTCAACAATTTGAGTTTTTCACCACTTGCTTCCTTTTCAATGTTAAATTGAATAACACTCAAATATAATTACTAACAACAATACTATTAACCAATCTATAATGTTAAATTCCTAAAATTGAATCACAATTAACATTGCAACAGTACAAAAATTGAAACTTGAATAGATATATATATCAAACTTGGTGTGAAAAATATGTTATTTCCTCCTTCTCAAGTTTCCAAACTAGAAAAGGTGGTGGAAAGATCATGCAAAGGTGGTAGAATGTGTAAAATGTGCATGTGAACTTCCCAACAACATGAAATCACTTCTTTTTTGTTGAAGCACACACATAATCAGCATGAAAACTGAGCATGTGGGCCTGGAACATGGCAGTCAACACTTTTTTACCGTTTCTATAATAGGAAAAAATGCGAGCGCGTTATAACGTGCTCACATTTTGTCCTGCTATAGATTGATCAATAAATATTTGTGCCTATCTCACCTCCGATAGCACCTTTACAATATCTCACCTTTATTTCCATTAGATCATGTTTTATACCTCACTTATCTCTCCCCCTCACCTCTCTACCTCTCCCCTCTCTATGTCTCTTAGTCGCTCCTTGTCTACCTCAACTCTAAACCTTATCCCTAAACCCTAATCCCTCAACCCTCAACTCTAATCCCTCATCCCTAAAACCTAAACACTATCCCTATTCCTAAACCCTCAATGGGCTCAATACTATCCCTTAAACCCTAATCCCTTATCCCTAAACCCTCCAACCCTATCCCTAATCCTTATACCCTTGACACTCTACTTTAACCCTAATCCCTCAACCCTCGAACCTCAATGTACTCAACCCTCAACGTCAAATCCTAATCCCTCAGCCCTTAATTCTAATCCCTCGACCTGCAACCCTATCCCTAAATTGTAAAGCCTCGACCCTCAACCCTCAACGTTAAATCCTAATCCCTCAACCCTTCACTCTAATCCCTCAACCCTTCACTCTAATCCCTCAACCCTAAACCCTCAACACTATACCTTAAACCCCAATCCCTCAACCCTCAACCCTAAACCTTATCCCTAAACCCTAATCCCTCAACCCTCAACCCTCAACCCTAATCTGTCATCCCTCAACTCTAATCTCTTATCCCTAAACCTTAAATGCTATCCCTATTCCTAAACCGTCAATGGGGTCGATACTATACCTTAAACCCTAATCCCTTATTTCGAAACCCTCCAACCTTATCCCTAATCCTTATACCCTAGATGTCAAACTCTAATCCCTCAACCCTAAACCATATCCCTAAACCCTCAACAATATACCTTAAACCCCAATCCCTGAACCCTCAACCCTAAACCTTATCCCTAAACCCTAATCCCTCAACCCTCAATCCTCAACCCTAATCTGTCATCCCTCAACTCTAATCTCTTATCCCTAAACCCTAAATGCTATCCCTATTCATAAACCCTCAACGAGCTTGATACTATACCTTAAACCCTAATCCCTTATCCCTAAACCCTCTAACCCTATCCCTAATCCTTATACCCTCAACATCAAACCCTGATCCCTCAACCCTTAACTCTGATCCCTCGACCCTTAACCCTTAAAACTTGAACCCTAAAACCTATCCCTACACGCTCGACACTCAACACTATATCTTAAACCCTAATCCCTTAACCCTCATCCCTAAAGCCTCAACCCTAAATCCTTAAACCTTCAACCGTAAACCCTATCCCTAATCCCTCTAGCCTCGACACTCTTCTTTAGACCTAATCCCTTGACCATCAACCCTATCCCTAAACCCTCAACCCTCAACCCTCAACCCTCAACTCTCAACATTAAACCCTAATTCATCAACCCTAATCCCTCAAACCTAAACCATATCCCTAAACCATCAACCCTCAACACTATACCTTAAACCCTAATCCCTATCCCTCAACCCTTAATCCTTAAAACTTAAACCCTATCCCTACACCCTCAACACTTGACACTATATCTTAAGCCTTAAACTCTCATCCCTAAAGCCTCAACCCTCAATCCTTAAACCTTCAACACTAAACCCTATCCCTAATCCCTCTACCCTCGACACTCTAACCCTAACCTTGACATTAAATGCTAATTTGTCAACCCTAAACCCTATCCCTAAACCCTCAACCCTCAACACTATACCTTAAACCCTAATCTATCAACCTTAAAACCTAATCCCTCAACCCTCAACCCTAAACACTATCAATAAACCCTCAACCCTTGACACTATACCTTAAACCCTAAAGCCTCAACCCTCAACCCTAATCCCTCAACCCTCGACCCTTGAACCTCAACCCTCAACCCTCAACGTCAAACCCTAATCCCTCAACCCTTAACTCTAATCCCTCAACCCTCAAAGTCAAATCTTAATCCTTAAACCCTTCACTCTAATCCCTCAACCCTAAACACTATCCCTAAACCCTCAACAATATACCTTAAACCCTAATCCCTCAACCCTCAACCCTAAACCTTATCCCTAAACCCTAATCCCTTAACCCTGAACCCTTAACCCTAATCTGTCATCCCTCAACTCTAATCTCTTATCCCTAAACCCTAAATGCTATCCCTATTCCTAAACCCTCAACATGCTCAATACTATACCTTAAACCCTAATTCCTTATCCCTAAACCCTCCAACCCTATCCCTAATCCTTACACCCTCGACGTCAAACCCTAATCGCTCAACTCTCAACTCTGATCCCTTGACCCTTAACCCTTAAAACTTGAACCCTAAAACCTATCCCTACACGCTCGACACTCAACACTATATCTTAAACCCTAATCCCTTAACCCTCAACCCTAAATCCTTAAACCTTCAACCCTAAACCCTATCCCTAATCCCTCTACCCTCGACACTCTTCTTTAACCCTAATCCCTTGACCATCAACCCTATCCCTAAACCCTCAACCCTCAACCCTCAACTCTCAACATTAAACCCTAATTCATCAACCCTAAACCCTAATCCCTCAAACCTAAACCCTATCCCTAAACCATCAACCCTCAACACTATACCTTAAACCCTAATCCCTATCCCTCAACCCTTAACTCTTAAAACTTAAACCCTATCCCTGCACCCTCAACACTTGACACTATATCTTAAGCCTTAAACCCTCATCCCTAAAGCCTCAACCCTCAATCCTTAAACCTTCAACCCTAAACCCTATCCCTAATCCCTCTACCCTCGACACTCTAACCCTAACCTTGACATTAAACACTAATCCGTTAACCCTAAACCCTAATCAGTCAACCCTAAACCCTCAACCCTCAAAACTATACCTTAAACCCTAATCCATCAGCCCTAAAACCTAATCCCTCAACCCTCGACACTATACCTTAAACCCTAATCCCTCAACCCTCAATCCTAATCTGTCAACCCTCAACCCTAATCCCTCATCCATAAACCCTAAACGCTATCCCTATTCCTAAACCCTCAACCCTCGACACTATACCTTAAACCCTAATCCCTTATCCCTAAACCATAAACCATATCCCTCAACTCTTAACCCTTAAAAATTAAACCCTAAAACCTATCCATAAACCCTCGACGCTCAACACTATATTTTAAACCCTAATCCCTTAACCCTCAGCCCTAAAGCCTCAACCCTCAATCATTAAAATTTCAACCCTAAATCCTATCCGTAATCACTCTACCCTCAACACTCTACTTTAACCCTAATCCTATGACCATCAACCCTATTCCTAAACCCTGAACCCTCAATTCTCAACATTAAACCCTAATCTATCAACCCTAAACCCTAATCCCTCAACCCTAAACCCTAATCCCTCAACCCTAAACCCTAAACCCTATCCCTAAACCCAACAAAACTACTTTGCCTTGTGTTAGGTTGTTAAACCCATCATTTTTGACACTCTTCTCTTAAAGATATCTAAGTTGCAAGAATATGTCAAAAAAATGGCTATGAACTTTTTTAATGTTACTAATGTTATATGGCATGTTTTTCTGGCCCATCTAGGGTTCATTATGCCAATAAGTGTACACACTATGAGAAAAGCTTTGTGTATGGTACATCCACAGTGAGTAATTAACAGTTGAAATCAGAAGGATGATCATTATGAGAAAATCTTTGCATTGGGGTACATCTATGTTTCTTGTTGTCCACCCCGCACTTAGGGGAGGTATATTGTTATGAAATAGGCAAATAATCTCCCATTGTTTACTAGCTCTATCCACAAGAACTACTAAACTTTTTTCTCTTGGTAATTGTAGAGGACATTCACCTATTTTTGGCAACTCCTACATTCCCAAACCATTACAAAAAATAAGTTATTTTAACCCAATAAATAGTTGATTAGATTGATTTAATACTCTACTATATTAAAGCTTAGCATTCACACAAATGCAGATGTTAATATTATAGAAGACTGCATTATATTAGACTATTAGAGATCCCTTAGAAAAATGTAATAACAAAACTACTTTGCCTTATGTTAGCTTACAATTAAACCCATTCTTTTTTACACTCTTCTCTTAATAAAGTAAGAGTAATAAGAATAGAAGGCAGAGAAGTTGATCTTACTAGTATGCATGGTCGGTTTACATTTTGTGACTTCATTTTCATTGAATAAAAAGGTAACTATCTGATTTGAAAGGTGGGACAGAGTTCACTATCATGTGCTTTTCTAGACGATAGGGTCCATAATGTCTAGGGCTCTTCAAAGAAAGGCTTGTAACAGAATTAAATTTTTGTTATACCAATCCTCTAGGTAAAGTTACAATTCAAATGCCTGCTTTGAAAGTTGAAATAAATTAAATTAGACTTACAATTTTGATTTTCTTCCATTGCTTCAACAACATCATTGTTTTCTTCATCAGAAAGCAATTCAAGATCAGCAACTTGCTGCCCATTGGTTGACTTGAATTGCATCCTCTGTTAGAAGAAGGGTATTTTTTATCTATATCAATGTTGGTATTCATAAGCTGAAGATCACTGATATTTTTCACACACCCTATTCTTTGAAATATCTTAACCTTAAAATATGACTTGGATATGTACTTGAACACAACGAAATCTCCAATCTCTAGCCCATGATGATTCACAAAATTTTCCCAACCCTTCCTAAATTCTAGTTTATTTATGGTACCCCTTAATTGTACATCCCACTCCTACCCACCTGGGCTTTGAAGGAGGCATGCCCATTAAACCAACTCATTTGACAACTTGCTACCCATCGGTTCACTTGAACTGCATAATCTATTAGAAGAAGGGCATCTTTTATCTGTATCAATGTTGGTATTCATAAGCCGAAGAGCATTGATGTTTTTCACACATCCTATTCTTTGAAATATCTTAACCTTAAATTATGACTTGGATATGTACTTGAACACAACTAAATCTCTAATCTCTAGCCCATGATGATTCAAAAAATCTTCCCAACCCTTCCTAAATTCTAGTTTATTTATGGTACCCCTTAATTGTACATCCCTAAAACCTAAACCCTAATCCCTTAATCCTTAACCCTAATCCCTAGTCCCTAAACCATAAACCCTAATCCCTAATTATAATTTATGGTACCCTAATCCTTTATCCCTTATCCCTAAACCATAAACCCTATCTCTAAATCCTCAACCCTCAACACTTAAACCTTAAATCCTAAACCCTATCCCTAAACCCTCAACCCTCAAAACTATACCTTAAACCCTAATCCCTCAACCCTAAGCTTTCAACCCTAAACCCTATCCCTAATCCCTCTACCCTCAACACTCTACCTTAACCCTAATCCCTTTACCCTTAACCCTAAATGCTATCCCTAAAGCCTCAACCCTAAACCCTAATCCCTCAAGGTCCTAAACTCTAATCCCTTATCCCTAAACTCTAAATCCTATCCCTAAACCCTCAACCCTCAACCTTAAACCTTAATCACTCAATCCTTATCCACCCCTCTCCTCCCCTATCTAGCTCACTCCCATTTGTACCCTCCTCTACCCTCAACATTATACATACATACATATATGCATACATAGATGCATAAATACATATAGGCATACATACATACATACATACATGATTAATAACCTTGAACATAAAAAAATTCAAGGGAAACATAACGCTAGCGCGTTATAATGCGATCACATTATTTAAAACATGACAAACATCACAAAATTTTGCGGAGAAGGGAAAATGCAAAACAAACAATAATGTGAGCACCTTATGGATTTGCTTTGCATTGCCTTTTCAACATCCACAGACGTGTTTTTCCATATTCTTCAAGATTTCACATAATTTTGTTCGTGCTAACCCTCAAATTTGCACGTGTTTCAAGGTCAAACAAATCGAACACCTGGCTAATGTTAGGCTTTCTCTTAGCTATTTGACGATGTGATTTTTTTCACATTTTAACAATGTTAAGCCTTTCATCTTTAATTTATTTCATTTGTGTGTCCGTTTTTGTGCAAAAACCACTGTTTCATCTTTTTTTCATTGTAAATTAACTATTCATTGAAATTTCAAAAAAATTACATATTTAAAAACTAGACTCCATTCTACACATATTAAAAAAAGAAAAAAATGATTTTCAATTAGTTTTCAAAATTTATAGGGGTAGCATGGCCAAAATTCTATTTTTTAGGATGTGTCCACTTTGAAAATTGGTAAAAAATTAAATATTCATCAAAAAATTATCAAAAAAATCGAGCATAAACTACATGCTATTAGCTAATTTCTCACTGAAGCAATTTTAAAAATACCAAAAAAAAAAGTTGACCTTTTGAGGGAGCCACAAAACATGCTATGTTATGTTTTTTTGACAGAAACAACACCAATTTCTGTGGCTCCCTCTTTTGAACCCCTTAATCTATGTCATTTTAAAAAAAAATAGTAGTTTAGAAAGTAGACTCGGATCACTACAAACATTGTTTTGGTTGCATCTCCAAATTTTGAGTGTAACTATGCTCAATTTCTCATCCAAGGCCAGCATTTCCTGATTTCAGAAAAAAAGTGACCACTTAAGACCCCTTTTTGGCCCCCCATCTTCTTGCACTTACCCAGCTCCCATATTGAGGACTTAGCACACAACATCTTTTATCACCAGTCCCACTTGTATGGGTAATACCACTATTCCTTTGGTAGTTCTCTCCTCTTCATCATAGGATTTGATAGTAATCTTCTTCCTTGGATCAACTACATTTTTAGAGAACCCTAATGTAAGGACTAGCTTTAGTGTACAAATATTTAAACCGGCTCCCCCATCAATGAGAACCCTCTTGATGTGGTGCTTATAGATGAAGGCAACAATATGTAAAGGGGTGTTATGAGGTTGAGACACTGAGAGGTCATCCTGTTCGGTAAATGATATGGTACTAGAGGAGGTCAGATTACCTACCATGGCTTGAAACTTCTCTTGAGCCAAGTTAGTGGGTACAATGGTTTCCACTAAGGCTTTATCAAGAATCTCCTTGTGGGATGGAGATAGATGCAACAACTCTAGGATAGAAATGTGGGTAGGGGTCTTCCATAGTTGGTCTATGACACTATACTAATGGAAGTTGGACTGAGAAGGTGATGACCTTAGAGGAATGGTATTCAGCGTGACCTTACCACTGTGGGTGATGATACTGCAATTAGTTCTATTAGGCTCTGATTGTTGGTTGGGCGTGACCACATTGATTTGTGGGACATGCTTTGATATGCAGTTGATGGTATAGTCGAATGGTACACTTGTATAATTGGCATTACTATTCCCATTATTCTGATTTTGCCTATTGTGGTTGTTGTTGTTGTTGTTGTCATTATTGTTTTTTCTGTTGTTGTTGTGGTTGTTGTACGACCTGTCATGATTGAGAAGTGGATCTTTGTAAGCTACATGTGTCTCATTAGAAGTATGTTGTTGAGCACCTCCTTGATTTTGATCAAGTATGTCTTGAATAACATGTTTGAGATGGATACAATTATTGACTGTATGTCCTCTTCCTCTATGATACTCACAAAAGTTGGTGTCTTTCCAATAGTGAGGTTTTATTTGAGGTTCGTAATTGCTTGTTGGTGGTAGAGAGATTTCATTTTTGGCCAATAGCTTCCTTAATGAAGATTATTGGGACTCACCCAGCGGTGTGAACTTTCACCTTCGATTTGAGTTGAACCATGGTCTTGGCTCCTGAGAGAATGTTTTGTTGGGCATAACATTGCTTGCCTCTCCTTTGAGAGTGAATATTGGTTGTTGTTTGGGAGCTACCACCTTGGCATCAACTACTCTATCATTGATGACATTTTTATTCTTAGTCCAAACCTTTGATTTCTTAGTCATGTAGTTGGAGGTAAGAGTGTCCTTGTATAACTTGAATTGTCCATTGGCAATCATAGCTTTCTCAATGAATAATCCCATTTCAATGACATTTGAAAATGAGGTAGGGCATTGAATTTGTATTTGATGGCTTAGATCAGAGTTGAGGTTGTGGAAAAACATCTCCATTAGTTTCTTCTCAGGTACATCATACAAGCATTTTCTTGCTAGTTGTCTCCACCTTTGTAAGGAGGCGAATGATTTGCCACGGTTTTCCTTGGTATTGCATAGATCAAGCATGGAGACTTCATGTTCAATATTGTATGAGACATGAATGATGAATTTGTTGACTAACTCATCAAAAGTTTTGATGCCTGGTGGGAGCCGTGAGAACCACTCCATGGCTTGGCTACCTAGAGATCTAGGGAATAGTCTCATTAAGAAAGTCTCATTGTGAGCTACTTCCATGCATGTGGTGTTGAATTCCCTAATGTGATATCTAGGGTCCCCTTTTCCTTTGTACTTGTCAAACTTAAGAACTTTGAATCAAAAGGGGAATGGTATCATGTTCAAACTCTTATCAAAGGGGTACGGTGCAATATCTTCCAAGGAGTAAGTTTTAGTGTTTGTACCTATCTTGAGATCTATCATTTGTTGCGTTATTCCCTCGATTTGTTTCCTCATTTCTTCCATAGGTGTGTTTGGGTCCATAAATTTCTTTCCTTTGTCCTCACTGATGTGGTGTTCATGATTATCCTCTACAGTTTCTTTGAGTTTGCTTAGATCAAAATTAGCGGGGAGCTTAATTCCAAGATTTACAAGATGATAAAAATACTTGTGAGGGTCCTCATGGAGTACTTTCTCTAGCAAGCATTGGAATTTCTGATCTTGGAGGTGTCCTTGATAATCTTCATGAGAGATTTCCTCATCATTATCATGAGGGGTGACAATATGGTCAGATGATCTGGCCATTTCAAGCTACTTTTGGTATTGAGATCTAGTAAGAACCATGCAAGGTGACGTGGGATGCAGCGGGATGAAACTAGAGATTTTGGCAAGGTGCTAGTGGAGACTGCTGAGAATAGGATACTTATGACAAGATTTAGATAAGGGACTTTCTTGATCAATGATTCCAAGTAAGACAGCTGATACAAGATGATAGCCACTAGTAAGCCCATACTCGATACCTGTCTTACTGTGTAGGGACTAGTCGTGCACCAAGACCACTAGTGAAGTTCTGTGACTTACTAGGGTTACTTGACTCCAAAATGATAAAAAAAAGGAGCCTATGCTAATCTGATATAGGATACTTTGACTTTGGACTAGGGAGACCTGATAGAAGGTGAATGAGATAACCAACGAAAGAGAGACTTTGATGGGAAATGGATGAAAAAGTGACTACAAGGTAAGATCTGATCTTGGAACTTGGAACTAGGCTGAAATGGGTACCCAAAAATGATAAAATTTTTCTCTCAAAGACTGTGGAAGTGCTCACTGTCATGCATGTGCGGGAATAGATGTGCCACATAAACTGGTAAATGCATAATAAGTCAGCACAAAAGTGCAACACTGGTAAATTTCAAATGTGTTGTAATAGGTTTCAAAAGTGCAGTAAGTTAGTACACATGCGCAGCAAGTCTATGCAAATGAACAACAAAAAAGGATAAATGCACCGCTCTAGTTTTTCAGTGATTTTTGTAAGTTTTTGGCATTTTTCTAATGTTTTTGGTATCTTTGGTTGCAAGAAGGTCCTTTTGATATGATTTTATCAATTACGGCAATAAGACACAGCAAACACAAAGAATGATTTCATGGTTTTTTATTTTTTTTTTATGATTTTTTTACTCTTTTTGGACTAAAAGAAAGCAAGTACAAACCTAGGTTTCAAAGGACAGTATAAAACTAAATTCTCACTATCTCTAGTGAAGCATCTTCAGGAGGTGATAATTGCCTTTCCCTACACCAGATTATAGGGGTTTTTGGTCACTAAGACAAAGGTGTTTAATAAAGGAAATCATTCGAGTGGTTATACATGCGGCAACACTACTCTCCATTATGGAGTCTCCCAGCCTACAAGGGTTGCACCTTGGAGGGTTTTGGGGGAGGTTAGTTGTCGGTATAACACAACTGCATTCATTGTTTGAGGCTTTTGCTCCAAACACAATTTATTTATAGTGGCTTGGTAGAGCTTGGCTTTAGCTTGTTACCACTTAAGGTTGTTCCCCAAGGACGGATAGATATCCAAGGGCAGGCCTCTCTAAAGGTAAAACACATACAAAAATAATATGTCTAGAATTTTAGTCACCTAAGATAGGAGAGAGCATAGGCATAGTATCATTCCCAAAAACATGAAAGATAGTGGTTCTTTTCCCTTAGTTAAAAAGAAAAAGACTATATGAGCTATCTACTTGGGCACACACGTGATTATAGTTGTCAATTGTCCCTTATGAAATTAAAGTGTTTGGCATTTATGTCCATTGTCCCTTAGAAAATTGAAGTATTTTTTGTATTCATGTCCATTGTCCCTTAAGAAAGCAATATGTTCCTAAGACTTATATTGCAAAAAGATTTTTTGTCCCTTAAGAAAGCAATATGTTCCAAAGACTTATATTGCAAAAAGATTTTTTGTCCCTTAAGAAAGCAATATGTTCCAAAGACTTAGATTGCAGATATGATTTGTTCAATTATTCTTTAAGAAAGCAATTTGTTCCTAAGACTTGGTGTGATAGTTTTGTAATTCTTCAATGCTCATCTTGCATAAACATGTTAGAAAAACCTATTTGCTCTTTTTGAGTAATAAGAGGCTGCAAAAAGTTGATTTGTTCCACCAAAAAATTAATAGTTAGCATAAAATCAATTGAACCAAAAGTGCTTAACTTGTTAGGTGAAAAATAAGCAATCTAAAAAAAAATATGATAATAATAATTAGGTACACCAGATTGGATATTATGATCAAATTCTACATGAAATTATATCCAATGTCAAAAAATAATTCGTGAAAATTGAATAAATTTTGCACAAGTTATGACCGTTTGAAATTTTGCAAAGAAGGGTTGATTTTGACTGAGTGTACCTGACAAATCTGATAAAATTACCTCAAAATTCTTTCACCATAGAAAAGTTAGGAGAACCAGCTTTCCAATGGTGTTGGTTTCATGAAAGTCTGACTCCTTATGCAAAAGATATGTCTAATTTTGTGAAATTACTAAAAATAGGCCAAAAAAAATAAGTATGGGCTAAAAATAGGGACACGGATTGGGATCTTTGTTTCTTGAAATCCTTGCACTTATTGCAAAAATAAGAGATACCCAGATAGGATTTTGATGTTTTCAACAAAATCCAAAAATCATTTGAGCTAACGTTACACAGATATGCCTAATTTCATGAAATTGCTAAAAATAGGCCCAAAAAAAGTAAAAAAAATATAGGCTAAAAATAGGGACATAGATTTGTGATCTATTTTTCTTAAAATAAGTACACTTTATACAAAAAGTAAGAGATACCCAGATAGGATTTTGATGTTTTTGATAAAACCTAGAAACTTTTTGAGCTAAGGTTACACCATCTGAATGCTCAATGTCTATTCTCTCAATCCTCATATGTACGAAACCTCAGCACAAAAAACTTAGTTTTTAGATTAAATCGAGGCAAAGCCCCATGGTGGGCAATAAAAATGTTAAGGGAAAATTGGATCTAAATGAATAATCAATATAATAATATCAATGATACCCAAAACTCAATGAAATAATGAACAAAATAGATCAATCAAGCAATGAACAATACAAAGTAAACCTCCTTTAATTCGCAGCTTCCATTGATTACCTATCACAAATGATCTTATCTATGAATATGGCCCTCAGAAGGTGCACTTCCTTCCTATGATTTCAAGATGTTCAAATGGGAATGGCTATGATAGTTTTTCCATGAAGATGAGCTTCACAACAATGATAGTAGTGTGTAGTAACGAGTTTGATCGCAAGCAATGGAGGAATTGGTGCCAAAGGTGCGCTATAATTCCTGCAGAGTACGTTTACTTAAAGCTTGGATGGATGAAATGGAAGATCATGGTTCAATTTATAGACTTGAGAGAATGAAGATCAATGGTATAAGAAGAATGAGAAGATCAATGCTATAGAATGGTTGAGGAATGTGCACGAATAAGAAGAAGACAAGTGTCACCCAAAAGCTATTTTATTTGAGTTAACTATTTTCTTTTCTAAAGATAAGACATGCTTTTCATAAATTAAAATTTTTTTTTCTAATTTAAAAGATATTGATAAAAACAAGGTTGATTGAATAAATAACTCAACTTGTGATTTACTTTTGCATGATTTGAAAGAAACTAAATAATAAATTATTTATTTTGTGTGTATGAAGAAGAAGACTTATTTTTAGAAGATTTGGAAGATATTTGAAGAATTAGAAGATAAGAAAGCAATTTAAATAAATAAATTTATTTAATTGTTGTGCATGATTTGGAAGAACAAATAAAATATTTGATTGTATTTTATTTTTGGAGATTGAGATGATTTAAATAATTTTGATTTGATTTATTTAAATTTGGAAGAATGATTTTGACTTAATTAAATAATTGAGATTTTTTTAATTGTTTGAAAGAATTTAATTAAATAAAGGATTTTATTTAATTTTGACTTTAGAAGAGATAATTAAATATTTTGATATTTAATTAATTTAGAGGAATGTGAGTTGAATAAATAAATTTGTTTATTTATTTATTGATAGAAGAATTAGAATAAAATAAATATTAAGAATATTTATTTAGATAGAATCATGTCATTTTTAGGCATATACATAAATATATTTAATAATATTTATATATATTTCTATATATATGATTGTGTGTATTTTATAATTAGAATCACACATAAGTATATATAAAATATAATATACTAAATATTAAAAAACCTATAGCCATTGACAGAAGTGAATGATAATAAAATATTTTTGTTGGAAACTTAGGAAGTGAAATGTATTGGAAAATAAAATATTGTCTTATTGCCATGGAAAGGTAGAAGTAACTGTATATTTTCTCCATGGACATCTGTCAGACAATGCATGGAATTTTTAATGTTTTATTTTATCAACAATGTTGGAATGTCTAAAAGGCCCAAGGTCACCTAGAAGTTACTTGTGCATTCACATGTTGCAACCAGAAACATTTTAATTGACATCTAGAAATTTGAGGTACATGGGTAAGGAAAATACAGAGAGGGAAATTAGGAAAAGGAAGAATGTTGTTGAGGAAAAAAAAGAAAAGAGAAAACAGAGAGAGAGGAAATGGAAAAGGAAGGAGGGAAGGAAAAAGGAGTTGTGGAAAAAGAAATTAGAAGTATTTGAAAGCTACAGATAGGTATGAGCACCTTGAGATTGCAATTATTTTAGATATCCTGCAATGCCATGATTTGATATCTATTCTGAGAAATGTAACAATCAAATACAAGTGATTTCTTCCATGATAAAATCAATGCTCCAATAGAATGAATTATGATTCTAAATTCAACTTGAGCAATTGCAATTCAGCAAACATGTAGAATGAAATTTAGTACAAGAGACAAATTAGGTATTTTTTGACAGTGAAACAATACATGTTTCTCTTCTTATTTGGCTTATTTCAGCCATGAATGCAAAGTAAGTTCACAAAATAGAAGAAACTCTTGAAGCGCATGTATTTAATAATGAAATATGAGTAGAAATTTAACAAAATAAAAATGACTATCATTGTGGAGGGCGTAGGCTAGGTTGCGACTCCTAGAGGGGCGATCCCTCTTTCTTGGCTGCCCCTTCATTAAGTATCAAACAAAGGAAATAATAAATGATTGCAATACAAAGCCATTGCCTTGAAATCTAAGGCATCTAAAGCCTGTATTATCCAACAAACCAAAAAGCAAAATTTTTCAAAATGAAAATAAGAGAGATAACACTGATGGGTGCAACCCTAACAACAAACTATTCATTAATGATAAACAAAAATGAGATATACACTATTGGGTATGTCATTGTATACTGAAACCTACATGAAAACATTAGAAATTTACTTCATAATAACTAGAGAGTGATATGCTGAAAAAAAATCTTGCTAGGAAAATGTCACTTGTATAAGGAAGGCACAACCATTTTATAAGCCTATAAAAACCCTAAATGAATTATTTATTTCATTGATACTTTTTACATATTTTTAATTAAATATGAGTTTTAATTCATTCATAGGAAGTGAAATAAATTGGGTTGAAATTATATTTCATTTTAGTAGAGTGATTATTGAATATTTAGAATATTCCATTAAATTAGAAATGATGAAAAACCAAACAAATTGAGTTATCAATCTTTATTGTAAAGCTTGAACAATTGAAACATTTATGATGCGAGATTATCAATGCAATTCATTTTCTTATTGAAATAAATTAAAATAGCTATTTAATTCTAGAAGGAATGCATGATATGGTGTAGATGGTATTTATGTTCCAAGTGAAATATATTTTCAAAGGACTAGAACTGCTTATAATTAAGCATAAAACTCGATGGTTGAGAAAATGTTCTAACGAGTTCACCATCTTTGAATTTATAGAATTGCATATCTATATGTTTGCATGTAGAAATGAGTAGAGTGCATTTAGCTAAATTCATATACATAGGTCATGCATGTCATGCTTGAAGACCTAGGCTCTTCGTGATGGGTCAGACTACTCGTGTGGGTAGCACAAGAAAGTCTTCCACTTTGTGGTAGGGTGGAATTTGCCTCTATGATGTTGTCTCTACTTCAGGTATGAACGAGGACCATATGGCGAGAGATTACATTGAGATGCCAAAGATACCTAATAAGTTTTATTCATTTCTTGAAAGAAATTTATGTATGAAAATTGTACTTGAAATGTATTGAATTCCATTATATACAAAGTTGAGTATTTTTCAACTTGTGAATTTGATTTATTCTCTATGTAATGTTTCCTATGTATAAAGGAAACCGATGGACACGTGAGACCTAATGGATAAATTAGTTATGTATGACACTAATGAATCAGAATGTTGTTGATTCCTATGTAAAGAGTATCTTGCGAAATTGAAAATTTGTCCATTGAATATGATATATATGGTTATATGTAACATGTACATCATAGTTATTATGATAGATTTTGTTATATATATCATTTGTAAATAGTTTATATGAAGTCATATGGATGCTATGATGCTTAACATTATCATTTTATGCTAACTTATTCCTTGACATGATGTCAATGAGAATTAATTATTGATTGAATAATGCTTGATGTGGTATTATGTAATTATTCTAATTATTTTATATGGTGATTTATCTGGTCATGTTACATGTGCTATCAAAGCCCTTGGTAAAAAACTAGGGCCTTTTGTCTACCATGCTTCTAATGAAATCTATCATCTTTCAGGAATATTGCAAACTGAAATATTTCACATGGAACAATCTTATAGTGCAAATTAGTGTGAACCCAACAATGACAATGTACAACAAGATAAGTTGGATCAAATTTTGGCAATGTTGACAGATACTAGAGTAAGAACTAATGCTCTAGAACAGGAGGTCAGGGCCACTTGGTCCATGTGATATCAGGATGAACAACAAGAAACCTTCATAAACAGGAGAAGCCAAACTGAACAAACTCAAGGTGAAAATGAGTCCAGACCTGAGACTAAAAGGTCTAAAATTGAATTTGAACTAGCCAAGGATTAAAAAATGATCTCACCACCTAAATTTTATGGAAAGACCATATGGGATGGAGAAGACACTTGGATAGTTGAGATGGAGAAGTATTATGAATTTTGAAATCTATCTAATGAGATTAAGGTAGTATGGACAACTTTCTAGTTAATAGGAGAGGTAGCCACCTGGTGAGAGAACGTTAAGATTGAGAAACACCTTTTTTTAGAAAACCTTACATGTGACATTTTTCTATCCTTATTTTGGAAGTGATGGCTTCCACATTATTACTTTGATAAGAAAATGATTGAGTTTCAAATTTTGAAATAGGGAGATTTTTCAGTGACACAGTATTGGGAGAAGTTCATGCAACTTCTCAATTAGGTTCCACTCTATCAACTAGATGAGTGCTTCCATGTGAAGAAGTTTATTTTGGGGTTAAAACCTCAAATAGGTTCAAAGGTGGATCTTCATGGTCCATGAACTATGGATGATGCCTTTGAAAAGGCAATCAAACAAGAGCAAAAATTCGTGAACTCTCACGTCTTAGACTTTGATGTATTTGGAACTTACTATATGTGGAATTGTTTTATGGATAACTGTGTGTGGTTAAATGAATATTATTTTACTTTGAAAGATGAAATAAGTGGATATAATTATTTCATTTGAAAAGATGAAATGTAGTGAATATTATTTATTTTGAAATGATGCAATATAGAAAATATTATTTTGGAATGATAAATTATAGTGCTTCAACTATGCTTTGGCTTTGGATACTAACCTATTAATGAGAAATCTGAGTTTCTATGAATTGTAGGTTGTCGAAGACAATAGTGTGGTTAAGGTAGAGAAGGTTAGCCACCTGGCAGGGTTAGGATGGAGTGGTATCTCTCTCACACTGACACTTAGATGCATATAGTTGCATTAGAATTGCATTAATTAATCATATTATATTACTTCTTATTTTATTATGTTATAGTTGGTTATTTAATTAATTGGTAGTTAATATTAAATGCTCATAGAAAAATAAAAAGTAGTTTAAAATTATTTATTGATTTCTTATTTGAAGTTAGAATTATTATTTATTATTTTAGAAATAATTGTGTTGCAAAATTTAGAAATAAAATTAAATTAAATTAGTTATTAAATATGAGTTTTTAAAAATAGAAATATGTGTTTTATTTGATAAATTAGAAATAAAACCTAGAAAAAGAAAACAAACTTAGAAAACAAAACAAAGGATAAAAATAATTAAGTAATAGAAAAAGAGACTTAAATTTAGAAAAAAAAAAACACAAAAACAAAGAAAAAAAAAGAAGTGAAGAAAAGAAAATAATAAAAAGAGAAAATCCCTCATTCTAACAATACACAAGATTCATTCACAATATTCATTTTGAAGAGTTAAGAACAGAGAGAAGAGGAATTGAAGATTTAGCAAAGGAAGCAAAGAGGAATGGTGAAAAAGTGAGGAGAACAGAGCAGATCACATAATACTAGCAGCAACAGAAAGAAAAATGAGAAGCAATCATCCACAAAAAAGGGAAGTAGCAACTGCAAGGAGGAGACCAGCAGCTACAAGAAGTAAAAGAGTAGTCTGGAGGATTGTGACGATCCATCGGGTACCTTATTTACTGGTTTATATCTCTGATAAAATTTGTATATAGGCTTGCATGCTAATTTGATCTGCATAATCTATCTTAATGTTTTCATTTGGAATGTGTTATTTCATCTCTGATAAAACAGTCTATTGTGTCACCCATAACTTTCAGTTTACAAACTAGGTTTCTCTAAACTTTTTATATAAGGTACATCCCTTAGTTATTTAAAACATATCCAAAAATCAGCCTTACCTAGTTTGCCCTTTTTGAGATATGCAAAAATTAGTGACTATATATATCTTACACATTTTGTCTCTCTCAAAACCATCTATTGTGTCACCAATAGCTTTAAATTTAGGAATTAGGTTTCTCTGCAATTTTGATATAAGGTGAGCCACTTAGTTTTGTGAATCATATCGAAAATGTAGCCATACCCAGTTTCTCAATTTGGAGATATATAATAATTATTGATTGTTATTCCTATTGCAATTTAGTCATTTTCTATCACAATAGGCATTATTCTTATAGACGTATATCACTTTTCCTATAGCAAAGTGTTATCTTATAACAACAGAGTGTATTTCTGTAACATGTTATTTCTGCCTCTACGATATTTGATTGGCTTTATTAAATGTTCTTGTCTCACCTTTCTTTATTTCGGTAGTTACATTCTTTCTTCTGTTTTTGATTTCTGTAGCCTACTGTATCTCCTATAGCAGATAGTTGGGCTTCATAGTAACTAATGAGTCACCTATAAGATGAATGTAACTGACTTATCTACTTGTTATACATTAAGGAGTGTTTTCTATTAAAAAGTATGAACCTGAAATTAACTAAATATGTGAATCTCTAATTCTTCTCATTCATAAATTTGATCATTATAGCATTATAAACCAACCTTGATTGCTGTTATAAACGCATAGATCCAATTTTTTTTGTTATAATTATGACTACAATATAATGACCTATTTATACATACAATATATATGTCTATCTACATGAAGACTTTCATGATCAATTATGACAATAGTTTATTATTTAAATAGCGGAACACTTGATTAATGTATAGTATGCATATACCATCATAATTTTCATTCTTGTTAAGTAAAAGCAGACTCAAACTATCTTTTGCAAGAAAGTAACTGGTAAAATGCATGTGCTAATATGAATTGATTTTGTAATATATTTGACTTGTTTTTCTATGTGTATGTTGAGCTTACCTTCCAGGATAGGATTGTATAATTCAAAGTAATGGAAAAACTAGTAGACAAACGTTATTTCAAACAATTATCTTACATCACAAGACTAGAAAAGTGACCTTTCTTGAAAGATTATTACAAATCACAAAAATGGCAACTTAGTATTTGGGAAAATCTTGCAAACCAGAATAATGAACTTTTGAGTAAATTCTAATTTTTTGAAAGAAAACAATATTAGAAAATGTTTAAAACTTGAACAAAGTTATTCTTTTGATCTATGAGAAATGTTATAGTTATTCCTTTTATGTAATTACTTCTGGGAAAGGATGCTGAATGTGGGCTCCCAGAGACTGTAGTTTACTTTTTTCTAAATTACCACTTGTTTATTATCAAGATTTGGCCACAGCTACTGTACCATTGAAATAGATGGGTTAGAAAAGCCTAGAAAATATGTTATATGTCTCTTCCACATCATGTATGCAAAAAGCATGTCATTCTAGTTTAGGAATGCATATAGGCATTAGGCACGCATCTAGAGATTCCCTCCTTCCTTTACCATTCTAGGTTGCTAGGGTCCTCATGTAGGGTCAGTGCTTTCTTCAAGTTAGGAAGATACCTGGGAAAGTCCAGACTTTGTGGTTGGGGGGAAAAAGTGCCTTAACCACACTCTTGGCCTTGGCTTGCGAAAGACCATTGGGGTCATGGCGGTTGAGGACAGAGCATTTTATATTATATGATTCATGATGTATATATGTTCATTTGTATTATTCTTGGTATGGCTTTCATAGCCAATCTGAAAATTGTATTAATACTTTCATTGAAGTAACTGAAGTAACTGATGTAAAATTTTATACATGTAACATTGAAATAGATGTAATGTAATAGCCTATGTGGTGTATGTTAATGTAACACTTTTTTAGTGTATGAAATTGTATTTCTTTATTGGAAACTTGCCATTATTGTGCAACTATGAATATTTTGATTTATAAATGAATCACTTTCCTTATTTGGAAAGAGCATTTCTTTTTGGAATACTATTTTTAGTATGTGATATTTCCGCACCTTACATTTGGTATCAAAGCACGGTTCCAGCATTGGGAACTCCGATGTGTGTTGTTCAGTTTGTTCAACCATGTGTGGATCCTTGTGTGTTGGCATGCAGTGAGTAGCATGTGCCTTCTTTTGTATGTCATCTTCACATGTGTGTGGCGAGTAATACATTATTATGGGTTAGATAAACCCTAGTGTTTGCTAAGAAGTTACTTATGTGTATTTTCCTTCCTAATGCCCTAAGTACTTGGCATGATCCTTTACACTGTGTGAGAGTGCTTGAGTGACCTTTGTAGGGTCATGTTTGTGCTTGTGTGACCTTCTATGATAGTGGAGTTATGAGGACCTTTGTGTGAAAGTAAATACCATGTTCCAAGTGTGAATGAACTTGGTTTACTCTTTTAGGAATTATGCATTGTATGTGGACAAGAGGATGTTTTGATCACATGCTTGATATGTGAAGAATATTAATGAACCTTGTTGTGTACAAGAGTAGCATATCCTCATAATGCTTGCCTCTATATAGTCACTGGTAATGCCTGTTTGACATGCATATTGCATTGCCTTATTGAGAGCATGTCCCTAGGTATGGATTAATTATGTCATTATAAGATAGATAGTGTTGCATCTCATTGCTAGAATAGATCATTTGGGTAATGACTTATATTCCTAGATTGTATATTCCCTAGGATTCATGTGGGAACGTAGGTGTAATTATTGCATTGCATTATTTGAAGGGTTAAAGAGAAAAAGGGGTTCTAAAGAGGGCCTTTTGCATAATCCTTGTGATGTTTTGAAGTGTTAGAATCTTGAGTGAATTAGCAAACCCTACATCTTGTGACCTGAACTATGATTTTCCATCTCTTAGTATGAATTTAGTATGCTTATCATCATGTTGTGTAGGAGTTTAGAATCTTGTGAAAGGAATGTTGGGTAACTGCTTAACCCCAACCTAATCCTTCCTCCTATTTTATTTATGATATATTGGTGAATCCTTGATTGGTAAGAAGTGTTAACTGCTACATGTTGGAGAGATTGATGTGCTTAGATATCTCAGTTGTGAACCTAATTTTGTCTCAGCTTCATCTTGATTGTTGGTCAGTTGCTAGTGAATGACTATGTATGTCTTTATGTAGTGATTGTATGCAACTTACGGTTGCTTGGCATCATTGAATGATGTTCGTGTGGTTAAGTAGAAATAATCTTATTGTATAGATGTGATTAGAGTCTTAGAAGATTCATTGTTTGATGTGGTTGAGTGTATTCTATTACTCACCTCAGATCTAGGTGTAGTGTAGCATTGTACTCCCTCTCTAGTGGCTAGAATTAGTCATGTAGTTCATGTAATGTGGAACTTTTGAACTTTAATACCTTATTTTATTTGACTTTCGTAAATTTTCTAAGTGTTGTATGGGCCAACATTGATTTTTTTTTATTTTATAAATAAGTATAGCCATCAAAGTTTAATATTTATCTTGTGACCTTTACGGTCACATTTGATTTACTATTGAAACTGAACTCATTTTATGCCTTATTGTTGAAAATTGATTTTTTCTTCCACTTTGATATTTTATTATTTATTAATTATTGATGGCTATGCTTGAATGTTTTCACTACTGGTTATGTATCATGTTATGTTGTGTATTGTGTTATTTTCTCTATCATGTCCATGATGGACCTCTGATGGATTGTATAAGGGAGTAGAATGCAGAGAATAAACTAGTACCTGATGTGTGTATTACTAAAACTATGGTAGATTAAATTCCTTGGTTTGTTGATAAATGAAAGAGACTATTGTGTGAAATATTAAGAAATGGTTTTGTGTTTCTATGGATCACTTGAAGAGAAATGTATTTTTGTATGAGCTCAAATGTAGATTCATGACTGTGTAGAGAACTCATTGGGATTTAATCTTTCTTTTAGTTTAATTGGCCTAATGTTGGCTTAGTCCACCAACTTTAATTGTTCTTGCTTGTCTCATTCATGTTGATCTTAAACACGATGCCATGCCCTAGTGTTTGGCATTGTTAGAGTGTATGATGTTGTATGTAAGTTCCATAACTACCTTTAAGTTTTCAACATAGTGTAGGGTATGCTGGATCTTTAGTTAGTGCATGAGCATGTAATGTATATAGATATTTATGGTATTATAGTTGTCTTTTTAATCTTGTTGAGTTGCGAACCTTGGAAATCAAGTTGCTTCATGAGTTTCTTCTTAGTAGTTAGAGGTTTTCTAGCTTGATTCTAGATGGGATAAGTTGTCCTTTGTATTCCATTTTATGGATACTTGGTGTTAGGCTATGAAGAAGCCTTGTGTTTCTTAGTTGATCATGAAATTGTAATAGAGTTGTGTTGTTTGACCTTTTGGTCTAGCTTAGTTAAGAGAAAATGGCAATATGGTGGAGTACTCTTGCTCCTTGTTAGTGCGTTGATGTCATCTTAGATGTGCTCCTAGGGAGTAACAAGTTTCTAAGCCTTGATTTATAGAAGTGTTTCCCCCATTAGAGGGTGTGGTTAGATTCTTTTCTCTAAGAATATGTTTGGTTGGTCCTAGTTTTGGTAGTGTAGAGTTAGAGTGTTAAAGAAACCCTCTCTTTCAGGAGTGGAGCATGAGGAAGTATCTCATGTAGGGAAACTGTGTCTAGAGTTGAGACATGTGGTAGTAGTTCTTATAACCTTTTGAGTTAGATTACCTGATCCTTGAATTCTTTTGTTGTGGGTAGTGCCTAAGGAATGACTATTGAGAGAATAATCTTTTGTTGCAATTTTCCTTAAGAGTAGATATGGTAGCTTTGTGAGTCTCCTCAAACTTAGTTGAGAGCTTGAGAGGTTATCCTAGTATAGTTGTGGTCCTAAGTTTTATGGATTTAACTTGCTATTGCACTTTTTGGGCTAGAGCTTCTTCTTATTACAATGACAGTGGGACGATGGATTGGTGTAGTCTCAAAGGGGTTGTATGCACGATGGTTGGTTTTGATCTAGTTGGTGTACCTTTGGAGATTTCTTTTGATATAGGAGATCTCAACCTAGTGTTGGTTAGGAGAACTGATTTCTTGAAATTATGTTATGATTTCCATTGCATGTGCATTATGATGAATGATTCATGCTTATATGTGTCTATGATGGACTAAGATTTGCCTCATTTGGTGTGCTTTGGTGGTGAGATTATTTTTCCTTATAACTTCATTGATTGTGATGATATTTTGATTATGCTCTAACAAGAGTACCATATGTTACTTGTATGGAATTGGGTGGTAGTTGTACCGTGTGATAGTTATATGCTTGTATTGGCAGTTGGGCCATGTGTTTTGTTTATATTGATTGACATGCTTTATTGGACCTCGAAGTGGTGTTGGTGGAGCTCACTCAAATTTTTGATAGATGCAAAGGGGCATTAGTAAGATACTTTTAATATCTTAGTAAATGTATAATAAAAGTATTGCTCAGTACAAGGTCGAGTAGGACTAGTATTTAGTCAATAGTACCTCCTGGGAGAATGCGGAGGATATAGTTAGAGCTTTCCCACATCTGAGATTTTAGCATAAACTTTTAAATTTTTGAATAATTATGACTTATTTATTATATTGATACTAGATGTATAAGACTTTTATGTAGATGTTTTGTAATAAGACATAGAGACGATGTCTTTTCCAAGTGGGGAAGGATGTCACATCACAGACTTTGATGCATTTGGAACTTACTATATGTGTAATTGTTTTATGGATAACCGTGTGTGGTTGAATGAATATTATTTTATTTTGAAAGATGAAATAAGTGGATATTATTATTTCATTTGAAAAGATGAAATGTAATGAAAATTATTTTATTATGAAATGATGCAATATAGAAAATGTTATTTTGGAATGATAAATTATAGTGCTTCGCCTATGCTTCAATTATTTGGACACTAACCTATTAATGGGAAATATGAGTTTTCATGAGTTACAGGTTATCGAAGACAACTGTATGGTTAAGGTAGAGGAGGTTAGCCACCTGACAGGGTTAGGATGGAGTGGTCTCTCTCTCACACACTGACACTTAGATGCATATAGTTGCATTCAAATTGCATTAATTAATCATATTATATTGCTTCTTATTTTATTATGTTATAGTTTGTTATTTAATTAATTGGTAGTTAATATTAAATGCTCATAGAAAAATAAAAAGTAGTTTAAAATTATTTATTGATTTTTTATTTGAAGTTAGAATTATTATTTATTATTTTAGAAATAATTGTGTTGCAAAATTTAGTTAATAAAATTAAATTAGTTATTAAATATGAGTTCTCGAAAATAGAAATATGTGTTTTATTTGATAAATTAGAAATAAAATCTAGAAAAAGAGACTTAAATTTAGAAGAAAAAACAAAAAAACAAAGCAAAAAAAAAGAAAGAAAGAAGAGAAGAAAAGAAAATAATAAAAAGAGAAAAACCCTCATTCTCACAACACATAAGATCCGTTCACAGTATTCATTCTGAAGAGTTAAGAATAGAGACAAGAGGAATTGAAGATTTAGCAAAGGAAGCAAAGAGGAAAGCTAAAAAAGTGAGGAGAACACAATAGATCATAGAATACTAGCAGCAACAGAAAGAAAAATGAGGAGCGATCATTCACAAAAAAAGGAAAGAAACAACTATAAGGAGGAGACTAGCAGTTGCAAGAAGCAAAAGAGTAGTCTGGAGGATTGTGACGATCCATTGGGTACCTTATTTACTAGTTTATATCTTTGATTAAATTTGTATATAGGCTTGCTTGCAAATTTGATTTGCATGATCTGTCTTAATGTTTTCATCTAGAATGTGTTATTTTGTCTCTGATAAAATAGTCTGTTGCGTACCCATAAATTTCATTTTACGAACTGGGTTTCTCTAAAATTTTTATATAAGGTGCGACCCGTAGTTATTTAAAACATATCCAAAAATCAGCCCTTACCTAGTTTGTCCTTATTGAGATATGTAAAAATTAGTGATTGTATATATCTTACACATTTTGTCTCTCTCAAAACCGTTTATTGCGTCACCAATAACTTTAGATTGAGGAACTGGGTTTCTTTGCAATTTTAATATAAGGTGCACCACTTAGTTTTGTGAATCATATCGAAAACGTAGCCATGTCTAGTTTGTCAATTTGGAGATATATAATAATTAGTGAATGTTATTCCTATTGTTATTTAGTCATTTTCTATCACAACAAGCATTATTCTTATAGACGTATATCACTTTTCTTGTAGAAGAGTGTTATCTTATAGCAACATAGTGTATTCCTATAACATGTTATTTCTACCTCTACGATATTTGATTGGCTTTATTAGATGTTCTTGTCTCAAATTTCTTTAGTTTGGTAGTTGCATTCTTTCTTCTATTTTTTTATTTTTGTAGCCTATTGTATCTCCTGTAGTAGATAGTTGGGCTTCGTAGTAACTAATGAGTCACCTATAAGCTGAATGTAACCGACTTATCTACTTGTGATACATTAAGGACTATTTTCTATTAAAAAGTATAAACCTGAAATTAAATAAATATGTGAATCCCTAATTCTTCTCATTCATAAATTTGATCATTATAGCATTATAAACCAACCTTGCTTGCTAATATAAATGCATAGATCCAGTTATTTTTGTTATAATTATGACTGCAATATAATGACCTATATATACATACAATATATATGTTTATCTACATCAAGACTTTCATGATCAATTATGACATTAGTTCATTATTTAAATAGCAAAACTCTTGATTGATGTATAGTATGCTTATACTATCATAATTTTCATTCTTGTTAAGTAAAAGCAGACTCACACTATCTTTTCTAAGAAAGTAACTAGTAAAATGCATGTGCTATTATGAATTCATTTTGCAATAGATTTGACTTGTTTTTCTATGTGTATGTTGAACTTACATTCTGGGATAGGATTGTATAATTCGAAGTAATGGAAAAACTAGCAAACAGATGTTATTTCAATCAATTATTTGACATGACAAGACTAGAAAAGTGACCTTTCTTGAAAGATTATTACAAATCATTGAAATGGTAACTTAGTATCTAGGAAAATTATGCAAACCAAAATAATGAACTTTTGAGTAAATTCTAATTTTCTGAAAGAAAATAATGTTAGCAAATGTTTAAAACTTGAATAAATTTATTCTTTTGAGCTATGAGAAATGTTATATTTATTCTTTCTGTGTAATTACTTCCGAAATAGGATGCGGAATGTGGGCTTCCAGAGACGGTAATTTACTTTTTCTAAATTACCTCATGGTTATTATTGCTTTGGCCAAAGCTACTATACCATTGAAATAGATGGGTTAGAAAAGCCTAGAAAATATGTTATATGTCTCTACCACATCCTGTATGCAAGAATTATGTCATTCTAGTTTAGGAATGCATATAGGCATTAGGCATGCATCAAGAGATTCCCTCCTACCTTTACTGTTCTAAGTTACTAGGCTCCTCGTGCAAGGTCGGTGCTTTTTTCGAGTTAGGAAGAAACTCAGGGAAGTCCATTACTTCGTGGTTGGGTGGAAAAAGCACCTTAACCACACTCTTGGCCTTCGGTTGCGGAAGACCATTGGGGTCATGGTGGTTGAGGACAGAGCATTTTATATTATATGATTCATGATGTATATATGTTCCTTTGTATTATTCTTGGTATGGCTTGCATAGCCAATCTGAAAAAATTGTATGAATACTTTCATTGAAGTAATTGAAGTAATTGATGTAACATTTTGTACTTGTAACATTGAAACAGATGTAATGTAAAACCCTATGTGGTGTATGTAAATGTAACACTCTTTTAGTGTATGAAATTGTATTTCTTTATTAGAAACTTGCCATTATTGTGCAACTATGCATATTTTGATTAATAAATGAATCACTTTCCTTATTTGGAAAGAGCATTGCTTTTTGGAATACTATTTTTAGTATGTGAGTTTTCTGCACCTTACATTAACATTGTAGAATATAGAAAGGGAAAACAAAGATAAGGGTAAGGGATATGAGAACCAAATTTCCACAAACCATTCCAAACAAAGTTTCAAAAGGGAAATAAATTTGGAGAGGATAAAAATAAGAATAAATTTTCCAAGGGTGGTGAACCAAGCAAACCATTTGCTAAACCCAAATCCTTCAATTAAGGGACAAATGAAAATAGTGATAAAGGAAATTCTTTAGGACCTATGGGATTGAAGGATGGATGCTTCATCTGTGGGGATGAGCATTACATAAACAAGTGCCTCAGAAACCACTCGAGAGAGTTGAAGAAAATGAGTAGCATCACATTCATGTGGCGGTGCATAATAGACAAGCCGATTACCAAGCCACCCCTGTTCAACTAATAGGTACACTCTATGGTCTTCCTGTTAATGTTCCTATTGATACTAGTGCTATAGAATTCTTCATAGATCCTAAAGTAGTTAAAAGGTTTCCTAGGAAATCAAGTTACATGGCTAATTCCTGGATAGTATTGTATGGTAAATGAGAAGAGAGGAAGGTAGACCAATGTCTAGCCTTCAATGGTTTAGAACTTCCAAATTTTGTAACTCAAGTAAACCTATATGTTGCTCAATTAGGATTATATGATGTGATTCTAGGGATAAATTGGCTGATTCAACACAAGGCCACAATGAATTATTCTAAGAAAGTAGTAACTTGTTTAGATGATTTTGGTAATCCAACCAAGATTTGTGGCCCATCCATAAAGGTGTACAAGCCTTAGGAAAATTTCTTCCATGCAAGTTAAGAGAGATCAAAGAAAAAGATGCACTTTATATGCTATCCATATAGATGAATTGGGAGACAGTAAGGAACCCTCAATTGAAGATTTTCTGGTACTCCAAGAATTCTGTGATGTGTTTTCAAAGGAGTTACCTATGTTTCCACCTAGGAGAGAATTTGATTTATCCATTGATCTTTTACCTAGTTCTAAACTGCAGTCAAAAGCCCCTTATAAGGTGACCACCATTGAATTGTAAGAATTAAAGGTTGAGTTACAAGAACTATTAGAGAAGGGTTTAATCAAACCAAGCATGTGATGCAGAGGAAAGGATCAACTCAACTTCATACTAGGCAAAGTTCAACTACACCAATGAGCCCAAAAACAAGGATCTTCATAGAAAAGTGGGAACAACAGTTAAAGTTCTTGAATTCTTCTTGGAAATGGTGTTTGGACATGTATTAGATCCCATCCCATCCATTGGCAAAGGTGGATCAAACTTCAAACTACTAGTTCCTTCACAAACCCCAAGAAAGACTAGTAGCCTACAAACGGAGAACAGTCCCAATAACTTTCTGTATAAACATCCAAATGAAAATATTAGAAATGTATTAGATACCCATTATTCCTCCCCACAATATACTCTAGAATGGGTTTGGTTTGTTTTGGAAAATGTGCTCTAAAAATGGACTGGTAATTCTGCTACAAGAGTTCAAACTCAGAAATGTCACTGTGAAATGCCACGAACAATCATACATAACTTCCACACAACACAAAATGAGGTTGATCGCTTTGGTTAGATTGTAGATAACATAGTTATAGACATTTTTCCCAAGTTACATAAAGATCCAACGGTGGAAACAAAAGTTATGGTGTTTTTCCCAAAACAGGTTACTCTAAATCAGGGTTTTGACAGTCTAGACAAAAAATGCAATATCTTGCTCTAAACAAAACCAAAATGTATGCAACCAAAAGGAATGGACGGTGATTGATAGGACTATCACTTACAACCAATTAAATAGCCATGCATGCCTATACAGATCTGTACAAGGCTTGGAAACAGAATTTTCTAATGAAAAATGCAAAAAAAAGTGGATTTCTTTATTCAAAACTCCTAACTTCAATCACCCACGAATTTCTAAAGGTTACAAGGCCTTTTTTTAAAGGCATCTCATCAAGACTTTTCATTTTCCAACTAATTTCTAACTTCCTATAGTGAATCAAACCTTCATGACCTTTCATCTTCCCACCATTTGCACTTCTTTGCAACTTTACAATGTTGTGACAACTTTTGCATTTTGCAACAAATGGACTTAAACTTTAACCTTCCTAACACATACAAATGACTTAATAAACCTTATACAATGTTGTAAAATTACAATTTAATCAAAGCTAAGGTGCTCTTGCACCATACTCCTCAGCATGAAGAAAACTCTTGTCCCAAGAGTTGTGTGGTCTGCTTCAAATGACTTTTGCCTCTTTATGTCTTCAACCCCTATTTGATGCTTCTCTGCTTCCTTTTTACTTTCTAACTGTGACTCCTATTAATGGAGTTTGACTGGCTGCCTCCAAGGTGCATCAAAAGTCCACTCCTTCCTGCTACAACAACACTTCTGTCCCTCACCTAGGAGTCCTCTCTTGCCTCTCTCCCCAAGACTATTGGTGACAACCAATGGACCATCTTCTCTGGCCCTCTTGACAGACCTTCCTGTCTGCCTACAGCAGTGAGTGAACTTGCACCTACAACCATAAAACTTCTCAACAAGAATCAGATAGAAAAAACCAATGTTCATCTTGAACTCCTGGTGTAGATTGCCTCCTTCAGTGCTCTATCTACACACTCAGAATCTTCTGAGCTCTGATACCAATCTGATGCAGAGGAAAGGATCAACTCAACTTCATACTAGGCAAAGTTCAACTACACCAATGAGCCCAAAAACAAGGATCTTCATGGAAAAGTGGGAACAATAGTTAAAGTTCTTGAATTTTTCTTGGAAATGGTGTTTGGACATGTATTAAATCCCATCCCATCCATTGGCAAAGGTGGATCAAACTTCAAACTACTAGTTCCTTCACAAACCCCAAG
Organism: Cunninghamia lanceolata; assembly: GCA_027924645.1. NCBI lineage: Eukaryota > Viridiplantae > Streptophyta > Pinopsida > Cupressales > Cupressaceae > Cunninghamia > Cunninghamia lanceolata. The sequence goes on along the minus strand of BSBN01000046.1, from coordinate 3,932,647 downwards.
AAAGACTAGTAGCCTACAAATGGAGAACAGTCCCAATAACTTTCTGTATAGACATCCAAATGCAAATCTTAGACATGTATTAGATACCCATTATGCCTCCCCACAATATACTCCAGAATGGATTTGGGTTGTTTTGGAAAATGTGCTCTAAAAATGGACTGGTAATTCTGCTACAAGGGTTCAAACTCAGAAAAGTCACTGTGAAATGCCACGAACAGTCATACATAACTTCCACACAACACAAAATGAGGTCGATTGCTTTATTTATATTGTAGATAACATAGTTATAGACATTTTCCCCAAGTTACATAAAGATCCAACAGTGGAAACAAAAGTTATGGCGTTTTTCCCAAAACAGGTTACTCTAAATCAGGGTTTTGACAGTCTAGACAAAAAATGCAATATCTTGCTCTAAACAAAACCAAAATACATGAAACCAAAAGGAAATGGAGGGTGATTGATAGAACTATCACTTACAACCAATTACATAGCCATGCATGCCTGTACAGATCTGTACAAGTCCTAGAAACAACATTTTCTGATGAAAAATATAGAAAAACAATGGATTTCTTTATTCAAAACTCCTAACTTCAATCACCCATGAATTTCTAAAGGTTAAAAGGCCTTTTTTTAAAGGCATCTCATCAAGAATTTTTAGTTTCCAACTGATTTCTAACTTCTTATAGTGAATCAAACCTTCATGACCTTTCATCTTCCCACGATTTGCACTTCTTTGCAACTTTACAATGTTGTGACAACTTTTGCATTTTGCAACAAATGGACTTAAACTTTAATCTTCCTAACACATACAAATGACTTAATAAACCTTATACAATGTTGTAAAATTACAATTTAATCAAAGCCAAGGTGCTCCTGCACCAGTGTGTCACCTTGGGGAGTGTTGATCATGATGTTAGTCATAAACAAACATAGAATAAAAGTTACACATCAACCTTTACTCATCTTGAAAGATACAATGAATTCAAACAATTCATGATCCCAAGTCTCTGTGGATTAGTTCTTAATCAACTCACGTTACTCAATGGTTGATGTGCGTTGCTATTTTCCATTCAGGGGCCTTACGTTTGCTCATCAGTAGGATTCTGTTTCTATAAAGATGCTACACAAAAAGTTATTCTACACAGGATATTTCTTCAAATGATGTGTCTATGCTCAAATCTTTGCATGATATTTGTCAATTGTACATGCTTTAACTTCAAATATGCTATGAATTTCTAGTTATCTACAAGATGTTTGCATATTTCATGTAATTTGCTTCTGATTATCTATTATTTGCAATTGTGATGGTGAATTATTCTAAAATTAAAAGAAATTGAAAAGAATACTTCAAATTATGATGAATCTTCAGCTATTGCTCCACATACACACTTGATAATGTCATTAGGAGAAGAAATCAAACCATATTTTCACTAGGATGTTCCACAGCTAGATTCAGATGATGTAGACTTCAAAGGATGATGAATGAAGACAATACATGCAGACTGATGAGCACTCCAGAGGACGTAGCAAATCAACGCATATATAAAGAATTCAAACACAGACTACTCAGGATTTATGATGATTTGTAATCAAAATGGTCTTCTCTTTCATTAAGTATGCAAAAACATGTATGTTTAAAATAACTTTGAAATAGGCCCTGATATTTCAGCAAACAAATTTAAATTAAGCTTCGAATGAATAAAACAAGGCATCCGTGCACCTTTTATAGAATAAGGTGAGGGAGCGGTTACAAATGATCTACGATCAAGATTTATCAATTAAGATCCATGGTGGATATTCCCTTTTGACTTGGTCAACAGTATCTCATGGCACAGGTTGCCAGCTGGCAACCATCTAGGTAACTTATTTTCCTCTAAGTACCTAATGCAGATGTTTCCTTTGTAGCTTATCTTCATCTACTCCTTAGGCTCTTCTTCTTCATCATGATCATCATGATCATCACTTTCCATGTCTTCATCACCCTGATGAATATCCTCTTGTATATGGACCTTTAATGTTGTCCTTATATTTTCATATGCTTCTACTACTTATCAACTTCTCCGCCATCCTGAGTTTTAGCTTTGGCAATGACATGCTTGTGGGCCTGATATTTATCTCTAAGGACTTCTAACTTGCCCTTCCTGCTACTCAATGTTTCATTATAGTTCTCCAGTCTGCCCTTGATTCTCATTACCTTGTTCATTGCTTCTTCCGTCAGGTGGGTGAGAGGATCATCATCCATCGGCTGGAAATTATTATGTAGAGCTTTTATGGCAAAGTCTGCGTCTTGGTTTTCAATTTTACCCTCTACTTTTCCCTCCAGGGTTTCTAGGACTTCTACTTCATAGGACATCATGCTATGTGGCTTCACACTGATATCTCTTAATTTATTGCTGCACTTTTTCAGTACATCACATTCAAACCTGATGTCCTTCTACCAAATATCCACCAGCATGGCAGTGTTATTATTCAACACCTGATGAGTTATTAGGATCTAAGGATTAATCCTCTTTATTTCACTCAGAGCACCCAAGGCTTTCTCCAAATGGAATGATCTTCTTCTAGCCTCATTCTGTAATTTATCCACCTTCTTGGAGATACCCCAAGAATTCCACCTCTACAAAGAGGCTCCCACTACTTCTTCAGCTCCATTTAGTGCTGATGACATCCATTTTCTCATGATCACTGACTCATGCTTCATGAGGTCCAATTTATTAACCTCCTCTTGAGAAATTACAGCCAATGAGACTACCTGATCTGATGATGTATTGTCAGGGTTAATTAACCCTTTTATGTATGAGTACAGCTGGGCAATGTGCTCCTTATGCTGCTTATTCTTTTCCTTTTCTCTCTTCACCCTTTGGGTTAAAGAATCTATTATATCCTTCCCATCTTGACCTTCTTGGTCTTCATTGGCAAACCCCAAATCAACTGTGCTAATCTGGAATTCTTCTAGGGTGATTTTTCCTTTCTCTTTCTCAACAATGGGAAGTGCTACCTAAGCAGTCCTTCAGCTTGTAGCAGGATCTCTTCTTATGGCAGATGTTATTCTAGCTTTCCTCTTTGGCTTCATGATGGTTTCTAAAGATAATGTCGAAACATCAAACTCTTGAATCCCAAAACCTGATTCCATACCTATTTCTTTATCAAGCCATTAAGGTACTTGGTCTCCAAATCCCTATCGTCTATCATCATCATCATGTCCACCCCGATCTCTAGTACCAGTCTTAGTTCTCGGTGGAGAGGGTGATGTCCTGATTTCTTCCTCATGATGTTCTTCATGAGGGTGATCTTGTTCTACTTCCTCCTCCTGAGGAGTCTCTTCTTGCAGTGGAGGATCTTGTGGTGCATCCACATGATGATCCTATAGTTGATCCTATACTTCATCTTCTTTTGTTTCATCCACCTTGGTTATTTCCTCATCCTGAGGTATATTTATATCCATGGATATCATTGTATCTGACTTAGGTGCATTTACCTGATCCTAGACCACATTTTGCTCCACACCTATTGTATCTACCTCTTGAGTCTTTAGATTATCATGACCTAATGTTTCTTTATCACTTGAGGTTTCTTGAGTCTAGGGGGCATCTTCACTTGATGTGGCCTTGTCATTCCCACCCTTTTGTTGAACTTCAACTATTTTGGGTTCATCAGATATATCTTGTTGTTGTTAGCCCATATCTGGAGAATGATTCTCCACTTATGTCAACTTGACTTCCTCAATATTTTGTGCCTTATCAAGTGCACCTACTTGATGTTTGGGACTTACATCCTCCCTGTGTGTTAGGTCAATCACTATAGGGCTAGTTACCTGATCAACTAATTTATCAAGCCCTATTTGTTGGGCTACCCTCTCTGGACTATCTTCTTTCTCTTGCTCTGTTTGTTTCAACTCTTCTAATATCACCCTCTGTGAGGATGGGGTTCCTTGTGGAGTCATGCGAGTGTTAGAAGCGAGGGTCTCCATTTACTGAGAAGTCACATTTTGTACCACCTCATCATCTGATAGGTCCATAGTCTCTTCCAATGAGAAAGGACCACCTTGAGTTGCTTTAGTGGCTTATTTTGTTTGATGTTCAACCTTCTCAATCTTAAACTGAATTATGGTAGGAAGTGGCACATCATGTTGCAATTCTTTTCTACGCACTTCACTACCAAATCCCCTTAATATTATAGGGTCATGTCTTATTTCACCCCTCATATGTGTTCTTTGTTTTTTAGGGGTTGATGGTACTAGGGATACTGTCTTCCTCTTCCTGGTGACCATCATGGGGTCATCTTTTGTAGGCTCCTCTTCAATAAAAATATCCTTCTCCACATATTGTTGTGAAGTTTGGCCTTGATCTTGTATTTCTACAGTATCCACAGCTGGCCTCAGGATCCTTTTGGTGTTTTGTTTATCCTCTAGAGGTGGTGCAGACGAGGCTAATGCCTGTCCCGATGCAGATGCATCCTCAGCTGGTATATCAATTCTCTCAACTATTACCCCCTTAGGTTCATTATCAGTCTTCTTCTTCCCTCTAGGAGGTCCTTTTCCTTGTTTCTAGGGTGGAAGCCTTTCTCCTTCAGTATATTTATTTATTTATCCACCCATGACTGGGTCAATTGCAGCACCCCACCTGTAAACTAATCTAATGAAATGTCTCCAGGTTGGGTTAGGTCAGGGGCTGAAATAGTGTCATTATATACCTTATTGTCTTCATACTCATTTGACATGATCTTGCCATCATCCTTCTTCAATTGGGCAAGCACTGGAATGTAATCAAATGTCTTAATCTGATTGAGTGTGAGTCTCTGATATTTTCTTCTTCTTACTACAGCTTCATCCTCACAGTCAGTCAAGAAATCTTCCAAGTGCTTCTTATGTATAGGATGGCCTATGATCTTTTGCATTCTTCCATAGGGGTCCTATGATCTGGGCAATGGGAATAGCTATAGATTCATCTAGTTCAGACCACCTATGGCCTTCTTTATGTAATCTAAATCAGGGCATATGTATCACCCTATAGTTACTGGGAACAATACTGGAGGTATTTTATTGTTTTCTTTATATGTATCCAGTATAGTTGATATTTGTCTTAGAAAATCCATCAGGACTACCCCATCAGTAGGGTACCTGGGTAACATTAAGGGCTATCCCTCAAAACCTTCTACTCTGATGTAGGAAAATGTGGCAAATTGGATGAACCAGGCACCATGCTTGTATATAATTTCTTGAGCTTCCATGCTTAGTCTTTTGGTTCTATCCTCTTCCATTGTTATGACTAGATGCATAGAAAATGCATCATTCACCAATTTGTAGTCATGGAGATAGTGTGTTCTCTGTAACTCAGGATAATGGTCCCATATATGGGCATCGTTCAAACTACCACCAATCTTTGCAACTGCGATCAATGCATCAAATGTACCTTTATAAGCACATGAATACACAATATATGAAGTCATATAAAATGAATAGTCTAGGCCCCATAGGTTCATCAGTTGTTCATCTAGAGCATCACTGATGATCTTATCCCATAATGGCTTGTTATCTATGTAAATGCACATCATGGTAACCCCATACATCCTATCCTTGAAACTTCAAGCAGTAGGCTGGCCTGTCATCTTGCTGAGCAGGGCAATCATATACTGATACTCATCATCAAAATCAAACTTGTACAGGTGCACTGTTAATTTGGCAGAGGTAGTGTAAGGGCTCTTCTTTTCTCTCCATTGGTATATCCTCTTTCTTGCAGTCTTTTTGTTATTTGTATATTCAATCTCCAGTTTCTTCAAATCCATACTAACTACCTTTTTCCCAACTAGAAGGTTGAAAGTAGATATAATCCCTTTTATTGACAGATCTGCATATACCCTTCCATGTTTTTCTACTCACCTCATCTTAGGGTTGTAATTTCTGGCACACTCTACTATTAATTCTGGAGTTTCCATAGAATAAAGAAATCGATCTGCATACCACATTCCTGATACAAAAACTACATCCAATAGGGTACTTTCTTTATCATCACCCATCTTGGCTGACCATGCCCCCAAATCTGTGTTTCCCTGATGAGTATCTCTGATGACACCATATTTGAACTCTACTCCCTCAGGTTGGGCAAACATAGGCCTAAGAAATTCTGAATCAGACTTGTTCTTCCTAACGTCTGCCATAGATTCCAACAATGAACACAACTGGTCTTACAACAATATCCACATGCATACATATACAACATTATATGTTTATGGCATCATGCATATTATACTTATTAATCTTAATTTCATCATGATATGCATAATTATAGAGCTAAACCATGAAAGAACTTACTACATGGATATTTATAGAAAACGACAACAGGAGGGTTTCTAATTACTTACCTGGTTACGTTTTCTCCTGGATTAAGCAGATGATTATGGAAAAGAGGCTCAGATACCAATGATAATCACGTGCTCTATTCTGATGTAAGGTATTTACTTCCGTAGGTAGGTCGTACGAGGGTTTGAATGTTCTATACTCTGTAAAATCTCTTTTCTTCGCAAGGTAAATGTAAAATGACCCTGTAAATTCACTTTTAATCTCATTCTTAGGGTAAATTAGGGAAAATCCAGGTTAGATTGATTAAAACCATTGATCTTCTACCATGAATTTACAGATACTGCCAGGTGTTTGCATCGTGTTCGCAATTGGCTGGAATCCACCTACTGCATTTATGTACATTTAATGTCATGGGGCAAGATGAGGGGGTGATCTTTGGAAGATCAGGTGATATTTGGAAGATCAGGTGATATTCAAAATATGACCCCCTATGTGTAATATGACCCTCTGCCTTTGAGCGGGAAGACTGATGTCAAAGAGATCGGGTGATATTGAGAATATCGGGTGATATTCGGAATATCGGGTCATGTTTTGAAAATCAGGGGATATTTGAGATGTGACCCCTCAAAACTAAAATGACCCCCTTTTTGAAAGATCAGGATGACGTCAATGTCATGTTATTGAAAAAGGGTGATCTCCGAAAATATACCTCCATGAGGTAAAACGGATGATAACGTCACCATCAGGGTGATTTTCTTTATTCATCGGGATTGGATGACATCATCAGCATATTGGCTCTAGGGTGAGATTTTACGATAGGGTGATATCCAAAATATCAAGTGATATTCAAAAGATTGGGTGATATTCAGAACATCAGGTGATATTCTGAATATCAGGTGATATTCAAAATATGACCCCCACAAAATATATGATGTTGTTTGACGGGTAAATACCACTATCACGTAAAATTGACATCCGGAGCTCTGGACCGAATGATTATCGGGTGATAAAATTGGATTGGGGTGATCTTTCATAAGATGATAGATGTTAAGAAATATGACCCCCTTCGGAATATTAGGTTTGACCAGGACTTTGACTTGTCATAACTTTCATTCCCTAAGGAATATCAGGCTGATCCAAAAGGCAAACCTACATGAATATTTGTACTCTTTCCAACCATGAGGTTATTGACATGAAATATTAACTTTGACTAACTAACCTCATCATAATGACTTATCCAGCTCCTTTATGCAAGATCACCTGCATGACTTACTTTTACCAGACCGATGAAAAGTAGAAAAACACAAGCCAAGCCAAATAGAAAGGTTGGGTCCCTGTTTTGTCAAGTCAAAATGGCGTGTGTTGTGTAACCACACAACAAGGAGCACCTATAATGTTTGTGAAAAAGATGGATGGAACTCTCAGAATGTGTATTGATTATAAGATGCTCAATAAATTGACCATCAAAAATAGATATCCATTGCCAAGAATTAATAACCTTTTTGATTAGGTGAGAGGTGCAACGATGTTTTCGAAGATCAATTTAAGATCTGGTTATTGTCAATTAAGAATCAAGGATAGGGACATTCATAAGACTACCTTTAGAACTAGATATTGACATTACAAATTCACAATACTTCCTTTTGGACTTACTAATGCACCTACTGCATTCATGAACCTAATGAACAGTGTATTCAAAGATTGTCTAGATGAATTTGTCATTGTGTTTATTGATGGCATTCTTATCTATTCCAAGAATGAGGCTAAACATGAAGAACATTTGAGAATAGTTCTGTAGCACTTAAGGAAACATCAACTATTTGGAAATTTGTCAAAGTGCTCTTTCTATGAAAAGAATGTGCACTATTTGTGTCATATCATTTCAACTGAAGGGATATCAGTTGATCCAACAAAGATAAACACTATTATGGAATGGCCAACTCCCTCCAATGTTCAGGAGGTTTGAAGTTTCATGGCCTTAGCAAGTTACTATAGAAGGATTGTAAAAGGGTTCTCCAATATAGATAATCCAATTAACACCCTTCAAAAAAAAGGGGAAGAAGTTTGAGTGAATTGATAAATGTGAGTGATGCAGAGGCATCCACACTATAACCTTCGCATATAGCATGGATGTCTGCAGACCAACCTCATCATCATCATCTTCGCCATCATCATCATATTCTGCTTTACTCTGTCAGCATCATCATCATGTTTCCCAAAACCACCAACAGCATCATCATATTTCGGATGATCACACTTATCCTCCTGCCGACTACTGTTCACCTCCTCCATTTTCCGCCTATCATCATCATGATATTCAGCGGGCGCAAACATCCTCCGGTTGCACTGTTCATCGGGCACCGAACTCCATCGGCATCATCATGATATGCAACACTTCCTTCGTCAGCAGGATAACCAATATCCGGTTGCCCCAAAGATCCTGATGACGACCACTTTAGCACCTTCCCTTCGATGCTCCGCTAGCCGACGACACAAACAACAACATCATGATATGCTTTATCTGGTTCTCTCGAAACCTCCTGATGATGTTCATACAACTTCCTGCCACGGACTTCCGCCGATACCTAAGCACTTAACGACAGCAGGATGAACTCGCGTAGGGGGATATCTCAATATCCTGATGACGATGACGTCATATCCTGATGACGATGACGTCACCCAATATCCTGATGACCTCTTCAACACTTAGTCAAAAAAAAACAAACTTTCACTCCCGCATCTGCTCGCGATACGCGGATGATTGGCACTCCCGATAGATGATCCTGATGCCGATACGCTCCTCCTCGGCTCCTCCAGATGATGATCACCCCGACGCACTTGCACTTCATGCACATGAAAGCATCATGCTCTCCGCCACTTATCTGGATGATGATGCTCAAACTGACTGCAGGATATTCACCAAGATATCCTGATGATGCCGTTTTGGCGAACTTCTTCACTTAGCGAAATTTCACTTCGCCGATCCTCCAGGGATGACCCGATCCAACCTCAGGGTGATCTTCCACACTCTGTCTTATCAGTTTGACCTAGCACATGCCCATGCTAGGGTCTTCAACATCTTTCAGCCGCGATCCTGCACACCTGCATGCAAACAAACAAACTACAACCTAACCTACTATACATCGCCATTCCACCGATCAGACGGATCAACCAGTGGAATGGATCAGTAAATCCATGAAACCAGCAAATCGATTACACAAAGGGGATCAAACAGGAAACCGAAAATAGGATCTTTATTGATTTCAAAGATGCAATACAATATGATGTTCCTCACACAGAACACTCAACCTCCTCTGCACAATACAATACTATCAATCGATGATATCTCTCTGTCTATGCAATATCAACCGATCTCATGCTTAAATAGATTATCCTACGAGTACTACTGACCCGACTCCAAGCGGCTGGGAACTCTCCAGGCGGCTGGGAGATCCAACCGATCAAACATCATGACAGCTGTTCTAACAAACTTAACTAAAAATAGCAAAAGCCTGGTCAGCATGATCTTATCATGATCAGCGTGACCTTATTACATGCATTTGGTCTAACAGACCTTCTTGGAAACACAAACAAGACCTAAAACTACTAACTACCTTATCAAGACCAGCTGTCAGGTAAGTTCCTCTGCACCATACTCCCCAAAAGAAAAGAACTCATGTCCCATGAGTTTAGTATGTGGAAGTCCTCCACCTTCACACTTTGCCTTGTCAATAGTCTGACCTGCTCCAGCTTTATCCTCTGCTGCTGTCTCTTGGCTACTCCAAGACTTCTGAACTGTGACTTGCTTTCTGGCAAGTAATTCCTCATGCCTGTTGATGTAGGCCTTTTTCTCACATACCCTGTGTTTGTCAGGTTGCCTGACTAGAACCTCTGTCTGAACTGCCTCTTGAACTGCTGAAATGTTCAACTCTATCTTTCTGTCAATCTTTATAGGACAAGCAATAGTCCCAACTATGACAACATCCTTGTCATTCCTCTCAACTGATGGTTGGTTGCACCCCTGTTTCTGAACCTGCTGCTGACCTCTGTCAGTCACAACTAAAACGTTCTTCAGCTTGTTGTCTGTAACAACTCCTTTCCCTGCAGTATCCTGAACTGCCTTTATGCCTGCTCCTCTAGGCATCTGCACAAATTCCTTATTTCCCATTAAAATGATTTGAGCTGCCTTCTGTACTGCAGCTTTTGCCTGCAATGGCATCAACTTAATAGTCTTCCCATCCTTCTTGATGGTGTAGGTATTAGCATACCCATCATACAGTACCCTTCTGTCAAATTGCCATGGTCTACCCAACAGTAGGTGACAACATTCCATAGGCAAAATATCACACAAAATTCTATCATGATATGGTCCAATCTGGAAATCCACATATGCCTGTTCAGAGACAAAAAGTGATTGACTATCACTCACCCAAGATGCCTTGTAAGGGTGTGGATGTGGAATCCTTTCCAAATGCAGTTTATCCACCATTTCCTGAGATACCATGTTGTCTGTTGAACCAGTATCAATGACAACCTTACATACTTTACCTTTGCTCTTGCATGTGGTCTTGAAAAGAGCTCTTCTTTGCATCAGATCCTTTGATCCCTGCAAACTAATTCTCCTTAGCATCAATGATTCTCCACTCTCTGGATATCCATAATTATCAGGATCTCTGTTTGAACTCTGTGCACTTTCTTCTACTTTCTCTTCTTGCACAAGTTGTACTCTCTTGTCACTAGTTCTATCATTTCTGGATGATGAACCTTTGTTTTCTGGACATTTGAAAGATGGATGACCAAACTCTCCACAGGTGTAACATTTTCCTGAAAATGTAGCAGAACTTCTACCACCTCCAAATCTTCCTCTATTACCTTTCCATCCACCTCTGAAATCAGACTGTCCCTGTCCTTTACCAGTGTCTCCTTGACCCTCATTGGTTTGCTTTTGTGCAGGGGCTGCTCCTCTTCCCCTATGGTTTCCTCTTCCTCTCATGGACTTATCATGTCCTCTATTCATCTTTTCTTCAATCCTGATTGCCATTTGATAACAATCCTCCACATTCTTAGGGTTAGCTAAAACTAACTCATCCTGTATGTTAAACCTCAAACCAACCAAGTACCTAGCCACCTTTTCTACCTCATTCTCATGATGACCAGATCTCATACTCAATAGATAAAATTCCTCAATATATGCTTTCACATCCCTATCTTTCTGCTTTAAAAATTGCAGCTTCTTAAACATCTGGATTTCATAATCCCTTGGCAAGAATTTACCCTTTATCCTTGCTACCATCTTATCCCATGAAGTGATCTTAGACTTCCCTTGTTTCCTTCTCTCAGATTGTATATAATCCCACCAAACCAAAGCATGACCTCCTAACTTGGTCTTTGCAATCTTTACTTTCTGATCCTCAGCAACATCTTCACATTCAAAGTGATTATCAAGTGCAGCAATCCAATCTAACAACTCATCTTCATTCAAGCTTCCAGTATACTTGGTGACATCAACCTTTACCTTAGGTTTTTCACTCTGCACTGCCTTTAACAGTTTTGCCAATCTCTGGTCTTCAGCATCCAGATCTTCAGCTACCTCTTCATACTCTTCAACAGTATCTTCTTCTTCTTCAGACTCACTGTCTTCCACTTCCCTCTTTTTGTTCTTTTCTAGGGCTGTCAGCCTGGCCTGAAGTGCTTCAGCAAGCTCCTTCATCTTCCTCATCTCTCTAGCATGTTTCTCCTTCATCTCCTGCAATTCCCTTGCAGTACCACTACCTTTAGGAGGCATTTTTGTCAACCTCCCACACAACACACAACACACAATTCAACTCTACCTCTGCCCTTTCGGTGACAGAATCAACACACAACAGCCCAGATGTTTTGCTGAGCTCTGATACCACTATGATGCAGAGGCATCCACACTATAACCTTCGCATATAGCATGGATGTCTGCAGACCAACCTCATCATCATCATCTTCGCCATCATCATCATATTCTGCTTTACTCTGTCAGCATCATCATCATGTTTCCCAAAACCACCAACAGCATCATCATATTTCGGATGATCACACTTATCCTCCTGCCGACTACTGTTCACCTCCTCCGTTTTCTGCCTATCATCATCATGATATTCAGCGGGCGCAAACATCCTCCGGTTGCACTGTTCATCGGGCACCGAACTCCATCGGCATCATCATGATATGCAACACTTCCTTCGTCAGCAAGATAACCAATATCCGGTTGCCCCAAAGATCCTGATGACGACCACTTCAGCACCTTCCCTTCGATGCTCCGCTAGCCGATGACACAAACAACAGCATCATGATATGCTTTATCCGGTTCTCTCGAAACCTCCTGATGATGTTCATACAACTTCCTGCCACGGACTTCCGCCGATACCTAAACACTTAACGACAGCAGGATGAACTCGCGTAGGGGGATATCTCAATATCCTGATGACGATGACGTCATATCCTGATGACGATGACGTCACCCAATATCCTGATGACCTCTTCAACACTTAGTCAAAAAAAACAAACTTTCACTCCCGCATCTGCTCGCGATACGCGGATGATTGGCACTCCCGATAGATGATCCTGATGCCGATACGCTCCTCCTCGGCTCCTCCAGATGATGATCACCCCGACGCACTTGCACTTCATGCACACGAAAGCATCATGCTCTCCGCCACTTATCCGGATGACGATGCTCAAACTGACTGCAGGATATTCACCAAGATATCCTGATGATGCCGTTTTGGCGAACTTCTTCACTTAGCAAAATTTCACTTCGCCGATCCTCCAGGGATGACCCGATCCAACCTCAGGGTGATCTTCCACACTCTGTCTTATCAGTTTGACCTAGCACATGCCCATGCTAGGGTCTTCAACATCTTTCAGCCGCGATCCTGCACACCTGCATGCAAACAAACAAACTACAACCTAACCTACTATACATCGCCATTCCACCGATCAGACGGATCAACCGGTGGAATGGATCAGTAAATCCATGAAACCAGCAAATCGATTACACAAAGGGGATCAAACAGGAAACCGAAAACAGGATCTTTATTGATTTCAAAGATGCAATACAATATGATGTTCCTCACACAGAACACTCAACCTCCTCTACGCAATACAATACTATCAATCGATGATATCTCTCTGTCTATGCAATATCAACCGATCTCATGCTTAAATAGATTATCCTACGAGTACTACTGACCCGACTCCAAGCGGCTGGGAACTCTCCAGGCGGCTGGGAGATCCAACCGATCAAACATCATGACAGCTGTTCTAACAAACTTAACTAAAAATAGCAAAAGCCTGGTTAGCATGATCTTATCATGATCAGCGTGACCTTATTACATGCATTTGGTCTTAACAGACCTTCTTGGAAACACAAACAAGACCTAAAACTACTAACTGCCTTATCAAGACCAGCTGTCAGGTAGGTGCCTCTGCACCAGTGAGCAAGATTTTCAATTTTAAAACATAAGCTCACTACTACTCCTATTCTTATTGTGCCAGATCCTAATGGGAGTAGTTATAATAGATTCTTTAGGAGAAGGATTGGGTGGGGTTCTTATGTAGAATGGTTAGGTTATGGCATATGAATCCCAAAAAATAAAGCAATATGAAGTAAATTATGTATCCCATGACCTTGAGTTAGTTGCAATAGTGCATGCCATGTAAATATGGAGGCACTATCTTATCGGTAAGCCATTTGAGATAAAAATTGATCACTTACATCTTAAATACATATTCACTCAACCTAATCTAAATGCTTGTTAAAGATGATGGCTTGAACTCGTGAGTGAGTATGACTTGTTGGATTTAGGATAGACAACTAAGAGGGGGGTGAATCAATTGTCGCCAAAATCCTGTTCCTTATTTACTTTAAAACATTCTTATATTTCAACATCATATTAATGATTCAATCATGGAAGCATAATGCAATAATTCAAGAGCAGAAACAAATTCAACACATATAACACCAAGATTTTAATGTGGAAAACCCAGTTAAGGGAAAAACCACAGGGTGACTAACCCAAGATTGTATTCTCTGTTAAAAGAATAAGAAGAATAAAATGGCACTTGCTAGTTAGGGCTCACTGCCTGAGCACACTACTCACAAGAGGCCCACTGCCTACAGGAGACACACTGTCTACAGAAAAATATGAGTATTACATACTTGAACTAGAGATTAGCATCTTCACTATGCTTGAGTCAGTTCCATTTAAGCTCAATACCTCTTCTCTGCTTTTTGCTCCTCTTCACTACCACCTTCTCATCATAACCAATGATACATTTGAATGACTTCGCAATTCTTATTTATACATGACATCAAATTTGGAATGATCATCAAAGTCGGCACAACATACACTTATTTTATTACAAAGAAATTACAACAATACAACTTGACTTATTACAAAAACTTCATGCACATCACTACCTTGTTGGCCACACGTAGCTAGGACTTAAATCTTCTTAGAGGAACACGCCATGCTTCACAAAACATCTTCAAGATCATCAGCAACATGTACAAATCATCTCAATACCTCTTCTCTGCTTTTTGCTCCTCTTCACTACCACCTTCTCATCATAACCAATGATACATTTGAATGACTTCGCAATTCTTATTTATACATGACATCAAATTTGGAATGATCATCAAAGTCGGCACAACATACACTTATTTTATTACAAAGAAATTACAACAATACAACTTGACTTATTACAAAAACTTCATGCACATCACTACCTTGTTGGCCACACGTAGCTAGGACTTAAATCTTCTTAGAGGAACACGCCATGCTTCACAAAACATCTTCAAGATCATCAGCAACATGTACAAATCATCTGGTCAGCCAAGACTAGGAAGAACACCATCACTCGAAGGTAAATCTTCAATGCGGACCGCCAACATGAACTGGACACAATCTAGAGACCCCCACAAGCTTGCTTGAATCACCAAGAACATCTGCAACACTTCTGCTTACTATAATCATTCTCATCTTCATCTGGAACCTCAAGAACACAGTTGGTCATCACTGTCAAATTAGAAGGATTGCTTATGGACCTCCAAACCACAAACCAATTGAGTTGTCAATTCTCATTAGCCTCCCAAACATGCCACCAAATCTATAGAACATGATATTGTATTTATGGATCTCACCAAACCTATTTGTGTCACTTTGTCACCTCTTAACAGTTGCCAAAACTGGTTTTACTCTCATAGCCATAACTCCTCCACATTTTCATGCAGACCTCTCAAATCTTCACTCGATCATCTTTAGACACATATCTACAAACCCTTTGATGCACATTCTCTAATCTTCATCTGGCTGGGATCTTCACTTCATAGAGCTTCACTATCTTCATTGTTCTTCTATATTTCTGATAGGACTAATTTTCTTAATATCCTCAGCACACAACTCATCCAATCCTTGTCATCAATGCAACAAGAGTATGTTGACATCAATGACAACACCAGTTAGGCCCATACTTGCAACAATCTCCCCCTTTGTCATTGATGGCAACATATAATGTGAAAAACTTTTTTAACCATCAAGACAAGAACTTCTCACTGACTGACATAGCTCCCCTATCAACAACAACCATTCACATGTCTTCTCTTCCTTTACTACTCCCCCTTTGATCAGAAACCACTTTCTATTTTTCACATATCTTCTCTCCCCCTTTGACATCAATGGGAAAGGGCACATACTTGCCATCACTTCTCATACTTCAGAATCATACTGACTGCTCCCCCTGAGTAGTAGCCTCCTAACATCAATCCAGATCATAAGATATGACTGTGGGATCCACCAGACTAATGCACATCAATGCACGTTAATTTAGAACCGAAGGGGTAATAACCCCTAACTTCTCCCTAAGATACTTAAAAGAGTCCTTAGGTACAGGTTTAGTAAAAATGTCTGCAATCTGATCCTTTGAGGGCACAAACTCCAATCTAACTTCATTCTTGTTCAACTGCTCTCTCAAAAAGTGGAACTTGATGGATATATGTTTTGTCTTTGAATGCAACATGGAATTTTTTGATATGTTTATTGCACTTGAATTATCACAGAAGATTGTGATAGGTTCTTCATACTCCACTCTGATATCTCTTAGCATTTGCTTCATCCACAATACTTAAGTGCAATTGCCTGCTGCTACAATATACTATGCTTCTGCAGTGGCCAAAGATATTACCTCTTGTTTCTTGCTTTGCCAAGAAACCAATCTTTTTCCTAAAAAGAATGCACCACTACTGGTACTCTTCCAGTCATCCACATCTCCTGCCCAATCAACATCTGTATATGCATGAAGAGAGAAATTGTGATCCTTAGGATACCATAATCCATACTCAACTATTCCCTTCAAATATCTAAGAATTCTCTTGATTTCCATGACGTGAGACACTCTAGGATCATCTTGGAATCTAGCAACAAGACCAACATCATTCATAATATCAGGTCTAGTTTGAGTAAGGTAGAGCAATCCTCCAATCATTGACCTATACTTTTTCTGATCAGCCTTAGGAGATTCATCATCTTTACTTAGCTTACATCTGGTTGCCATGGGAGTATTCATTGGCTTTGAATCTTTCATCCCAAATTTCTTCTACAATTATTTCGCATATTTGGTCTGTGATATGAAGATTCCTTTCTTTGTTTGAGTGATTTGTAGACCCAAGAAGAAATTGATTCCCCCAAACATAGAAATCTCAAATTCACTTTGCATTTGATTTGTAAAAGTCTTGTACATACTATCTTTCCCTCCAAAAATGATATCATCAACAAATACTTCAACAATCAAGATATTTTCATGATCAATCTTAAAATATAGATTACTATTAGCAGTACCTTTGTTGAAACCAATCTTCAAAAGATGTTTGTCCAATCTTTCATACCAAGCTCTTGGGGCTTGTTTGAGTCCATACAATTCCTTCTTCAACTTATAGACCATATCTCCATGATCAGACAATTGAAATCCATCCGGTTGCTCAATGTATACCTCTTCTTCCAAATCACCATTTAGGAAAGCAGACTTGACATCCATCTGATATACCTTGAAATCTTTGAAGGCAACAAAGGTAAGAAATAATCTGATAACTTCAATTCTTGCAACTGGAGCAAAAGTTTCTTCAAAGTCAACTCCTTCTACTTGAGAATAACCCTTAGAGACCAATCTACCTTTGTTTCTTACTACTTCACCACCTTCATTCAGTTTATTCCGGAAGACCCATTTTGACCCAATCACATTTTTGTCCTTAGCTCTGGGAACAAGATCCCAAGTGTGATTCTTTTCAATCTGCATCAGTTCTTCCTCCATTGCTTTAACCCAATTTTCATAATTGCATGCTTCACTTATTGTTTTTGGTTCAATCTTTGAAATCAAACAATACTTCACTGAATCTTGAGAAATTTTTCTTCTTGTTTGAACACCTTTGCTTCTATCTCCCATGATCTGATCTTCAGAATGATTCAGTCTTACATACCTGGGAGTTTTGGGATTCTCTTGCACTTCTAATTCTTGGACAGGTTCATGCAAACTTGTCTCTTCTTCTTGTATTTCAGGATTCTCTGGATCAGTCTAAATCTAAACTGGAGTTGGGACTTGTTCTCCTTGGTCTAAGACATCATTTTGATCATCTACTTCATACTCATAATACCTTGAGGGACTTTCCATGCCTTCATCAACCTTCACATTTGTACTTTCTACAATCTTTCTCAATCTCTTGTTATAACACCGATATGCTTTGATTTGAGTAGAATATCCCAAGAATATTCCTTCATCACTTCTAGCATCAAACTTGCCAAGGTCTTCATTTCTTTTGATATAGCATTTACTACCAAAGACTCTGAAATACTTCACAATAGGAGTGATGCCAAACTAAAGTTCATAAGGGGTCTTACCAGTATTGCCTCTAATTTGTACATGATTAAGAGTATAGATAGCAGTGCTTACAGCTTCTCTCCAATAGATTTGAGGAACATTTGCTTCCATCATCATGGTCCTAGATGCTTCCTAGATGGTATGGTTCTTTCTCTCCACTACTCCATTCTACTGTGGATTCCTTGGAGTAGATAATTGTCTCTTTATCCCATGTTTCTCACAGAATGATATGAACTCACTGGATGTGAATTCTCCACCTCTATCAGACCTGAGGCATTTTATGTTTATGCCAGTTTCATTTTCTACCATAGCCTTGAATATTTTGAACTTCTCAAGTGCTTCAGATTTCTCTTTCAAGAAAGTCACCCACATCATCGAGAGTGGTCATCAATCAGTAACATGAAATACCTATCTCCTTGAAGACTCCCGATTCTTACTGGACCACAGAGATTAGTGTACACTAAGTCTAACAATCTAGTTGATAATTGTTCCTTACTTTTGAATGTGACTATGTTCTGCTTACCCAACTGACATTCTTTGCACAAACTATTAGCAGGTTTGACCAATCTTGGAAGATCTCTTACAACCTGAGTGTTTCTTATCTTGATGATATTATCAAAATTCACATGACACATTCTCCTATGCCACAACCAACTCTAATCAATTTGAATAAATAAGCAAAACCAAATGAAAGATGTTACTTTTTTTTTGTGTACCGGATGCAATCTCAGTTCCAGAGCTTTCAAAAATCTTGTATTTTCAATTTTTGAATCAGAGATCATAGCCTTTGTCCACCAACTGGCCAACACTGAGAAGATTATGCTTTAGACCTTCAACATACAAAACATCACTGGTTTTGTTCTTTCCATCAAAAGAAATGGTTCCTCTGCCTCTAATTCTACCAGCAGAATTATCTCCAAACTTTACAACTCCACCTTCATATCTTTCCAAGCTTAAGAACTTACTCTTGTCACCAATCATATGGTGAGAGCATCCACTATCAATAAACCATTCATCCTTTTCTTCAACCTGAGCAGCCAAAGCACTTTCTATCATCTTATGATTGGCAGATTCAATAGGCAGTGGATCTTCTTCTTTGATGGCAATAAACACCCAGTCACTTCTGGGTTTATTTCCTATGCCAGATTTATCATCTGTTACTTCTTCATCATCATCTTCATGAACATAGTAACATTTCTTCTGAAACCTTGATCTATTAGGGTTTGGCCTTGAAGTTCTTTTCGGACATCTTGAGGCAAAATGACCAATCTTATTACAAGTAAAGTATTTGAAAGGTAATTTTCCTTCATACTTACCAGATCCTCTTGGCAGTCTCTTTGCAATAAGGGCTTCAAGTTGTTCAGCTTCTAACTCATCTTCTTCCAGATCTTTCCTTATTTTATCATACCATGTTGATTTCCTTAAGGAACTTTCTCCTGGATCATATCTCTGTTTGCCTTTTGTAAAGGCACTAGCTTTGAATGCATATTTAGTCTTGGGAAGTGCATCACCAAACTCAACCAACTCAAATGTAGATATCTTACCAACCAATTGATCCCTTGTACTAGTTAAAGATCTGATTTCCTCAATAGTAGCAGCTTTGTGTTTGTAAGTAGGAGGTAGAGATCTGAGAACTTTGGCAACAATCTCATCCTCATCCAATATTCAACCAACACATCTAATACCACATACAAGCTCATTTACTTTTGACATATATGAAGTGATATTCTCATCTTCACTCATCTTCAAGTTTTCAAACTTTCCTTTCAGAATTTGCAGCTTGGCACACTTAACATATTTGTCTCCTTCATAAAGATTTTCTGGCTTTGTCCAAATTTCATAAGCAATTTTCAAATCCATAACATTTGTCAGCTCTGAATTAGTTAAGGCACTCAGTAGGGCTTCTTTAGCTTGAAGATTATTGTCTGCATCTTTGACTTCATCCATAGTTGTTGGACCATTCTTTGGGGAAACATATTTAGTTGTAGTTATGTTCCAATATTGATTTCCCATGCATTGTGACATTCCATGCGGCTCTTCCAAAGAGTGTAGTTTGTTCCATCAAACCTTGGACTATCCTTCTTGTAGGATGACATCTTGGATCTCCTCAAGCAGTTAAGCTTCTTCTAGAGGAAATTAGCTCTGATACCAATTGTTGGATTTAGGATAGACAACTGAGAGCGAGGTGAATTAGTTGTCACCAAAATCCTATTCCTTATTTACTTTAAAACCTTCTTATATTTCAAAATCATATCAATGATTCAATCATGAAATCATAATGCAATAATTCAAGAGCATAAACAAATTCAACACAAATAACACCAAGATTTTAATGTGGAAAACCTAGTTAAGGGAAAAACCATGGGGTGACTAACCCAAGATTGTATTCTTTGTTAAAAGAATAAGAAGAATAAAATGGTACTTGCTAGTTAGGGCTCACTACCTGAGCACACTGCTCACAAGAGGCCGACTGCCTATAGAAGACACACTGTCTACAAAAAAATATGAGTATTACATATTTGAACTAGAGATTAGCATCTTCACTAGATGCTTGAGTTAGTTTCATTTAAGCTCAATACCTTTGCTCTACTTTTCACTCCTCTTCACTACCACCTTCTCATCATAACCAAGGATACATTTGAATGACTTCACAATTCTTATTTATACATGACATCAACTTTGGAATGATCATCAAAGTCACCACAACATACACTTATTTTATTACAGAGCAATTACAAAAATACAACTTGACTTATTACAAAAATTTCATGCTCATCACTACCCTATTGGCCCCACATAGCTAGGACTTCAATCTTCTTAGAGGAACATGTCATGCTTCACAAAACATCTTCAAGATCATCTGCAACATGTGCAAATCATCTGGTCGGCCAAGACTAGGAAGAACACCATCACTTGAAGGTAAATCTTCAATTATGAGCTTAATCTTCAATGTAGACTACAAACACAAATTGGACACAATCTCAAGACCCCCACAAGCTTGCTTGAATCACCAAGAACATCTGTACCACTTCTGCTTACTGTAATCATTCGTATCTTCATCTGGAACCTCAAGAATACAGTTGGTCATCACTATCAAATTAGAAGGATTGCTTGTGGATCTCCAAACCACAAACTAATTGAGTTGTCATTTCTCATTAGCCTCCCAAACATGCCACCAAATCCGCAGAACATGATATTGTATTTCCGGATCTCACCGGACCTATTTGTGTCACTCTGTCACCTTTGAATAGTTGCCAGAACTGGTTTTACTCTCATGGCCATAACTCCTCCACATTTTTATTTGAACCTCTCATATCTTGGTTGGATCATCTTTAGACACATATATACAAACCCTTTGATGTGCATTCTCTGATCTTCATCTAGCTGGGATCTTCACTTCATAGAGCTTCACTATCTTCACTATTCTTCTTTGTTTCTGATAGGACTAATTTTCTCAATATCCTTAGCACACAACTCATCCAATCCTTGTCATCAATGCAATAGGAGTATGTTGACATCAATGACAACACTAGTTAGGCCCATACTTGGAACATGACTTTGATATAGATTATATCAAAGAAAAAGAGAATAGGGTAGCTAATGCTTTAAGCTAAAGAAGACATATTTTGGCCATCACAACTTTTTTCTCTACATTCAGAAACCAAGTGCTTGAACAACTTTAGAATGATGAGTTTTACCTAAAGGTTAAGTTAGCCTTAGAAGAAGATGCCTTTAACCATTGGTTTGAGGGATATAAACTTGAACAAGATGGTCTACTTCGATTTTAGAACAACATGTATGTTCCAAAACATGGTGATTTAAGAACCAAAATTCTTGAAGAAGAACACAATGCTCCTTATTCTAGGCAGCCAAGAGTAACTAAAGTCTTGGCAGATTTGAAGCCATTGTATTTCTGGCCATGGTTGAAGAAGGAAGTAACAATGTACATGTGGCAAGATGCCTAGAATGCCAATGAGTTAAGGTTGAGCATGTACATTTGGCAGGACTCCCATATCCTCATGACATATAAAAA
This sequence comes from Cunninghamia lanceolata, assembly GCA_027924645.1. Lineage (NCBI taxonomy): Eukaryota > Viridiplantae > Streptophyta > Pinopsida > Cupressales > Cupressaceae > Cunninghamia > Cunninghamia lanceolata. Next base: position 3,910,415 of record BSBN01000046.1, on the reverse strand, counting down.
TACAAATGGCATGTGATTATTATGGATTTCATGCAAGTGTTACCTTTTTCCAAAACCAAACACAATGTCATTTTGGTGGTGATAGATAAACTCACAAAGTAGCCCCTTTCATACTAGGAAACTTGACTGATGGGTCATTAACCTTAGCAAAGAAATTTGTTCAAGATATTTTTAGGCTCTGTTGGTACCTGAATATGTATATGTAGGCCCCTTCCCAAAAATCCAAAAAATTCTGTCTTTCGGCCTCTGCAATACTAAAAAATGCAAAAAATCAGTCATATGCATGTGCCTTTGTATATACAAGGATGTTTGTATATACGTGTAGGTAAAATGTGTATTGGTGGGTGCAAAATCTCTATTGCCCTTTGAAAAATTGAGTTAGACACATTTCTGAATGAATATTGGGCTCTAAAAGGTGCATATACAAAGGGGAATCTTTCGCAGATTCCTGGGAATATTCCTGCTTTGTATATTGGGTTATATGCAAAGCAAAATATACAGGGAGGTGCAAATATACATTTGCTATAGTGGTGAGGCAGAGATGCATGTGGGGGGGCCCATGGATATACAAGGTGGAATGTATATGCAATATACATTCAGGCGCACATACAATGGTTATATAGATTGCAAGAATATTCTGGAGAACATTCCTTGTTTGTATGTGCAAGGGGAATGTACATTGGAAATCATACAAAGGCCCGCGACATGCAAAGTGAACAGTGCAAAGGAGAGAGAAAATGGTCGGACCCACCAGTGGTATGCAAAGGCAATTGTATATATGCCGATGTACATTCAAGACATACAAGTGAAATATGCATTCCGAAACAGAAGGAGAAGTCAGATGCGGCAGATAAAAGTTTGAAATCCACCTTGTATGTATGAGGCGATGGATGCAAGCAAGGGGACATACAACCCGAACATGATGGAGGAATAAAATGCAATGAATAAATATTTCAGGTCCGTGGGTTGTATAAAGCGCTTGTATATGCCAATATACAAGTCGATGTGCAATGAAAGAGAGACAAGCAAGACTTCGAAAGGGGATACGTTCTGATGCATAGCGATTTGAAGTCCGCGGCCTATATGTATGTATGTGTTGTATATCGCAGATATACAAAGGATGGAGATGCAAGCCAGACCCGATTTGAATTTCAATTTGCTCTATAATGGTTTGGGGTCCGCCTTGTATAATGAACAGTTGTATATGCATTTGCTCTTGCGTATACAAGGGTTTTTGACAAGATGAGCAGTAGCGATTGTATATGCATTTAAACATGCATATATAATGGGCAAAAATGGCAAAATAGTGAATGGAAAGGTCAGCGATAGAAACATGAGGTGCGTGCGTGGCACGACCTGACTGGTTGGCATCTTTTCAACGTTTTTGGGTGCTGTTGATCCTGGCGACGGGAGCTAATCGACGGCCAAGTTTTAAAGTTGCAGCGTGGGTTTTCTTTGCATCCGCAGACATTGTTTTGAGTGGGAAAAGTCCATGGACACACTGTTGTTGCGTCTTTAGAGGCTACAGGTAGCTGAAGCTTTAATGGCAGATTGTGCAAGGAAGTATGGGTCATGTTGACAGGTCAACCACCCGAATTGATGAAGAAAATCTTAGAGCGGCAGCTCAAATCCTGAACCTACCTGCTCCTTCCTCTTTGTCCCTCTACCACATTCAATTTTGAGCGCCATTTCTCATGCATTATATCTAGCAGATTTTTGATGTGCCATGTAATTAATGTAGAGTACACTTTCTTGCTGTATTAAGCAGACTGTGTTACTCAGTTTGTTGTTGTTGAAGACTTGGGCATTTTTGTGTGAATAATGAAATATAGAGCATTTCATGTATGTTTTATCTCTGTGAAGTTTATGTGTTGCATCTGAGTTGTATCTTGCACATATGTTCAGTTTCAGTGTTAATGTTATATGAAAAATGCATTATTGCATGTGTTTATCTGTCTGTCTCCATTTGTTGTATGCATTTTCTTCTTTTGAATTTGGCTGCTAAGGGTTTCTCAGATTCTAGGGTATAGTGTTGTTGTACCACATGCTTAATCTGTAACTTTCATTCAAGGAGTGGATTAAATTGTTTTAGGTTAAAGTGTGGAGAAGATTGTATGTCAGCTAGGATATTCATAAGCAGAGACAGTTAAATACCCATTCTTGGGTGATGTTTGTAAGGCAAGCATTAATCTAACCCCTTGAAATTCAAATGCCAGTTGCAAGCCACTCTCATGTATACGTCTATGCGACTCCTTGCCCTGAGATAGGCATCGGTCTACCCTTGTGAAGTAGTTATGATCCAAACCCCCTGTCTTGCATCTAAATCATCAAACCAATCATTCCACATTTCCAACATGTTAGTTGTAGGAGTAGGATTAGGAACCCCTGCATACTCTCATACCTAACCAGTCATATATGTCCAAGAAAGTTGCCAAACTTGTGATCCATCATTTAGATCTTGGTCCATGCATGAGAGTATTCTGCCTATTATTACAAAGTTAAATCTTTCTATCATTTGGAGAGTAAATGTTACATCTTTATCAAATAGGGACACCCCCCTTGGTGCTGCAAAACCAGAAGTGAAGGGGAGGCAACTCACATAACCTCCTGTGTCTATTGGCCGAATCTGCCCGTGCATTGGAATTGGCAAACCCTCTGCCGATTCAGAAAAAATTACCAACAGAATTGGTGACTCTACTAGGGAAGGATTGATGAAAAAAGAATTGTTATTTTGCCCATCTAAGTCCCAACAGAATTGGCGACCCTGTTGGGGAGAGAAAGAGTCAAATTATTTGAAAAGTGAATTCATTGCAACAAGATCCAAAAATGAACATGTGGTGCTCTACTGGCATGGTGAATCCAGAAAACAAAATGGCCTTGTTGATATATTGTCCTCTTTGTGAGAGGTGGCGACTCTATTGATTGAACCTATCAGTGTTGCAACATATATCCAGATATTCATCTTTGATTCAAAATGTTAAGTTTAAAATAGTAAGCCTGGGTATGCTTTCAAAGGAGACCATTTTTTATTGAAAGGTATAAAGCCCTAAATTTCATAGGAATAGATGGTTACCCAAATGCTATTCCAAATAAAATTAGAAGATGTTTGCCAAAATATAGTGGATCAAATTCTGAATCAGCAAACAAACATCTGCAAAAATTTTGTAATTTAATAGAAGATTATGAGGTAGAGGATGAAGATGTTGTAATGAGACTCTTTGTTTAGTCATTAGAAGATGATGCTAGAGTTTGGTTTTCAGACCTGCCTGTATGTTCAGTTTCTTCATGGATAGATTTAAAAATTGCATTCCTAGAGCAGTTTGGTGAAAGATTTGATGTGGCCTCATTGATCATACATTTTATGAATATTCAAAAGGAAGATGAGGAGCTGGTTCCAGCCTTTAACCTTAGATTTTTTAAGTTGCTTAAGCAGATCCCTGAATATATGAGACCCAATAATCTATTGTGCTTAGCAATTTATTTGGCTACATTTGATGAAGAAATGAGTTATCTATTAAGAGATAAGGAACCAGCCACACTTCACTAGGCTTACCAATTTGCTATGGATATAGAAAACAATGAGAAATATGGAATGGCAGTAGGTTTCATGGCTGTAAGTTGTCAAAACAGTTATCAAAGTGAATGTATTTTTGCTTTTCCATAATGTTCATTAAAGGATGATTTTGTAGAGGGAAATATATTTCAGAATAATGTGTGTAGCCATGATGTGATGCATGAAGAAAATGTTGTAGAAAATATAGGCACATCTTGTAATAATGAAAACAAAGATTGTTTTCAGCCTCTAGAAGACAAGCCTGCAGACACAAGATGCCCTCCAATTGATCAAATGAAAGATATACATGAGGTTGTGCCCTGCAGCAATAGGCATATCCCAGCTATTCCTAATTATTTGTATAAAATGGATATGCAAAGCTTCACTCTAAATGTAGAAGATGCTGCTTCAAGGGATAATAGTGAATATGTTAGTGATTGTCAGCATTCAAATCCATGTGTGAGCCTTTCAGATGATGAAATATACATGGATGTTGAGTATGAGTGTTTCCTTGAAGATTCTGACCATCTTCATAATGCAAAGGTTGAAACTTCTACTGTTGATTATCAAGGCATTGATGAAGAGGAAAATCAGGGTCACTATTCATAGGTGGATGGGCAAGTTGTAGATGTGTGTGCTCATACGATTGGGGATAGTGTTGATTACAAGGGTAACTATGAAGTTTTTAATGTAGGGTTGCATTCTGAGCTATTTATGCCTTCTTTTGAGACATTCCAGGTGGACATAAATGATATGATTTCTGAGCACAGCAATGATGAATATCTGCATGTCTATAAAGATAAATTTGATTATGAGATGTTGCTTGTGCCTGAATATTGCATGTTTGATACAGAGGAGCTCTTATTTTTTGAAGAAGGGCAAAATTCTGATATGGATTCATTTGTTTCATGTGAGTCTGTCATTTTCCCAAGCAACATCAATGACTCATATGATGATGACATTCTACAACTCATGATAATGTATGCTGATGAGGCTTGTTGTAGATTTGTCAATGAAAAAGAAAGGAGCAGCAGCACAAACAATTGCAATGCTAAGTGCTGCAAGTGGTTAAATACTTTCAAGCTTCATTTGAAGAAATCAAAACAAAATCAAGTGTTTGACAAAGGAAAACTCTGGTTTTTCCTTTTTGGTGGCCCTGGGCCACCAAGTAAATTTTAAATAAATGTGTTTTGTGATGCAGGTTGGTGCAGTTTTGACTCTGTTGCCCAATGGATAAGGACTGGTCTACATACCAGAGATCTGAAGTCCTTGCCATGCCTGCAAGAGGCATGCATCCCCAGACAGAGCATGTTGGTACCTGAATATGTATATGTAGAGCCCTTCCCAAAAATCCAAAAAATTCTGTCTTTCAGCCTCTGCAGTGCTAAAAAATGCAAAAAATCAGTCATATGCATGTGCCTTTGTATATACAAGGATGTTTGTATATACGTACAGGTAAAATGTGCATTAGCGGGTGCAAAATCTCTATCGCCCTTTGAAAAATTGAGTTAGACACATTTTTGAATGAATATCGGGCTCTAAAAGGTGCATATACAAAGGGGAATCTTTCGCAGATTCCTAAGAATATTCCCGCTTTGTATATTGGGTTATATACAAAGCAAAATATACAAGGAGGTGCAAATATACATTTACTACAATGGCGAGGTAGAGATGCATGTGGTGGGGCCCGTGGATATACAAGGTGGAATGTATATGCAATATACATTCAGGCGCACATACAATGGTTATATACATTGCAGTAATATTTTGGAGAACATTCCTTGTTTGTATGTGCAAGGGGAATGTACATTGGAAATCATACAAAGGCCCGTGACATGCAAAGTGAATAGTGCAAAGGAGAGACAAAATGGTCGGGCCCACCAGTGGTATGCAAAGGTAGTTGTATATATGCCGATGTACATTCAAGACATACAAGTGAAATATGCATTCTGGAATAGAAGGAGAAGTCAAATGCGGTGGATAAAAATTTGAAATCCGCCTTGTATGTATGAGGCGATGGATGCAAGCAACGGGACATACAACCCAAATGTGATAGAGGAATAAAATGTAGTGAATAAATATTTCAGGTCCGTGGGTTATTTAAAGCGCTTGTATATGCCGATGTGCAATGAAAGAGAGACAAGCTGGACTTCGAAAGGGGATACATTCTGATGCATAGCGATTTGAAGTCCGCAGCCTGTATGTATGTATGTGTTGTATATCATGGATATATAAAGGATGGAGATGCAAGCCGGACCTGATTTGAATTTTAATTTGCTCTATAATGGTTTGGGGTCCGCCTTGTATAATGAACAGTTGTATATGCATTTGCTCTTGCATATACAAGGGTTTTTGATAGGATGAATAGTAGTGATTGTATATGCATTTAAACATGCATATACAATGGACGAAAATGGCAAAATAGTGAATGGAAAGGTTAGCGATAGAAACATGAGGTGCGTGCGTGGCACGACCTGACTGGTTGGCATCTTTTCAACGTTTTTGGGTGCCGTTGATCCTGGTGATGGGAGGTGATCGACGGCCAAGTTTTAAAGTTGCAGCATGGGTTTTCTTTGCATCTGTAGATGTTGTTTTGAGTGGGAAAACTCCATGGACATGCTACTGTTGCATCTTCAGAGGCTGTAGGTAGCTGAAGCTTTAATGGCAGATTGTGCAAGGAAGTATGGGTCATGTTGACAGGTCAACCACCTGAATTGATGAAGAAAATCTTGGAGCAGCAGCTCAAATCCCAAACATACCTACTCCTTCCTCTTTGTCCCTCTACCGCATTCAATTTTGAGAGCCATTTCTCATGCATTATATCTGGCAGATTTTTGATGTGCCATGTAATTAATGCAGAGTACACTTTCTTGCTGTATTAAGCAAACTGTGTTACTCAGTTTGTTGTTGTTGAAGACTTGGGCATTTTTGTGTGAATAATGAAATATAGAGTATTTCATGTCTATTTTATCTCTGTGGAGTTTATGTGTTGCATCTGAGTTGTATCTTGCACATATGTTCAGTTTCAGTGTTAATGTTATATGAAAAATGCATTATTGCATGTGTTTATTTGTCTGTCTCCATTTGCTGTATGCATTTTCTTCTTTTGAATCTGGCTGCTAAGGGTTTCTCAGATTCTAGGGTATAGTGTTGCTGTACCACATGCTTAATCTGTAACTTCCATTCAAGGAATGGATTAAATTGTTTTAGGTTAAAGTGTGGAGAAGATTGTATGTCAGCTGGGATATTCATAAGTAGAGATAGTTAAATACCCATTCTTGGGTGATGTTTGTAAGGCAAGCATTAATCTAACCCCTTAAAATTTGAATGCCAGTTGTAAGCCACTCTCATGTATACATCTATGCGACTCCTTGCCCTAAGATAGGCACCGGTCTACCCTTGTGAAGTAGTTATGATCCAAACCCCCTGTCTTGCATCCAAACCATCAAACCAATCATTCCATATTTCCAACCTGTTAGTTGTAGGAGTAGGATTAGGAACCCCTACATACTCTCATACCTAACCAGTCATATATGTCCAAGAAAGTTACCAAACTTGTGATCTATCATTTAGATCTTGGTCCATGCATGAGAGTATTCTGCCTGTTATTACAAAGTTAAATCTTTCTATCATTTAGAGAGTAAATGTTACATCTTTATCAAATAGGGACACCCCCCTTGGTGTGGCAGAACCATAAGTGAAGGGGAGGTAGCTCACGCAACCTCCCGTGTCTATTGGCTGAATCTGCCCATACATTGGAACTGGCAAACCCTCTGCCGATTCAAAAAAAATTACCAACAGAATTGGCGACTCTACTAGGGAAGGATTGATGAAAAAAGAATTGTTATATTTTGCCCATCTGAGTCCCAACAGGCTCCATGGTGTACTTGAAGTGATCATTTCTGATCGATATGTTAGGATGACATTAAGGTTTTGGAAGACCTTGCATTTTGCTTTAGACATGTGCCTTAATTTTAGTTCAATGTATCATCCTCAGACAGATGGAGAGACCAAATAAGCAAATCAGATCTTTGAGGATCTACTGCAAATGTACTGTATGGATCAATAGTACAAATGGGAGGAATATATTCCATTGGTTGAATTTTCTTATAATAATTCTTGCCAAATTGATCCATTTGAAGCTCTTTATGGCAGAAAGTGTCGTGCCCCTATTAGGTGAGATATTATAGAGGACAAGGTGGTTATTGGTCTTGAGATGCTTTGAGAAATGGATCATCAAATGAGACTAACTAAAGGAAGATTGAAAGCAACTTTTGATAGAAAGAAGAGATACATAGACAAAAACATAAGTTTCAGATAATTTGTAGTGGGGGACAAGGTGTTCCTAAGAGTAAAACTGCATAAGAGTTCCATCTCCTTTGGCAAGTCACCCAAAATGGCTCCTTTTGATCTAATAAATCTTGTGACTTATAGATTGGCCATCTCTTTCTCATTTACATGATGTATTCCATGTTTCATTGTTGAAACCTTATCACCCAGATGCCACTCATATTTTGGACTAGCGACCTTTGCAGGTTTAGGATCTGGGGGTGGTTCAAGTAGAGCCCCTATGAATCCTTAAACACTACAAACTTTAGTTGTGCAAAAGGGAGGTGGTCCAATGCAAGATGCAGTGGGACCAATTTTCTAAGGATAGTGCTACATGGGAGGATGTTCCAGAGATGCAACAACTTTTTCCTCATCTTTTCTATCTTTATTTACTTCATTTTTATCATCGAGACGATACCTACTCCTAGTGGGGAGGGATGTCATAGCCCAAATTTTGTAGATCTAGCAGATTATTTCATACCTTGTAGATATTTTATATATTTGTATGATGTTATAATGATGATATATGTTACATTATGAAAATTCTATATATGGTTAACTAATTTCAATTCACAATTTGATATGTGCAGTTCATATATTTGATAGTGTTACATTAGTATGACATGATTTACATATTATCATGTGTTTATATATTGATATTATTTGATGTTGTCTAATTACAATCTAATTGTCTGAGTGTGATAGGATCTTCAGCAACCTCTCACCGAAAGGGAGAGTATCATAGAGGAGAAGGGCCTAGCAATTCAGAGGTTGACATGCATGATACACACACATGCACTTAGTGCATATAGTGTAGTTGCATATTACATTGGGTATAATGGTAATGTAGTTAATCGTCTTGAGTATTTTATTCTTGTGGAGTTATTAATTTTTATTTGTCTTCAAAACTTGAAAAATTTTATATGTATATGTATGTGTGTGTATTATATATAATATGATATATAATATATATCTAAGTTTCAAATAAATATATTTTAATCATATTTATCTATTTCTATATATACATATGTGTGTATTTTATAATTAAAATCACACATAAGTATATATAAAAATATAATATATTAAATACTGAAAAGCCAATAGCCATTAGCAGAAGTTAATAGTAATAGAATATTTCCATTAGAAACTTAGGAAATGAATTGTACTAGAAAATAAAACATTTTCTCACTACCATGGAAAGGTAGAAGCAGCTGTATATTTTCTCCACGGACATCTATCAAACAATGTATGGAATTTTTAATATTTTATTTTATCAACAATGTTGGAATGTTTGAAAGGCCCAAGGCCACCTAGAATCTCCCAATGCATTCACTTGTTGTAATGAGAAACATTTTAATTGACATCTAGAAATTTTGAGGGACACAAGTAAGGAAAATAGGGAGGGAAAGTGGGAAAAGGAAGAATAATATCGGGGAAAAAATAAAAGAGAAAACACAAAGAGAGGACAACGAAAAGGAAGAAGAGAAGGAAAAATGAGTTGCAAGAAAAGTGATTAGAAGTATCTACTACCTACATACAAGTATGAGCACCCTAATACTGCAATTATTTCAAATATCCTGAAATGCTATGATTTGAATTCTATTCTAAGAAATGTAACAATGAAATGCAAGTGATTTCTTCCATGATAGAATCAATGCTCCAATGGAATGAATTATACTTCCAAATTTAACGTGAACAATTGCAAATTACTAAACAAGTAGAATGAAATTTAGTACAAGAGACAAATTGGGTATTTTTTGATAGTGAAATAATACATGTTTCTCTTCTTATTTGGCTTATTTCAGCCATGAATGCAAAGATAGTTGACAAAATAGAACAAACCCTTGAGGCACATGTGTTTAATAATGAAATTTGAGTAGAAATTTAACAAAAGAAAAATGATTATCATTGTGGAGGGTACAGGCTAGGCTGTGCCTACCAGAGTAGTGAGCCCTCTTGCTTGGCCACCCCTCCCTTAAGTCTCAAACAAAGGCAGTAATAAATGATTGTAATACAAATTCATTGCCTTGAAATCTAAGGCATCTAAAGCCTGAATTCTCCAACAAACTAAAAATCAAAAGTTGTCAAAACAAAAATAAGAGAGATAACACTACTAGGCACAACCCTAACAACCAACTATCCATTAATGAAATTCAAAAATGAGAGATACACTACTGGGTATGCCATTGTATACTGAAACTTGCATGAAAACATTAGAAATTTACTTCATACCAACTAGACAGTGATATGCTCTGGCTGCAAAAAAAAAAACATTGCTAGGAAAATGGCACCTATATAAGGAAGGCAAAACCATTTTATATGTCTATGAAAACACTAAATGAATTATTTATTTCATTGATGATTTTTACATATTTTAAATTAAAGTATGAATTTTAATTCATTCATGGGAAGTGAAATAAACTGGGTTAAAAATATATTTCATTTTAATAGAGTGATTATTGAATATTTAGAATATTCAATTAAATTAGAAATGATGAAAAAACTAACAAAATGAGTTATCAATGTTTATTTTAAAGCTTGAATAGGTGAAACATTTATGATGATAGATTATCAATGCAATTCATTTGCTTATTTCAAAATAAATTAACTTAATTATTTAATGTCAGAATGCATGCATGATATGGTGTAGATGGTGTTTATGTTCCAAGTGGAATATGTTTCCGAAGGATTGGAATGACTTATAATTAATAATAAAAGTCATTGGTTGATAAAATGTTCTAACGAGTTCACCATCTTTGAATTTATAGAATTGCATATCTATATGTTTGCATTTAGAAATGGGTAGAATGTATTTTGCTAAATTCATATACATAGGTCATGCATGTTGGCCTCGAAGAGCTAGGCTCTTCGTGATGGGTCAGGCTACTCGTGTGGGTAGCACGAGGAAGTTTTTGACTTTGTGGTAAGGTGGAAGTTGCCTCTACATTGCTCTCTCTACTTTGGGTATGAAGGAGGAGCATGCGATGAGAGATTGCACTAAGATGCCATGGATACCTAATGAGTTATATCCATTTCTTGAAAGAAAATTAGGTATGAAAATTGTACTTGAAATGTATTGAATTCCATTATATACAAAGTTGAGTATTTGTCAACTTGTGAATTTGATCTATTCTCTATGTAACATTTCCTATTTACAAAGCAAACCGATGGATATGTGAGACCGAATGGATAAATTAGTGATGTATGATATTAATGAATTAGAATGTTGTTGATTCCTATGTAAAGAGTATCTCACAAAATTGAAAATTTGTGCATTGAATATGATAATATGGTTATATGTAATATGTATGTCATAGTTATTGTGACATATTTTGTTATATATATCATTTGTAAATAGAATATATGATGAAATCATGTGGATGCTATGATTCTTAACATTATCATTTTATGTTAACATATTCCTTGACATGGTGTCAATGAGAATTAATTACGGATTGAATAATGATTGATGTGGTATTATGTCATTATTCTAATTATTTTATATGGTTATGTGTGTGGTCATGTTCCATTATAGGTGTTAGAAAGTGAAAAATTAGTTAAAAATGTTGTTTTCAATGTCCCACTTTGGCTCAAAATTGAGGCACACTATTGTGGGATCACCCATAGACTACAGTGTGACATGTAGATGTCTATGCAATGACATGTTAGCATCCTAGGTAGTCAGCTCCAAACTCCTATAATAGGTTCCTCCTCATTATGTGTTTACATTTTTGTTTCTAGTTTATCATATTTGTAGCTATAAATTTTGTAATTTTAGTTTCCTTCAATTTGCATAGTGTTTCAACTTGATTAAAAAATTAGTTTTTTCTCAAGCATGAGACACAATAGGCATAGCTAGTTCAATTTTCTCTTCTGTTAAGATAGTAGTTGAATAGAATCATCCTAAATGAGCTAGTTGTCGGCCCTATTGTATTTCATTCAAAATCATTTGGTGAAGAGGACTACACTTTTTTTCTTGAGTCAAATTTCATACACTATATTTTAGTGAACATGGCATTCTTTCAAATCTAAACACCTTCTTTAAATTCTACTTATTTACCTGACATTTAAACCTTTAAAACTCTAAAACAATCTATCATTCCTTGCATCACTCCCAATCATGTGTTGTGATGCCTAACTTAGTTTATGAGCTTCACAATCTAATTATTTTATTTTGATAATGTCATTAGAAGAAGTTTGTGAAATGATAGAATGGGTCAATCTTATTCTTCTACCACTCCTATTAGATCAAGAACAAATTTCACAAAATTCTTCTATGACCCTACCAAAACAACTCTACCTTCTCTTTTAACTTTTTCAACTCCTCTAGTGGTAATTTTCCATGATGTAGAAGTAGATTTCAACCATTAGGCCACATTAGGTAGTGTTTCTCAAACCCTGATGCATGACTTAGATCAACATATAATAGACTATCACAATCCTTTTAACTAGTGAGATCATGTCTAATGATGTTGTGCCTATTATCGATGCCATTTGCACCATGTTAATGAATCACCTAGATGGCCTTGATTTCCTCTGTGGCATTGCTCACATCATCCACATCAATGTTCCTCCATGAGCAAGCTACCACAAGGGTACTCAAGACTCCCACTCTAATATCATATGTCAACAACTCTCCATTCCATTGCATAACACTAGTGTCCATACATAGACATCTTCTCATATGGTCACTAGTGCTATTCAACAAAGTTAGGTAGACTCTGGCACATCTAGAACAACGTGGAACCCCATTAATCAAGATGGGCTTGTTCCCCCTTCCATACCATTACATTTTACTTTTTGTTGTGGGCACCTTAAAACCTCTTAGCATATGATGTTACCTTTCACAAGACCTATTATTTCAGCCACTAAATCCATTCTTTACATCCTATATGTTGGAAGGAACTCAAGCTAGAGGTTCAAATAGAAAAGGAAAACCTAGAATTGGAAAGTGGGACCGAATGGTGGAGAATCTAAAATCCAAGTTCATTCTTGTCAATTTCAAATTGGAGCTATTGAAGGAGCTGTTGGTTTTTTAAAATTCCCAAACTAATCTCGAGAAAAATAGATCTATAAAATACCCATTTCTAATAATTGACTTGTCTCGAGAGATTGGCCAATGAATAGGAAAGGGGTTTTCAATCCTTTTCCTTTGCACTTTAGGCTCTACAAGACCAAGGAGGGTGTTCCTGAAAATAATGTATTTTGATTATGGGGTTTCTAAATACTCTCTCAAAATACTATTCTAAAACATATATGTTCTTTCTAGATTGCTTAAAGAATTACTGATATAGTGAAGCAATGGGCTAGATTCTTAAGCTTTATCACAATTCTTTGCAGAAGAACATGTAAGTAAACTAACACTAACTACCTACTAGCCGAGACAAAAATTTGTCCTGATCTTTTAAAATAAGGTTGACCAGAGGGGGTTCCATATAGTATAACACTTCTGATAGGATCAGTGCCTAAGTCAAGGGTCATAGAGTCAAAACCATATATAAATGAAAAACCCTTATGTGATTAGTTTCAATTTACTATGATGATAAAATAATGCCCTACATTATAATATTTCACTAGTTTCAGGATTAATCATACTTAGTTATCCTTGTAAACAAATATTACATTCAATACCCTCTTATGGCTATTATTTTACTACTTGAGTAAATGCCATAAGAAAAATATGCAAACACAGGAAAGACTGTGATGATGAACAAATCGATCATTAACTAGATTGTATTCATAAATGTAACAATGTATACATGTGTAGGAGAAGTAGACTTTGAAACTCAATAGCAATTTGTAAAATAAACTAATACTAACTTACAGATAGTCTAACAAAATACATCAAAATATGAACTCAAAATAAAGCTTAAATTTGGACAACTAATTCTATCTTCAAATGCTAAATATACACAACTCCTTCATGATCAGATTGATCCCATACTTTAGACTAGGTCTAGACAGTATGACCTCAAACCAATGTTTTATCAACAAGCCCTGAATTCCCTTTTATAGAGCAAGGGAGTAGACAAGCTATAGGCTTAAAGACAAAAGATGTCACATAATGACAAAGATAAAGTTATAACAGGATACAAATCTAACTTTCTCTTAACTGATAAGAGATGCCTCTATAACTAAAATTCCCCTCATCATGTTGAGGTACATGTTTTGGAACAGTATGCTCCTTTACTTTGGCAGGGAGTGGGGCCAGTTTATTGTTGATGGTTGACACATTGTCAGATCTCGTTGGAGCCAGGCACTCCTCAAATGCCATCAAACCGTTCAATAGGAGGATTCACTACTTAGCCTATCCAAGTCACGCACCAAAAAGTGAGAAAACATGCAAGGAAAAATATCATAAGAAAACCCTCCCTTTTGATTCCTCCCTTTTGATTGAGAAGTTTCAAGAAACTTCAATCAGGTAGAAACTTGAGGAATCCACATATAGTTGACTTAGACAGTGTTGGAAGTCAAACTAGGAGAGCAGTAGCAACAACATATATTCTCTTTGCCTTCTCTTGTTTCATCTGGGTGGGCAACCCCTTACACCTAGAGTTAACTCTCTATTAGGAAAATTAGACATAAGGGGGGGGGGAGAGAGGGCAATGATGCCTCTCTACCTAAGAAGAAAATCTGCCACATCTAGGGAAGTAAGAAACTACTAGAGGTAGGGGATTCTAGCTTAGAGCCCACATTTGGATGAAAAGATAGAAGGGAGAAGAAATCACAAAGGCTCAATGGATGCTGCTACTACATAGGTTTCTTTCTAATTCCCCTGATTCTATAGAAGAAAATTCTCAAATTCTCCTAATTCTGTAAGGACTGATTGCTAACCATGAGAATAGAGAATTGAGTCCTATAGAGAAAGGGAGCAAAAAGAACATACAAAACTTGGGAGTAGCCATACCATCAACACAAACAAGTAGTATATGAGGCAACAACCAGAGGCATCTATTTATAGAAGTTTTGAAAGATCTCACACACTCTACTACATCCATGGTCAATAAGTTCCAGTTATTTCAAGTTATCTTAGCCATAAATGGAAAACTTTTAAAGATTATCAGAAATGAACAAATAGATAGTATTTCATCATATTACATAACTGAAAACAACACTTCCTACATTAAAGGTGCCAGATCAGTTGTCTCTTTGTCACCATTTTGCCTACTCATCCTGCCACAACTCGTCATGAAGCAAATGAAAGGTCACTTCTAGTAGAAACATAGATCCCCAAGGGTCAATTTTGCATCAGGCTGACATTTCAGTTAGTTAATTCCCTTCTAGTGGTGGTGATGGAGACCCTGCACATGCCTGAGAAATAAATTTTGCACTGTTGTATCTTAAATCACACGCCAACACACCACTCTTTAAGATATTTTAATATGAGTCATCGATTAGTTCATGAGCTGGCTTAAATCAATAGCACCAGATTAGTCTATCAAGTAGAAAAAGTCTACTATTAATGTCAAATTAGCACCAACCAATAATATTCAGCCAACTGGATGGCCACCTTCACCATGATCCTGAGAAAACCCTTCAAATGGTACAACCAAGACACCTTCTGCAGTTCCACACTAAAATGATCTGGCATGAGATTTGATTCCTGCAAAATGGCAGAAAACCATAGGATTGGCCACATACAATGGGACAAATCCCAAAACCCCTTTAGCTTTAGAGATCTTGCCACATTGTACTTTCATCCACCCAAACATAACCCCACACTCCAAAAACCACTTGTCATTTTTCTGGCTTTCCATAGACATTTGGTGGGTCTGCTTGGTGAAGTTTGGTGGAACGACAGAGGCCATTGAGAAGTATTTTGAAATATACTAGATAAATAAGAGGGGTAGGTGAATCAATTGTCACAAAAACCTAGCTTCACATGCATATCAAATCATCAACAACTTAATTATTCATAATCAGATTCAACCATGAAAGCATGTAACTATTAACTTAATCAAAATGACACATTCAACACAGTAGACACCATATTTTTACGTGGAAAACCCTAAAAGGGAAAGACCACGGTGGGTGTTAGTCCACAAAAATAAATAAGCTATAGCAATACCGAAAAAATAGAAGCTCACTACCTATAGGGCTCACTGTTCACTGCAAAGAATGGCTCACTGCCTAAGGATGGCTCACTACCAAAGGGTGGCTCACTACCAAGATGTTGAACTCATTGAATAGCATCTACTTCATGTGAGGGTTTAGTTCCATTGAAGCACAAAATGACTCCTCTGCTCTGCTCTTTTATACTTTTTGCACTTATCTCTTCATATTCGCAACACACACTCTCTTTCGCAACTTCATTACATACTTTTATACAATTCATCAACCTTGGAATGTACATCAAGGTTGGAATTACATTCATCAACCATTGGATCAATCTCCAAGGTTGGCATTACAAACATACATAAAATAGGTTTGGACCTAATACAAATTTAGCTAAGGAAAAGATGTAAGAATGTATGCAAATCATGCCACACCTTAGCTGGGACTCAAACATAATACTCATGCCACAAAACGCTTCTACAATCTTCGATGCATCTTGACAAATGATGAGTTCAACCAGGCTGGCCCAGACTGATGATAGCACTGGGCCTGCAAGAACATTCTTTATTCATGATCTAATTTTCTCTTTGTGGACCAATCTAAAGGTAGGAACATGATCAAGAGACATCCACAAGCACATTGTAATCTCCAGGAACTACCGCACAATCTCTAACAACTTTGTCAAGAAGATTCCTCAAACCGGAGCACAAGAACAACACTGCCAGACACTGTCATGAGTAAAAGATAGCTTGCAGATGACCAAATCATGAACCATTATACTTGAAGGAACTTAACATCATCACATAATACTTCTAGAACCACAAACCAAAATACTTCAATGTGGAGGAATGCGGACCAAAACACTTTCTCCATGTCACATCAAACCTATAAAAAAAGTAGTTTTCACACTAGTGAACACAACTTATTCAAATCTTCATTCCGGAGGCTCAACCTTGGAACATAACATCTTCAGACAGGCTTCTAAATAACTTTCAATCCGTAGACAAAGATATTTATTCTATAGGAAATGCAGAGCATTCTTTTGGACTGTTCTTCTGCATGTAATGCATTATTTCTACTGCAATTCACTATTTTTACCAGATGAGCTAATTTTCTCAATATCCTCAACATGTATAAGAAAGTAACAAAATAAGGGCACATTTGACACCAATGACAACATAGATATGTTGGCATCACTGAAAACATTGATTACGCACATACTTGCAACAATCTCCCCTTTTGTCATTGATGGCAACATATGATGTGAAAAAATGAAAAGACCATCAAGACAAGATTCTCCCCCTTTCTCTTTACACATTTGTATTATTTCTCCCCCTGAGTTTTTCACATGATTTCTCTCCCCCTTTGACATCAATGGAAAAGGACACATACTTGCATGTTGCTTCTCTGATCCACTTACTTTATCATAAACATCTAGCTACTCCCTTTGAGTGGTAGCCTTCAAAACATCAATCCAGATCAAGGAATGACACTTTGAGCTCCACTAGATTGATGTATTTCTATGCATCTTAGTTCAGGCAAGGAGGGGTAATGACCCCTAACTTTTCTCTGAGATACTCAAAGGTATCTTTAGGCAGAGGCTTAGTGAAGATGTTTGCAATCTTATCCTTTATGGACAAGTATTCCAACTTTACTTCATTCTCTATCACCTTCTCTCTCAAAAATTGATACCTTATTGTTATGTGATTTGTTCTTGAATGCATTACTGGATTTTTTGAAATGTTTATGGCACTTGTATTGTCACAAAAGATTGCAATTAGATCTTCATATACAACTCTTATATCCTTCAATGTCTGCTTCATCCATAACACTTGAGTGCAACAACATGCTGCTACAACATACTCTACTTCTATAGTTGACAAAGAGATTGAATCTTGTTTCTTGCTCAACCATGAAACTAATCTATTACCCAAGAAGAAAGCACCTCCACTTGTGTTCTTTATATCATCAACATATCCAGCCCAATCTGCATCTGTATAAGCACTGAGAGTGAAGTCATTGTCCTTTAGATACCATAAGCCATGATCCAGAGTGCCTTTTAAATACCTCAGGATTCTCTTCACTGCCATCACACATGATTCTCTTAGATCATCTTGAAACCTTGCAACAAGATAGAATGCATGCATAATATCAGGTCTGGTTTGATTTAGATAAAGCAATCCTCTAATTATGGATCTATATTTTTTTTATTAGCCTTAGGTGATTCATCAGTTTTGCTCAACTTGTAGCCAGTCACCATGGGAGTACACACTGGTTTATAGTCTTCCATCCGAAACTTCTTCAATAACTCTTTCACATACTTAGACTAAGATATGAAGATTCCTTTATCTGATTGATTTATTTGCAGACCTAGAAAGAAATTCATCTCACCAAATATGGACATCTCAAACTCTTTTTGCATTTCACTAACAAATTTCATACACATACCTTCATTGCCTCTAAAAATGATATCATCAACAAAGACTTCAACAATCAGTATTTGATCTCCATTAATCTTGAAATAAAGATTACTTTCAGCAATACCTTTATTGAACCCTAACAGCAGTAACTACTTATCCAACCTTGCATACCATGCTCTAAGGGCTTGCTTGAGTCCATACAAGGCTTTCTTTAATCTGTACACAACATCTCCTTGGTCTGATAACTTAAATCCTTTTGGTTGCTCAATGTAGACTTCCTCTTCCAACTCACCATTCAGGAATGCAGAATTTACATCCATCTGATACACTTTAAAATCTTTGTGGGCTACAAAAGCCAAGAATATTTTGATTTCTTCAATCTGGGCTACTGGAGCAAAAGTCTCTTCAAAATCTATTCCTTCAATATGAGCATATCCCTTGAATACAATCCTTGCCTTATTCCTTACAACTTCTCCATTCTCATTCAGCTTATTCTTGACAACCCATTTGGAGCCAATAACATTTTTGTCAACAGGTCTGGGAACTAATTCCCAAGTATCATTCATTTCTATTTTCTTTAGCTCTTTGATGTAGGGGTATCATGCCTCTTTCAAATTTTAGTTTTTAATGTTTCAATTTTTTTTTTTTGTGAATAAGCAGGGTCTTGCTTTCTGCAATTTTGGTGTGCTTAGAAGCTCTTGTTGCTTTGCATTCTTGAACCCCCTATCACCCGTATGATAGAAACTTATTGGGCTATACTATCTTTCTACCAACCATTTCTACAAGCATTATTCTACATGTTTTAAAGAGTTGTGGCTGGAAATAATGGTTGGCTAGAAAAAGCCAACAAAGCTTTGCTTTTATTCTATCATTTTTAAGGCAAGAGGATCTAAAAACACCCCAAATTGTGTAGACTAAATTTAGTATTAGCTAGCATATCATTTTCCTTCTTTAGTCATGTTTTGGCCATTTTAGAAACAACAATAAATCTGCATTAAGTCATGAAAGAATCATGGGCAGTCATACTTGGTTGGCATCAATGGTTATGAGGCATTATTATTTTTTGCAGAATGTCAATGGAAGGAGGAATTATTGAAAAGGTAGGATTCACAGCTTGGAGGAAGGGGGCGATGGTTCTAAATGAAAGAAGAACATAAAAGAAGGTCGACTGTCTTAATAGAGAGGGCCGATGACTGCTAAGAAGTTTTGATTAGAAAATATAGAAGAAGAGGCCAACTGGATGATAGAAAGAGGTGGAGAGTGTTAAAACTAAGGAACACTGAGAGGGGGGTGAATCAGTGTTTTGCAAAAACTTATTACTTTGTTACTTTATTAATTTACCACACACATCCAAAATAAAGAAGCATGAACATAAGAACATAAATAGCAAGATCACAACACATGAACACCAGGATTTTTACGTGGAAACCTGGTTAAGGGAAAAACCATAGTGGGGCTTAACCCACAAGAATTTATACTCTGTTAAAAGTATTACAAATGGGGAAGGCACATGCCTTTAGGGCACACTGCCTAGAGCTCACTACTCAAAGAGGCTCACTTCCTACAAATTGATTACAAAAGTTCACTGGAAAGATTGAACTGAGGAATAGCATATAACAATGTAAGATTATAGTTTTGGTTGAGCTCAGTATACTAACTTTACACACTTCATCCTTCTCTACCCTATTTCACTGCTCTACCATGATCTGGAGCTTAGATCTCTTTACTTCACACTTGATACTGCTCTACTTCACATCTATCCATTCATATTCACATCACTACTTCCCAAAATGCTCAAATCCATCGATCATATATATCTGCTACATGAAAGTACATCAACTGCAGTCGACCTTAAGAAAAACTTAGAGACTTTTTAAGAACACTGTTTATGTACCTGAATCCATGCACAAACACCAATGCAGATCAAAACCTCTATATCCAAGTCACCTTACATGTTGGCCAATACCACTAGATTTCACAAATTACTTGACCAATCACTTCTCTTCATCCGCACAAGGATCAAACACCTAGTCAGATTGTTCTTCATCGGACTAAACTATCTAA
Organism: Cunninghamia lanceolata; assembly: GCA_027924645.1. Lineage (NCBI taxonomy): Eukaryota > Viridiplantae > Streptophyta > Pinopsida > Cupressales > Cupressaceae > Cunninghamia > Cunninghamia lanceolata. Next base: position 3,889,994 of record BSBN01000046.1, on the reverse strand, counting down.
CCAAGACCTAATACTCAGATGCTTGTAACTTACACTCCCTTCATCACCAGAGGCTAAAATATTGGATTTAGGTAGCCCTGACATCCCTTAACATTCCCTTCGATCAGCAGCACAATATGATTTCCTGAGGAGAAATGCGGACCAAAATGTTGAACCCTGTCATATGCCCTGTTCCTGTCTATCCAGACTTAGACAAATCTGCAATCTGACTTCCGGTATGATCCATTGATGAAATGCGGATGTGTAAGATAGATTTAGTTGTCAATAATGACAACACCAGATATGCCTAGCAGTGTCTCTTGCCAACAATCTCCCCCTTTGGCATTGATGGTAACACTTAGTGAAAAATGACTAAGTGTTAGAACAACTCCCCCTTACTATATACACTTGTGATTTCCAAAGCTCCCCCTTAGATTAATTCTTCATTTTTCATTGCTTTTCCTCTCCCCCTTTGACATCAATGGCAAAGGCTAGTATCCACATATCAAAATTCATGCAAAAATCTTATGTACATGGGTCAAAACTTTAAGTATATACTTCCGCATATGAACACACAGTCCTTAAGCCTTGTTCATCAGCAAAAAGATATCACCAAAAATGTTTTTGAACCATGATAATTCATTATCCCAGTTATTCTTTATGCTACCCAAAACAGATATATGCCCACTGAACAAAAATGCCTATGATTCTACCTTTTGAAGATCAGTAGGATCACGAGTAGCAGCAGCAACCTGGGATTCTGCCAATAGATCATACATAGTTTCTAATTTGGGGGAAATTAGTTCCCAAAGCTCATCCAATCTGCCCAAAACTTTAATCTTTTCTTTCTCTAGGTCACTCAATTCATTTCACAAACTCACTACTTGGCATTCTTTGGTAGATATAGACTCAGATAAAGGACTATATGAATGAGAAATGTTAGACAATTTAAGCTCTAAGTCCTTAATCTTTTTCTCAATATCTTCAACAACTTTAGATCAGTTTAAGAAAAACTTATAAATCTCTGCTCCTTTAGATAGGGCATTTTGAATACTCTTTACACTAATATCAAGCCCTGATCTATCATAACTAATTATTTTCTTTATTTCAGCAAACCTCTTCTCATTAAATTCATTTTTGACTTTAACTTCTGCTGACTTCTCTAAGGTTTCAAAATGAGAACTACAAGGTTTATCAGATTTTTCAACTGGCTAGAGGGAGATGTTGATGAGTCCTTCTAAAATGTGGTCATGATTTTCTCCAAAATCTCAGATCCAAGATCAAGCAACTCGCTATCTTCTATATGAGACTTTGGGATTTCTTCTCTGGCCTTAACTTGTGCAATAGAGGCCAACTTTATCTTCTGCACTGGTGACAAAGTATCAAAATTGATTGGTCCTTGTATTATATCCTGATCTTCTTTAATTTGTTTATCTCTTTCCAAACTTTCTTTCACTGCTTCTGAAGTGTCTCTTGCCCAATATGATGTTGCAGATTTAAGCTCTTCAGGGCCTCCATCTTCTCCCTTTTTGGAGTCAACCTCATTGTCTTGCTCATCATTTTCATTCTTTTTCTCTACTTATGTCTTCTCTCCATCATCATCAAAAGCATTCTTGCTTTTATCTATCTCAGAAATATCTTCTACATTCTCTTCTAGAGGATTTGGTGTATCCTCAGTGGTAGTATTGTCAAATTCCTCAACATATTGAGTGGAGGAATCAATTCCATCATCAGTTTCTTTTTCTTGATCTTCCTTCATCATTTCTTCATCTTCTTTATTCAATGTTTCTTCTTCCAGAATGTAGACATCATCTACTCCAGTTTGTTGCTCATTTTTCTGCAATTCTTCATCATTCAGAACTGATGCATCCTTAGTATCAACTGGTTCTTCTTTAACCACATAAAACTTATTCTTGTCCAATGCTTTTCTTTAGAATTTGTTCTGTTTCTTTAACAACTTCATCAATGTCTCGAATCATTAGCTTATTCATCCTTTGCTTGCTTCTCAATTCATTCTTGACTTCTTTGAGAATCTTATCTTCTTCTTTTCTAGAGATCACTGGACACAGACTAGACATTACATGTTCCCTTAGCTCCAAATCTTTTACTTTAGCAGCTTCTTTTCTTATTTCCAGAATGTCTCTTAAACTCTTCAGGATTTTTGCTAAAATTTCCACTAGAGCTCTATTGAATACATTCAAATATTTTATTGTAGCATCCTCCAAAATTCTTTTGTCAACATCACTGTAATGATCATAGAATTTAGTCATTGGTTTTAGGTATCCATCTACAGTGATTGTCTTAACGATGTCCTCCACAAAAGGAGTTGGCTTCTTAACATCAACCTCTGACTTATGCCTCTTACTTGACTTTTTGCTTCTAGAGGGCTTCTCCTTAGACACTTTAACAGCTTTAGTACCTGAGGTCTTCAACTCTTTAACCTCATCATCTAAATCAATCTTTTCTTCATCATCCTTCTCCACACTTCCATATGACCTCTTGGCCATTGCTTTTGTTCTTTTTATTTCCTTACTGGTAGGTTTTTCTTTGAATTTCTCTTCAATAGGAGAAGATGATGTACTAGATGTTGAACTAGAACTCCTAGTAGTTCTTGACTTGGAAGGAGGTTCTATTAGAACACTTTTCTATTCCTTGTCTTGCTTCTCCTTTTTAGCTTTCTCTATCTTTTCACTAAATTATCTCACGGCTTCCTTGGTAAGGCCTAAATTCCTAGCCAATTGCTCAACTTCTTTCCTCACTGTCCTATTGATTTCAGGAGCCTTGAATTCAAGATGTAATTTTAATGAAATCTCTTCATATGTTCCAAATCTCTCCTCAGCTAGATCCCTAGGCTGGCTCAATAGATGTTATGCATATATCTCCAATGCAAATCCACCCACTTCATACCCCATGGGCATGATCCATACAACTCTAAGTCCCACTACTTTCATTTTGGACTGATCAACAGTAACCATAAAACAAATGATGTCCTTATATTTTTCAACCACAACCCTAGGTATTCTATCCCTAGCCTACATTATACTTTGAAAGTTTTTGAAGAATCCCCAAAGTGCAGTCTTTTGTGCATCATAATTACCCAGACAACTCAAATGATTTATAATCTGAAATGCTACCGGTTGGTTGTTGGACCAATATATATTCTTATTCCTAGGGAGCTCACTCAAGAAATAAAAGAAAAGATACATGATTAGCGTACCATATTTGAATGAGTACTTCTTGTCCTTATTTATCTTGCTTAGGTTCTCCATAAGCTAGTTCAAGAACAGTTCATAGAGATCATAGTCTACATTCTCTTTTACCATCTAATATGCAGTATATATGGTTATTCCAAACACTAAATTTTCTCTGCTAGAGAAATATATCTTGTATCCTATTACCATAGATGTGAATTTGACCCCATGATCCTCTATATCATTTATAGTCATAGCTCTCTTATCAAATTTTGAATCAGTTGCCTATGTGACTTCCTGATTTTTCACAGCCTTCAACTGAGGCAGAGTCCCAGTTGAATTCAATCCTGTAACTGCCCTTATTATATCTTTTGTGATCTTGAATGGATGATTCAGCCATAAAAACTCATCATGGATATAACTCAAAACATATCAGACCCACTCATCCTATGTGAAACTAGGAAACCCAACAAATTGTATGAACTTATTGTCTGCCATGACTTTGTATTCTAGTTTGAGCTCAAAATCATCACCTTTTAAGTAATAGATCATTAAACCTTGAGTCACCATGCTCCTCTAGAGGCACGTGAATGTAAGCCCTAATGTCTTCTATGTGAAGAACTCCATATGGAACCCCAGAAAATGCTTCCATCAGATCAACTTGAGTGGACTTGAAGGGGTGCTTTTTAAACTTTCACCTAGGTCTCTCAGCGATGTTCACAACTAGAGGTGTAGCCATTTCAAAAGATTATAAGTTCAAAGCTTCGCAGAGAATTACCTTTTCCTTCATGAAATTAGGGTTAGTTGTCGAAATCATTTTTTGCACTTTAGACCTCTAAAATTTCAACTCAGACACTCTTCTTCTTGTTTTCTTTAAATGCAAAGTGTTTCAAGTGTTTGAATGAATGACCTTTTATCCTCTGCAAAACCTAATTCTTCATTGTAATAAATGCTCTGCCCTAATACATCTAGTTGCACGTTTTCTGCATACAGTCAATCTTTAATTGCTCCACAATCAATCACATTAGCTTCTTTTCTTCTAGAATTTGCTTCAACAAATCTGCAATAGGCTTCTCTTTATTCATCCATTGTGCCAAATTCAGGCACCCACTTGCTAGCTAGGGGAATTAGATTTTCAATGTAGCCCCCTGAGCCAGAGCTCCTATTTCAACTCCCAGAGGAATTAACAGCACCAAATTTCAGTATGGACCCATCACCATCATTCACTTCACCTTTCTTTACCCATGTTTTGTTCATTTCATTCTAGATCTCATTCATATTTACTTTACCCTTGTCTTTAGCTTGTCCCTGCAATTTTTGGTTTCTATTTACCAGACCTTTTTTGTCATCATTCCTGCTTCTGTAGAATCTTGCAACATGACCGGATCTATCATAATTGAAGCACACAACATTTATTTGCTCATTTACTTGATTTCCTCTTGATCTACACTAATTAGCCATGTGTCCAAATCTATTGCATGCAAAATAGTAGCCATTGAAAGAATTGACACTTCTTCTGTTATTAGAGTAGTTCATCATCATACTTCTGCATTCATTGGATTTATGATCATACCTTTTACAATTGAAGCATTGACCGGAGAAGGATGGACCATTTTGATTCACTCTAATTTTGCACTGAGTAGCTCTATGACCAAATTTATTGCAATTGAAACAATTTCCATTGAAAGATGGATACCTTTGAGCATTAGGTTGTCTTACTAGAGGTCTTCTAGGTCTATTTCTTTGATTCCTTGATTTAGAATTTATTTGACCAGATCCAGAGCTTTCACCTTTCTCATATCCCAGACCATGCTTATCATCTTCAATCTTCTGACTATCAAGTAGCACTTCAAGTTTAGTTGATCTTATCTTAAACTTCTCTTTGTATTCATTTGCAACTTCTAGGTCATGCTTGAGAATAACAATTTTCCTTTCAAGTTGTTCCTCATTATCCCTAGTTTCTTGAAGATTAGATTCTAGATGACTAATTATTCTATCCAATCTGCAGCACTCTTTTGTTCTTTCTTTCAGAGATTGATTCAATTTTTCTTCAGTATTCTTCTTTTCTTCAATTTGCTTAGTTAGTCTCATCACCCTAGATTCCATCTCATGTTTTAGGACAACAACTTCTTTTGCTAGCTTCTCACATTATTTTGTCTTCTCCTTCAAGGCCTCATCTATGTCATTGTCTTCATTCTAATTTTCTAGTTGATGAAGTAGCTCCCTTTTCTTTTCATTAGATTTGCTCAGTTGTCCTTTTAAGGTCTTAGTGAAATCATCAACATCTTTGAGATTTTCTTTCAGTTCTTTGACTTCTGCTCTGGATTGATCAAGATCTTCTAAGGCAACTTAAAGTTGTTCATTGATGCCATCTAAATACCTGGATGGACCCATTGAAACACCTTCCCAGATCTTCCTCAAGTTGTTAAACTTCTTCCAAGGAACCCCACTCTGATACCAAATGTTAAAATTAAGGAACATTGAGAGGGGGATAAATCAATGTTCTACAAAAACTTATTACTTTGTTCCTTTATTAATTTACCACACACATCCAAAAGAAATAAGCATGAACATAAGAATAGAAATGGAAAGATCACAACACATGAAAAAGATTTTTACGTGAAAACCCAGTTAAGGCAAAAACCACAGTGGGAATTAACCCAAAAGAATTTATACTCTGTTAAAAGTATTACAAATGGGGAAGACACATGCCTTCAGGGCACATTGCCCAGAGCTCACTGCTCAAAGAGGCTCACTACCTACAAATTGATTACAAAAGTTCACTAGAATGTTTGAACTGAGGAATAGCATCTAACAATGCAAGATTATAGTTTCAGTTGAGCTCAGTATACTGACTTTACACACTTCATCCTTCTCTACCCTATTTCACTACTTTGCCATGATTCACAGCTTAGATCTCTTTACTTCACACTTGATACTACTCTACTTTGCATCTATCCATTCATATTCACATCACTGCTTCCCAAAATACTCGAATCCATCGATCATATATATCTGCTACATGAACTTCCATCAACTGTAGTCGGTCTTAAGAAAACTTAGAGACTTTTTAAGAACACTATTCTGTCAGCTGAATCCATGCACAAACACCAATGTAGATCAAAACCTCTATATCCAAGTCACCTTACATGTTGACCAATACTACTAGATTTCACAAATCACTCGACCAATCACTTCTCTTCATCCACACAAGGATCAAACACCTAGTTAGCTTGTTCTTCACCAGACTGAACTATCTAACCAAGACCTGATACTTAGATTCTTCTAACTTACACTCCCTTCATCACCGGAGGCTAAAATCTTGGATTTAGGTAGCCCTGACATCCCTTAAAATTCTCTCAGATCCGCAGCACAATATGATTTCCTAAGGAGAAATGCGGACCAAAATGTTGAACCCTGTCATATGCCCTATTCCTATCTATCTAGACTTAGACAAATCTACAATCTAACTTCTGGTATGATCCACTGATGAAATGCGGATGTGTAAGATAGATTTAGTTACCATCAATGATAGCACCGGACATGCCTAGTAGTGTCTCTTGCCAACAGAGAGTGATAGCAAGGAGGTAGATGGTGGGAGTCAATTGACAGATGAGCAGAAGGATAGAAAAATAGTATAATAGAATTGTAGATTCTCTGCATATGTAAGGTCGACTGTGTAGGCTATATAGTTGCAATGTAATGTTGGATTTTTTCATCAATATAAACTTTTAAGTGTACTTTCCTCTTGACATTATTTTCTATTATAAATCCATTTTCCTATCATTTACTTTGGTTTATCAAGACCGGGCAGAAGCTTGCTTAACCTCCTATCATTTTTATATTTAATCATTGCAAGGAAATACTTTGAATTCCTGTTGTTCTTTTTTAATGTACCTTGTTTGAGTTTCTGGGATTGGGTTTAAGTTGTGCCTGATAAGGCAACCATTAGAGGAAGTAGAGCATGTGCATGAGTTCCTTGAACTTGTGCCATCATATTGATATTAGAGCATAGAAGATCACTGGTGTGGTGAAAAGTATATTTGAGGAATGAGATAGGAGAGAGTTGTGAAATAATTTGTTGGTAAGAGGTATGAGAGCATTTGTTGTTGTAGGCATGAGAAAGGGCCTATAAATTCTATCCTCTAGTAGAGACAAACTGGGTAGAAGGAGTATAACTTCCTCCACTAAGAGAGAGTGGGTAGAGGGGATTTTGAGAGATACATCTTCTAGGTCTTGTTGGGTAGAGGGTAGTTGTGGAAAGTGTTGTTGTGTAAACCGATCGCTAAAGGAGAGGTGGTTTGCACTTGAAGCTTGAGAAAAGTTATTGATTTGCAGCAATAAGAGGAATGTGTATTAGTGTAAGAAGACCTGTCATAATCCCATTTTGGGATAGATATTGGGATGAAATAGAAAGTAGAAGGTACTAAGAGGGATTGGAAGGGATTACGAGAAGAATGGAAATCTTGGAAAGGATTTATTTTTCTAATAAGGTTGTAATGGAAGAAAATCGACAAGGAGAGAAGAAGAAAGTTCTCATTGTAGAGGACATGGATAAAAGTAAGGATAGGAGAAAAGAGAAGGTGCAGCAAGGAGCACCAGGAAAAGAAGAGAAGAAAGTGTCCATGAAGGTGATAGCGGAGGAGACATCATGGTCTCTTGATTTATTTTCTAATGATTTGTTTGAAAGTGTGGATGCAGGTATAAAGAAAGCTGAAAATAAGCCTTTGGAGGCAAAAGCGGGAAGGGCAAGAGGAGAGCCTGTAAACAAAGATGAAGATAAGAATGAAGGATGACAAGTTGCAACAATAGATCAGAGAAGATAGTTTGTATTAGCGGTGCAATACAAGGAACTTGAAGATAGAAAGAGGGCTGATAAAGAAAAGAAAAGAGCTTGTGAAGAGAAAGAGGTGGCAAGACATGAAGCCAAGGATGTAAGAAAATTTGGACAACAGAACAATGAGGAGGTAAAAGTAGGTTTTGGTAGTAATTTTGTTTGTACAAGTGAAAATAGAAATGTAAACCTCCAAGTAAAAAATGAGAAGAATAAAATAGTGGATCATGGGTATATAATACCATATTGGCAAAAGAAATCAGTTGTAGATGTGCAGCAAAGAGAAGGAGTTGTTTGTGCTAGCCTGTGTGATAGGAAAATAGCATCAAAGATGGAAGATATGACAGAGAATTAGAGAAGACAAGAAGATAGGCCAAGTGCAGGGGTAGTGAGACATCAATTCAAGAAGATGAAGAATCCAAAATAGGTAGAGAAGCATGGGACAACAATAGAATAAGTTGATAAGGAGAAAAAGACAAAATAAAAGAAGAGGAGATGTGTAGATGTTGAAGAGCCCAATGAAGAAGAACACATGATAAAGCCCATAGAAGAAAATGGAAAGGAGAATAGTGTCTCGGAGCATACTAAAGAGCCTGAGAAAAAGTAGTATGGTATGTACAAGGTAGGAGGTAGCCAATTTGATTTTTATGAATTTGAGTCTTCGAATAAAATTTATGAGTATGAGGATAAGATGTGGCTAACTGTGGGTGAAAGGAAAATGATAAGAGAAGGATACTAAATAAAGAGGGAGAATGGAAACCAGAAGGAAAAGGTAGAAAAAGACATGAAGAGTGAAGAAGGAACAACAGAGAATAAAGAAGAAGAAGTTGAAGCAGTAGAGAATAAAGAAAAGAAGGATAAATGCTTACTTGGAAACAAGGTTGATGCAAAATTTGGAGAAGGGACAATAGTTAAAGTGGATCTTCATGAATGTACAAGGAGTGCAATGGAGAAGTTTGTTGGAATAACTAAGAATGCAAAATGGCAAATGGCAACAAAACTACAAGGAAAGGTAAAATGTATTGTCTTTCATTTTGTTGATTGGTTGTATAATGAGAAATCTAGGACATATGGTGTAGAAAATCAACATTTCAATAGGGATATTGTGAGTTGTAATGTGTATGAGGAAATCCAATATGGGTTGATAGGGAAGGATGGTTTTGTTGATGAACAAAAGGATAAGAAAACAAGGTCCAAAATGGATGGTATTATTAGTGTCAAGAAGAGTGCAAGGATAGGTGATATTGAAAGGTTGAGTATGGGTGAGATGGAGCCCAAGCTTTTGAGGCATGTTGAAAGGAAGGAAATGTTTTGAAGACAACAGGAGTTGAATGAAAGCATGAAGTACGTGGAAGAAGAAAGATATGTATCCTTTAATATATTTGTTTCTTGTGTAGGTATGGAAGACCAAATGAGTAAAAGAGAAAATGATATTGTAGTTTACAATAAGAGAAGGAATATTGCAAATAATTTCTATTTACTTAACTGGGGCATGGAAGAAGAAGTCTATAGAATGTTGAAGGCAAACTTGTTGAAGTTTGAACATGCTTTTATTAGTGTTGACAAACTGATAGAAAGTATGGAGAAGAGAAGGCTATAGGGGAATTTGTGAAAGATCTCAGGTCAAATGGATACATTGGAGAATTGTTATTTTCTTAACTCTATGGTGTTTGCAGGACATTCAATGAAAGCTAAGGAAAAAGAGCATGAAGCGGAGTCAAGTCAGAATTCAAAAAATTCACACTTTGGTTGTCTAGTGGATTTGGAGAAAGATGGTGATCATAGTGATTTAGAGTCTGAGTATGGAGAGAATCTTGTTCGTATTTTCATTTCTAAAGATGACAATAATAATGGAGAGGACAAGAAATCTACATTTGCAAAGAAGAATATAGAGGCAATATTTAGTTTGGAAAAATATTTTGAAGGAGAAAGTGTAGACTTAGTGAAAAAGATTATGGCAGAAAAGAAAAATGGTCAAGGTATCTTTGAGGCTGTAGTGAAAGAACCAGAACATGATGAGGAGGAAGACCAACTGATTAAAGATAACATTGCTGAAGTAAAGACTTATGAGTATAAAGTTTTATTTCATTTGAAATTGATGATTGTGGAGATGAGATAGAGTTATGGAGATTTGTAGTGAACAAAGAAATTAGTAGGCAAATCTATATGAAGAATGTGGAAAGCAAACAATTACAGATGAAGAAACTTAGGAAGAGAAATCACAAGCATGAGACAAATTGGAAGAAGTGGAAGAAGATGTTCTGATATAAGCATTTTTTTATAGAGCTCATGAGCAAGAGCTCGTGAATCTTATTCAGTGGGGGAGTCTGATGCAGGGGCATCATGCCTCTTTCAAATTTTGGTTCTTAATGTTTCAGTTTTCTTTTCTTTTGTGAATAAGTAGGGTCTTACTTTCTATAATTGTGATGTGCTTAGAAGCTCCTGTCACTTTGCATTCTTGAACCTCTTGTCACTGGTGTGACAGAAACTTGTTGGGCTATAATATCTTTCTACTGACCATTTCTACAAGCATTAATTTGCATGTTTTAAGGAGTCGTGGCTGACAGTAATGGATGGCTGGAAAAAGCCAACAAAGCTTTGCTTTTATTCTATCATTTCTAAGTCAAGAGGATTTGAAAATGCCCCAAATCATGCAGACTAAATTTAGTATCAGCTGGCATATCATTTTCCTTCTTTAGTCATGTTTTAGCCATTTTAGAAATAGTAATAAATCTGCATTAAGTCATGAAAGAATCATGGACAGTCATTCTTGGTTGGTGTCGACGGTTATGAGGTGTTATTATCTTCTGCAAAATGTCAACGAAAGGAGGAATTATTGAAAATAGAGTATTCATAGCTTGGAGGAAGGGGGGTGATAGTTCTGAAGGAAAGAAGAACATAAAAGAAGGCCAACTATCTTAATAGAGAGGGTCGATGACTGCTAAGAAGTTCTGATCAGTGAATATAGAAGAAGAGGTTGACTGGCCAATAGAAAGAGGTGGAGAGTCATAGTAAGGAGGTAGATGGTGGAAGTTGATTAACATATGAAAAGAAGGATAGAAAAATAGTATAATAGAATCATAGATTCTCTGCATATGTAAGGTCGACTGTGTAGGCCGTATAGTTGCAATATAATGTTGGATTTTGGCATCAATATAAACTTTGAAGTGTACTTTTCTCTTGATAGTATTTTCTATTATAAATCCATTTTCCTATCATTCACTTTGGTTTATCAAGACTAGGCAAAAGCTTGCTTAACCTCCTATCATTTTTGTATTTAATCATTGCAAGGAAATACTTTGAATTCCTGTCATTCTTTCTGAATGTCCCTTGTTTGAGTTTCTAGGATTGGGTTTAAGTTGTGCCTGATAAGGAATCCATTAGAAGAAGAAGAGCATGTACATGAGTTCCTTGAACTTGTGCCATCACTCTTCCTCCATGTCTTTTACCCATCTTTCATCATTACATGCTTCATTCATAGTCTTTGGTTCAACCTTTGAAAGCAAACAATAATTCACTTGTTCTTATGCATCTCTTCTTCTTTTTAGCACACCTTTATTTTTATCACCTATAATATGATCTTTAGTGTGATTGATCCTTACATACTTGGGAGTCCTGACAACACTTTCCAGAGCCTCTTCTTCATCTTGACTATCTTCTTTCTTATCTTTCTCTTCATTTACTATAGTCATAGGTTCATTAAGTTCATAACAACTTAGGTTTGATATTCTTTCCTTTCCTTCATCTACCTTCACATTTACACTCTCAAAAATAGTTTTGAGCCTTTTGTTGTAGCACAGGTAAGCCTTTCTCTTGGTAGAATATCCAAAAGAGATTCCTTCATCACACCTTGCATCAAACTTTCCTAGATCTTCATCTCTCTTGATATAGCATTTGCTTCCAAAGACTTTGAAATATTTTACTGTAGGAATCTTTCCATACCATAATTCATAAGGAGTTTGAGTACTATTACCTTTCACTTGAACTCTATTTTGGATGTAAACAACAGTATGAATAGCCTCTTTCCAAAATACTTCTGGTAGATCTGCTTCCTTCATCATATTCCTAGTAGCCTCTTGAACCATCCTATTTTTCCTTTCCACAACTCCATTCTACTGAGGACTCCTAGGTGCAGATAGTTATCTCTTTATCCCATGCTCTTCATAGAAAATGTTGAATTCATTTGATGTGAACTCACTTCCTCTATCAGACCTCAAGAATTTGATCTTCCACTCTATTTCATTCTCAACCATTGCCTTGAAAGATTTGAACTTCTCTAGGGCTTCCGATTTATCTCTTAGAAAAGTAACCCATGTCATTCTAGAATAATCATCATTAAGCAACATGAAGTATCTGTCACCTTGTAGACTTCTCACCCTTGTAGGACCACATAGATCTGTATGCACTAGATCCAGTAAACTGGCATAAAATTATTCTTTTCTCTTGAAACTTGTCCTTGTCTACTTTCCCAACTAACATTCCTTAAAAATTGTATTGGAGGGTTTCACAAGTTTTGGTAAATATCTCACAGTCTAACCTGAACTTATCTTTACCAGCTTGTCAAAGTTTATATGACACATCCTTCTATGCCATAGCCAACTTTCATCTGCTTGGGCTAGTAACTAGTAATCATTAGTTCCTCTTAATTGATAGATGCTACATTTTGTCTTCTTACCAGTGGCAATCGCAGTTCCAAAGCTTTCCATGATCTTGCACCCATTGTCTTTGAATCTTAGATCATATCCTTTGTCACACATTTAACCAACACTCAAAAGATTATGATTCAAACCCTTCATATATAAAACATTGTCAGTATTATGCTTTCCATCAAATGAAATAGATCATTTTCCACAAATCTTACCAGCTGCATTATCTCCAAACCTAACTAGTCCCCCATCATACTTTTCCAAACTTACAAACTTACTTTTGTCATTGATCATGTGATGTGAGCATCCACTATCAATAATCCATTCATCCTTATCTTTCTCAACCTAAACAACCAAAGTACTTTCTTCCACTAGTTTTTCTTCTTTCACACATCTAGCAGAATTAGTAGACATAGGATCTTCTTTAATAGCAATAAAGAAGCATTCATTTGCACTAGTACTAGCATCATCAGATTCATCATTAGTCACACCTTCATCACCAAAATCTCTGACATAGTAGAATTTCTTTGGAACTCTAGGCCTGCACTCATATTTTTCTTATTTCTTTCAATTCTTTCAGGACATATGGAAGCATAATGACCTACTTTACCACAAGAGGAAAATTTGAAAGGTAATTTACCTTTAAACTTACCGGAGCCTCTTTGTAGCCTGTCAACAAAGTTAGCTTCAATTTCATCAAAGTCATCATCCACATTGTATTTCTCGGCTCTGGAGATCTTTTTTGAAGTACTGGCTTTAAAAGATGATTCAACTTTGGGCAGAGCCTCACCAAATTCTCTCATTTCAAAGGCTGTAAGCTTTCCAAGTAACTAATCTCTATCAATAGTTTTCACAGTCATAAATTCTTCAATAGTAGCTACCTTGTGACTATAGGACTTTGGTAGTGATCTGAGAATTTCCATCACAACTTCCTTATCACCGAGAGTTCCTCCCATACCCTTTATTCTAGTGACAAGTTCATCAACTCTTTGCATAAAGGCTATTATGTTTTCATCTTCATTCATCTTCAAACCCTCATATTTCACTTTCAAGATTTGTAGCTTGGCTTCTTTTACAGAATCATCTCCTTCATATAGATTTTTTAGCTTCACCCATACCTCATTTGCAGATTCAAGGTCCACAACTTTTGTCAACACTGAGTCACTTAAGGAACTGAACAAAGCATCCTTCACTTTGACATCCAACTCATATTATTTGATTTCATCTTTAGTCATCAAACCAATTTGAGGCATGGTATATTGTGTTTCTGCAGCCTTCCATACTTTATAACCAAGACAAAGAAGATGTCTTTTCATTCATACCTTCCAAAGAGCATAATTTGTCCCATTAAAATGCGGACCTTCCTTCTTATAAGACATCCTGAATCTTCCTCAAGTTGTTAGGCTTTCTTTAGAGGAACATTGCTCTGATACCAATTGTTGAAATATACCGAACAACTGAGAGGGGGGGTGAATTATTTGTCACAAAAACATAGCTTCACATGCATATCAAATCATCAACAACTTAATTATTCATAATCAGATTCCACCATGAAAGAATGTAACCATTAACTTAATCACAATCACACATTCAACACAGTAGACACCATATTTTTACATGGAAAACCCTAAAAGGGAAAAACCATAGTGGGTGTTAGCCCACAAAAATAAATAAGTTATAGCAATACCAAAAAATAGAGGCTCACTGGCTATAGGGCTCACTGCCCAAAATGCTCACTGTAAAGAATGGTTCACTGCCTAAGGATGGCTCACTACCAAAGGGTGGCTCACTACCAAGATGTTGAACTAATTGAATAGCATCTACTTCATGCCAGGGTTCAGTTCCATTGAAGCACAAAATGACTCCTCTACTCTGCTCTTTTACACTTTTTGCACTTATCTCTTTATATTCGCAACACACACCCTCTTTCACTGCTTCATTACATACTTTTATACAATTCATCAACCTCAGGATGTACATCAAAGTCGGCATTACATTCATCAAATGTTGGATCAATCTCCAAGGTTGGCATTACAAACATACATAAAATAGGTCTGGACCTAATACAAATTTAGCTAAGGAAAATATGTAAGAATGTATGTGGATCATGCCATGCCTTAGTTGGGACTCAAACACAATCCTCCATGCCATGAAATGCTTCTACAATCTTTGATGCATCTCTGCAAATGATGAGTTCAACTAGGTTGGCCAAGACTGATGATAGCACTGGGTCTGCAGGAACATTCTTTATTCATGATCCAATTTTCTCTTTGTAGACCAGTCCAAAGGTAGGAACATGATCAAGAGACATCCACAAGCACATTGTAATCACCAAGAACTACTGCATAATCTCTAACAACTTTGTCAAGAAGATTCTTCAAACTGGAGCACAAGAAATACACTGCCAGCCACTATCATGAGTAAAAGATAGATTGCGGACCACAAAATCACTAACCATTACACTTGAAGGAACTTAACATCATCACAGACTTACTTCCAGAACCGCAGACTAAAATACTTCAATGTGGAGGAGTGGACAGCAAAACACTTTCTCCCTATCACATCAAACATATAGAAAAAGTAGTTTTCACACTGGTGAACACAACTTACTCAAATCTTCATTCCAGAGGATCAACCTTGGAACATAACATCTTTAGACAGGCTTCTAAATAACTTCTAATCCACAGACAAAGATATTTATTCTACAAGAAATGCGGAGCATTCTTCTGGACTGTTCTTCTACATCTAATGCACTGTTTCTACTACAATTCACTATTTTTACTGGATGAGCTAATTTTCTCAATATCCTCAACCTCTATAAGCAAGTAACAAATAAGGGCACAATTGACACCAATGAAAACATATATATGTTGACATCAATGACAATACTGATTAGGCACATACTTGCAACAAAGTCTCCATGTAGCAGTTGGGACCTACCACTTCTTCTTGTTGCAGTTGATGAAAGGTCTTTTGCCAGATGGTTCCCTTTTGTAGTTCTGCAAGTGATTCCTTGTTCAATATTTTATCATTGGTGGAATGGAGGAAATGAATCAGCATACATGCCACCTATCAAAAGAGTTAGCGGGACCCAACCCTTGGCATATTGCTTTTTGAGAAAACCTTCGTCTACTAGGGATGAGGGAGACACAAGACCACTAAAGGGTAGATATGTAAATTATCTTGACATAGTTGAAAAATATTGGGCACGGGCCAGAGGTGGTAAACTGTGTGGCAAGGGGCTAGTAAATGATGTATTTAAAGACATAACACAACACTTGAAGAACCGAGCAATAGGTGATAGGCGATCAACCTAAAAATAGAACAAAAGTAATTTTCATTGCTCATGACCAAATAACACAAGGGTTTAGGGTTTAAGTGCTATTGTTCATAGTCTTTTTAGCAAGCAAAAACCCTACACCAGAGACCACCATAATATGTCGACACAAGACTTTGGCCAAACACTAGAATCAAGAAAAAATTTATAGGGTCCCATTAGTAGCTCTAGCTGGGGATGTATGTTCAGCCTGAACAGAACGAGATCACAAAAGAACTCTGGAGGAGCATAACAAAACATACCTAAAAAGAAACACACATAATAGCCCCAGATGATTATGCAAGGGAGAAACAAAACTTGCCTCTATCAAATACCCTGTTTTCTAGTGACCTCATTAAGCTATACCTGAATTTGTCACCAAAATCCATCCTATTTCGAACATGGTTGTCACGACTTAGTAACGTTCATCCATTCTTACACAATCTTGTTTTGTATTCTAGATTATAAAAATCAAAAGTTGTGCATATTGTTTATGTATGGAAATATGTCAATTTGAACAAACCTTTTTAGAAACTTGTCCTAAACACGTGTCATCCCTGAGGCGGATTTATTGAACACCTAAAACACTTCAAGAGAAGTAGATGCCATATATTTTAAGTATCACACACAAGTAAATATATGTAATTGTGATTCATAAATTCAATTCTTGTTTTCGAATATTCCTAGTAATATTGTTTAGATTGTCAACCATGACACTATCCCACATATATTGGGGTTTTCGAGTCACGATTTAGTAATAATTATGCCTTATCTTGTATTGTTTTCTTGATTTTAGAATTAAAGACTTGGTCTTATTGTTTGTATAGAGACTCGTGTCATTTATGTGCCATTTCATTGTAATAAATAATATAAGCTTAATTCATAGTACTAATGTATAATATTTATTATATAATACTTTTTTTTAAACAACCATATAATAGTGTATATATGTATATGCACTTAGTCAATGAAATATTAATGGTGGAGTGGTGCGAGGTGCAAGCAAGGCAGAAAGATTAAATGCAAAATTAATGCTTTAAGTCCTTTTTCCTTGACTGAACTTTGGAGGATGACAGAAGGGGGAAGTTGGTTGTTAGGGGAGTCCTTGCCTTGCACGCTAAGGGAAGATGTTAGATTTTTTTTTCGAGGGGGGGAACCAAATTCAAGGAAGTGAAGGAATTTAAGTTTGCAGCCTTCTTTTAATATCTATAAAAAGAGAACATCCGGATTGCATTGAGAACAAAAGGAAGAAGTACAATTACTGTGCATTGTAATCCACCATGGCCATGGCTTAAGCAGCATTTCTTCTCTTCTTGATAGTGTTTTTGTATTGCTACTGATGTTACCAATATCAAAAGATTTTATTTCTACCAAGCTTATGCACATAATCTCTCCTATCAATAGAGGAGGGTGGTATTTTGGCTTAGTTATTCCCAATACCTTCAAAATAAATACTCTTCTCCAGCCTCCTACTTTCTTGGCTAACAATCACCATCCTTATGTCGATATTTCTGGTGAGTGACCAAGAAGGTTGTTTTTATTTCGTCTTGTATATTATTTCTCTTTCTAAATCTTAATATAGGCCAGTGTGCAAAGGAAATTTAAACAGTATTCTTACAATTTACAAATATTCCCCCTTCCATTTTGCTTGATGGATGGTCATACCCTGTCTGAAAGCTCCTATTTTTGGGCTCAGCAGGGAGGACGCTGGCAATGTTGTGGGATTTGACTTTGCACCTACCAATCGCAGCTGCTGAAATTTTCTGAAGCCTTTTCAACAAATCTATTCTGTGCATAACCTGCGATCATTACAATCCACGAGACCATAATTTCTTTTAGGATTTTTGTCAAATAGTCCACGTGCCTTTCCTATGACTCCACGTTTGGCATACAGGTCTACTAGGGCACTTGCAACTACCTCATTTGACAAAAAAATGCCCCTACTGTTATGCTTTGATAGATGTCCCTACCCTGTTCGAAAGTGCCTATTTTGGCACAGGCAGGGAGGACGCTAGCAAAGGTTGTGAAATTTGGAATTTTCAGCTGACAATTGCATTTGCTTGAAAGTTTTTAATGCTTTATCAACAAATCCAATTTTTGCATATCCTAAAATCATTGCAGTCCATGAGACCTCATTTCTTTGAGGAATTCTATCAGACGGTTCACATTTTTTTTGTTGTCCATGATTTCCCATTTTACATATATGTCGATCAGAGAATTTCAAACTATAATATCTCATAAAATTTTCCCTACCATTATGCTTTGATGGATGTCCAAATCCTCATCCAAAGCTTCAATTTGTGCACGGGCATGGGGGATGCTGGCAGAGGTTGAGGAGTTGGACTTTACACCCGCTAGTTGGAAATTTGACATGGTGCACATTATTATAGTGAAAGCCTATTTTTCATATTGCTTCATTTAGCATCATCAATAATCTCCACAAGGACATTGCTCCTATTTTAAAATAATAATAAAAAAGTTTCACATCTCACAACAATTTCTCTAGTGACAATCTTGGAGATAAGTTTTGTAGCAGTGTGGCAATCTGCACATACTCAAAGGTTCTTAGCAGCTCTAATAGTTGTTCCATGAGGCATGCTTAATAAACCAAATGCATATGTCATCTTTTACTATGATGGCAGAGAAATAATTCTTTTAACTATTCTTCCACAACATTAAGTAAATATCTTAAATCTAGAAAATACCTTGCTGCCTTCATCTTCCAAGCCGATTTCTCCAAATTTGCACAGGTCTCTTTTATAGATGTGATTTGTCGGCTACACAAAAGCATGTGCCATTTTAGGCCTTAAATCCAACTACAGCCAGGGAGATTTTTAATTCCTTTATCTTCATCAATTTCCATACATTGATGGTGGTCTATTTGTTCAAGCTTCTTAGTTCTTCTTTACTGGTATGATGCTAACTACTACATATTTAATGATCTACTAACAACCTCATTATCTTGAGTTATCTTCTACCTAACACCATAAATGACCAAAGATCACCCATCAGATCACTTATCTCTCCTAGTGATGTGAGGATGACTACCTGACATCTTGACACTTCCTACTTTTCATCAATAGTCCACAAGAACTTTTCCCACTCGAATACCATGGAATGTAGTCACAAGTGTCTAATTAAAAATTGTCCAACCATCTAGGCCTAACACAAACACTCATAACCAATACACCTTAAAACTCTAATGGCAACACCATCTCATGATAATGAATTGAATACACAATAAATATAATTAACATGTAATATCTTTGGTAGAGAAACTGAATGCTTCTCTTAACAGCTAAATTATTTCAGCAATATTCTTGATAGTGCTGAGAAAAGAAGCCATGATTCTAGTTTGAAATTGTCTGACATGTTTTGTTTCTTATTTGCATATGTGGTTTGATTTATTAGTCATTATAAGTATCTTGTTATCAAATGGTTGTCTTCAATTATTGGTTTAATGTAGATTATGTTGTTAAAATTGCTCTATTATGCTTGCAATGCACAATGTGTGTGAGGATGAAAATTAATCAGTTTTCTGGCTATTCAAATTTTGCAATATTTATAATTGATTTTTATTTTAGAAAGCCACCAGTGACACTACCTTATCTATGATTACCTTATCTATGATCAATTTGATTGTATTTCTAGAACTTTCCTTAGTTCCACTTCTTGTTGATCTCTTGAAAATTAAATGATCAAATTTAGTATATTTGTATATTAAACAATGTCCTACAAATGTATTTTCTTGCTTATAGCCAAACACTTCATATTTTCT
Organism: Cunninghamia lanceolata; assembly: GCA_027924645.1. Taxonomy (NCBI): domain Eukaryota; kingdom Viridiplantae; phylum Streptophyta; class Pinopsida; order Cupressales; family Cupressaceae; genus Cunninghamia; species Cunninghamia lanceolata. The sequence goes on along the minus strand of BSBN01000046.1, from coordinate 3,870,250 downwards.
TGATTTTAGCCAAGCACCTTGTGTTGATGTAGGATTATGTTATTGTATGAATCAAATGGTGGTTTTATAAGAATTATAAGCCTATTGATGTTATACTTACTATACTAGTATTTATTTTATTACCTAGAGAGCAAGATTAATAACATGGGAAAGGGATTAGAACTTGGGGTTTTAGAGAAAGTATGTAAAATTCCTTAGTTGAGAGTCTCTCATTGCAACAATAATACTTTGGTCAGTTATTGTTGATGGTTTCTTGAGGAGTATTGTAATACTAGAATTATTATTTAGATAGTGGACATGAAGGTAGATCAAAACCATTCTTGATTCTTAAATACCTCCTTGGTGAATTTGTCCAGAAGAGAGGTTTTGTCTTTAATGTCGAATGGGCTTAAGATTACTAGTCTCAATTGATCATATTAGTGAATTAACTTGAAAGCCCTTCATACATAAGTTGTTGAAATGATTTACTTAACTTTCTTTTCCTTCATATTAGATCTTATTTAGAATGAATGTCATCTTTTAACATAAAATGGGTAAGTACTCCTGAAACCAAGACTTTTTAATGGATAAGTAGAGAATTTATATTATGAAATTCTTAGGTAATTACCTATGTAGATTTGATGTCATCAAAGTGATAGGGTGACTTTCTCTATTAAGACAATCTAGAAGATTATATAAGAGCTAGAAGATGTTGTTGTCATGTATAAATTAAGATTGTGCAGATGGGCATTATGTTTCGTGTTGTATTTTCCTTCCTATTAAATCATCATGACATTATTATGTGTTAAGGACAATAGTTGTTGCTTTGATAAACGTTGCCCCATATTGCTTAAGACATTGATTGCCATTGCTTGAGGGTGTAGATTTATAAATATGTTGTAAAACTATAATCTGATCCAAACTACGTCAGGAGGAGGTAGTAAGACCTTTTATCCATTGTATCACCAGATTTCGGAAATTGTTTTTGCAATGAGAATTAGCATCCTTGGAGTAAAGTAATAAAGTTTTTATGTCCTTTTTACTTGAATAGATCATTGTGTTAGAACTAATACAACTTTTGGTTTCTCCTTGAGGAAATATATGTTTATAACCTAGAGTCTAGTTAGGTGATAGTAGTAACCTTGGAGACCTTTATCTCCCCGGGTTGACTAAATGGAATTATAGACATAGCTATGTTATAATCATTGAAATTTAAAGATAGTTGATTTTCTTCTCTTTGATAATTGATATATTTATTAACCCTTGAGGTTGAAGCTCATAGAATTTAGAAATCATAGAGTATTCCCTATGTGCTTAGATTTTAAATGTGACTTTAGAGTATTGAATTACTGTTTGATCTTGAAAGTATTATTCCAAATAAGATTAGGGTTATAATGAATAGATCTATTAGGAAACTTTGTGATGTAAAAATAGTACATGAACTTGGAGATAAACTTGCCTTTAGTAAACTTAATTCCTTGAGTGGACACCTAATAGGGATCCCTCAACACTAGGGTTGCGTGACAATCACCCTTTTGAGGTGATCATGATAATGGATTTAATTTTGTCCTTGTTTCACCTGAGTGGGTGGCAACTGACAAAGAACTATTTGGGGTAGGGAATCACCCTAGAAAGGGTTGCATACCCACTCATAGCTTCATCAAACATAGTGCAAGATAGAACTACATATTCATATACCCTAGTGTCAGTCGCATCTAGAGGGGGCCTTGATCCCATGGATACATGGTATGTAGGCAATCTGGATGGTGAAGGATGCCCCCAGTACTCTGGTCCCCCGAATATCAAGTGTTCTTCTATAATTAACATCGTGACCATAACTTTCTATGTAATAATTTCTGAGTCATGTTAACATGAGATTGTCTAGTTAGTTCTATGTAGATGATAAGGATACTAGTCACTGGAGAAAAAACAAGTTGTTAGAAATGGATGTAGGATGTAGAGAAGAACTTAAGGTATGTGTTGCTCAGTTGTTCTTATATGTTGTCTTGTTAAATGTACTATCTCTCTTCACTAGATCAAGATTGGTGATCCTTTCAGGACTTGGTGACCTTATAAAACTAAGCTCTAGTTGTCTACCCACAATAACATTTATGGATAAGTTCTTAGAATTAATAGTAAAATTTCATGAATCTGCATTTCCTCAATCTATTAGATCAAAAAATTTAAATTCCTCCGTATTTTTGAATTTAGAGTTTAGAATTATTTTGTTAATAAGGAGTCGATTCCTTACAATGGTCATTTAGATAATTCCTAAGAAAATTTAGTTCATTGTATTCAAAATACCCTATGTCCCTTAGATCATTGAAATCAAATAAAGGCTGAAAAATAGTCTCATCGGACATAGGGCTATCATATGGTTCCATCATATCTAGCCAACTAAAAAAATATTATTTTTTGGTTGCTGGACTTCTTTAAATTTACCACATATATTTGGAAAATGAAAACTTTCATACTCCACCTGATAGCTTGTATTCATGACATCCTTATTATTTGTTGAGTTAATTTCAAATTTGAAACACTCATACTCAACCTTTTTCTTGAAGATTTGACACTCTAAGCTTTCTTTCTAGCATAGTACCTAATAATTTAGTCTAATAAAAGGTAGAGAACTAAGAAGCACTTATAGAATAGGCATCTAAATTTTGATCCATTAATGAGGAACCTACTTCCTCAAATATCTCTACATTCTGAGTTAACATTAATTCATGCTCTCTCCACTCTAGTGGGTTTTAATATTTATCTGAGACAAGGTTACTAACTTTGTTCTCATGTTTGTTAACCTCTAAGGATTCTTCTTCAAAGATTGGATTATCTCTGTATCCATAAGGTTCAACATTTCTTTCTTCTAAAAATTATAAAGGCTCATCATAAAGTGGATTATGCCTCATATGCATTTTTTCCATACATTCTTCAATATCACTGTCTTGATAGCCTATATCATCATCTGACTCATAATTTCCACAACATTGAAATGAGCATTCTAGCAACTGGTCATCACACTCTGTGTTGTTGGTAGAAACCAATTCAACTTGATATTCAAGCTCACAAATAAATGGTTCACTAGGAGAAGAAACCCTATTATTTGAAAGTAAACATATCTCCTCATAAATAAGAGAATCCTCTTTAATTTTTTCTATATATTTATAAGACTGAGAATTTTTTTCGTCACACATATAACTGTTAAGATTAATAAATTCATCTTTTGTAAGAATGTGATCTATTTCTTCATTTATTATTTGCCTACATTCCCCATGTGTGTGAATATTATTTACTTCATGAGATATTATTCTAGGATAGGAAACTGGACATATCCATCCATTCTAACTAGGGGAGGCAAACCCTATACCACTCAAATGTTGAGCTCCCTATATTGATTGATCAAATAAGGGTTTATTCAAATTGTCCTCTCTTTTGCCCTTTTAGAAAATGAAAACACAATTAGATTCATTCTTCACAACATAACCTCTAGTAGTAGATTCACGATCTCTTATCCTCATATGTTTTAGATTGTTCTCAATATTTATAGCCATAGAATATGCTTGTCTCATAGTGGTAGGGTTTCTATATCTTAAGAGATAACTATCATATTCACCAAAATGCCCCTAAATATATGATCAAACACATAGCCTCATTTGGTCTAGTATTCACAGGATATCCCTTATTGTTTTGACAAACCTTAAGTTGAAAGCTATGACTGATTCTTCCTCTTCCTTTTCAATTTGAATAAGCCTTTTAATTAGCAAACTAACATCTATTCTTTCACCAAACTACTCCATAAAAGCTATCTTTAAATCTTGCCATGAGGAAACAAAATGAGCGGGCAAATATGCAAACCAATCCCTAGCTTCTTCATTTAGGGTTTGAATAGGCAATTTTATGATAAAATCCTCAAGATCTATCTCATAATCTCCCATTAAGTCACAAAAATATTGTAAATGGCTACTAGTTGTTTTGACTTGTCATTATTGAACTTTGGTATCTGATCTCTGATTTTATCTGGAATATGGTTTGGAAAAACACACATATTACTGAAATATACAACTCTATACCTTTCCATGACAAATGCCCTTTGATAACATAAATGTGGTTGCACAATACACATTTTTAAACCACTGGATTCTTACAAAAACAATATATAGAAAATACAATTTCCTTATGCCTATGTAAACCCTTTTCTTTTATCCATTTTGCATATTTATTGTAAATTTTGGAAATTCCTTCAAGATTTGTAAAATACCTAAGAAGATGTTACTACTAATGTAAGCCTTGTCTTGATGTGAAAACCAAGAATGCCAAAGTATCCCTTATATTTTTACGGAGCACTTTCTTCATAGAGCCGCCACCTTTGCACATAGAGGAATGAAGTTTGAAAGCATGTTGCCCTCTTAAAACCTACTTTTGTTATGAATCCTTTCCCATAGTAGAGTCACATAAAATATTTCTATACATAAATCTTATATAGTATACTTTTTTTTTGTTTTAGCCAGGAAAGAAAATAGTAGAGTCAGCACCCTTTTTTAGGGAATATAACATGTTAACCTATGACTCTTGGTAAGACAAACTACTGGATTTATTTGAAAAGGTTCCCCAGTAGATTTGTCAATCTATTGGTTGTTTTAAATTCCTAACCCGATCTCAAGAAAAATAGATCTATAAAATAGCCATTTCTAATAATTGATCCATCTCAAGTGATTGTCCAACGAATAGGAAAGGGGTTTTCAATCCTTTTCGTTTGCACTTTAGGCTCTACAAGACCAAGGAGGGTGTTCCTAAAAATAGTGTATTTTGATTATGGGGTTTCTAAATACTCTCTCAAAATACTATTCTAAGACATATATGTTCTTTCTAGATTACTTAAAGAATTACTGATATAGTGAAGCAATGGGCTAGATTCTTAATCTTTAGCACAATTCTTTGCAGAAAATCATGTAAGTAAACTAACCCTAACTACCTACTAGCTAAAATGGAAATTTGTTCTGATATTTTAAAATGAGGTTGACCAAAGGGGGTTCCATACAATATAACACTTTTGATAGGATCAGTTCCTAATTCAAGGGTCATAGAGTCAAAACCAGATATAAATGAAAAACCCTTCTATGATTAGTTTCAGTTTATTGTGACAATAAAATAATGCTTTACATTATAATATTTCACTAGTTTTAGAATTAACCATACTTAGTTATCCTTGTAAACAAATATTACATTCAATATCCTCTTATAGCTATTATTTTACTACTTGAGTAAATGCCATAAGAAAAATATGAAAACATAGGAAAGACTATGATGATGAATAAATCGATCATTAGCCATATTCTATTCATAAATGTAATAGTGTATACATGTGTAGGAGACAATAGACTTTGAAACTCGATAGTAATTTGTAAAATAAACTGATACTGACTTACATATAGTCTAACAAAATACATCAAAATATGAACTCAAAATAAAGCTTAAATTTGAATAACTAATTCTATATTCAAATACTAAATATACACAACTCCTTCATGATCAGATTGATCCCATACTTCAAACCAGGTCTAGAAAGTATTACTTCGAACCAATCTTTTATCCACAATCTAGAAATCCACCAGTGAGCACACCCAGTTAACAACGCCCAAAATAGTGCATCATAAGGATATTCAAATTCCTAAAGAATGGGCATTAGATCTTTGGGATAAGGATTGTCAGCCTCCTCCACAGAAACCTCCTTAGTTGCGTGGAGTAACTCTAAAAGAAATTGATGACTAGGCAGTTATTAGATTCTCCTCAGGCCATATGCCTTCCATGAGAACGGAAAGAACTTTTAACTATAATAACATGTGTTGTCAGTGTTTCCAAGATCACAAAGTGTTAGAATGCAGCCTGCAAAAGGTTTTGAAAGTTTGTTTAAATTACCTATTGTAAATAAGTCTATTTCCAATAGTTCAGGTGCTAGTTCCTCTAGTGCACCTCCACCATGTCCACATACACAGTATTCTAAATTAGACAATGGTCTTTATAAGTGTGAAAAATGTTCATTTATGTTTAATCCACCTATTGGCCATATTGGAATGTATTCCAGTAAACCTGCTAGCATTCCTGAGTAGGACATTAAAGAAGCCAATGAGAAGACTATTGACACCCCTGCATGTCTGGTTAAGGTTCTAGGTACACTTCCTCCTTTTAAGGATTTTATGATGTATGACCTGACAGACAAATACCAAGTAGATTTTTGGCCATTACATATCTCCCCTGCTGGCGAACCTCAAGGTTCCAGTCAAAGCAAGTTGCTGAACTGGAGAAATCTTTGTTTGAGAAAAAACATCCTTCTTCTCCATGATAGAAAAACTTGGGAAGAAGTTCAAGCCTTAAGAACTGAAAAATAGTTACTATTTGTTCAAGAGAATCTACATACTATCATTGCATCTCTTGATAGGCTTGAAAAGGATCTAATCAAGCAACTTCAGCAAGAGGTTCATGAGCTCCATCAATCCTATGAACAGTTTAAATCACATGCAGAAACGTGGTGGGTCGCTCAGCAAAGAGCAAGTGAACAACACAGAGAAATGTTGCAAAAAGTTAGATCTGAGAATAAATTATATTGTGATGTCATAAGCTCTTAGGTGTCAAATTGTAATCTGAATATAAAGCACACTGAAGCAAAAGTTGATCTAGTTTAGCAGGACATCCAACGAGTGTCTGAATCTCAGATGCTTTTAGGAGATTCCATCACTAGAGAATCAACTAATGTGCAGTCAGTAGTTTTGACACTTAAACAGTCACAAATAGTAAAGCAGCTAAATTTCCCATCAAGTGCAAAGGGATATTTACAAGCACAATATGAGGGTCCCAAACTTTCTACAATAGTCAAGCAGCCTGTAATTGAAAAAGTTTATGATCCCTCTACTGGTGAATTAAGAAATACTACGGATGAAGAAAAAGCCAAAGGCAAGTTCCAAATGGCTCGTGGAAATGGAACGAATCCTAATGGTTCCAACCCAGTAGATCCTTTTAAGAATATCCAGTCTTTCAAAGATGATACTCCACCTCTAGTAAATTTTGATAATTTTGAGGATGTTGAGAATATGAGAGGCATTGATGCCATGCATGCTTGGATCACCAATTATATGGCTACAAATGCAGGAGTTGATGAAGCTCAGGTAATAAAACAAGCCCTCAATTCAATGACTGGAGTTGCACGTAATGTGTGGGATCGACTTGAAGACACTTTCAGGGAAAACTTGATTTCTAGAGGCACTAATCAAATTTGTGCATAGTTGACACGTCTATTTGTTGGAAGACTATTCTGGCCATGGACAAAATCATGAATTTATGTTCACAACTTTCTTAAAAAGTTTTGGAGATGTAGTTGGGGAATTCTACCACAAAAAAGTGCTAGAGAATTTGGTAACTGAAAATATAGAAATGAAGGAAATAACATTTCCTCAGCTGGTGCAATTCTTGATAGAAATAAATGAAGAAATATTTCAGGAATCAAAAAAGAGGAAAGAAATGAAAAAGGTTAAACCTTTACTTTCTGCATCTGCCTGTTACCAAGTAATGCCCTCTAATCAATTTCTTGATAAGGGTAAATCTTCTTCAAAGTGTTACTCATGTGACAAATCAGATAAGTCCTATTATAAGAAGAAATACAGTAAGTACCCTAAGAAGAAAGATTATTTCAGGAAAAAGGACAAGAAGAGCCCTGGTAAAAAGTGGGAACCAACGTGCTATATCTATAAAGGAAAGAACTATGCAAATAAATGCCCAGAGTGTAACAAGAAAAAGAATAAGGGCAAAGTCCGAGCCACTAGAGCTGCATGACTGGATGACAATGATGAATATGACTTCATCAATGAGTATCCATCAGATTCATAGGACATCATCCTCTCTAAAATAGGAATAAAATTTAATGATGAGAAATATTTTTCTGCCCTAGAATAGGCAATGGTAAATTAGACTAAAGGTCAAGAAGAATTAGAATCATCTGACAATTCTAAAAATGCATTCTTTTGTAGAATGATGAGGAGAGATACTAGAGTAGACCTGGACAAGCTAATTGAGGAAATTGTCCAAATTGAAGCCCGTCTGCATAAGATGGACATGGGCCAAGAAACTTGGAAAAAGCTAACCAATAAATTGGAACAGCTTATAGCTAAGAAGCATTTTCTCCTCAGAGAAAATGAAAGGTCCATTAGACTTCTTGCTAGGAGAACTTTGGTGTTAAACTATTCACAGCCAGTTACCCCAATAGAATTAATAGCACCAATAGCACATAGAAGTCTAACTGTAGCCCCTACTATAGGGAGTATGGCAAGAAGGTTATGGCATAGACAAAGAAAAACCTTCTTAGAAAAAGTTATTCAACAAGCCCAAGCTGAAATCAGTGAAATGATGATGAAGAGAATCTTCAGCTTATTGATGAGATGGAGAGATCTCAGGAACTGGATAAGTATGTTAACTAGTTCAATTCTTCTAGTTCATTCCAGTTGTGTAAACAAACTACAGTACAAGAAGAGCAGCTTTTCTATGAAGAAAAACCATACAGTCCTTTGGTTCATCAAGGAGAATATATATAAAGGAGCCCTGTGCTTATTCAGAATTTAGCACCCTATCTTGAAGAAGATAGTAGTAGTCAACACCAGGTTAGAGCCTATCAGTGAAACAAGGTAACTACAACCTATCCTAGAGTTATCCTAACTATTCATCTTCCAGGTATTAAGGCATATCCACTAGCCTTCCTATGGGAAACTAGTGATGATGTTAATGTGGCCAAGTATAACTATTTTCCAAAAGATCTTTGGATAGAGGGTTCTACTGAATTGGTCTTTGGTAAAGGAAAGTTTGAATCCAAGTTGGTTTGTAAAATCCCTATTCAGTTAAGTAATGGATATATTGATGAACTAACTTTTGTCCATTACGAGGTAGATGGATATGATGGAGTTATTGGAAGTAGAGCTATGCAGCACTGGGAACCAATTACTATTGATTCCACTTTTATCACTCTGCAAGGTACTTTTCAAGTTCCTCCACTTGACTAGGACTTAGCCTTCACCACCAAGATAGAAATTCCAAAGAAAAAGAAAGGAAATAAAGTATGGTTAGCAAGATAGATTGAGGCCACTAAACAACCTCTAGAACAACTCAAATCAAAATTTGTAGCTACTGTGCTCACCAAGGACCTAAAGAAGCAGAAACACAACCTATTCTATAGTTTACAATTAAAAATAGATGCAAATGGTAAGGAAATAACTCCTAAAACTAAAGCTAATTATTTCCTTATGAGCATGCGGCAAACTAAAGTTTGCAGGGAAGAAATTGAAGAGTTATGGAAGATGGACTTGATAAGAGCCTCTAGCTCACCATTCTTTTGTCATGTAATGTATGTTCCTAAGTTTGATGAGAATGGTAATGAATTTCCTAAGAAACGACTGGTTGTAAACTATAAGCCATTAAATGAATGTCTGGTAGATAACCGTCACCCTTTACCTAGTAAGGATCACATATGGAAAACCATTCAAGGAAGTCATATATATTCTAAATTTGATCTAACAAAAGGGTTTTGGCAGATTGGCCTAAAAACTGAGGATTATTATAAGACAACCTTCTCAGTTCCGCAAGGGTTGTTTGAATGGAAAGTTCTTCAATTTGGAATAAAGACAACACCCTCTATCTTCCAACAAAAGATGGATCTAATTTCTAGACCCTATGCTAAATTTATTCTGCCATACATTGATGACATTCTTGTGTTTAGCTAGGACATGAATCAACATCTTGTTCACCTGCAACAATTTCTACATATTTGCCAGGAGCATGGTCTTGCAGTCAACCTGACTAAGTCCTACTTTGCATAGGAGTAGATAATATTTATTGGCATCAAGCTTCTTTCAGGGGGGAGAATTGAAGTACAACCACACATTCTGACCAAGATCCAGAATCTCCAGGTAACAAATATCAAAGAATTACAAAGATTTCTAGGTTTAGTCAATTATATTGCTAGATTCTATAATAAGCTTGTTGAAGACAAGCTTGAATTAAATAAGTTGTTAGGAAAGAATCCACCTCCATGGTCAGATTTACATAATGCCATGATTATTATAATTAAGAATAAATGAAGTAATCTTCCACCTCTAAGGTTACCAGGAGATGGTCATAAAATAGTTGAAACTAATGCTAGTGAAGCTGCATGGGCTGGCGTGTTAAAGGAAAAGACACCCCAAGGCTGAGAGGAAATTGTCAGATATGTATCTGGCAGTTTTAAGAATAGCGAGTTGAATTACCATAGCACTCATAAGGAGATTCTTGTTGTTATAAATACCCTAAAGGCCTTTCAAATGTTTGTGGCTAACAAAAGATTCTTGATCAAAAGTGATCTCCAAAATCTGCGTGGATTCTTCAAAAAGGAATCCAAAGATAAAGTAATTAGAGGAAGATTGTTCAAATGGGCATAGTTCTTGAATACATTTGATTTTGATATTGTTCATCTTCCTGGAGCTGATAATATTTTTGTAGATTTCTTATCCAGAGAAGGTCACATAATAGCTAAAATGGAGCATGATCTTCCTGTTGAAGGACCACCTAAAATCACTGGTAAGGTTAATGTCATCTGGGTTCATGAACATAGGTGGTACGAGAAAAGCTATCGTGAATGGAGCACAAACCCATTTGCCATGCAAGATCATCATAACTTCTAGATGGCTAATGATTTTCTATTTGATAGATATAAAATGATAACTGCAAAGCAACAGCTCACTCATGAAGGTCTGTGGACACAAAGACCTTTCTTTGAATTTTTAGTTGAGGCAGAACCAATTGATCCTGAGGTTGGTCATGTTCTTCAAAACTGGTGTGGAGACTTTGTTCTACCAGTAAAATTCTTAAATCCATTTGTGGATAGACTAGACTGATGGCTCAACGAGGAAAAAGGAAAAGAATTAATAAGAGATATGTTTCAAGGGCCTTATCCTCCAGCTGATGGAATGCAGTTTAATGGTACTTCTACTTACATGAGATGTATTTTCAAATTGACATTTGATTCCCCTGATGAGAATGTAATAAGCAGATATCTCTATCAAATGTATGGACCAACTAGCGCTGGAACCATGTACCAACATTGGAGTGTTCCAAATAAGCTTAGAAGTCTACACTCTAAGCAAACACCCATCTGGATACATACAAAGACTTACAGGATGGAAATGACTGATCGAGGAGCAATGGAACAGGGGATATATGGGCCACATAAACTAAAGACCATGAGTATCATATGGAAGAAACTAGATCATAACATTGGCTCCACTCCCAATCCTATCACACCTAATCGTTCTAGTTGTATACCACATGCTTCATACATGACTTGTGCCAATTGTGAATATGATCCACTTGATGACATGAGATGTGCGAACATGAGTGACTCTAGGCCCAACACTAGCTAGTGGATGTGGCTTCTCATCCTCTGAAGGAATCTATCCCTTTGTGTCAAAAGACAAACATGGCCTACACCACGGTAAAAGGGGAAAGCTTATGAGCCTTACAGTAAGCATGAGATATGCCTCTCGTGATCAAAAAGCAACTTTGTAAAAAGTAGATTCCATAAGGGTCTTGTCAGTCCATCTTTATTCCTTGTTCATGGGTTATTGGGATCCACCAGAGGAATCTTATCCTCACATGGATAACCCTTCAGGTAAAGAGTTGCAACGTGTCCACTTCCTATGGTTAGATTTGAAACTTGGACTTAATACCATGAGGTTAAAGATCTGCCTTGCCTTCTTATATAAAGGACGTAAGGATGCCTCATTCAGCATTCGAGTCTTGAGTGAGTAAGTCCTCATAGCAAGCATAGAGTCTTAGAATTCTTCATAGTAAGTCTTAGGTAAGCTCTAAGGATCAGAGTAGTATGCTCTTTCTGCTATGCAGAAATTAGAAACTCAGAAGTCCTGATGAGATAGTTCTGTAAGTCTTCTGGTTATATAGTGAGCATTGTATGAGATGAATGTAATCCTAATAAAATGATAATAAAATCTTTCATTACTGCTTATCTCATTTGTCTCTTGTAGCTATTGTCAAAGTTGGTGAACAAGGGAGCAAACAAGCTACAGGCTTAAAGACAAAAGATGTCACATAATGACAAAGATGAAGTTGTAATAGGATGCAGATCTAACTATCTCTTAACTAATAAGAGATGCCTCTATAACAAAAATACCCCCATGGTGCAGTCACGGTAGGAGGGTTCACAAAATGAATAGTCCAAACCATGCAACAAGAGTAAACACAATGGAAACAACTCAAAGATATGAAACAAATGCAGATTCAGTCATTCAGTATATCATAGAATTCAAATATAGATCGGCTAGCAACATGCGGGCTTACAATTAGGGCTCATAGACCTGACTACAAAATACCAGAATATGCACAAGATATAGCTTTGAAGCTCCTTTGTACAAAAATATAAAATATCAACTATCTCTATCTCATGAAATACTTTCCTAGGCATCTATTACATCAATATATCATCTCTAGTACAAAATATTCCTCCACGTCGGCCAAGGAAGATCACAACTCCAATGAAAAGCTGTAACATGTGTACACGAATAGGTCAGACCTAAACACAAAGAACTCCTCAGCAAATGAATGGAATGATGTGCAATTTTCAGGGAAGGTCGGCCATGAACCAATGATCAATGAATGATGTGTCATTAGGCTCCACAAGTTGAGGAATGATCTGCAAGTCTTCTCCTTCAGCTAATTATTAGAAGTTGTCAGGATGCTTTGTTCTAAGAAAATGGTTGATCTTCTGATATCGATAACTTTCCGGTACCTAAACCAATTTCTCTGAATTGTAGATATGACATAGATGAACTTGTCTAGATGCTAAGTCCAACTTTGTAAGATGTGAAATGCAACTATGGTAGAATGTTGACCAAAATATAGAAACTGCTACTGACTAAACTAAGCTGAAAATGAAAGAAACAAACTGAAATGCAAATGTTTTTGGTTGATGCAAGATTGCTCTTGAACTAGGGATGCTCTTGCATCAAACATCTGGGGTTATTGAAAAAGTAAGTCCCTCACTTTGCTAAGGATAGAGGAAAACAAGGATAGTCCACCTTAGCCTAAGAAATCCATGATGAATCTTCTTCCAGTCTACCTTTCCACTTCAAAAGGTATTCTTTGTATTGTCTTTCTCTAGTGTTGCGTCCAAATCTACTATCTAAAATGTCTTCAATATGCTCTGGTGCTTGTTGTGGTAATTGCATTTTCAAGTCTTCTTCCATGTTGTTACTGAACTCTGCTTCATGATACTAATATAGGTCTACAATGTTGAAAATAAGTGATATACCAAATGTCTCTAGTAGCTCTACTTCATATGCATTTCCAGAATCAAACTTTCTGAGTATCCTACAAGGTCCAAACTTCTTCATCTTCAACTTGTTATATGTTCCAACTGGAAATCTTTCTTTTCTCAAGTACACCATCACTTCATCTCCAACTGTAGACTCCTTATGTCATCTTTTCTCATCTTCTTGTTCCTTATATTTTCTCTTCATGTCCTCCAAATGCTTCTTCACCTGCTTATGCATTGTTTCCATATGTTCTAGAAATTCTTCTTCTTCTACACTTCTCTTATATACCATATTGATATCTCTTAATTCTACAATTCCTCTAGGGTTTACTCTGATAACAATCTCAAAAGGTTTTCTTCCAGTACTCATATTCATTGAATTATTATATGCAAACTTTGCTTGTGAAAGAATTAAATCCCAACTTCTTGTCTTCTCTCCAACCAAACATCTCAATAGGTTTCCCAAACTCCTATTCACTACCTTTGTCTGTCCATTAGTCTATGGATGAAATGTTAAACTGAACTTCAAATCAGTCTTCATCTTCTTCCAAAGTGTCTTCTAAAAGTATCCAAGAAATTTGGTGTCTCTATCTCAAATTATGCTCTTAGGTAACCCATGCAATCTCACAATCTCCTTGAAAAATAGGTCAGCTACATGCACTGCATTAGTTGTCTTCTTACAAGGTATGAAATGTGCCATCTTTGAAAATCTATCCACCACTACAAATATTGAATCATGTCCTCTCTATGTCTTTAGTAATCCCATTATAAAATCCATGCTTATGTCTTCCCAAGGTCTCTCTGGTACTATCAAAGGTCTATACAATCCAGTATTCTGACTACTCCCTTTTACAACTTGACAAACTCTACAACTCTGCACAAATTTCCTAACATTCTTATGTATCTGAGGCCAAAAGTAATTCTCACTCACCAAAGCTACTATCTTATCAATGCCAAAATATCCTGCCAATCCTCTACTATGTTTCTCTTTGATCAAGTTATCTCTCATGGAATTTCTAGGTATGCACAATTGATTCCCTCTGAACCACTTACTCCTATTTATCACAATAGATTCCTTGAATGCTTTCCAAGGTTGTACAAAATTAGTGTCTCCCTCATACATGTTCTTCAATTCAACAAATCTTATCACTTCAAATCTCATCTCCGTCAGCAAGTTTCTTCTCCTACTCAATGCATCTACAACTTTGTTTGATTTTCCACTCCTATGCTTCAATACAAATGTATAACTCTATATGAAATCTACCCATCTCATGGGTCTCTAATTCAACCTACCTTGACTATTCAAATATTATAAAGGTTGATGATCTGTATACAAGACAAACTCCTTAGGTAACAAGTAATGTCTCCACTTCTTCAAGGCTTGAATTATGGCATAGAACTCTTGATCATATACTGAATATCTTCTCCTTGCATCATTCAACTTCTCACTAAAATATGTCATTGGTCTACCTTCTTGACTCAATACTACTCCAATTGCATTTACACTTGCATCACAATCCACTTGAAATACCTTATTGAATTCTGGTAGTACCAAAATAGGTTGTTCTATCACTTTCTGCTTCAACAACTCAAAACTTTTATCTGCTCCTGATGTCCACTTGAAATCTTTTCTGTCACCTCTCATTGTCTCTGTCATAGGGTTACAAACTGAACTGAAATTTCTGATGAACTTCCAGTAGAAACTAGCTAATCCATGAAATGATCTAACTTCTCCAATGCTCTCCGGTGTAGGCCATTCAACAATTGCTCTTACTTTCTCAGGGTCCATCTTCAATCCTTCTGTAGAAATAACAAATCCCAAATATACCAATTCTTCCTTCATGAAACTACACTTCTTGATGTTGATCAACAATTTCTCTTCTCTTAGTCTCAACAATACTTGTCTCAAATGCTAGAAATGTTCTTCTTTTGTCTTACTGAAAATTAGAATGTCATCCAGATATACAATAACAAAATTAGCCAAGAATTTCTTCAAAACTTCATTCATCAATCTCATGAAAGTACTAGGTGCATTTGTCAATCCAAAAGGCATCACTAACCACTCATATAATCATTCATTTGTCTTAAAAGAAGTTTTCCATTCATCTCCTTCTCTGATTCTAATATGATGGTATCCAATCTTTAAATCTATCTTTGTGAAATATCTTGCTCCACTCAAACAATCCATGATATCATCCATCCTAGGTAAAGGAAATCTATACTTAACTGTGATATTGTTGATTGCTCTAGAGTCTGTACACATTCTCCATTTTCCATCTTTCTTTGGTTCTAATACTACAAGTACTATACAAGGACTCAAACTTTCTCTGATCAAACTCTTCCTCAACAACTCATGTATCTATCTATTCAATTTTTCATTTTTTACTGGTGTCATTCTGTGTGTTGCTTTGTTAGGCAAACTAGCTCTAGGTATAAGATCCATGTGATGACTAATACTTCTGATTGGTGGCAATCCTTTAGTTACATTGTCTAATATCATGTCTTCATACTCTATCAACAACTCTGTTATTTCCTCCAGTTGTGATTCTTCAGTCCCCTTCTTCAATGTTTTAGGCTTCTTAGGGATCAAAGCATAACACATATTCTCATGTTTCAAACCCTCTAGAAATTTTCTTCCATCTACCAAATAGATTCTAGCATTCCCACATACATCACCCTTAGGATCATCCTCTAAAGGAATCAAGGTAATTCTCTTTCCATTTGCTTTTATAGTGTATGTATTCTTTATCCCATCATGTATAGCTTTTCTATCATACTGCTAAGGTCTACCCAACAAGATATGACAAACATCCATATGTATAATATCACACAAGACTTCTTCATGATATGAACCAATATGAAATTTCACCAAACATTGCTCAATCACTAGTACCTTATGATCATCCTGAATCCATGCTATCTGATAGGGCTTAGGGTGTTTCAATCTTTCCAACTAGGTTATCTAAACTACCACTATCAATGACAACTTTACAACATTTACCTCCCAATTTGCATCTTGTTCTAAACAAACTCTTCCTTTGTGGTGGTTCCTCATTTTTCTCTGCCTAAAATAGTGCTCTCCTCATGACAAGTGATTCTTCCTTTTTAGTTTTCCAATTGAACTAGGGTCACCGAGTTCAATAGGTTCTACTTCCACATATGTTGCTCTTCCACTATTCTCTATACTTTTACTTGTACTCCCTAGATTACTTTCAAATGTTCTATGTCCTTCACCTCCACACTTGAAACAAGTGCCCCTAAATGTTCTCTTATCAAATCCTCTTCCTTCTCTCCTATATCTTTCATTCTGATATGAATTATAATTACCTCTGTGATGAAAATTTTTGTCACTACTCTGGTAGGTATTTCTATCTCTATCATCCTTCTTAAATGGACTGTCAAGCTTGTTCTAATCTGGATGTGATCTGTTTCCTTCAAAAAATGTTCTACCTCTCTGAAATTTACCTCCTCTTCCTTTCTATCTCTGACCATGCCTCTTGTTCAATTTGTCTTCAACTTTTAGGGCAAACTGATATGCTCTCTCCAAAGATGTCATCCTCACTAAACTTACTTCTTCTTGAATGTTCAATCTTAGTCCATGGATGTATCTACCCACTTTCTCCATGCTTGCTTCACTATGTCATGTCCTTATGATCGTCTTATGAAATTCTTTAGTATACTCCACAGATTTCTCCTTTTGTCTCAGGTTTTGCAATCTTTGCAACAATTCCAACTCATAGTTAGTAGGTATAAACTGATTCTTCAATATTGTCACCATCCTATCCCATTTTGTAATCTTTTCTTTTCCTCTTCTTTTTCTATCCAATTGAACTTCTTTCCACCATATAGCAACATGTCCTTTTAGTTTTGTCTTTGCAAATTTCGCCTTCTCTGGATCTTCAACTTCTTCATACTCAAAGTATTCTTCCATGTCATTTATCTAGTCAATCAACTCTTCAGGGTTCAAATTGCTAATATAATTAGGTACATCAACTCTAGGTCTCTTCCCAATCTTTGAAATAGCTTGCAACAACTTTACTTGATCTGATTCTTCTTCTTCATCACCTCCTAGGATTTCACAAATTTGTTCAATAGATTGAAATTCCTCTTCATCATCACTTTCAACATTAGGTCTAGGTGTCAATCCTCTTCGCCTATCTTCCTCAACAACATCCAATCAAATTCTCATTATTTTCATCATTTCCATCGTCTTATCCTTAGTGGCATTCTTCCTAGGATCAGGTGCAAATTGCCTCAAGTTCATTGATTGGGATACTAGGTGACAACTACCTCACAATCGGCAATTAGTTGCAACACAAGTAACCTCCCTCAGATTCAGTGATCTGTCCACAACAAGATCTTATGGAATTCCTTCACCAACTTCACTTAATTCACTCCAAAAGATTCAAACTTTCACTCTAATACCCCTTGGTGCAGTCATAGTCAGAGGGTTCATAGAATGAATAGTCCAAACCATGCAGCAAGAGAAAACATAAAGGAAACAACTCAAAGATATGAAACAAATGTACATTTAGTCATTTAGTATATCATAGAATTCAAATACATATCAATCGGCAACATGCGGGCTTACAATTAGGGCTCACAGGCTTGACTACAAAATACCAGAATATGCACAAGATATATCTTTGAAGCTCCTTCATACAAAAATATAAACTATCAGCTATCTCTATCTCATGAAATACTTTCCTAGCCTACTATTACATCAATATATCATCTCCAGTATAAAAAATTCCTCTGCATCAGCCAAGGAAGATCACAACTCCAATGAAGAGTTGTAACGTGTGTACACGGATAGGTCAAACCTAAACATGAATAATTCCTCTGCAAACGAATGGAATGATGTGTGAATTTTAGGGAAGGTTAGCCACAAACCAAAGATAAATGAATGATGTTTCATTAGGCTCCATAAGTCAAGGAATGCTCTACATGTCTTCTCCTTTAGCTGATTATCAGATGTCAAGATGCTTTGTTCTGAGAAAACAATTGATCTTCTTATATTGATAACGTTTTGGTACCTTAACCAATTGCTCTAAATTCTGGATATGATGTAGATGAACATGTCTAGATGCTAAGTCTAGCTCCGCAAGATGTGAAATGCAACTACGGTAGAATGCAGACCAAAATACAAAAACTTCTACTAACTAAACTGGGATGAAAATGAAAAAAACAAACTAAAATGCAAATGTCTTTGGTTGATGCAAGATTGCTCTTGAACCAGGGATGTTCTTGCATCACCCCATCATGCTGAGGTACATGTTTCTGAATAGTATGCTCCTTCACTTTGGTAGGGAGTGGGGCCAGTTTATTGTTGATGGTTGACACACTATCGAATGTCGTTGGAGCTAGACACTCCTCAAATGCCATCAAACCGCTCAACATGAGGATTCACTACTCAGCCTATCCAATTTGCACGCTAAAAAGTGAGAAAACATGCAAGGAACAATATGAGAAGAAAACTCCATTAACTGGAGTTATTCACTTTATGCCTAGTATCCCTTGCAAGGATGTGATTCCTCCCTTTTGATTGAGAAGTTTCCAACAACTTCAATTAGGCAGAAACTTGAGGAATCCACATATAGCTGACTCAGACATTGTTGGAAGTCAAACTAGGAGAGCAATAGCAAAAACAACAACATCTATTCTCTCTACCTCCTCTTGTTTCATCTAGGTGGGCAACCCCTTACACCTAGAGTCAACTCTATGTTAGGAAAATTAGATGTAAGGGAGGGGGAGAGAGGGCAATGATGCCTCTCTACCTAAGAAGAAAATATGCCACCTCCAAGGAAGTAAGAAACTACTGGAGGTAGGGGATTCTAACTTAGAGCCAACATCTGGATGAAAAGAGAGAAGGGAGAAGAAATCATAGAGGCTCAATGGATGCTACTACTACATAGGTTTCTTTCCAATTCCCCCCATTCTATAGAAGAAAATACTCAAATTTGCCTAATTCTGTAAAGACTAATTGCTAACCATGAGAACAAAGAAGAGAATCCCATAGAGCAAGGGAGAAAAAAGAACATACAAAACCCAGGAGTAGCCATACTATTAGTACAAATAAGTAGTATATGAGGCAACAACCGAATGCATCTATTTATAGAAATTTTGAAAGATCTTGCACACTCTGCTACATCCATAGTTAATAAATTCCAATCATTTCAAGTTATCTTAGCCATAAATGGAAATCTTTTGAAGATTATCAGAAATGAATAGATAGATAGTATTTCATAATTTTGTATAACTGAAAACATCACTTCCTGCATTGAAGGAACTAGATTGGTTGTATCGATTTCATCATTTAGCCTATTCATCCTGCCACAACTCGTCATGAAGCAAATTAAAGGTCACTTCTGGTAGAAACACAGATCCCCAAGGGTTGATTTTACATTAGGCCAACCTTTCAATTAGTTAATTCACTCGTAGTGGTGATGATGGAGACCCTGCACATGCCTGAGAAATGAATTTTGCACTATTGTATCTCAAATCACATGCCAACACACCACTCTTGAAGATTTTTAAATATGAGCCGTCGATCAGTTCATGGGTTGGCTTAAATCAATGGCACTAGTTTAGTCCATCATGTAGAAAAAGCCTTCTGTTAATGCCAAATGAGCACCAACTAATAATATTCAGCCACCTGGATGGCCACCTTAACCACGATCCTGAGAAAACCCTTCAAACACTACAGCCAGGACACCTTCCATGGTTCCACACTAAAATGATCTGACATGAGATTTGATTCATGTGGAATGGAAAAAATCATAGGATTCGCTATATACAATGGGACAAATCCCAAAACACCTTTGGCTTTAGAGAGATATTACCACATTGCACTTTTGTCCACCTAGACATAACCTTGTACTCTAGAAACCACTTGTCATTTTTCTACCTTTTTGCAGACGTTTGGTGGGTCCACTTGGTGAAGCTTGGCAGAATGATGGAAGCTACTAAAAAGTCTCCACGTAGAAGTTGGGACCTAATACTTCTTCTTTTTGTAGTTGATGAAAGGTCTTTTTCCAAATGACGCCCTTCCATAGTTCCATGGACGATTCTTTATTCAATATTTTATCATCAGCAAAATTACAGAAATGAATCAGCATGTGCCCCCTGTTAAAAGAGTTAGCAGGACCCAACCCTCGGCATATTGATTTTTAAAACAACCTTCATCTACTAGTGATGAGGGGGCCATGGGACCACTAAGGGAAGATATGTAAAATATCTTAACATAGTTGAAAAATATTGGGCACGGGCCAGAGGCGGTAAACTATGTGGCAAAGGGCTAATAAACAACGTATCTCAAGACATAACATGACACTTGAATTACCGAGAAACAAGTGATAGGTGTGTTGATATGTGTCAAACAACTAAGAGGGGGGTGAATCAGTTGTCTAAAAACTTAAACACTTTCCACAATTAAACATTCATCACTTATCCACAATTATTATGATTTAACAATGAGTGCATGAAATTAGAAACTTAACCACAAATAGAACATCAAACACAAGAGACACTAGATTTTACGTGGAAAACCCCAAAGTGGGGAAAAACCACAGAGAGGATTAGCTCTCAATATATATTGCAATCTTGAAATAATGATGTTCATCCTTCGTCATTCTACAGGCCTAAATATGTTGGCTCATTGCCATGAAGAACAACTAGGTCTAGCAGGCTCACTGCCTCAACCCTAAACCTAGCAAGATTACAATAAGGGCTCTAAAACCCTGAGGGCTATTAAACCCTACTGGTGGCTTACTACCAAACTCACTGCCATGAACAACACATTTGTGAAGTACAACAATTTCTCTACTCTGCTCTTCCTCTACTTTGTTCTTCCTCTTCTTCCCTCTGCCTCTTCTCTGCTCTGCCTTTTCGACCTTTCTTATTATCTTTCAATTTTAACTCAAGGACACCTTTTCAATTACTCAACTACAAGTATTTATATACTTCATCAACCTTGGAATGATCATCAAGGTTGGCATCACAATCATCAACCATTGGAACAATCTCCAAGGTTAGTATTACAAACATTTACAAAATAGGTCCTGATCTATTACAACATTATGCAAAGGAAATAAAATGTGGATCACACCATGCCTTAGATGGGACTCAAACATGATCTTCTATGCCACAACATGCTTCCACAATCTTCTAGAGATCTCTGTAATCACTGGGATTAATCAGGTCGGCCAAAACTAGTTACACGTTACACTATCTGGGAACAATCTTTGAACATGATCTCAAATCCTTAAAACGGACCACTATCAAGATAGGAACATGATTAGGAGACATCCACAAGCATTTTATAATCATTAGGAGCAAACACATGAACCTTAACTACTTTATCCATAGGAATCTTCTCACCGAAACACATGAACTTCACTGTCTTCAATTGTCATAAAAGAAAGATAATATGTGGACCACCAAACCATGAACCATTATAACTGTAGGCACTTATAATCATCCCATACTTCCCTCTAGAATGAGAAAGAAAAATACTTTATTGTGGAGGAATGCGGAGTAGAATACTTTCTTCCCGTCCCAACTGAACTTACAAAAAAAGCAAGTTTCACTCTGGTGAACACAAGTCACTTAGATCTTCATGCGGAGGGCTCAAACCTAGAATGTAGCATCATTAGTCACACCTCTAACTTACTTCCAATCCATAACCATGATCTTTAAGAAGAAATAAATGTGAAATAGATTACCGGACTATTCTTTAGCATAAAACTCATTGTCTGTACTGCACTTCTCTATAACTCACTTATTTCTTCCGGAGAGGCTAATTTTCTCAATATCCTTAACATACAAGTCTTCTAAATAAGTAATAGGATGAGATACAATTGACACCAATGACAACAAGGATATGTTGACATCAATGACAGTACCGATTAGGCACATACTTGTAACAATCTCCCCCTTTGTCATTGATGGCAACATATGATGTGAAAAACTGCAACAGACATCAAGACAAGATTCTCCCCCTTTCTTTTTATACACCTACACTTTTTCTTTCTCCAAAATTCTCCCCCTTTCTCTTACACATCTGCACTAAGTTTTTCACATGACCTCTCTCCCCCTTTGACATCAATGGTAAAGGGTGCATACTTGCACTCTTCTGCTCTTGATCTAATCTCTCTTCTGAACTCTCTAACTACTCCCCCCGAGAAGTATCCCTAAAAAGCATCAATATGGACCTCTGAGCACCTCCAGACTGATGTACTATTGTGCATCTTAGTTTAGAGTAGGAGGGCTGATAACCCCTAACTTTTCTCTTAGATACTCAAAAGTATCCTTGGGCAAAGGCTTGGTAAAAATGTCTGCAATCTGATCCTTGGTAGAAACATACTCCAACTTGACTTCACTCTCTGTCACCTTTTCTCTTAGAAAATATTACCTGATGGATATGTGCTTTGTCCTTGAATGCATCATTAGATTCTTTGATATGTTTATGGCACTTCTGTTGTCACAAAAGATTGCAATGGGATCTCCATACACAATTTTGATGTCCTTCAAAGTCTTTTTCATCCATAACACTTGAGTGCAACTACATGCTACTGCAATGTATTCTTCTTCTATAGTAGACAAGGATATTGAATCTTGTTTCTTGCTCAGCCAAGATACTAATCTTTTTTCCCAAGAAGAATGCACCTCCACTTGTACTTTTTCTGCCATCCACATCTCCACCCCAATTTGCATCAATATATGCATTGAGAGTAGAGTCACAATACTTAGGGTATCACAAACCATAATCTATTGTACCTCTTAAATATCTCAGAATTCTCTTAACTGCCATCACATGTGATTCCTTGGGTTCTACCTGAAATCTTGCCACAAGACATACTACATGCATTATGTCAAGTCTAGTTTGAGTCAGATAAAGTAATCCTCCAATCATAGATCTATATGTTTTTTGGTCTATCATGGGTGAGTTATCATCTTTCCTTAACTTACAACCAATTATCATAGGTGTGCATACTTGTTTAGAGTTTTCCATCCCAAATTTCTTTAACAACTCTTTCACATACTTAGACTGAAAAATGAAGATACCTTTATTTGATTGACTTATTTACAAACCTAAAAAGAAGTTCATCTCTCCAAACATAGACATTTCAAATTCACTTTGCATTTCGCCAGCAAAAACTAAGCACATACTTTCATTGCCTCCAAAAATAATATCATCAACAAAAACTACAACAATCAGGGTTTGTTCATCATTGATCTTGAAGTAGAGATTGCTATCTCTAGTACCTTTACTAAACCCTATCTATATGAGGTATCTGTCCAACCATGCATACCATGCCCTGGGAGCTTGTTTTAATCCATACAAAGCTTTCTTCAATTTGTATACCATGTCACCCTAATCTGATGACTAAAATCCTTTCGGTTGTTCTATATAGACTTCCTCTTCCAACTCTCTATTTAAGAAAGTAGACTTCACATCCATTTGATAAACCTTGAAATCTTTGTATACTGCAAAAGCCAAAAACATCCTTATTGCTTCAATCCTTGCCACTAGAGAAAAAGTTTCTTCAAAGTCTATTCCTTCAACTTGAGCATATCCTTTGCATACCAACCTTGCTTTGTTTCTTACCACTTCACCATTCTCATTCATCTTGTTTTTGAAGACCCACTTTGTACCAATTACATTCTTGTCTACGAGTCTGGGAACAAGATCCCAAGTCTGATTCTTCTCTATCTACATCAATTCCTTTTCCATAGCCTTTATCCAATTCTCATCTTTGCAAGCCTTATCCATTGTTTTAGGTTCAATCTTGGAAATCAAATAGAAATTTACTTGTTCTTCTGCAATTTTTCTTTTGATTAATATCTCTTTTCTCTTATCTCCTATGATTTGAGCTTCAGAATGACTAATTCTTACATATCTTGGGGTTTTAGTAGCATTTACTAGAGATTGTTCTTCTTCATCTGGGATGTTTTCATGCTGCACCACTTCTGAAACATCTGGATCATCTGACTCATATTCACTTGATCATGAAGACCTTTCCTTACATTCATCAACTTTAACATTAGCACTTTCAACGATCTTATTCAGCCTCTTATTATAGCACCGGTAGGCCTTTCTCTTGGTGGAGTAACCAAGGAAGATTGCTTCATCTCATCTAGCATCAAACTTGCCTAAATCGTCTTCTCTTTTGATATAACATTTGCTACCAAAAACTTTGAAATATTTCATAGTAGGAACTCTACCATGCCACAATTCATAAGGAGTCTTTGAACTCTTACCTTTTACTTGAACTCTGTTTAGGATATATACAATGGTGTGAATTGCCTCTCTCCGGTATGCTTCCAGAAGATGAGCTTCCTTCATCATGGTTCTAGCAACTTCTTGAACTATTCTATTTTTCCTTTCAACAACTCCATTTTTTTGTGGAGTTCTAGGTGCAGATAGTTGTCTCTTTAATCCGTGTTCTTAACAAAAGAAATTGAATTCATTTGATGTGAACTCTCCTCCTCTATCATACCTCAATCATTTGATTTTCAAATCCATCTCATTTTCAACCATTGCCTTAAATGCCTTGAATTTATCTAGAGCTTTAGCTTTCTCTTTCAAAAAGGTGACCCAAGTCATTCTAGAATAATCATCAATGAGTAACATGAAATGCCCATTGTTATCAATCAAATATGCACCCTGCTAAGCTCATAGAAGACTTAGCTACCTATTGATACATGGAAACACTCTCAGGATGTGGGTTTCCTATAGCAAGAGTGAATCTCCAAAGTGAACTGGTTCTCCTTAAGATCTTTCTAAACTAATCACTTGTCTAAGAAAAGGGATGAGGAATAACTGGAATAAAATTCTAATTTATCTAAAGATGATCTAAAAAATCTAGAATTTTGTCCACAAACAACTCTCAAGCATGTAACCTCCTCAGTTTCACCTAAGTCCAACAATCCAAAAGTACTTTGTATAAATGTTTAGTTTAAACACAACACACAACCTAGATTAAATGGGCAATAGATATACAGATTTCAATAACATTGAGACATAATCAGAGGATTAGACATCATAATCACAGTGAAAACATCAAATCAAAGTTATAAAAGAGGAAACAAATGTGAAATAGGAATGTTGTACTGTATTGAACTGAAAGGGGTACATCTAACTGAAAAATTTGAGCCAAGATCAGTTTACAAACTCTCTGCTAGTGCTCAAGAGAGAAGAAATAATACTCTAAACTGAGAAAAACTAAGCCTTTCTCCCCTATTTATAACTCTACAAATCTCCCAAGGAAAAAGATGAGAAATCTTCCTAGAATAGAAAATTTGATCCATTATCGAGCTCCACTAAAAAGTCAAAAATAAAGCTTTCAAATCACTTCCAATCTGTATATGAAAACTGTCAAAATCTTCCTCAAGGTAGACCTCACCAAAAATTTGCTTTAAAACAAGCTTTATTTCCTCAATAAAAGCTTAGTTTTTTTTATTGTCCTCATCTGCGTCAAAATAAAGAAAATCAAGAAAAAGATATTGATTTTCTTTAATAGTTTTCATTGCATAAAATGATGAAATATTAAAAGCAATTTATAAAGAACACTACTTTAATATTTGTCTTACCATAGGTCCTGCAGCTTTTCCTTCTGATTTACCTAATCTTACCTCTTTTGATATTCTTTTACAAAACAATAATACAATTTTTGTCCATATCTTCCCAAAAGAAAACAAGATAAAAAAAGAAAGATATTGTTTGCTTTACTTTGTTTTAACTGCATAAATAATGAATATTTATAAGCAATTTATAGGATATTGCTTTAAATATTATTTTACAATAATTTTTTGCAGCTTCAAATTTGCAAAATAGAAAGAGGTCCTGCCATTGTGAATATTCCTTGAAAACTACAAACTAGGTAGGTGAGAAATTTAAAGGGTTTTTGCACTTTATAATCATCTCATTTTTATCCAAAAATATAAAAAACCCATATCATATGTTTTGAGATATGATTACAACACGTGACTGTTATCTTCATTTTGCTGTGTATTGTGCCTCTGATTGTTCCTCGAAAACTACAAACTGGGTTGGTAAGAAATTTAAAGGGTTTTTTTATATTATCATCATCTAATCTTTGTCCAAAACTTACAAAAACACAGATAATTTTTTTTAGATAATCTTGAAACACGTGACATTTGTCTTTATTTTGCAGGGTCTTTATGTGACACTGCTTCTCTTTCAGACTCTACCTTGTACTTTTCTAATCTAGAAGTACTTCCAAGAGTACTAGTTTTGAAGGTCGTCTCAACTTTCGGTAGAGCATCAACAAACTCTGTCATTTCAAAGGTAGTAAGCTTACCAAGCAATTGATCCCTATCAACCATTTTTACTTGCATGAATTCTTTAATTGTAGCTACCTTGTGACAGTAGGACTTGGGTAGAGATCTGAGAATTTTCATAACTTCCTTTTCGTCAAGAGTTCCACCTATGGATTTTATCCCTGTAACAAGTTCATCAACTCTTTGCATAAAGGTTGAGATGTTTTCATCGTCATTCATCTTCAAACCTTCATATTTCACTTTCAGACTTTGTAACTTGGCTTCCTTCATAGAATCATCTCCTTCATATAGATTTTTCAACTTTTCCCATACCTTATTTGCAGTTTCAAGATCCATAACATTCATCAATATTGAGTCAGTTAATGATCTTAGTAGAGCATCCTTTGCCTTGATATCTATCTCATATTCTTTGATTTCATCTTCAGTCGTCAAACCATTTGGAGGAATGGTGTATTCTATTTCTGCAACTTTCCATACTTTTTAACCAAGAGAAAGAAGATAATTTTTCATCTGAGCCTTCCAGATAACATAATTTGTTGCATCAAAATATGACGCTTCCTTCTTGTAAGACATTTTGGATCTTCCTCAAGTTGTTAAACTTTCTTCAGAGGAACTTGGCTCTAATACTAATTGTTGATATGCGGCGGACAACTGAGAGGGGGGAGGGGTGAATCAGTTGTCTAAAAACTTAAACACTTTCTGCAATTAAACATTCATCACTAATCCACAATTATTATGATTTAACAATGAGTGCATAAAATCATAAACTTAACCACAGATACAACATCAAACACAAGAGGCACTAGATTTTATGTGGAAACCCCTAAGGTGGGGAAAACCCACAGAGAGGATTAGCTCTCAATATATATTAAAATCTTGAAATAATGATGTTCAGGCTTGGTCACTCCACAGGCCTAAATATGCTAGCTTACTACCATGAAGAACAACTAGGTCTAGCAGGCTCACTACCTCAACCCTAAACCTAGCAAGATTACAATAAGGGTTGTTAAACCCTGAGGGCTGTTAAACCCTGAGGGCTGTCAAACCCTACTAGTGGCTTACTGCCAAACTCACTGCCATGAACAACACCTTTTTGAAGTACAACAATTCCTCTGCTTTGCTCTTCCTCTGCTCTATTCTTCCTCTTCTTTCCTCTGCCTCTGCTTTGCTCTGCCATTTGGACCTTTCTTATTATATTTCCATTTTCACTCAAGGACACCTTTTCAATGACTCAACTATAAGTATTTATACACTTCATCAACCTTGGAATGATCATCAAGGTTGGCATCACAATCATCAACCATTGGAACAATCTCCAAGGTCAGTATTACAAACATTTACATAATAGGTCCTGACCTATTACAACATTATGCAGAGGAAATGAAATACAGATCATGCCATGCCTTAGCTGGGACTCAAACATCAATCTAGACCTCTGAGCACCTTCAGACTGATGCACTATTGTGCATCTTAGTTTAGAGCAGGAGGGGTGATAACCCCTAACTTTTCTCTGAGATACTCAAAAGCATCCTTGGGTAGAGGCTTGGTAAAAATGTTTGTAATCTGATCCTTGATAGATACATACCCCAACTTGACTTTATTCTCTATCACCTTTTCTCTCAAAAAATGATACATGATGGATATATGCTTTGTCCTTGAATGCATCACTGGATTCTTTGATATATTTATGGCACTTATGTTGTCACATAAGATTACAATGGGATCTTCATACACAATTTTGATGTCCTTCAAAGTCTTCTTCATCCATAACACTTGAGTGCAACTGCATGCTACTACAATGTATTCTTCTTTTGTAGTAGATAGGGATATTGAATCCTATTTCTTGGCCAACCAAGATACTAATCTTTTTCTCAAGAAGAATGTACCTCCACTTGTACTTTTTTTGTCATCCACCTCTAGCCCAATCTGCATCAATATATGCACTGAGAGTAAAGTCAAAGTCATTAGGATACCACAAACCATAATCTATTGTACCTTTTAAATATCTCAGAATTCTTTTGACTCCCCTCACATGTGATTCCTTGGGTTCTACCTAAAATCTTGCCACAAGACATAATGCATGCATTATGTCAAGTCTAGTTTGAGTCAGATAAAGTAATCCTCCAATCATAGATCTATACCTTTTTCTAGTCTATCATGGGTGAGTTATCATATTTTCTTAACTTACAACTAGTTATCATAGTTGTACATACTGGTTTAGAGTCTTCCATCCTGTTGATGACTGTTTTGATGCAATCATAACAATTAGTTAAAATTCACATAAAATGAAGCAAAACTGACTTGAAAGATATGAAGGAATAGGTTAAGATTCACTTAATCCCAAGTTTAATATGGTTAGGTCTTGACCTATTGGGCAAATTCAATTGGTTGATGTGAAGCTGTAATGGTCAAGGGGTCTTATGTAGTTTAGGGTTTCTTGTAGGTTTACTGGACTTGAACTATGCAAAGAGATTGTAAATATCAGTATGTTATTCATCCCTTTCTTGCATAAAAGTGTTACTATATTTCAAAGCTTTAAATGATTTAAATTATAGCAAGCTTTCTTCTCTTTAATGTTATGAAAAACTGTCTACTTTCAACTTAGTTATATATACCCTTTCAAATATGAAACAGTTTCCTTTAAATTTCTATGTTTTAAGTTAAGTATTTTCAGATGGGTTGGGAAACGTTAGAGAGATCTAATCTAAACTTCATTCACTCTATTCGAAGGATCTAATTGTTCTGTTATGTACTTTATAAATCATACAGTAACTTGATCAAATCCATAGACAAAACCTTAAATGTATATTCTGAGCATTTTCACAAACATACACCTAAGATTGCAAGCTCTAAGAGAAAATGTTTCAAACACAATGAAGAGCAAGAAAACAATAAGAAGATAGATGTAGAATTCCAGATTCAATTGTATTAGAAACAGACAGTCATATAAGATTTACAATGTCTGAATGACTCTTAGCTTCAATGATCAAACTACAGAAAACTTACAAGCTTTACAGATACAATAAGGAAGCTAGATGTTCCACGCATTCCTTATTGCAGACATAGGTGACCTCCTTCTTCTACTTCTAAACTAAAAGGTCCTTCTATTCTAAATGTTACTTCTACAAATTCCTGCTACTACAAATCTCTATGTAGCCCCTGTGTAAAATTTTACAGTGTATAGAGGCACAATATATAGACTTTCTGATTGTCCTCAATACAGCTCAAAAAAAACTTAATTTAAACCCTGGTTCAAACCTCTAGTTACAACAATAAATGTTGGTGAACCAGTCTCCCAAAATATCTCTGAGCATACATCAAATCTGGGTGAAATATGCCCTTCTGAAACCCTAGCAGCTCGATAATAACTTCTATCTGTCTGCTGTGATGATGTTTCAACTGCATTTTGTCTTCATCAATGAAGACCTTTGACTTCCTCACCCTTCATCCTTATCTTCCTCTACTCCTGAGATCTGATTTCCTCCTCTGTGATGTCACCGCCATTTAAGTTTCAGCTCCTTCTTCAACTGCAAACCTACAAAAATAGACCAGCAATAAGGACCATTGATTAATAAAACTACAGGAAGGAAAACAACTGCCAAATCTAGTCGTGACTATGTGAACACATCAATTGGGCCCTAAATCTTGTGGAAATCACATCAAAAAATGCATATACAGTGCTTAGAAAAGTCAGGTCAACCATCGTTGACTGAAAACATGCATTCGGGCCTCAAAAATAACTTCAAAATTTCAATCACTTTGTCCTCCTGTGCATTTCTCTGTTTAAATCTCTGTATGCCCATTATACAAGCCAGACGTTATGCAACGAATTAATCAGATTTAAATCCGCCTTTGATTCCGCGGTTTGCATGTCGCAATGTATGCTTGATAATATACAAGTCGGATGCGATACAACAACTTTTCTATTATGGACTTTTATTTCGAATCCAGCTTGTATGTATGCAACGAATATTGGTTTGTATATCGTAATATACAAACGCCAAAATATACAAGCATTTAACTCTAATTTATGATTTTTCAATTCCGCCCAATGTATACTTCGATGCATATTGGCTTGTATCCCTCAATATACATTCAGACATGATACAACGAAATAACCACTTTTAAATTTGCCTCTAAGTTCCGCAATGTATATGACTCAATGCATCCTTCGCTTGTATATCCCCTATATACAAGCAAACTCGATATACAAGTGGTGGGGTCCCCCTCACCTTCCTCTTTTGTATGTCTTTTTCGGACCTCAAATTTTGTACATCACATTTTATTCACCTGCTGAGTCTGTGCTTGCATAAACTCTCGAATGTATGTCCATACAAAGCCGGAAATATACAAGGATTTAAGCCTTTTTTAATAGACTTTTAGGTTCGGACAATGTATCTCCACTTTGTATGTTTCAGAATGTATGTATATCTAAACATACATACAAATCGAAACATACAAAGACTTAATTCTAATTCAAAGATGCTTCGGGTCCGGTGTATGCATATTTCGTTGAATGTTCCAAATGTATGCATAAATATACAAGCCTGAAATATACAACGAATTCTCTCTTGTTCATAACCTTTGAATTCCGCGTTATGTGTAAAATGTCTTGTACATTTACTTGTATGTTGCAACCTGCCAAACATACAAAGGTTAGATACAAAGCGGAATCCAAACATCTATTCATTTTGACTTAAGTTTTTTCGGGTCCATCTTGTATGTATGAAAGGATATACAACTGACTTTGTATATGAACCCAAAAGCAAAAAGTGACTAAGTACAAAAACAAAACCCTTTGCATATACAAATGACCCTATATATGCAAAGCGATATACAAACCTGAATGTACATTTTACCAAAATGATCATAACTTGAAAAATATGGCGAATTTTAAGATGGTTCAAAAAGCAACCCTAACTCATTTTTCACAAGGAATCCAACCATATCATGCACTGGTACTGAAAATGCATTTTTTTTCTATTTTTATCAAAGTTTGCAATTTTAACCCTCTTTTTCCCTTTACCACCAAGCAAAACAACACACACAAAAGCAAAAAAGCAAAGCCATAGTAGGGGTCCTCATTTTGCTAAGGAGTAAAATGGGGCGTGTTGTGAACATCACAACAACTAGAAACCAAACAAAACAGTTAAATTCAAAGTGTTCAAGAAAACTAGATGAAATGAATTCATAACTCCCAACTATCTTTCCTGTAAATTATTATCCAACTTGAGACCTAAGGTATTCAATAAGGATGCATGAATTTTTATTTTCAGTTTAAGTATGTGCACATGATTAATTATCCTCATCTTGAAGATCGGTTGAACAAACCAGTGACTGATATTAGCCTACATAGGTGAGGACATTCCCTCATAGCCGACCGGATAGAGCCTTGCTGCCAGCGAGCATCTAGAGCCCCGACAAGGTTATCGTTACAATTCTCCAAAGTAGAGCCCCATTGCCAGCGAGCGTCTATAGCCCTGGTAGAGTTACTTAGATGGCTTAATCTGGATGTTTAGTATAATCTGCTTTATTATATTTTTATATTTTTATATTTTCTGATTTTGATGCTTGATAGAACTCTCACAAGATATAGCAATTTGTAACTTTATGATGCAAGGAGTGGGCACTTGCTGAAATTAAACTGAGAATTGTAATGGTAGCAAGGGTGACCTCAGATTTTTTACCTAATATCTACACTGGTAGGTTCAACAAACCTAAGGATTTTAGGTGTGTCATCATGAGAAACCTTCCTTGAATTCTCAATCACATTTATTGAATACTAAATTTCAGAAGCTAAACAACTCTCTACATTCATGACAGTCACAACAAGTTATGCATAAATTGCAAATAATCAACCTGAATATTCTAAATTTTATACTGTTTTCAATGGTTGTTAGTTGCTCCTTAATACTCTAAAGTAAGACAAAGATCCCTACTGAGGAGACAACAAACAAACCAACCAAACAGACTGTACAAGGAAAACAAAACACAGCAAAAGAAGACTGTACAAACAAAAGAATAGAAACAAAACAACAAATAGAAAGAAACAGAAAACAAAACTATACAAACAACTAACCTACAAAAGAAAACAACAAAAGAAAACTATACACTACTTACACTATATTACAAAAAAATGAATTGCCCTTTACTCAAGCCTGGAAGTAGTGTTTCAAATGTTGGCCATTAACTGGTAATGGTACATCTTCTCCAGTCAAGGTCTTGAGTCTAAATGCATTGTCTCCTATTATTTCTGACACTTGCAATGGGCCTAACCATAGTTTATCAAATTTTCCATAGTTCCCTTTCTTTTCATGTGCTTTGTCCCAGCACAACACTAAGTCTGATATCCAAAATGTCTTAACTCTTGCCCTCTTATCAAACCACCTCTTTACTACTGCTTGGTGTTTGGCAAATTTCTTGATGGCTTGACCTCTTTTCTCTTCTAGTTGTAGAATTTGTACTATCTTGGCTTTCCTATGGTTATCAAAGCCTAAAAACTCATTGGCAAACTTCCAGATTGGTATTCTTAGATTTATTGGAAGTATGGGATCAGTCACATAAACTAAATGATAAGGTGTACTACCTAAAGCTATTTTGAACTTGGTTCTATCTACCCACAGTGCATATTTTAACAAGGTATTCCATTCTCTGGGGCTCTTTGCAATCAACTTCTTGATTATATATAATAAAATTTTGTTCGTAGACTCAGCTAATCCATTACCTTGAGGGTAATAATTTGAAGAAAATGTTAAAACAATCCCATATTCAAATGCCCATTTAGAAAACTTTAAAGAAGAGAAAGTAGGGCCGTTGTCACATACCAATGAATAGGGAGTTCCAAACCTGGTGATGATGTTTTCTTCAAGAAACTTGATAACTACCTCAGTTGTGGAGAATTTGCAGCATGTTGCCTCAGTCCACCTTATACAGTAGTCTGCCACCATCAGTATGAACTTGTGTCCTACAGAAGATGGAGGATTGATGACTCCAATGAAATCTAGGCCCCATTGTGCAAATGGTCTTGATTCAATCACAGGTTGTAATGGGTTGGCCTGATTTCTTCCCTTATCTGCTGTAGTCTGACGGGTGTGGCAAATTTTGATGTGACTCTCAGTATCTTTGAACATCGTGGGCTAGTAATAGCCCACCCTCAATATTTTATGTGTTGTAGCTAGATGGGAACCATGACCTGTTCCATATTTGTCATGCAGTTCTGTCAACACTTTATCCGCTTCAGCTCTATTTAGACATCTCAAATAAATTCCATCATGGTTCTTCCTAAATAGAAGACCTCTTTATACCATATATTTTTGTGCTTTAATCTTCAAAGCTCTCCTCTGAGAAGCTTTCATCCTATTTGGGTATTTTCCAGCTATTAGAAAGGTGTTTAAATCATCATACCAGTCTGATGCGTTCTGGGAATTTAGCACATACTACTGTTTTATCAAATCTGGATCTGTATTTGCTATTGTTTGTACCAACGCCTGCCCTCTGACCAGTTTCATTGGAATGATTTCCATGTCGAACTCTTGCAGCGTGGTGATCCATTTGGCTCTTTTTTCTCCAGGTTCGTTCTGCATCAGCAGCATCTTTACTGTTGTGTCCGGCACTATGGCTTTGACTTGGCTATGCAAAATATAATGTCTATACTTTTTCACGGCCTTTATTAATGCAAATGCTTGTCTTTCGGTATCCAGATATCGCAGCTGTACTTCTTTCAGCGGTGCGCTCATAAATGCAAAGGGCCTTTCTTCATTGTCCTCACCTTTCTATGTCAAGGCAGCCGCGGTTTAATGGGAGCATGAAAAGGAATAGATATAAAACATTTTGGTGTAGTCTGGGCTTGCCAATATAGAAGCATCAGAAATTGCCTCCTTGATATCTTCAAATGCAACCCTAGCCACAGGCGTCCACTCCATCTGCACATCTTTCTTCAACATGGCATTTAACGGCTGCATGATCTCTGCAAAACCTGTGATAAACTTCCAAACAAAGTTAATTTTACCAAAAAATGATTTCAACTCTTTCCTGCTATTTGGTATTTGCAAATTTTTTATTGATTCTATTCTATCTGGGTCAATCGATATTCCATCTTCATAAATGACATGCCCTAGTAATTTACCTTCAGTAACTCCAAATGAACATTTCTTAGGATTGAGGGAAATTCCATACCTTTCACATCGCTTGAGTATTTTCCTAAGATCTTCAGCGTGAGTGGATGCATCCTTGGAATACACAGTCAGATCATCCATATACACAACAATGCACTTACCTGATAACCCACGGAACACAATGTCCATGGCTCTCTGAAAAGTAGCACCTGCATTGATCAGACCAAAAGGCATTCTCCTATATGCATAATTTCCCCATTTACAAGTGAAGGTGGTTTTTAATCTATCATCTCTATCAATTAAAACTTGGTTATAGCCCAAGAAATCATCTAAAAAAGACATCATCTTTGCCCCATTCACTGCTTGCAATACTTCGTCTATTGGAGGTAGAGGATAATTATCCTTTTTAGATGCTTTGTTCAAATTTCTAAAATCTACGCATAACCTGATGTCTCCATTTTTCTTCCTTACTGGTACTAGGTTAGCTACCCAGACTGAATGTCTAACAGGGAAAATTATTCTAGCAGATAGCAATTTTTTAACTTCCTCAAAGATTAAATGCTCTAGAATGGCGTTTACAGGCCTTTGTTTCTGCCTAAATGGTTTAATCTCTGGTCTTAAAGGTATTACGTGAGTTATGATGGACGTATCATAGGTTTTCAGGTCTTCATATGTCCATGCTATTACGTGTTTGTAATCTTTCAAAGCATCTAAAATTTCTTTTCTAATTTTCTCAAAGCAAGCTTTTCCGATTGGCACATTTTGTGGTTTTTGCTCTGTCCCTAAGTTGTGTAAATCACACTTACCCCCTTCTATTTTGGGTAAATCTTTCTATCTTATTACTCCATTGAAGTCAAAAATGTGTTCTAATTCAATTACCCCTTTGGGTAAGAAATTGCTCTTCGAGTTGATTATATCCTCTTCATCCCATATTATCTCAGGCCTTTCTTGCTCATCAATGATTTGAGCCTCAAATACCTCATTACAAGTTAGAAAATCAATAATTTGCTGATCCTCTTCGAATACCTAAAAGTGTGTAACGTTGTCTGGGATACTAGGAACATTAACTAGCTCAACAGTAAATCGTCTCAATTCTGACAGTGTCAAGGGTTCTAATGTGCTAGCAGCAACTGCTAGTGCATCCGGCCTGTGGTTCAGCTCTCTAGGGATGTGCTCTATGTTGAAAGCATCAAATAAATCTACTAAACCCCATACTCTATGTATGTAACAAATCATTTTCTTGTAGTTGCAAGCATATAGTTTCCTTACTTGTCTGACTACTAGTTCAGAGTCTGAAAATACCTTAATCGTTTTCACCTTTTCCTTAATAGCCATGACAAGTCCCATAATTAAGGCTTCATATTCAGCAATATTGTTAGTACAAGAAAATTGCAGTCTATATGCTGCTAGGTATGACTTACCCTGAGGATCTATAAGTTCAACACCTGCACCCGTGCCCTATTTTGATTTGGACCCATCACATTTTAATGTCCACATGCCATCTTTACTTTTCTGACCTCTTATCTTGGCATGCTTCGTCTCTTCTATTACTTGTGAGGTGTTGGTATATTTATTCATGGGTATTTCTATTTGGTTAACTTGCATATGTGTATTTTTATCCTGCGAATCAGAAAGACAACTACCCTTATCCTTTATTCCCTCTTCTAAATTTGAAATCAGAGCATCTACATCACCTTGAACGTATTTCTGTGTTAGATCAGGATTCACATTTTCCTCCTGTAACTCTACCCTCTTTATGCATTTTTTGTATTCATATTCAATGATGTCTTTGCACATTCCACAACTCTCCTTAGAATGTGGCCTATCATGAACTCTACATTTGTTTTTATACAATTTACATTGGGTGGGCGGACCTTGTTTAATGCACTCTTCCACCTCTTGTCTAATGGCATGACCAAATTTGTCCATTGCACTGTTTTCTTCATCTGAAGAATTTCCATTAGACTCAATGAATAATGTTGTCTCCTTGCTTACACATTTTTCTCTAATGTTTAACATCATGATCTCTTCAATTTGCACCCCATTGTTAGTAATTCTATAAACACTAGGTTCAACAGCAGCATACAATATTTCATTTATTCGATTATACTCTGTTATCATGTGTTTCATCCTGGGTTCTGCCTCTATTCTAATCTAGTTTTAGACGCCTCTCCAAGGTAGCCACATATGTGAAAAGTCAGTGGCCATATATTTGTTTAATGTTTTGGACCAATCCATACTCAGCAACATTCCATAATTTATGGGTATATCTACGATTTGAATGTCAATAAATTGGCTTACCCTAGGGTCTGAAGCTAACTGCATTTGAATGTTCATCAATTCTCCTATCACACTAACCTCAGTCTTATCTAACTGTGTGACAACCTTAGTAGATCTGGTGGGAGTCAGCCCGAGAGTTTTACATATTCCTAAGGGCATTACATTGGCTAATGCACCAGAGTTTACCATGCAATTGTGGATGTTCTTCCCACACAATCTAACAGTTAACAAGAAAGGAGGAGCATCCTTCTTATCGGCATACATTACTACATTTGTACTGGAAGGTTTCTCAACTTTCTTACTTTTCTCTCTAGGTGGTGAATCTCTATTAGGAACAGTTACATCAGCAGCAACCTCATCTATCATAGATGTATCCAGGGATTTTATAAAAGCATTTCTGATCCCTGGAGTTTTCAATAATTCATTCAAAGGTATACTGACTTTAATTTTCTTTATTTCTTCTGACAAGTAACTCATTAACCTTGTTGTTTCTACTATTTTAGTTTTACTTGTTTGGGTCTTTTGTACTACTGTTCCACTGTTTGTATGATGATTAGCTTTGAGTATGGCAGGGTTGTTGCTAGCATTTTGATCTGGGGGTGTATTGAAGTTGTTAGGAGGAATGGAAGTGGTGAAAGGTCCTCCTGGCCTAATATTATTCCTTAAATTGTAGATGTGGTTTTTATTTGTCTGTTGAAAAGCCTGCACCTCTTCTGTTTCAGTCAATACTTCATTTTATGTTTTAAAAGGAAACTGAAAAGCATTTAACACAAAGGTTGATTCAGGATAAAGATTTTCACAAAAGTATGGTTCATCTTCTAACAATTCATCTTCTTTCTCTTCTATAGTTGCAAAGGTAAAGGTTTCTAAGACTAAAGCTATATCATACCCTGAGGGTACTACCTCATTACCTTTGGGAATGAGAAACTCAGAAGTAGGAGGCTGCACATCTATATTAAATATGCTGGCTACTAAATGGTCAGTCAAGCTCAGCATGGGAATTGGTATTGTGAAATCTGCACCAGCTTTTTAATGATGTATTGGCCATTTGGATGCCAGCTGCTTGTTTTGCATCATGATTATCTATATTCTCAAAAGGAGAAGCTAGAGTACCATTGTTTGGTCTAGTGTTCCATGTTTTGGATGGCTTGGGCTAATTCTGATTTTTGTTATTGTTACCCCAGGCCCTATTATCTATCACTGGCCCTCTATTTTGCATTGGTTGCCCTTGGTTATGACTTTGATGCTGATTATAGTTTTGACTCTGATTTGAACATTGGCCTTGGCTATTATTTTGGTTATGGCTCTGATTATAGTTCTGATTGTAATGACAATTTTGATTTGAACTATAGTTCTAATTTGGCCTTGGTTATAATTCTAATTTTGATTGTATCCTTGGTTGCCTCTTCCATAGAGGTTCTTGTTTCTTAGTTGTGTCACTTCAGTGGTCAATCTTTTCAAATGTGCAGTGATCTCTTTGATTTCTTCCCTTTCCTCTTGTGCTTTTGCCACAGTTGTATCCCTAGGGGGTTGGAAGAAAGGCTAACCATTATTTTGACTATTATTAGAAGTGTTACTCATGTAAGGAGCTATGGCTTGGATTGGGGTAGGACTATACACAGGTGTGTAAGAAGGAACCGGATTTAGTAATGGAGTGTGATGCATAGGGACTCCATTCC
The DNA here is from genome assembly GCA_027924645.1 of Cunninghamia lanceolata. Taxonomy (NCBI): domain Eukaryota; kingdom Viridiplantae; phylum Streptophyta; class Pinopsida; order Cupressales; family Cupressaceae; genus Cunninghamia; species Cunninghamia lanceolata. Next base: position 3,831,554 of record BSBN01000046.1, on the reverse strand, counting down.
AAGGTTGTGCCTGATTTTGCATCCCAAAATTTCCTCCATTAACAAATGGGCTACAAGTTGTATGCCTCATCTCTTGGTTTACTGAGGCTACCTCTTTATAGGCTTTGGCTATTGAATCTATGTCAGGTTTTCTTTTAACAAACATGGCAGTTAAAGGATCCAAGGCAGCATAGTACATGGCTAACAAGGTATCATCATCCACGGTGTAAGGGGCTACCAGCCTAGAGTAGGCCTTTTGAAATCTGTCATTGAAATTATCAATTAGCTCTCTGTCACCTCTTTTTATGGTAGCCAATTTGTGATACAGGATGCAAGGATCAATAGGTCCTCTAAATCTTGATAGAAATGCTTCTTCCAAAAGTAACCAGGAAGAAATGTAACCATTGGGTAAGTTTACATACCAGTTAGATACTTGTTCATTAAAGGTGTAGGAAAACAATCTACACACAACGTCCTCATGCTCTAATCTAGCCCTAAAGCATGCTTCCTTGAATATTCTAATGTGGTCTTCCAGGTCTTGGTGTAACTGATATTTAGGACATATCTTTTCTAGATTTTTGGGCATCTCATTGTAATCATTGAAGTGTATGGGAGACTAGACATTGAAATAAGCCATGGTGGGTGCTTGAGCTTGACTTGAACCTATAGGAATACCTGGATCTATTGGTGGGGTAGGATCTCTAGGAGGACCAGGACCTCTAGGAGTACCTGAACCAAGATTTAGAGATCTGAATAATGATTTGTCAGGACTCACAATGTTACAAATGTTAAAAGGTGACCCAGGAGGTGTTCCAGATGAACTCGCTGCTTGCGATATTTTAGGATTCCAAATCAAAGGGCTCTTACTTCACCTTGTATGAAGTAGTTGCACAAAAATATCCCCTGAACTGGATCTAGACCTGGTCACTCTATCACTGTTATTAGCCAGCTTGAAACAAACCCTAACTCAAGTCAGGCCCTCCTTCTAGCGCCTAAAAACTGTTGATGATTGTTTTGATGCAATCGTAACAATTAGTTAAAATTCACATAAAATGAACCAAAACTGACTTGAAAGATATGAAGGAATTAGTTAAGATTCACGTAATCCCAAGTTTAATATGGTCAGGTCTTGACCTATTGGGCAAATTCAGTTGGTCGATGTGAAGCTATAATGTTCAAGGGGTCTTACGTAGTTTAGGGTTTCTTGTAGGTTTATTGGACTTGAACTATGCAAAGAGATTGTAAATATCAGTCTGTTATTCATCCCTTTCTTGCATAAAAGTGTTACTATATTTCAAATCTTTAAATGATTTAAATTATAGCAAGCTTTTTTCTCTTTAATGTTATGAAAAACTGTCTACTTTCAACTTAGTTATATATACCCTTTCAAATATGAAACAGTTTCCTTTAAATTTCTGCGTTTTAAGTTAAGTATTTTTAGATGGGTTGGGAAAAGTTAGAGAGATCTAATCTAAACTTCATTCACTCTATTCAAAGGATCTAATTGTTCTTTTATGCACTTTATAAATCATACAGTAACTTGATCAAATCCAGAGACAAAACCTTAAATGTATATTCTGAGCATTTTCACAAACATACACCTAAGATTGCAAGCTCTAAGAGAAAATGTTTCAAACACAATGAAGAGCATGAAAACACTCAGAAGATAGATGTAGAATTCTAGATTCAATTGTATTAGAAACAGACAGTCATATAAGATTTACAATGTCTGAATGACTCTTAGCTTCAATGATCAAACTACAAAAAACTTAAAAGCTTTATAGATATAGTAAGGAAGCTAGATGTTCCACGCATTCCTTATTGCAAACACAAGTGACCTCCTTCTTCTACTTCTAAACTAAAAGGTCCCTCTATTCTAAATGTTACTTCTAGAAATTCTTGCTGCTACAAATCTCTATGTGGCCCCTGTGTAAAATTTTACAGTGTATAGAGGCACAATATATAGACTTTCTGATTGTCCTCAATACAGCTCAAAAAAAACCTAATTTAAACCCTGGTTTGAACCTCTAGTTACAACAATAAATGCTGGTGAACCAGTCTCCCAAAATATCTCTGAGCATACATCAAATCTGGGTGAAATATGCCCTTCTGAAACCCTAGCAGCTCGATAATAACTTCTGTTTGTCTGCTGTGATGATGTTTCAACTGCATTTTGTCTTCATCAATGAAGACCTTTGACTTCCTCGCCCTTCATCCTTATCTTCCTTTGCTCCTGAGCTCTGATTTCCTCCTCCGTGATGTCACTGCCATTTAAGTTTCAGCTCCTTCTTCAACTACAAACCTGTAAAAACAGACCAGCAATAAGTACCATTGATTAATAAAACTGCATGAAGGAAAAAAACTGCCAAATCTAGTCGTGACTATGTGAACACATCAATCGGGCCCTAAATCTTGTGGAAATCGTGTCAAAAAATGCATATACAGTGCTTAGAAAAGTTAGGTCAACCATCGTTGACCGAAAACATGCATTCGGGCCTCAAAAATAGCTTTAAAATTTCAATCACTTTGTCCTCCCACACATTTCTCTGTTTAAATCTATGTATGCCTGTTATACAAGTCAGACGTTATACAACGAATTAATCGGATTTAAATCTGCCTTTGATTCCGTGGTTTGCATGTTGTAATGTATGCTTGATAATATACAAGTCAGATGTGGTACAATGACTTTTCTATTATGGACTTTTATTTTGAATCCGGCTTGTATGTATGCAACGTATATTGGTTTGTATATTGCAATATACAAATGCCAAAATATACAAGCATTTAACTCTAATTTATGATTTTTCAATTTCGCCCAATGTATAGTTCCATGCATATTGGCTTGTATCCCTTGATATACATTCAGACGTGATACAACGAAATAACCACTTTTAAATTTGCCTTTGAGTTCCGCAATGTATATGACTCAATGCATCCTTCGCTTGTATATCCCCTACATACAAGCAAACTCGATATACAAGTGGTGGGGTCCCCCTCACCTTCCTCTTTTGTATGTCTTTTTCGGACCTCAAATTTTATACATCACATTTTATTCACCTGTCGAGTCCACACTTGCATAAACGCTCGAATGTATGTCCATACAAAGCTAGAAATATACAAGGATTTAAGCTTTTTTAATAGACTTTCAGGTTCAGACAATGTATCTCCACTTTGTATGTTTCGAAATGTATGTATATCGAAACATACATACAAATCGAAACATACAAAGACTTAATTCTAATTCAAAGATGTTTCGGGTTCAGTGTATGCATATTTCGTTGTATGTTCCAAATGTATGCTTAAATATACAAGCCCGAAATGTACAACGAATTCTCTCTTGTTCATAACTTTTGGATTCCACGTTATGTATAAAATGTCTTGTACATTTACTTGTATGTTGCAACCTACCAAACATACAAAGGTTAGATACAAAGCAGAATCCAAACATCTATTCATTTTGACTTAAGTTTTTTCGAGTCCATCTTGTATGTATGAAATGATATACAACTAACTTTGTATATGAACCCAAAAGCAAAAAGTGACTAAGTACAAAAATAAAACCCTTTGCATATACAAACGACCCTGTAACAAGTTCATCTCTATAACAAGTTCATCAACTCTTTGCATAAAGGCTGATATGTTTTTATTGTCATTCATATTCAAACCTTCATATTTCACTTTCATACTTTGTAACTTGGCTTCCTTCATAGAATCATCTGCTTCATATAGATTTTTCAACTTTTCACATATCTTATTTGTAGTTTCAAGATCCACAACTTTTGTCAATATTGAGTCAGTTAATGACCTTAGCATAGCATCCTTTGCCTTGATATCTATCTCATATTCTTTAATTTCATCTTTAGTCATTAGACCATTTGGAGGAATGGTGTATTCCATTTCTGCAGCTTTCCATACTTTGTAACCAAGAGAAAGAAGATGGATTTTTAGTTGAGCCTTCCAGAGAACATAATTCGTTCCATCAAAATGTGGTGCTTCCTTCTTGCAAGACATTTTGGTTCTTCCTCAAGCTGTTAAACTTTCTTCAGAGGAACCTGGCTCTGATGCCAATTGTTGATATGTGCTGGACAACTGAGAGGGGGGGTGAATCAGTAAGACTTTCTACAATTAAACTTTCATCACTTATCCACAATTATTATGATTTAACAATGAGTGCATGAAATCAAAAACTTAACCACAGATACAACATCAAACACAAGAGACACCATATTTTACGTAGAAAACCCCAATGTGGGGAAAAACCATAGAGAGGATTAGCTCTCAATATATATTGTAATCTTGAAATAATGATGTTTAGTCTTGGTCACTCCATGGGCCTAAACATGCTAGCTCACTACCATGAAGAACAACTAGGTCTAGCAAGCTCACTGCCTCAACCATGACTACTAAATTCCAGAGATTTAGCCTCTGGTGATGAATGAGTGAAAAGATATGAGCATCTAAGTATTGGGTTCCCGACAGACAGACTAGACTGAGGAAGAACTGACAAGCAGAGCATCAGACTCTAATCCGGATGCGAAATTGATGGTGATCAAGCAATTTGAGGGATCATACATGGTTGGCTGACATGATTGATGACTTCTATGTCTATGTCTTTGATACGCATCACATATTAAGCATGGATTCAGCCAACAGATCAGTGTCTTGGAAATATCTTGAGTATTCCAATTGCTGACTAGAAAGATGTTGAAATCCTTGGTGCAGATATATATACCAAATGGATTTTGGTATGAAGAGGATAGTTGTGTGAGGAAAGGAAGAGATAAGTGTGGAAGCAACAATACAAGTCTGGTATGTGACAGAACAGTAGCACTAAAGCAGAGGAAGAATGAAGTGCATTAGATCAGTATATTGAGCCTAACCAGAACTGAACCTTAACATATATGGATGCCTCTCATTAGTTCAAACACCTGGTTACCTTCTATATACCTTGTAGATAGTGAATCTCTTATAGGCAGTGTGCCTCTTGTGAGTAGTGTGCTCGGGCAGTGAGCCCTAATTGGCAAGTGCCATTTTGTACTTATTCTTTTAACAGAGAATACAATCTTGGGTTAGTCACCTCGTGGTTTTTACCTTAATAGGGTTTTCTACATAAAAATCCTTGTGTTATGTGTGTTGATTTTATTTTTGCTCTCATGGTTATATATGCTTATATGTTTTGATGTTGCACTAATTATTAAAGGAGAAAATAAAGTCAAGAAATTTAAGATAACTTATTCATCTCGCCTCTCTATTATCTACCTTGTTTTAACTTCCTCTAAACAGAGCCTAACAGCTTGAGGAAGATCTGGGAATCCTAATGGATATGTATGGTATGAAGTAACAACTTCAGTCTGTCCTAGATGATCTTGAGAAATCTCACTCTGAAGTCAATAACTTGAGAGAAAGACTCAAACAAGCTGATGATTTCATAAATGAGCTAAAATAAAAACTAAGTATCTCTGTGAAAAAGAGAAAGGAACTACTTCAACAATTAGCAAGTCAAAGTAAAGCCAATGATACTAATGAAGATCTAAATGAGAAAAACAAGCTATGTGAGAAGCTATCGAAAAAGGTCATTATGGTAAGACATGAAATGGAATCAGGGGTTATGAGATTCACCCAAGAAATTGAAGAGAAGAAAAATTAAAGATAATCTAAAACAATCTCTCAAGGAGAAGTCAGAGGACTGCCACAAAATGGATAGAATAATCAGGCATCTAGAATATGATCTTGAAGAAGCTAGAGATAATGAAGAACAACTTGAGAATCAGATACATACTCTCAAACAAGATCTTCAAACATCAAATGAATACAAAGAGAAATTCAAGATAAGCTCTGCTCAACTTGAAGTTCTTCTTGAAAGCCAAAAGAGGGTAGATGACAAGCGTGGCTTGAGATATGAGAAAGGTGAAAGCTCTGGATCTGGTCAGAAGAACTCTAGATCAGGAAATCCAAGGAACAGGCTTAGAAGACCTCCGATAAGGCAACCAAATGCTCAGAGATATCCATCCTTCAATGGATACTGCTACAATTACAACAACTTTGGTCATAGAGCAACTCAATGCAGAAGAAGAATCAATCAGACTAATTCATCCTTCTCTGGATAGTGTTTCAACTACACAAGGTATGGTCACAAATCTCATGAATGCAGAAATATACAAATAAACAATTCATTCAATGGTAGATGTTTTGCATGCAATAGAATGGGACATATGGCTAATCAATGTAGATCAAGAGGATATCAATCAAATAGGCAAAGAAATGTTGTTTTCCACAATTGCAATAGATCCAGCCATATTGCCAAATTCTACAGAAGTAAGAATCAGGATAAAAAGGGTCTAGTACATCATAATCAAAATCAAGATAAAGGAAAAGGCAAAGTGAATGCAGATGAATTTCAAAGGGAGATGAACAAGATTTGGGTGAAGAAGAGTACAGATGGATCCGCACCAGAATCTGGTGCTGATATTCATTTTGGAAACTAAATGGGTGAGCTCTGGCTCATGGGGAGTCACAAAGCAAAATAAATTCCTCCAGCCAGTCAATTGGTGCCTAAATTTGGCACATGGAATGTTGAAAATTAAAGGGTTCTCAGAGAAATATCTAAATAACCCCCAGTAAAAATATGAAAGATCCAGAAGGAGTATTGATGAGTTTAATCATCCAAGATTGATCCGGTTTGACAGCCATCCGGTAAAAGTAGGATTTTCATAGTTAGAACTGGTATGATTTGAAATTGAAATATCTTGATCTGTGGATAAATGACATGATTGGAGGAAAGGAGATACATTATCAATTATCACTAAAAATAATTCTAAATGCATCTCAGTGATTCAGAAAGATCTCTCTCAGAACAAGGCAACTGAAATAGCTTAAGTTGTGTATTTATTGCAATAGGAAATTAGGGTTTGTGTAGAGATAAAAGGGTTCTCTTATTCATCATTTACACATTTTCATTCGAGAAGAAGAAAGGAAGAGCTCTGCATCAAGATTGTTACAACCTTCTCAAAGATTAACCACAGAATCTGATTCAACCAACAATCTTTTCTGGCGCATATTGTGAACCCTAGAAGCATAAAATGGTATTTCCGTTTCTGAATAGCTCTCTAAATTTTTTGCAAAGATGGCTACTCCAATGTTTGTTAAGATCACTGATAGGCTGCGCCCAAAGTTCAATAAACACCCCTACAAATCCCTAGAAGTTGATCACTTAGGCACCTTTTCTAGCATTCCGCATGGGGTTCTACATGTAGAAGATGTTAGGGTGTACATCCACGCCAATATTGATAAATTCAGGGAATCCAAGCTGATGGATATCTATCATAAACAATTGATAGATGAAACTTTTGAACTCAAACCTCAATACAAGGCCCTCCGGGATAAGCATTTTGGACATTGCATCCACTTTCCCTATTTTGTAGAAGATGAATGGGTCTGATATGTTCTTAGCAGAATACATGACAACTTCATGTTGTTGATGAAGCCCTTCAAGATAACAAAAGATGCCATTAGGGAAGTAACCAGATTGCACTCATCTAGTGGGTTGCCTGCACTCAAATCTGTCAAGAACCAGATAGTAAGTGAAGCTACCAGATCAAAGTTTGACAAAAGAGCAATGACAATAGAAGATATCATAGATCCGAATATCAAATTTGCCTCTATGATAATTGGTTATAAAATCTATCACTCCAGCAGGGAGAATTCTATGTCTGGAATTGTAATATATACTGCATATCAGATGCTAAGGGAAAATATAGATTATGATCTATGCGACCTTCTCCTAAACTAACTGTTAGAAAATTTGCAAAAGATCAAGAAGGACAAGAAAAACTCATTCAAGTATGGTGGATTAATACTATGTCTATTCTTTTACTATATGAATGAGCTACCCGGATCAAGTGGTTGGGTATGGCAAAATGACAGACCGATTACCATACAAATCAGAGGCTACATGTATGGGCTTGGTGATGCCAAGGCTCAAAGCACAGCATTCTGGGGATATTTTAAGAACTTCCAAGGTATGACGCAGGCCAGAGAAAGAATTCCTCAAACAATAGTTGAAAAATATAAGGATACAGTATGCTTCATGGTACACACTGATCAATTCCTAATGGAGGCAGTTAAGCCTAGAACAGTATGGATTATGCCAATGGGCTATGAGGTAGATGAGAAAATCCTAGAGCTGCATGTCCAACACTTGCTAAGTTAGCCTAAGGACCCTGAGGCAGAAAGATTTGGAACCTTTCAAGAATTAAGTGTAAAAATACATGTTGAACTGAGACAACCAGAGATGAAAAGAAAAGTGAAGGGAAGTAGAGGAAGTTGCCAAAAGATATGTCATATCAAAAGAGGCAGTTGATGCAAATAGAGAGAAAATAGAAAGAGCTGAGAAAGAGAAACAAGAAACAGAAAAGGAAAGTGTTCCGGTACAAGCTTCCTCCCGGACTAGATCCTCCAAGAGCTCTACACCTGCCACTTCTAAGAGCTCAAGAGCCTCAAAACCGGAAGCCAAGACATCTAGAAAGGGAGTGAAGAGAACAAAGACAAAGGCCACAAGTTCATACATAAGCCAAAAGGATGATGAAGAAATAGAGTCTGATGAGGAAGTTAAGAAAATGAGGAAGAAGAAGAAAACATCCAGGGAATCCTCTACTAGTACAAACAAAGAAAAAGAGGCAGAAGAATTTGTTGAAAGGCCTACTCTCTCTATTGATGATATCAGTAACGCAGTCACAGTGGACGAGAACCTATAGCTAGTCACTGAATTTTATGATAATTACAGTGATACTGATAAAATAATTTTGGAGGAAGCTACAGTTAAGTACCTAAACATTTATAATAAAGCATTCATTGAAATCATTTCTCTAATTCCCAAAAGTCTAGAGAAGGTACTTGAACTCAGAAAAGAGAATGCCAAGGAAAAAGATTTAGAGATCCAGGAACAGATTGCAATTCAACTCTATCCTTCCATTACTCCAAAACAAATGACCATAATCTTTAAGGACTGCAAGGATGAGTCCCAGAGCAAAGCAAGAATGAACAAACTTATGCTTGGAGAGATTGATCAAGTAGGAAGAGAAACAAAAGACATCCTCCAGAATGCCTTTAAAAGATTCAATCTTCCTATTATAGAGGATATAGATGAAGAACCTTCTACCTTGGATGTCGAAGGATTAAGTGCATCAAAAGAAGAATCTACTGAGAAAAATATAGAAGAGTCAAAAGAAATAGCTGAAGAAAAGTCTAAGGACTTGGATTCCTCTGTTCTTAAAGAGGAAGTCCATGAAGAAGTTAACATCTCTACTCTGTATCCCCCTACAGACTCAGGAACTGAAGGAGAAGGAAGAAAAGAAGAAAATTTGAGTCAAGAAGAGGAGGTAAAGGGAAGAGAAGAAGAACAAACAGAGAAGATCCCTGATGACAGTTCTAAGGTTTCCAAAGGAAAGAAGACTCAATCTCTGGAAAGAGACACTGTAGAGGCAGTAAAGATCTTCTTAACCAAAGAAATAATAGAAATAGATAAACTGGAATTATTTCAAGGACCACTCAATTTTGACTCCCTCTCTCTGGTCTAGACAATGAAGATAGCATCCTTTCCCCAAGCTAAGGCAAAAGAAATGCTTCTGAAGTCTCACATGGAAGATTGTGAGCTAATAGAGATTGCATCAAGAATGCTAGAGAAGATCATGCCATTCTTCCAAAAGGATCCTTCGGCCTCTCCATCAGGTAACCTTAAATCTCTGATAAACTCTGTCAACACTCATTTTGATTCCTTAGAGAAATTAGCAGAAGAAAAGGTTTGGAGAGAATTTTTGGGAAAGAGATTCTCTGAAGTACATGGACTCATAGCTAACAATAGGAGAACCCTGGATATTGGGATAAAGAGCCTAGAAAATTGATGCAGAGAAACACAATGGAAGCATTTAAAACAAGAGTGAAAACCCATAAAACCCACAATACCAACAGTATAATACTCACATAACTTTCAAAACCCCTTTTCAAGGTTTAGATAATACCCAAGTACATTCTTGTTTTCCATCGGCAACACATAATACTATTCGTCTCCCCAAAATCTCTTTCACCGACATGCAATCTCTCTCCGATGTCCTTTGTATCCCATAGACTTCCATCGCTCAGACTTTATACAGTCAGCATAGCTCTTCACTTATTCTTCGATATCCATGTCTTCCCGAAATGCATAAATATAAGACTTCGGATTCGCATATACATTACATGACCCTCTATCACTAGTAACCCAATGTATCATCTCCCATTTTGACCGATATGGCTAGTCATCACTTGCATCTACCACAATGCACATTAACAATATACATTCGCTCATACATACAACTGCGATATACTTTTATAGGATACTCACAGACTGCCCCCTCATACAAATGTAGTATATACCCAAATTGTTTCAACATACAACTGACGTATACACATGAAATGTCTTTGACATACAAAAGAAATATACTCACAAATTGTATAACCTGATATATTTTAGCAGTATACACACAGATTGTCTCTCTCCCCATACATCTTCGGGATACACATAAAATGTCTCTGACATACAAATGCAATATACTCATAAAATGCATATTTCATGATACAACACAGAATTCATGCGGTTAACTTTCTCTACACATTGTAACCAAACACACTACATAGAAATTACAAAACCCTACCAAACAGAAATAAATCTAACAACACGGAGGTCATTCCACTGATTTCGAAGAAATTTTAACCAGTGGAATGACCCTAAACTACATTCTTTCGGTTAAACCAAACAAACTTCTTTTATTCAGAAATAATATACATTCTTCTCTTTGAATCCATCTGTCTACCTCTCCCCCTATTCTACAAATACAGACTCACTAATATAAAGACTCACATCACGTTGGCAGTTATACATGGTGGAAGGTGAACCGCCAACAGCCACCCAATGATTACAATACCAAACAGTTCGGTTACAATTCTTTTAATTCTTTTCTTGACACATATGTCGTTACATAACATTTGAACAAAATAGAAAATGTAAGGGAATCTTTCAAATTCGTTATGTTTTGAGGTGCTCTTGCACCATACAACCAACCAACAAAGATTTCCAAGTCCCTTGGAAATGTACCAGCAACATGTTAGTGCCTGAATTGACTGACAGTTTTTGAGCAATTTTCGTGCAGGCACTTTCCCTAAGTATCCAAAAAATGTTCTAAGTGTTGGACCTCCTCAGCATTTTTCAGCTGCAGCATCATATTTTCCTGAGGAGGAGGTCATCATCATCATGTTTTCTTCAATGGTGGTCAGCATCATCATGTTCTCTGTCGACCGGTTTCTCATCAGGATCATCATGTTTCAATATCGGGTGATGTCTGGATATCATCCTGATCCTGCTGATGAGCTACAGTGTGCCCTGATTTGCTTGCGGGGGTGATTTTTCAAGTATCCGGTGATCTTCCAATTATCACCTTGCCCTTTTATGATGATGATGTCACCCCGATCTTCTGAAGGGGTTATTCTCTGAGTTGTTCGACCTGACTTGTTTTTTCTTAAGGGTAGTCAGCATCATCATCATATTTCCAGTTATCACCGTGTTGCTTGCGGGGGTCATCATATTTTCTGCCTGCATGATATTTCGCCGGGGTGATATTTTTATCATCGGGTGATCTTGGTTATGATCATCCTAATGATGCTTTTGAAGAGTTCTAAGTATGACCCGATATTCACTGGGGTCATCATATTTTGAACGTCAGGATGATCTTAGTCAATATCATCCTGATGTTGTTGTATCACTTCATGTTCGTTGTTTTATCATCCTGATGATGCTGACGTCATTCTTATGTCAGGGTGATATCTATTTCTCTGCCTATCTGCATCATGATATTTCCGAAGGAGGGGGTGATATTTTCATTTTGAATATCACCCGGATGTATGTTTGTTCCAGCGTCATGATGATGCTGATATCAAGGAGATATCCGCCTGCCGGCTTCGTGCATTATCTAGTGGGGGGTGATCTTTTCAAGCATCATCATATTCATCTATCACCTCGATCTTATAGTGGAGCTACAGTGCAGCATGATATTTGTGCATCAGGATGATATTTCCAAATATCCAGTTATCTTCTGAATATCATCCTGATGTTGATATGATGATGACATCATCAAGGTCCAGGGGGGTCATATTTCTAACACTGATGATCTTGTGGAGATTCCCCGATATTTGCAAACATGATGATGACGTCATCCGGATATGAGGAGGTGCGCAATAGGCAGATATGATGATGACGTCAGTAGGATATGACGGTGACGTCATCAGGATGTTCATCGGCCAGACTATTGGTATAGGCTCAGCAGGAGGATGTTCCTCCGGTGGATCAGGTTGTGCCGATGAAGGTGATTATCATGCAGGTTATATTGCAATATGATGTTGACATCAGGGTGATATTTCAAGTGACAGGATATCATGCTGTTGGAGGATGATGATGAAGTCTTATACTAGTGTCGTCAGGAGCAAAAGCACCGACATTATATATGCTCGTGGCCTAGTATATAAAGTGTCGAAGAGGTCATCGCGGGGTGCATGTGGGATAATTGATATCCTGCATATTTGAAATATCATGACGATGAATCTTGGCAGGAAATGGTTGCGATCGACTGTTTGATGTTTTTCCCAAGGCCGCGGGTTGGTGCGCCATTAATGGCGAAGGTTGCAGAGGTATGGGCGGATCTGGTACCTGATTGAAGGTGTACATCAACGGACAGTGGCGCAGGGCTCGAGATTTCTTCCTGTCTCCTCCCCTACCTGCTACATTCATGTTTGGGCGCCAATCTGGTAATGCGTTGAGCGCCATTTTGCTGATACTGTGTATCTGGCAGGATTTTTGGTCAACCATGTAATTAATTGCTGTGGTACACTACCTGGCTGTTATAAGCAGGAAGTGTTACTCATTTTTGGTTGTTGAAAGTTGAAGATTTTTGGCTCTGTAATTCATAACAAGCTGATCTGGTTGCTCTGTACAGCTTAACCTGTGAGTTTATGTATCTCTTGTTGTATGTTTTTGGCATGAACCCACTGATTTCATGATTAATCTTATATGAGAAATGCTATCTTAGCATGTGTTGTGTTAATTCTGTCTCCAGTATTGCATGTATTCTTCTTCTGAATCTGGATATTTGGGTAATGTTTAGATTCTAGAGCATAGAATTCCTATGTTGAATGTCTGATCTTTTAACTTCTGCTCAAGGGGTAGATTAAACTGTTTTCAGGTTGAACATTGGGAAGGGTATACTGCAGTAGGGATGCCATAAGTAGAGATAACTTAACACTCTGTATTGGGAGATATCTGTAAGGCAGATATCACATATATCCCCGTGAAGTCCAGTTTTAGCTGTTCATGTTGATCATTCACAGGTGTATGTCTACTGACTCCAGGCCCTGGATAGGCACCAATCTTGCTTTATTTTTGTGTTACAACCATGTCCAGCTTTGCATCCAAACTTAAAATCCAAATCAAAATCTAAAACAACCATTAGGAGATTAGAATTAGTTTTAGGATCCTCAGTCCTCTGTCTACAACTGCAAATAGGCCCAAAGCTAGCCCCTTTGCTCTTATCTTTCAGTTTTGGTCTACTTACAGGAGGACTTATCTACTTTCTGTCAGCATCCCAGCCTTGTATGCATATCCTCATGGATGTTGAGTAGGGAATACCCCCCTAGGTCTTGCAGAGCCTGAAGAAGAAGAGGAGATAAAATATAGAGTCTATCTCCTACACTGTTGGCCCCTGGCCCAGAGATCCTGTTGATCACTGATGGCTACCTTGTAGGGAAATCTGGGAATAAGCATCCAGTCTGGGAAAAAACCAACAGAAATTGGCGACTCTACTGGGGAGAAAATTGATGAAAAAGTGTTATATCTTGTGGCCCATCTGAGTCACCAACAAAATGATGCTCTGCTGGTGGAATGAACCTGGAAAAGTAGCTTTCAGCTATTGAAAATTTTGTCCTCTCTGGAGAGGTGGCGACTCTGCAAAGAAGATCTGAATGCACATGAAAGACGGATGTATGTGATGTGACAAAAATGTGTTGTTCATTTTTCTGCATCTGTATGAGAAAAGGTACCTTGTTCCTTCCCCTTTATATTTGCTGTTTTGCTGCATAAGTTAGATGCCAGGGGAAGCCTTAGGTCTTAGATAGACAAAGGATGTCTAAGAGTAAGATTTTTATGAATCCTAGTATGTATTATCCCATACTCAGTCAGGAAGGGAATGATAAAGGAATAGAAGAGATAAGAAATAGGTTGATATTTTTAGAGGCTGAGCAGGCCCAGTTAAAAAGCAGTAACCCTGTTGTGTCTGCCAGTCAGAAAGCTAAACCTCCTGTCAGCCCTTTTGATCCTTTGTATGACCAACTGGATTTGTCATGGGTGGATTATAAAGTAGAAACTATGCCTGCTAGGATATATTGTCAGATGCCTAGATTTAGTGGTCACAATGTATGTGATGGGAATGCACATATCCAAAATTTTCACAGTTTTATGGGAAAATATTCATTCAGAGATGAGGATATGTGGATGAGGTTTTTTGTTAGGTCCTTTGATGCAAAAGCAAAAGACTGGTATTTGAGCTTTCCAAAGAAATCCTTTGCCTATTGGGATGAGCTTGCTGACTGTTTCAAGGAAGAATTTGCAAAAGAACCGGCTGATCTTGTTGCAGAATTGATGAGAATCAGAAAACAAGATGAAGAGCCATGTGTTGATTTCAGTCATAGGTTTGCAATAGCCCTTTCACAGATCCCAGAAGTCTTCAGACCTGATATTTCAGCCTGTGTTGGCATATTATTTGAAGCTTTTGAGGAGGGCTTTAGTGCAATACTGAGGGATTTCAAGGTGACAAGTATGCAGATGGCATACAGGTTCATAGAAAAGATAGAAAAAATCAGAAATGTGTACCTGCTGAAACCCCTGTCCCCAGGCCTTGGTGTGAGAAATGGTTATGAAGCTGCAAATGACCAAATGATTATGGCATCATGTGCAGATAAAAATGAAAATAAAAGCATAGAGGTTGAGACTGCTGTGTTTGAACATAATGCTAACAATACTGCTCAACTGGATTGTTCACCAGTTGAGGATGCCAGTGAAAGGACTAATGAGGATTCCCGTTGCAATGATGAGGCAGCTGACCATGAAAACAATAACGAGGTTGTGGACAGCAATGAGCAATTTTTGGAATGGACCTGTGGAGACAATTGTGAGTATTGTACTCAAGACAGAGAAGATATAAGCAAACAGAGAAGCAGTCCTTTGTGTGACCCATTGCCTACCTTTCAAACACATGGAGATCATGAAGAGCAGTCAGAAATTGAAATAAGTGCTAGTTCAGAGCATGTTTGTTTTTCATTTGATGGCTGTTTTGCTTATGACACACAGGCTGATACTCCTCCACAAAGGGAATCCATTGGTGATGAAGATGCATGTTCTGCTGCCCATGAACAAATGGCATACTATGATCAAACTGATGCACTTGGGTCACCCATTTTTGACACATATGGTGATGAGGATTTGTCTGAGTATGGTGAGGATCTAGACATTATTTTTGGCTTGGATTCTGTTTCTCATCCTGATGAAAGAGGAAACAACATACATCAGGTAAGTGACTGTGAAAATGTGCCTGATTTGAAAGAGATGCCAGAGCCTGATCTTTTCCAGCCTGGTGCTGCTGATTGTTGTGTACATGATGTGCACAATTGTGATTTTGAAAGCTTTTCTTTTGATGTGCCAGCATATAATACAATGAGCCCTGATCTTCCTAGTTGTGTGGTGGACTCTGAGCGTTTCCTATTTGCAGTCCAGCTAGGAGATCATGTTGCAATGCATGATGATGATACAGATGATAACCTGTGCTATATGCCATATGAGTATGCATTGCTTGATACATTCTACACCCACATGTCACATGATGCTGAAGGTTATCTACACAGGTTTGACAATGACAAGCCAAATCAAAGGGTTGAGTGTGCAGATGACAAGGTTTGTTTGTGGGTGGATCCTGACAGTATCTCCAGGCTTGACCCAGTGCATGCAGATGAAAACAAGATATTTGACAAAGGGAGATACATGTTTTTCTTTTCTTGGTGGCCTTAGGCCATCAAGTGTGTTTGGTGATGCAGGTCGGTGCAGTATTTGACTCTGTGCCCAATGGATAAGGGACTAGTCTGCATCCCAGAGATCTGGGGTTCTCGCTGCAGTCTTGCACCTGCACGTCCCCAGACAGAGCCAGTGTTAGTGCCTGAATTGACTGACAGTTTTTGAGCAATTTTCGTGCAAGCACTTTCCCTAAGTATCCAAAAAATGTTCTAAGTGTTGGACCTCCTTAGCATTTTTCAGCTGCAGCATCATATTTTCCTGAGGAGGAGGTCATCATCATCATGTTTTCTTCGATGGTGGTCAGCATCATCATGTTCTCTGTCGACCGGTTTCTCATCAGGATCATCATGTTTCAATATCGGGTGATGTCTGGATATCATCCTGATCCTGCTGATGAGCTACAGTGTGCCCTGATTTGCTTGCGGGGGTGATTTTTCAAGTATCCGGTGATCTTCCAATTATCACCTTGCCCTTTTATGATGATGATGTCACCCCGATCTTCTGAAGGGGTTATTCTCTGAGTTGTTCGACCTGACTTATTTTTTCTTAAGGGTCGTCATCATCATCATCATATTTCTAGTTATCACCGTGTTGCTTGCGGGGGTCATCATATTTTCTGCCTGCATGATATTTCGCCGGGGTGATATTTTTATCATCGGGTGATCTTGGTTATGATCATCCTGATGATGCTGTTGAAGAGTTCTAAGTATGACCCGATATTCACTGGGGTCATCATATTTTGAACGTCAGGATGATCCTAGTCAATATCATCCTGATGTTGTTGTATCACTTCATGTTCGTTGTTTTATCATCCTGATGATGCTGACGTCATTCTTATGTCAGGGTGATATCTATTTCTCTGCCTATCTGCATCATGATATTTCCGAAGGAGGGGGTGATATTTTCATTTTGAATATCACCTGGATGTATGTTTGTTCCAGCGTCATGATGATGCTGATATCAAGGAGATATCCGCCTGCCGGCTTCGTGCATTATCTAGTGGGGGTGATCTTTTCAAGCATCATCATATTCATCTATCACCCCGATCTTATAGTGGAGCTACAGTGCAGCATGATATTTGTGCATCAGGATGATATTTCCAAATATCCGGTTATCTTCCGAATATCATCCTGATGTCGATATGATGATGACGTCATCAAGGTTCGGGGGGGTCATATTTCTAACACTGATCATCTTGTGGAGATTCCCCGATATTTGCAAACATGATGATGACGTCATCCGGATATGAGGAGGTGTGCAATAGGCAGATATGATGATGACGTCAGCAGGATATGACGGTGACATCATCAGGATGTTCATCGGCCAGACTATTGGTATAGGCTCAGCAGGAAGATGTTCCTCCGGTGGATCAGGTTGTGCCGATGAAGGCGATTATCATGCAGGTTATATTGCGATATGATGTTGACGTCAGGGTGATATTTCAAGCGACAGGATATCATGCTGTTGGAGGATGATGATGAAGTCTTATACTAGTGTCGTCAGGAGCAAAAGCACCGACATTATATATGCTCGTGGCCTAGTATATAAAGTGTTGAAGAGGTCATCGCGGGGTGCATGTGGGATAATTGATATCCTGCATATTTGAAATATCATGACAATGAATCTTGGCGGGAAATGGTTGCGATCGACTATTTGATGTTTTTCCCAAGGCCGCGGGTTGGTGCGCCATTAATGGCGAAGGTTGCAGAGGTATGGGCAGATCTGGTACCCGATTGAAGGTGTACATCAATGGATAGTGGTGCAGGGCTCGAGATTTCTTCCTATCTCCTCCCCTACCTGCTGCATTCATGTTTGGGCGCCAATCTGGTAATGCGTTGAGTGCCATTTTGCTGATACTGTGTATCTGGCGGGATTTTTGGTCAACCATGTAATTAATTGCTGTGGTACACTACCTGGCTGTTATAAGCAGGAAGTGTTACTCATTTTTGGTTGTTGAAAGTTGAAGATTTTTGGCTCTGTAATTCATAACAAGCTGATCTAGTTGCTCTGTACAGCTTAACCTGTGAGTTTATGTATCTCTTGTTGTATGTTTTTGGCATGAACCCACTGATTTCATGATTAATCTTATATGAGAAATGCTATCTTAGCATGTGTTGTGTTAATTCTGTCTCCAGTATTGCATGTATTCTTCTTCTGAATCTGGATATTTGGGTAATGTTTAGATTCTAGAGCATAGAATTCCTATGTTGAATGTCTGATCTTTTAACTTCTGCTCAAGGGGTAGATTAAACTGTTTTCAGGTTGAACATTGGGAAGGGTATACTGCAGTAGGGATGCCATAAGTAGAGATAACTTAACACTCTGTATTGGGAGATATCTGTAAGGCAGATATCACATATATCCCCCTGAAGTCTAGTTTTAGCTGTTCATGTTGATCATTCACAGGTGTATGTCTACTGACTCCAGGCCCTGGATAGGCACCAATCTTGCTTTGTTTTTGTGTTACAACCATGTCCAGCTTTGCATCCAAACTTAAAATCCAAATCAAAATCTAAAACAACCATTAGGACATTAGAATTAGTTTTAGGATCCTCAGTCCTCTGTCTACAACTGCAAATAGGCCCAAAGCTAGCCCCTTTGCTCTTATCTTTCAGTTTTGGTCTACTTACAGGAGGACTTATCTGCTTTCTGTCAGCATCCCAGCCTTGTATGCATATCCTCATGGATGTTGAGTAGGGAATACCCCCCTAGGTCTTGCAGAGCCTGAAGAAGAAGAGGAGATAAAATATAGAGTCTATCTCCTACACTGTTGGCCCCTGGCCCAGAGATCCTGTTGATCACTGATGGCTACCTTGTAGGGAAATCTGGGAATAAGCATCCAGTCTGGGAAAAAACCAACACAACAAAAAAACCTTTTTCTGCATCTCTTCTGACTTTATCTTCAGTATCCTCAGCTTCAAGCTTCCAATCTTCACATCCATAGCTAGTGACCAACCAACCAACAAAATCTGAACTACCATCATCTTTAGAGCTTCTTCAGGCTCCTTCTACTCCCATCAGTGGAGTACTCTTCAGGCTACAACATCAAGTGCTTCTTCAGTTAGGTATCCATCTCTCTACTTCTTCACAACACCAACTCACCAAACCATTCATCTCACCCAATAGCAGATCTTGGTGATGCACCTACCACTCTCTCCTTAGTGATTTCTCTCTGCACCTTTATCCAGCCTAATCTCCATTGGAGAATGGTCATGACAGACCTCATCTTGTCTACCCACACACACAACCTCAAAAAACATCCTTCTATAGCTAGATGGACCAAGCACCTGCAACCAAACAACTTATCAACAAAATAATGGTCACCGACACATTCTTTCCTTCAGTTCTTCACCTGCCTTCTCAGTGACATGAAACAAATCCACACCTTTATATACATAACACTCCACCCAGAGCTTTCTCTAGCTCTGATACCAATTTGATGCAGAGAAACACAGTGGAAGCATTTAAAACAAGAGTGAAAACCCATAAAACCCACAATACCAACAGTATAATGCTCACATAACTTTCAAAACCCCTTTGCAAGGTTTAGATAATACCCAAGTACGTTCTTGTTTTCCATCGGCAACACATAATACTGTCCATCTCCCCAAAATCTCTTTCACCGACATGCAATCTCTCTCTGATGTCCTTTGTATCCCATAGACTTCCATCGCTCAAACTTTATACAGTTGGCGTAGCTCTTCACTTATTCTTTGATATCCATGTCTTCCTGAAATGCATAAATATAAGACTTCGGCTTCGCATATACATTACATGGCCCTCTATCGCTAGTAACCCAATGTATCATCTCCCATTTTGACCGATATGGTTGGTCATCACTTGCATCTACCACAATGCACATTAACAATATACATTCACTCATACATACAACTGCAATATACTTTTGCAGGATACTCACAGACTGCCCCCTCATACAAATACAGTATATATCCAAACTGTTTTGACATACAACTGATGTATACACATAAAATGTCTTCGACATACAAAAGACATATACTCACAAATTGTATAACCTGATATATTTTAGTAGTATACACACAGATTGTCTCTCTCCCCATACATCTTCGGGATACACATAAAATGTCTCTGACATACAAATGCAATATACTCATAAAATGCATATTTCATGATACAACACATAATTCATGCCGTTAACTTTCTTTGCACATTGTAACCGAACACACTACATAGAAATTACAAAACCCTACCAAACAGAAATAAATCTAACAACATAGAGGTCATTCCACTGATTTCGAAGAAATCTTAACCAGTGGAAAGACCCCAAACTACATTCCTTCGGTTAAACCAAACAAACTTCTTTTATTCAGAAATAATATACATTCTTCTCTTTGAATCCATCTGTCTACCTCTCCTCCTATTCTGCATATATAGACTCACTAATATAAAGACTCACATCATGTTGGTAGTTATACACGGTGGAAGGTGAACCGCCAACAACCACCCAACGATTACAATACCAAACAGTTCGGTTACAATTCTTTTAATTCTTTTCTTGACACATATGTCGTTACATAACATTTGAACAAAATAGAAAATGTAAGGGAATCTTTCAGATTCGTTATGTTTTGAGGTGCTCCTACACAAAAAATGCTCTTAAAGATGGCAGGGAAATGTACAAATTTTGTCTATCTTGGTCCACAGTGACAGAAGACATTGCAAAGAAGGTGGAAGAACAAGAGGGTAAACTATCAAGTTTATCTCAGAATTTTGATCCCCTCACCACATCCATAATGAATCAAGAGTGCCAGGCTATTGCCATTATAAATGAAATAAAGAGACTTGAAAAGGAGAAGAAGAATATAATAACCAGGATGAGTGAACTTAGAGGGATAATTATCCCTAAGTTAGAGGCAATGCATGAGGCCTTAACTAATGCTCAGACCACAGCCTGGACCAGTGATCCGATTGACTTAAGAAGGCCAGAAGCTTATGCATATTTGTTGAGTGGTCACATTTCAATTTTGGACAAAATGAAGCAGAGTTTGATGACATAATTTATACAGTTGAAGACCACCTTTATAGATATACTCAAGTATATGTAAGTATAACATGTATAAATATTTATGTAGTTATGTATAGGTTGATTTTTGCAAATTTTGGTGTGCGGATTCCACCCTTTGCCATTGATGTCAAAGGGGGAGTGAGGAGTAGTGAAAAACGTGGAATCCAGCTAAGGGAGAGCTCTGGTAAAAGTGTACATAAGACAGAGCATCAGCTAAGAGGGAGTTTGCTACGACACTTTGTCATTTTTCACTAAGTGTTGCCATCAATGTCAAAGGGGGAGATTGTTGGCAAGAGACACTATGTGGCTTCATGAGTGTTGTCATTGATGGCAATAAAGTCTATCCCACTCATCCATAAAACATAGTATGCCTATACCAGAAGTCAGATTGAAGAGTGTTTTGGTCTAGTAAACAAGAACAGAGCATGCAGCAAGGTCTGACAATCAGGTCCGGATCTCTCAGATTGTGTAACTTAGAAAGTTGTGGACTTGGACAAGTCAAGAGGAGTACCATGACTACTACATTCTAGAGATTGAGCCTCCGATGATGAATGAGTGAAAAGATATGAGCATCTAAGTGTTGGGTTCCTGACAGATAGGGTAGACTGAGGAAGAACTAAGGAAGAACTGACAGGCAGAGCATCAGACTCTAATCCAGATGAGAAATTGATGGTGGTCAAGCTATTTGAGGGATCATACATGGTTGGCCAACATGATTGATGACTTCTATGTCTATGTCTTTGATACACATCACATATTAAGCATGGATTCAGCCGACATATCAGTGTCTTGGAAATATCTTGAGTATTCTAGTTGCTTACTAGAAAGATGTTGAAATCCTTGGTGCGGATATTTATACCAAATGGATTTTGGTATGAAGAGGATAGTTGTGTGATTTATTGTGTGAGGAAAGGTAGAGATAAGTGTGGAAGTAGCAATACAAGTATGTTATGTGATAGAACATCAACACTAAAGCAGAGGAAGAATGAAGTGCATTAGATCAGTATATTGAGCCTAACCAAAACTAAACCTCAGCATATATGGATGCCTCTCATCAATTCAAACACCTGATTACCTTCTATATACCTTGTAGATAGTGAGTCTCTTATAGGCAGTGTGCCTCTTGTGAGTAGTGTGCTTGGGTAGTGAGCCCTAATTGGAAAGTGCCATTTTGTACTTCTTATTCTTTTAACAGAGAATACAATCTTGGGTTAGTCACCCATTGGTTTTCCCCTTAACAAGGTTTTCCACATAAAAATCCTTGTGTTATGTGTGCTGATTTTTTTTCTGCTCTCATGGTTATATATGCTTATATGTTTTGATGTTGCACTAATTGTTAAAGGAGAAAAGAAAGTTAAGAAATTTAAGATAATTGATTCACCCCCCCTCTCAGTTATCTACCTTGTTTCCATAAATACATTTGGAAAATGAAAACTTTCATACTCCACCTAATAGCTTGTATTGATGACATCCTTATTATTTGTTGAGTTAGTTTCAAATTTGAAACACTCATACTTAACCTTTTCTTCAAGATCTAACACTCTAGGCTTTCTTTCCAACATAGTACCTAGCAATTCAGTCTAATAAGAGGTAGAAAACTAAGAAGCACTTATAGAACAGGCATCTGAATTTTGATCCATTAATGAGGAACCTACTTCCTCAAATATCTCTGCATCCTGAGTTAACATTAATTCATGCTCTCTCCACTCTAGTGGGTTTTTATCTTTGTCTGAAAAAAGGTTACTGACTTTGTTCTCCTATTTGTTAACCTCTAAGGATTCTTCTTCAAAGATTGGATTATCTCTGTATCCATAAGGTTCAACATTTCTTTCTTTTGACAATTCTACAAGCTCATCATAAAGTGTATTATGCCTCATATGCATTATTTCCATACATTCTTCAATATCACTATCTTGATAGCCTATATCATCATATGAATCACAGTTTCCACAACCTTGAAATGAGCATTCTGACAACTACTCATCACACTTTGTGTTGCTGGTAGAAACTAATTCAACTTGATATTCAATCTCACAAATAGATGGCTAACTAGGAGAAGAAACCCTATTATTTGAAAGTAAACATATCTCATCATAAACAAGAGAATCCTCTTTAATTTTTTCCATATATTTATAAGACTGAAATTTTTTTTGATCATACATATAACTGCTAAGATTAACAGATTCATCTTTTATAAGAATGTGATATATTTCTTCATTTATTGTTTGCCTACATTGTCCACGTGTGTGAATATTATTTACTTCATGAGATATTCTTCTAGGATAGGAAACTGGACATATCCATCCATCTTGACTAGGGGAGGCAAACCTTGTACTACTCAAATGTTGAGCTCATTGTATTGACTGATCAAATAAGGGTTTATTAAAATTGTCCTTTCTTTTTCCCTTTTGGAAAATGAAAACACAATTAGATACATTCTACACAACATAACCTCTGGCAGTAGATTAACAATCTCTTATCCTCATATGTTTTAGATTGTTCACAATATTTATAGCCATATAATATGATTGTCTCATAGTGGTAGGGTTTATGTCTCTTAAGAGATAACTATTTTCTTCACCAAATGCCCCTAAATATATGATCAAACACATAGCCTCATTTGGTCTAGTATTTGCAGGGATATCCCTTATTATTTTGGCAAACCTTAAGTTCAAAGCTGGGACTAATTCTTCCTCTTCCTTTTCAATTTGAATAAGCCTTTTAATTAGCAAACTAACATCTATTATTTCACCAAAATACTCCATAAAAGCTATCTTTAAATCTTGCCATGAAGAAAAAAAATGAGTGGTCAAATATGCAAACTAATGCCTAGCTTCTTCTTTTAGGGTTTGAACAAACAATTTTATGATAACATCCTCAAGATCTATCTCATAATCTCCCATTAAGTCACAAAAATATTGTAAATGTCTACTAGCTGTTTTGGACTTGTCATTATTGAAATTTGGTATCTGATCTCTAATTTTATCTGGAATATGGTTCAAAAAATGACACATATTACTAAAATCTACATCTCTATACCTTTCCATGACAAACCTCCTTTGATAACATAAATGTGGTTGCACAGTACACATTTTTAAACCACTAGATTCTTATAGAAACAATATATAGAAAATACAATTTCCTTATGCATATGTAAACCCTTTTCATTTATCCATTTTGCATATTTATTGTAAAATTTGGAAATTCCTTCAAGATTTGTAAAATACCTTAGAAGATGTTACTACTGATGTAAGCCTTGTCCTGATGTGAAAACTGGGAATGCCAAAGTATCCCTTATATTTTTACCAAGCTCTTTCTTCATAGAGGCACCACCTCTACACATAGAGGAATAAAATTTGAAAGTATGTTTCTATTTTAAAACCTACTTTTGTTCTAAATTCTCTACCATAGTAGAGTCACATAAAACATCTCTATACATAAATCTTATATAGTATACTTTTTTTTTGTTTTAACTTGGAAAGAAAATAGTAGAGTCGCCAACCTTTTGTAGGGAATATAACATGTTAACCTTTGAATCTTGGTAAGACAAAATGCTAATTTTATTTGAAAAGATTCCCCAATAGAGTCACCAATATGTTGGTTGTTTTAAATTCCCAACCTAATCTCGAGAAAAATAGATCTATAAAATAGCCATTTCTAATAACTGATCTATCTCAAGAGATTGGCCAATGAACAGGAAAGGGGTTTTCAATCCTTTTCCTCTGCACTTTAGGCTCTACAAGACCAAGGAGGGTGTTCCTAAAAATAGTGTATTTTGATTATGGGGTTTCTAAATGCTCTCTCAAAATATTGTTCTAAAACATATATGTTCTTTCTAGATTTCTTAAAGAATTATTGATATAGTGAAGCAATGGGCTAGATTCTCAAGCTTTATCACAATTCTTTGTAGAAGAACATATAAGTAAACTAACACTAACTACCTACTAGATGAAATGGAAATTTGTTCTAATATTTTAAAATGAGGTTGATAAGAGGGGGTTCCATAAAGTATAACACTTCTAATAGGATCAATGCCTAATTCAAGGGTCATAGAGTCAAAACTAGATATAAATTAAAAACCCTTATGTGATTAGTTTTAGTTTACTGTGACAATAAAATAATGCATGTTACATTATAATATTTCACTAGTTTCAGAATTAGCCATACTTAGTGTTAGGTCTCAGAAATGCAGGTTGTCAATCCTAAGGGGATGCCAAGCTCTATGTTTAGATTGGCAACGTTTCTGAACTAACTTGACGAAATCAACCTTCAAGGGTAGTTGATTTCCTTTGCTTTAGGTCCTGCTACACCTAGGTGGGTAAACCTTGGAAAATTAAAGCAGATTGAATGTGAATGCGTGGACTAACTAAATCTATCTACAGTGGCACAAGATGTAGGATAGATGAAATACTTGCTAACTGACTTTAGGTTTAATGTCTAATGAGTAATTGGTAGAAATTGTATAAGCAATATCAAGGTAAAAGGTTTTAAGTAAAGTAAGACTAGTGCCTTGTTGGGTAACAGAGTCAGTTTGAAGGACCAGGACTAATGGTTTCTTAATGGTAATAATTCTAGTTGTTTGGCACAGTTTTGGTTTATAACTTGTATAAACGTGCAAGTAAATGACTGACAAACTCTCCTTGATAATCCAACCAAATAAAATCAGATATCTTATAATTCACCAGAAGGTACTTTAATCCTTACTTGAAGGAACCAAATGAAATGAATAGACAAGATTAATAGATAATATTTTACTGGAGACAGAATGGCAATCTAATTGTATGGCCCTACTTAGTAATCCAAGCTTAATATTTCCAGGCTACTGTAATTAAATTTCAGAAGGGTTTAATTCCTCAAATGGATACCAACGTATTTAATCACACAGATACAGCAAATGTGTATTGACAGATCAAATATATACTTGATATGTTTTAATCTGAATATCAAGGAAATTCAGAAATGGAGACAGCCACACAATTTGATAATCTTAACAAACAACTGATACCAAAGTAGAACCACTGAATCAGAGAACTTCAAACTTCTTCTTCAAATAAAATATGCAACATAGTCATTTTGAAACATTGTATATATGATGTATCTGAATATATCCTACTGCTGATGATCTCTCAGCATCGATTGTTTGGACTTATATAGATATTTCTATGAAGAGTCATAACTCTTCAATAAGTCTTTTGGGAACTTTAACAAACATTAACAATTATAACATAATTATGATTAGGCTCTATTTAGCCACAAGTAGACTTTTGCCAAGTAATCCAAGTAATCTTGCTCACGATGAGAATCAGTAAGGTGAATAGCACTTCTGGTAATTATGTCAAGTGTAATCATGCTCTCCAATTGTTTGCAAACTTCTTTAGACGCAGAGGCTTTGTCTTTCAGAGCTCCTGTGGCTTTGTGTAATATACTTTGACAATCAATAATCCATTCTTCCTTGCTCTTCACCTCTCCATTGTCTTTAAATATCCTGGGCACTCCTGCGTTTGAGGCATCATTTCCTTCCTTAGCATCAGCTTTAAGTTTGTCATAGTAATTTTGATGCTGTTTGAGAAATGCTTTTGCATCAGAGATATCTGTACTATCAGCAGTACTTCTGTTTTGTATCTCAGTCAGTTTTTCTCATATTCTCTTTTCAAGTCTTTCATGTTCTTGAACTGCTTTATGATTCTCTGAGAAGTTATCCAAAAACTGATTTAACCACCGCACCATGTTTGCATACCTGCTCTGCAGTATTGTAACAAATGCATCCATCTGAATTTGGGTTGCCTGATCAGGGGATAACACTTGAATGCCCTGTGAGCTCTCACCTTGAGTTATTCTTTTTGTGGACTGGCCAAAAGTACTCTTAACAACATCCTTCAAGTAATCATTTTCTTTTGTCAGTCTTTCACAGTTCAATTTGTATGCATCTCTTTCTTTGATCAACATTTGAGCTTGCACTTTATTCAATTTTGCAACATTGATACCAATGTCTGCTGTAATTATAGGGTCAGTTTCCCCTGCTTTCAAAGTCATAACGTGGCCAAAAGTCTTTTCAGTATCAATGATGGCCGTCTTCTTATGGGGAGGGTATAACGCCCATGTCATCAAGGAATTTCATCATTGTTATACCTTGTTCCCATATATACTTCATTAACTCCCTCTGGAGTAAGTTTATACTTATCATCTGTGTTGTTCAGAAAACTGTCAAAAACCAAAGTAGAATTTAAATCTAGACCAGGAAAAATCATGACCCCTGCATCTTTAAGTAACTATCTACCCTTGCTAGGTGTCATGTCTTGCATCTCTTTATCTATTGTTTCCTTTAGCATGTCTAATAGTTGTTTTTCATTATCAGCAGAGACATCATCTACTGACTCTCTGATTTCTTTCCCTTTGTATTTATACAAAAATGATTTAAATTCCTTTGATTGAATAAACTTATCATCTAAAATGAAAGAATCATAGGCTGTTTGATGTGGATCCTCATCAGCAGACCCCTCCTCATCATGTAGTACAACAGGAGGCTGATATTGTTGCATTTTCCTCTTGGACACCTCTACCATTTTATCTGGTGGCTGTTCTTGCTCTGCCAGTTCTTCATCTTCAGAGGACACAACCTCAATTTCTACTAACTACTTTTTCTTTTCATTTAGATCCCTGTTATATTTTTCTACCACCAATTCGACTTCTGCTTCTTCTAAATTTCTAATGACATCATCATGTGGATAATGTATGTGCATGTATCCACTGAGATTCTGTTTTCTTCTTGCAGAGTCAATAAAGCCTTCAGGGTCAAATCCTTTTCTCATCTCAGTAGTCATCATGTTATAATGCATCAATTTATCCAGAATGAGATTGTAACCTTCTTTTGAAACTACAGTAAAATCTCCAAAACATAAGGTGCTGGGCATAAACGATTGTTTGTCATGTGAACTCAAATGCATCACATTTGAACAGTGCATTTGCCTGATTATCTCCAGATATGCAAGCCTGTCAGGGACAGTCTTGGGCAATATGAATGGAGCATCCTCAAAACCATAAACTCTGATCATAGTAGCATCTTCAAAACAATACCAGTCTCCCCAATTATGAGTGACAGTAGGGGGGCCACCAAAATCTTTTGGTCTGAGGAATTTTTTTATTTCAGTTGAAATTGAATATTCACAGGGGTGATTAAAATATCTATACAGTACTTTTACACAATGCTCTTCAAATTGAGCATAGCTGGAATGGGCATATCTACTATCCCAAATTCTGGTCCACAGTTGTACAGGTATCTTTTCCCCTTTCTTATCTGCAGCAACAACTTGAAACTCAGTTGGCCATAACCCTACCTCCTGGCCATAATACAACACCATGTGCATAAGCATTGAGTAATGCTCAAAAGAGCATGCTGGAGCACTATTTTTTATTATAGATAGACCAGAGTCCATTCTATTAGCAATATAGGAAGCATAATCAAATTGCCTTGTATTATGACACTGAATGTCAGAGGCTATGACCATCAGAGGAATGGTCATGAACTCAGGGACCTCTGAACCTAGGATTTGGCCTACAGAGAAATAGGTATATTGTATATATGGTTCAAATATGGCTACATGAAAGGGAGGGCCATCATTTTCAGTTAAGGGCATCACTTCTCCTTCAACCCTAGGCCTATGAATGGGCAACCTCCATCAATTGTAAGTTGTGTCCATTCTCCAATACTCCTTATCCAGATCTTCATAAATGATAGGGACAGTGCATAAATCATCTAAATCAAAAACCTCACAAATAGCATTTTTTGACAAATGCACAATTGGTTCTCCCTGTGGGTTGCAGATGGCTTTTAGGTTTGAATCATAATGTCTAGCAAGCAATTGAAGGAGTTCCACATTCAGGAATACATTGGGTACAACCAGTTTTCCTAAATTCATGTGCCATGGGTTTGACACAAGAGCATTCCTAAACCTTCTATTGTAGTGGAATCTAAAAAGTTCATATCCCCAAATTGAGGTCTAGATATCTCCCAGGCGTTTGTGTTTATCTTCTAATTTCTCCACTTCTACCCTGAGTTGGGCAGACCTTCTGGCCTTGGGAGTTGACCCAGGCAATTGGTCAATTAGGTCCTGGTTCAGTTTTCTTTCTTTTACTTTCTCCTCAGGGGTTTGTTCAGTTTTTTGTTTCTTGGGCTTACTGGTTTCCCCTTGTAACTTTCTGCCTTTTCCCTTCCCCGGAGTTTCCATTTTAAAACTTTGGCAGAGAATTTAAATACAGGCTATACAGTGGTTTGTGTATATGTACCTGTCGTTTGGTGGCTGGAATTGGAATCCTCTTCTTTCGCCTTAAGAGTTCTTCTGTATTCTCTTCTCAGACGGTTTTTTGCAACTATAATGATCATAGAAATTTCGTAGCCATTTGTACTTGATCAATTCAATGTTCATCGTTGTGAAATGTCACATCGCCATAACTCCTCTTATCGGCGTGAATTTTGAAATGTCTGGGCGACCTTAATGTTTTTATGGCGCGAACAGTCAATCGGCGTGACCCCTCAATTGTATGCCTGACGCTATGTAATGTCATATCTTCAAGTGGGCGCGACCATCGGCATGACTTACTTCATCGCCATATGATTTAGATTTCACTCCGAAGTAATGAGTCTTACCGATATGATTCGTTTATCGGGGTGATTAATACTATCGGGATAACATAATTATGTTTTCCCGCCTCTTGTTGTCCCACCGATAGTCATATTACTTTGGATCGGAATGACTGTTTTAATGTCTTGCCGCTAGAGTATACCCATCAGAATGAAACACACTATCGGGATAGCTTTCAAAAGATAACCCGATCCGAATCATCTCACCGATGGTTCTTTCATATTCTTTATCAGGCAGAGTACATTAGAGTGTCACCGATACCTTTTGATCGCTGTGACTTGTGAATCAGCGAGACTTAATTCCCTTGTCCCGATATGTTGAGTCATCCGGATAGATTTTGTATCGCTGTGAGTCTCACTGAAGACCCTCTTTTCACCAAGACCTTGAGTATCGGAGACTTATTTGTTTCTCATCCTGATAACTTATTTCTTGCCGATAGCTATTTGTTTCATTGCCCCCGCAGGATGTTTGGTGAAACTGTTGCCGAAAGACTTCATCGGTATGATATACACCGTCGGGGCAGCTTTCGAAGGATCCTCCGATAGTTATTAGTCATACCGATCGGTATGACTACTTGGTTATCTTGTCGATGTAAAGTCATCGGTATTACTTATTCCATCGGTGACTTCTATAAATCTCTTTCCGATCTTTGTTCTCATGCCGATGGTTATTTTCAAATGATTCCTTATGTATCGGTGTAGACAAAACAATATCTTGCCGATAGATTGACCTTGAAGAAATTTAACACTACTCATCTATAGACACCTTGTGAGATGAATTAAAATTTTATGATTTTTTAGGATTTTGTTCAAATATGATGGAGTGAGAAGACAGTAAAATTTTTAAATTTTTACTGTCCTAACAGTGGCTCTGTCTGGGATGTATACTCCCTGTGAGTATGACAAGGATCAAGATCTCCTGGGGAAGTAGACCACATGTTTTATTTATTTGGGGGTGATGTTTTTATGAAAATGGGAAAAGGAAAGTAACAAATGATGGGGATCGGGAATGATTCCTAGATTACTGTGCATGGAATAAAATATTTTGAGAATTATTTGAGGGTTGTCCATGCACTGGCAACGCTCAATTCTCTTTGTACATGTTTATGAAAAGAATTGCTTCAAATATTGCCCATGTACAGGCAATTCCTGCTCCTCTCCTGACATATTCTGTACATAGTAAGAATCATCACCTCCCTTGCCAGTGATAACGAAAGGACCCAACCATAGGGCTTCAAATTTTCCATGTTTTCCTTTGTTCTGACATCTTGCATTCCACATCAATACCATATCATTTATTTCAAACTTTCTATCTTTGGCCTTCTTGTCAAAGAGATATTTTACCTGTGATTGTAATTTAACATTCTGCCTCTGAGCTATTCTTCTTGTTTCATCAAGCTCTGCCAATTGTTCCAACCTTTCCTCCATTGGTTCAGGAATATTCAAGTCTTCCTGGAGAATGAATTTATACACTGGTATAAGATTGTCCAATGGTAATATTGCTTGTGTTCCATATACCAACTCATAAGGAGATCTCCCAATTGCCCTTTTTATAGTAATTCTATCAGCCCATACTGCCATTCTCAATTTTGAATCCCAAGCCTTCTTATTTCTATCCAACATTCTTTTTATGATTTTCAAGAGGCTCTTATTACTTGATTCAGCTTGTCCATTGGCCTGTGGATGGTAGGGAGCAGCATAAGAAACAATGATACCATGTGTACTGCAAAACCCTTTGAATTCATCAGATCTAAAACACATCCCATTATCTGTAATCAATCTTACTAGAGTACCAAATCTGCATATAATATTATCCATTAGAAAACTAATCACAACTTTACTTGTAGCCTGTTTGGTTGGGATTGCTTCCACCCATTTTGTAAAGTAATCAGTAGCCACTAAAATTCATCTGTGCCCCCCACTTGATTTTTCTGAGATTTCACCTATAAAATCAATACCCCATTGATAAAATGGAGCCTCAACCTGCATAGGTTTTAAGGGTAGTGCTCCTTGATATTTTAACTTGCCTAAGAACTTCTGGCATGCTTCACACTTTCTAGTGTACTGGTATGAATCATTAAAAACTTTAGGCCAATAATATCCTACCCTCAGGATTTTGTGGGCTGTAGTTTTCGCTGAGAAATGACCTCCACACATGCCTTCATGCAACTCCTTCATAATACGTTTTGACTGATATTCATCCAAGCATAATAGTAGAACCCCATCTCTATTTTTCCAATAAAGATCCCCACTGATGAGTACATATTTTGAAGCTTGTAGTTTGAGTGTCCTCCTTTTGTTATTATCATATCCTTCAGGACACTTCATATGATTTAGATAATATATTATATCAGTATACCATGGAGTGTGTTCAATACTGGTACTTGCATCAACATTACATATCTGAGAGGCTTCTAGATTATTTTCAGCCATCAATTTGGCAAGACCCTGTCCCCTTACCAAATTAGTGATTTGGATTTCAATGTTGAATTCCTGAATCCTATTGATCCACCTACACCTCCTACCGGTGACTTCAGTTTGGACCAATACATCCTTCACTGCAGCATTAGGAACATATGCCGTGATTTTAGCTCCCACCAAATATGGTCTGAAATTTTTAACTGCTTTTACCAATGCATATGCTTGTTTTTCAATAATGTCATATTTCAACTCTGCATTTTGAAGGGACTTGCTGAAGAATGAGATAGGTTGTTCATATCCATCATTATTTTTCTGTAATAAGATTGCTGCTACTGTATGATAGGAAGCAAATGAGAAAAGTTGGAAAGGTTTACTGAAGTCAGGGGACACTAAGACTGGAGCTTGCTTGATTGCCTCCTTAATATTACCAAATGCTTCTAGTGTTTCTGTTGTCCATTTTATTTCTGAGTTCTTCTTCAGCATTCTTGATATAGGACAAACAATTTCTGCAAAATTTGGTATAAATCTTCTGACAAAATTTATCTGGCCAAAAAATGATAGTATGGCTTTTACATTCTTTGGAATAGGGAACTGATCAATTGCTTTTACCCTTTCAGGATCTATTTTAACTCCTTCCTTCGAGACTATATGGCCAAGCAATTTTCCTTCTGTCACTGCAAAATGGCATTTTTTAGGGTTCAATGATATCCCATATTCTAGGGCTTTGATAAATACAGGTTCTAAATGTGTGCAATGATCTTCGGCCCTTTTAGACTATGCTGTTAAGTCGTCTTGATACACTATCATAATCTTATTGATCAATTCAGCAAAAGCTACATCCATTGCTCTTTGGAATGTTGCTCCAGCATTAGTTAATCTGAATGGCATTCTCAAATATACATATGTTCCCCACGGAGTGGTGAATGCAGTCTTAAATTGTTCAGACTCCTTAACCTTTACCTGATTGTAACCAGAGAAACCATCCATCATTGACAACAATTCGCATCCAGTGACTTTCTGCAATATTGCCTCCATATTGGGAAGAGGATAATTATCCTTGAGGGAAGATTTATTCAAGTTTCTGAAATCCACACACAGTCTAATGTCACCATTCTTTTTCCTGACAGGCACTAAATTTGAAACCCAGGAAGAATGTCTAATAGGTTTGATTATAGCTCCATCCCTTAACTTTGTAAGTTCCTCTAACATTTTAGGGGCTAGTGTAGGATTAATCGGTCTCTGCTTCTGTCTGAATGGTTTAGCATCTTGCTTCAGTGGTATCTCATGTTGAAATAGATCCTCTCTATATGCTTTTAAGTCATCATATGACAAAGCAAACACATGCCTGTACTTCCTGAGCAGGTTGATAAGTCTGCTCCTGATTTTTGGGTCAAGACTTCTTCCAATATACACATTTTTTGGAGTTGTTTGTGTCCCCAAATTGATTTCTTCAAGGTTACTAGGTATCACTGGTGTGTCTTTCTTTTTATACCTGTCATGGCCATCAAATGTCTTTTCTAATGCAATAAGTCCTTTGGGTATCTTATTCATTTTCAACTGGACCACTTCTTGGCCAAAAAGGGTTTCCTTCCCATCATGTTCCTCCACAAATGCACTGAAATCAATTTCTTGATTTTCATAATAATCAGCACAATGCAAGAAATTGATTATATCAACATCACTATCAAATACTTGCCATTTTTATATATTATCAGGGATGGTAGGTCTAGTTTTAAATTCAACTTCTGTGATTCCTCCCAATGTGACATCATCTCTCTTTAATGCAATGTTTGCTAAAAAGTCTGCCATAATGTTTTTAGACCTATCAACCCAACTGATTGAAAAGGCATCAAATAATTCAACACTATCCCAAACTGCATTTCTGTACTAGCTTAATCTTTTATTTTTAGATAAGTATTTTTCTCTTATTTGGGAGATGACCAATTCAGAATCACCATAGACAGCCAACTTTTTTATTTTGTGTTTGGTGGCTATGTTTAGGCCAATGAGCAGGGCTTCATACTCAGCTACATTATTTGTGCATTCAAACGTCAATAGGAAAGAGTATTTAAAAGTTTTACCTCCTGGTGAAATGAAAATTACTCCAGCCCCATTTCCTATTTTGTTGCATGCACCATCAAAATACATTTTCCACAACTCATTTTCTTCTTTCATAGATTCAGTGTGTATTGGGTCAGTGTTATGCAACTCTGGTGTAGTTTCTCCAACTTTGAAAACTCCCAAATCTGTGTCACAAAAGAAATTCACCTGATGCCGGTCTATTCTTTCTATGATATTGTCATACCTTGGTTCTCTGCACAATTTAATTTCCTTGTCACCCACTGGTATGGTGGCATATGATAAATCTAACTGAACATTGCCTCCTGCCATTGCAGCCCATTGCCTTGATAAAAGCATCCCATAATATGGTGGGATGTCAACCACCGTAATGTCAATGTTATAAGTGGCTTCAGGATGTGAGGCAAGTTTTATCTCTACATCCTTCATGATACCAACTACTGGAATAGATCTGTTATCCATTGCATAACACTAGCCATACGTAGTATCAACCCACATTCCCAATTCTTTCATAACTGCTATAGGCATGATGTTCATAGCAGCACCTGAATCAATCATGCAATTTCTGACTATCCTGTTCTTGATTACTAGTGTAGTATAGAATGGGTCTACCTGTGAGGGATTTTTTGTAAGTGTGTCGCCAAGGTATACCTCAGGCATCTTGAAATTTTCCTGATGCATATTATTTTTTGTTTTTTCAAACCCTTTATGTTTTGGATTTGGTGTATCAGAAATCATCTTGACAACTGTACTCCTATATTTATCTATTTTCATCATCTCTAGGAGTGGGACTAATATCTTCACCTGAGACACTGCATGTGCAATGTCAAAAGAATGGGTTATGATCTGGTTATTCTTTTCTGTTTTTGTGTTCTCTTTTTCTTGATTTTCTTTCATTTTACTTTTATCCCCCTTTTCTGGTTCTTTAGATGACAATTTTGTATTATTCCCTTTGTTATTCTGGTCTTTTATAAATACACTCCCAGGAGTTCCTTGCCCAACATTTGTTGTTCTATTCCTTAAGTTATAAGTGTTTCGAGCTTGAGCCACTGCAGCCACTGTGAGAGCTTCTCTTTCATCCTCAGTAGGTTTTCTCCATTGACCATATGACTTATTGTTATAACTATCTTCTTGGTCTGAGAATACCTCTTGTTCTCCTATGTTGATATGATACTTCTGGTTCCCTACATCATACTCATATCCTTCTTCTTCTGAAGAAGAATAATCTTCTGTCACCACACATGGTGTATCCTACATCATATTGATGGTATGATTATCCCTATTATAGTTGTATACCATTTCCTCTTGCTGTATAGATTTAGCTACCTCACAGTATTCAGGTAAATGTGGTAAATTACATACAAACACTAAGGCTTATTTTCTGCCATGTGTGCCATGTTTCTTTTCAAGGGATCAGGAGTATCTTTTCCATATGGTTGCTTTCTGTTGTTGTCGATAGGTCTTCCATCCTTCCAATTTGTATTGTAGGGCATATCATGTAACCTAGGTCTATCATGTCTATGCTGACCCTCTGGTTTAGTTTGTTGAACATTTGGATTCTAAGGATTTCTATGATTATCCCTCTTACTGACCATTACTGCAGCCTTCCTATTATTTTCAATAGTTATGGCCACTTTCTGTGCTTCGGCCAAGGTTGCAGGACACCTGTTTCTAAGTTCATATCCTGTTTTAGGATCAAATGCTTTCATATAGATACTTAGTGCTGCCTGGTCAGATAACTTAGCCCAATGTGGTACCTTATTATGTAATTTGGAAAACTTCAAGTTGAAATCAAATACTGACTCATTTTGATACTTCTGTATACTTATTAATTCATGTAGTGCAAACTCAAGAGCATATTGGTTACCATACTGATCCTTAAACTGGTTATGGAAATCAGTTATTGAATTGATTGATGTATCAGGCAAGCTGTTAAACCAATCTTTGGCATCTTCAGTGAGGGACATCATAAATAACCTCATTCTAATGTCTTCCCAGTCCATACCAATATCCTGTACAAAAGCATTAAAACTTCTGATATGATCTTCCGCAGATATTGCATTATTTCTAGTAAACTTGGGAACCATATTTCTCCAAGTACTATCCATAGGATATGGATACAACTGATATCCAGTTAAATCAAATTGACTGCATATATTTGCAAGGTTTTGGGGAGGGAAATTCAAATGTGGTGGGTTGGGATAATAATTGTATCCACCTGGTGGCTGATGATATGCATATTGTTGATGTTGGTTCATGTGGGGGTTTGTGTGATGATTTTGTGGTCTATAGTATTGTTGACCAGGGGGTGGGTAAGTATTTACTATGTGTTGAGATACATTACATATGGGAGGTGGTCTAGGGTTTTAGGGAATAATGTTTTGATGACTTCTGGAAGCATGTGAGTTTTGAGTACCACTCGTATTTAGCTGTGTATTTCTTGAAATATTCCCTCTATGCAGGGGTACATATTTTGGGGAAGCTGTTTTGGCTTTATTTTTCCTCTGTTGAATTTCTTGCTGCAAAAACTCCTTCTCTTCCTGTATCTTGTACCTTTCAAGTTCCTTCCAGAGCATGAGTATTTCCTGTTGCTCTTCACTCATGTCCTGATTATTTATTTCCTGATGTTCTGGATTATCATTCATTCCTTGATTTAAAAATCCATACCCTATCTCTTCTCCCTGATCAAACGATATCTTGAAATCATGTTCAGTTTGGTTCCTATCAATATCCCTCATGACCTTTACATCATGATCTCCCTGTTCTTAAGGAGTAGGTCTATACCTTGCCAAAATATCATTAGTTTCTCCACTGAGGTTCTTGTTTGAATCATGCAGAGGTGTGAATTTGTTGTGAATTGATATATTTTGTTCTGAATCATTCTCTTGGATGTCCAGATTATTATCTTGGTGGGAATGCTTTGGATTCACATTTCTTTTGGAAATGTTTCTAAGTGGTGGAGATGACTGCAAATTTCTACCTTCCATCTTGGATCTCCTACCATCCATTTGATATTGAATTTTTTGTTATAATTGTAACTAGAGTCGCCACCTATTAAATAGGAAAAGTTTATATTTTATCTGTAGGGTTCTTGTCACCAGCAGAGTTACCAACTTAAATTTTCTGAAATGACTCTATGAAAGAAAGGATTAATTTCTAAGGTCTTTTACTAGTTCCCTAGTAGAGTCACCAATTTGTTAGGTCTTAGAAATGCAGGTTGTCAATCCTAAGGGGATGTCAAGCTCTATGTTTAGATTGGCAACGTTTCTGAACTAACTTGACGAAATCAACCTTCAAGGGTAGTTGATTTCCTTCGCTTTAGGTCCTGCTACACCTAGGTGGGTAAACCTTGGAAAATTAAAGCAGATTGAATGTGAATGCGTGGACTAACTAAATCTATCTACAGTGGCACAAGATGTAGGATAGATGAAATACTTGCTAACTGACTTTACGTTTAATGTCTAATGAGTAATTGGTAGAAATTGTATAAGCAATATCAAGGTAAAAGGTTTTAAGTAAAGTAAGACTAGTGCCTTGTTGGGTAACAGAGTCAGTTTGAAGGACTAGGACTAATGGTTTCTTAATGGTAATAATTCTAGTTGTTCGGCACAGTTTTGGTTTATAACTTGTATAAACGTGCAAGTAAATGACTGAAAACTCTCCTTGATAATCCAACCAAATAAAATCAGATATCTTATAATTCACCAGAAGGTACTTTAATCCTTACTTGAAGGAACCAAATGAAATGAATAGACAAGATTAACAGATAATATTTACTGGAGACAGAATGGCAATCTAATTGTATGGCCCTACTTAGTAATCCAAGCTTAATATTTCCAGGCTACTGTAATTAAATCAGAAGGGTTTAATTCGTCAAATGGATACCAACTTATTTAATCACACAGATACAACAAATGTGTATTGATAGATCAAATATATACTTGATATGTTTTAATTTGAATATCAAGGAAATGCAGAAATGGAGACAGCCACACAATTTGATAATCTTAACAAACAACTGATACCAAAGCAGAACCACTGGATCAAAGAACTTCAAACTTCTTCTTCAAATAAAATATGCAACATAGTCATTTTGAAACATTGTATATATGATGTATCTGAATATATCCTACTGCTGATGATCTCTCAGCATCGATTGTTTGGACTTATATAGATATTTCTATGAAGAGTCATAACTCTTCAATAAGTCTTTTGGGAACTTTAACAAACATTAACAATTATAACATAATTATGATTAGGCTCTATTTAGCCACAAGTAGACTTTTGCCAAGTAATCCAAGTAATCCTGCTCACGATGAGAATCAGTAAGGTGAACAGCACTTTTGGTAATTATGTCAAGTGTAATCATGCTCTCCAATTGTTTGCAAACTTCTTTAGATGCAGAGGCTTTGTCTTTCAGAGCTCCTGTGGCTTTGTGTAGTATACTTTGACAATCAATAATCCATTCTTCCTTGCTCTTCACCTCTCCATTGTCTTTAAATATCCTGGGCACTCCTGCGTTTGAGGCATCATTTCCTTCCTTAGCATCAGCTTTAAGTTTGTCATAGTAATTTTGATGCTGTTTGAGAAATGCTTTTGCATCAGAGATATCTGTACTATCAGCAGTACTTTTGTTTTGTATCTCAGTCAATTTTTCTTGTATTCTCTTTTCAAGTCTTTCATGTTCTTGAACTACTTTATGATTCTCTGAGAAGTTATCCAAAAACTAATTTAACCACCGCACCATGTTTGCATACCTGCTCTGCAGTATTGTAACAAATGCATCCATCTGAATTTGGGTTGCCTGATCAAGGGATAACACTTGAATGCCCTGTGAGCTCTCACCTTGAGTTATTCTTTTTGTGGACTGGCCAAAAGTACACTTAATAGCATCCTTCAAGTAATCATTTTCTTTTGTCAGTCTTTCACAGTTCAATTTGTATGCATCTCTTTCTTTGATCAACATTTGAGCTTGCGCTTTATTCAATTTTGCAACATTGATACCAATGTCTGCTATAATTATAGGGTTAGTTTCCCCTGCTTTCAAAGTCATAACGTGGCCAAAAGTCTTTTCAGTATCAATGATGGCCGTCTTCTTATGGGGAGGGTATAACACCCATATCATCAAGGAATTTCATCATTGTTATACCTTGTTCCCATATATACTTCATTAACTCCCTCTGGAGTAAGTTTATACTAATCATCTGTGTTGTTCAGAAAACTGTCAAAAACCAAAGCAGAATTTAAATCCAGACTAGGAAAAATCATGACCCCTGCATCTTTAAGTAACTATCTACCCTTGCTAGGTGTCATGTCTTGCATCTCTTTATCTATTGTTTCCTTCAGCATGTCTAATAGTTGTTTTTCATTATCAGTAGAGACATCATCTACTGACTCTCTGATTTCTTTCCCTTTGTATTTATACAAAAATGATTTAAATTCCTTTGATTGAATAAACTTATCATCTGAAATGAAAGAATCATAGGCTGTTTGACGTGGATCCTCATCAGCAGACCCCTCCTCATCATGTAGTACAACAGGAGGCTGATATTGTTGCATTTTCCTCTTGGACACCTCTACCTTTTTATCTGGTGGTTGTTCTTGCTCTGCCAGTTCTTCATCTTCAGAGGACACAACCTCAATTTTTGCTAACTGCTTTTTCTTTTCATTTAGATCCCTGTTATATTTTTCTACCACCAATTCGACTTCTGCTTCTTCTAAATTTCTAATGACATCATCATGTGGATAATGTATGTGCATGTATCCACTGAGATTTTGTTTTCTTCTTGCAGAGTCAATAAAGCCTTCAGGGTCAAATCCTTTTCTCATCTCAGCAGTCATCATGTTATAATGCATCAATTTATCCAGAATGAGATTGTAACCTTCTTTTGAAACTACAGTAAAATCTCCAAAACATAAGGTGCTGGGCATAAATGATTGTTTGTCATGTGAACTCAAATGTATCACATTTGAACAGTGCATTTGCCTGATTATCTCCAGATATGCACGCCTGTCAGGGACAGTCTTGGGCAATATGAATGGAGCATCCTCAAAACCATAAACTCTGATCATAGTAGCATCTTCAAAACAATACCAGTCTCCCCAATTATGAGTGACAGTAGGGGGGCCACCAAAATCTTTTGGTCTGAGGAATTTTTTTATTTCAGTTGAAATTGAATATTCACAGGGGTGATTAAAATATCTATACAGTACTTTTACACAATGCTCTTCAAATTGAGCATAGCTGGAATGAGCATATCTACTATCCCAAATTCTGGTCCACAGTTGTACAGGTATCTTTTCCCCTTTCTTATCTGCAGCAACAACTTGAAACTCAGTTGGCCATAACCCTACCTCCTGGCCATAATACAACACCATGTGCATAAGCATTGAGTAATGCTCAAAAGAGCATGCTGGAGCACTATTTTTTATTGCAGATAGACCAGAGTCCATTCTATTAGCAATATAGGAAGCATAATCAAATTGCCTTGCATTATGACACTGAATGTCAGAGGCTATGACCATCAGAGGAATGGTCATGAACTCAGGGACCTCTGAACCCAGGATTTGGCCTACAGAGAAATAGGTATATTGTATATATGGTTCAAATATGGCTACATGAAAGGGAGGGCCATCATTTTCAGTTAAGGGCATCACTTCTCCTTCAACCCTGGGCCTATGAATGGGCAACCTCCATCCATTGTAAGTTGTGTCCATTCTCCAATACTCCTTATCCAGATCTTCATAAATGATAGGGACAGTGCATAAATCATCTAAATCAAAAACCTCACAAATAGCATTTTTTGACAAATGCACAATTGGTTCTCCCTGTGGGTTGCAGATGGCTTTTAGGTTTGAATCATACTGTCTGGCGAGCAATTGAAGGAGTTCCACATTCAGGAATACATTGGGTACAACCAGTTTTCCTAAATTCATGTGCCATGGGTTTGACACAAGAGCATTCCTAAACCTTCTA
The DNA here is from genome assembly GCA_027924645.1 of Cunninghamia lanceolata. NCBI lineage: Eukaryota > Viridiplantae > Streptophyta > Pinopsida > Cupressales > Cupressaceae > Cunninghamia > Cunninghamia lanceolata. The sequence continues at coordinate 3,790,276 of BSBN01000046.1, read as the reverse complement.
TTGTAGTGGAATCTGAAAAGTTCATATCCCCGAATTGGGGTCCAGATATCTCCCAGGCGTTTGTGTTTATCTTCTAATTTCTCCACTTCTACCCTGAGTCAGGCAGACCTTCTGGCCTTGGGAGTTGACCCAGGCAATTGGTCAATTAAGTCCTGGTTCAGTTTTCTTTCTTTTACTTTCTCCTCAGGGGTTTGTTCAGTTTTTTGTTTCTTGGGCTTACTGGTTTCCCCTTGTAACTTTCTGCCTTTTCCCTTCCCCGGAGTTTCCATTTTAAAACTTTGGCAGAGAATTTAAATATAGGCTATACAGTGGTTTGTGTATATGTACCTGTCGTTTGGTGGCTGGAATTGGAATCCTTTGCTTTCGCCTTAAGAGTTCTTCTGTATTCTCTTCTCGGACGGTTTTTTGCAACTATAATGATCATAGAAATTTCGTAGCCGTTTGTACTTGATCAATTCAATGTTCATCGTTGTGAAATGTCACATCACCATAACTCCTCTTATCGGCGTGAATTTTGAAATGTCTGGGTGACCTTAATGTTTTTATGGCGCGAACAGTCAATTGGCGTGACCCCTCAATTGTATTCCCGACGCTATGTAATGTCATATCTTCAAGTGGGCGCGACCATCGGCATGACTTCCTTCATCGCCATATGATTTAGATTTCACTCCGAAGTAATGAGTCTTACCGATATGATTCGTTTATCAGGGTGATTAATACTATCGAGATAACATAATTATGTTTTCCCGACTCTTGTTATCCCACCGATAGTCATATTACTTTGGATCGGAATGACTGTTTTAATGTCTTGCCGCTAGAGTATACCCATCGGACTGAAACACACTATTGGGATAGCTTTCAAAAGATAACCCAATCCGAATCATCTCACCGATGGTTCTTTCATATTCTTTATCGGGCAGAGTACGTTAGAGTGTCACCGATACCTTTTGATCGCCGTGACTTGTGAATCGACGAGACTTAATTCCCTTGTCCCAATATGTTGAGTCATCCCGATAGATTTTGTATCGCTGTGAGTCTCACCGAAGACCCTCTTTTCGCCAAGACCTTGAGTGTCAGAGACTTATTTGTTTCTCATCCCGATAACTTATTTCTTGCCGATAGCTATTTGTTTCATTGCCCCTGCAGGATGTTCGGTGAAACTGTTGCCGAAAGACTTCATCGGTATGATATATACCATTGGGGCAGCTTTCGAAGGATCCTTCGATAGTTATTAGTCATACCGATTGGTATGACTACTTGGTTATCTTGCCGATGTAAAGTCATCGGTATTACTTATTCCATCGGTGACTTCTATAAATCTCTTTCCGATCTCTATTCTCATGCCGATGGTTATTTTCAAATGATTCCTTATGTATCGGTGTAGACAAAACAATATCTTGCCGATAGATTGACCTTGAAGAAATTTAACACTGCTAATCTATAGACACCTTGTGAGATGAATTAAAATTTTATGATTTTTTGGGATATTTTTTAGGATTTTGTTCAAATATGATGGAGTGAGAAGATAGTAAAATTTTTAAATTTTTACTGTCCTAACACTTAGTTATCCTTGTAAACAAATATTACATTCAATATCCTCTTATAGCTATTATTTTACTACTTGAGTAAATGTCATAAAAAATATGAAAACATAGGAAAGACTGTGATGATGAATAAATTGATCATTAACCAGATTGTATTCATAAATGTAGCAGTGTATACATGTGTAGGAGACAATAGACTTTGAAACTCAACAACAATTTGTAAAATAAATTGATACTGACTTACAGATAGTCTAACAAAATACATCAAAATATGAACTCAAAATAAATCTTAAATTTGGACAACTAATTCTATATTCAAATGCTAAATATACACAACTCCTTCATGATCAAATTGATCCCATACTTCAAACCAAGTCTGGACAGTATGTCCTCGAACCAATGTTTTATCAACAAGCCTTGAATTCCTTTTTATAGAACAAGGGAGTAGACAAGCTACAAGGTTAAAGACAAAAGATGTCACATAATGACAAACATGAAGTTGTAACAGGATGTAGATGTAACTATCTCTTAACTGATAAGAGATGTCTCTGTAACAAAAATACCCCCATCATGCTGAGGTACATGTTTCTGAATAGTATGCTCCTTCACTTTGGCATGGAGTGTGGTTAGTTTATTGTTGATGGTTGACACACTATCAGATGCTGTTGGAGTGAGGCACTCCTCAAATTCCATCAAACCACTCAATAGGAGGATTCACTGCTCATCCTATCCAAGCTGCATGCCAAAAAGTGAGAAAACATGCAAGGAACAATATTAGAAGAAAACCCCATTAACTGGAGTTCTTCGCTTTACGCCTAGTATCCCTTGAAAGGATGTGATTCCTCCCTTTTGATTGAGAAGTTTCTAGCAACTTCAATCAAGTAGAAACTTGAGGAATCCACATATAGCTAACTCAGATAGTATTGGAAGTCAAGCTAGGAGAGCAGTAGCAACAACAACATATATTCTCTCTACCTCCTCTTGTTTCATCAAGGTGGGCAACCCCTTACACCTAGAGTTAACTCTCTGTTAGTAAAATTAGATGTAAGGGAGGGGGAGAGAGGGCAATGATGCCTCTCTACCTAAGAAGAAAATTTGCCACCTCTAGGGAAGTAAGAAACTACTGGAGGTAGGGGATTCTAACTGAGAGCCCACATTCGGATGAAAAGAGAGAAGGGAGAGGAAATCGCAAAGGCTGAATGGATGCTGCTACTGCATAGTTTTCTTTCCAA